>JAVJGG010000082.1:6240171-6269813 GCA_035590195.1 Aviceda cuculoides
GCTGGGAGCCGGGCGGGGGGAAGGCAGGCCGCGGGGCCGCCTGAGCTGCCGGGCGGCAGTTGCTGCCGGGCCGCGCCCCGCGCCCCTGCTCCGTGGGGGAGCGGAGGAGCAGGGATCCGGCAGGGGGCCGGCCGGCGGGGAAGGTGGAGGGAGGGTGGCTTCGTTGCAGCCGAAATCGGGACCCTGCTCAGGCTCGCTGCGTCTCCATCAGCCCAGGAAACGGCGCGTTTAGCCAGTTGCTGGGCCGGGAGTTTGGGCATCCTCACCGTGTCGGCTGACGCAAGCCTCCTTCGTGCTCCATTTGGAGTATTGGTCAGGGGCGAGCCTACATCTCACTCCCTTACCTCTGTCGAGGGGAATGCAGCCCTTCTCCCTTCCACCCTCTTCCCTATCTACGCAGATGTGGAGCGCATGAGGATGAGAGAGGCGTTCCTCGCCGTGCACCTGTAAATCCAATCGCCCCCACAGCGTATGACGACCCAGACCCAACAGCTGCAGCTTCTAGCGGCTCCTGAGCAAAGGATTCGGTGTGTCCCAAGTAGCGAGAACGAGATCGGAAAGAGGGGTCTCTGAGAGATGCGTGGGATGGGTTTTTTTTGTGAGACTGGACCTTGCAGAAGCAAGCAGGCAGGCAGGACTGCTGAACAGCTGTGGCAAAGCCACACTCCCCCACCTCCTCCTGCTCTGATCGGGGGTGGGCTGCAAGGGTTGTCTGCCATGTGTAATTTACAGCTTTGCTGCAGTGATTCTAAGTCAGTTGGCTTTGAAACATTAATATGAAGGGAAGAAATGCTGGGTTTTTTTTTGCTTTTCTTGTACGCTTTGGGCAGGAGCCTTAAAGGGACAGAATTGAGATTAATAAGTTGCAAAGAAGAAAAATAAAGTGACGGATTGTCTGCAGACGTTTGAGCAAACTTTCTGCATATAATTCACCATTAGGGAAAGAAACGGCCTCGGTATAGGCAGTCAAGAAAGAGGGGATTGCTAGCGTGATGGGGCATGTGCTGATTTGGGACCTTGACTGCAGTTACTTGCTCTGACACAGACTTCCTGCGCGAACCTGGTCAAATCCCTTAGCCTTTGCCTGCCTCTATTTTCTGACTGCAGGGCAGAGGCACAGCCCCTGCCCACTTAGAGGGCACTGTGCTGAGGAGTGCTGTCTGCATCTGCTGTGGGTTTTTTATGAACCGCAACTGTGGCCAAAAGCAGGAGTGCTTTCGAAGTGGGCATTTTAGGTGGGATACGAAGAGGCAAGGATGGGACTGCTCAGTGACGTTAGTGATTAGACCATATCCATTCTTACACTGTCCCTCATTTACCTTCCACAGCATGGGTTTCTCAGTTCAGTAGCTCCGCTAGCTGGGGGAATATATTCCGCTTCTCTTCCTTACTATTTGGTGTTTCTTCATGGGCCAGTGACTCTTGATATTCAGTGCTGCTGTTGTTGGGAAAAATAAATGAAAACATAGGGCAACAAATCAAGGAGCAATTGCTTCAGTGGCTTTTGATGAACTCTTTGCAGCTGAGCATGAATTTTTCCAATGGCTAGCTTGCACGTGCATTTTCCCATGACGTTTGTTGCAAGAGGTACAAAGTCCTAAGTCTTGCAATTGTTTTGTCTCTGAAAAATCTTACTTGAAGCAGAGTGGGTCTTCCTTCTCTCGACAGCCACTCTGAATTTGCTGACACACAGGTGGGTGCAGGAGCCCAGCTATCCACATCCACAGCTTTGGTATTTCAGGGCTATCCAGAAAATGGCATTGCCTCCACCATGGTCCTCATGAATGTATCAGCAAAGGCAGACTCTGCAGCTTTTCTGCCAGGGAAACTCACTCACCCAAGAGCCCTGATGGTCTCTTAGGGGCACACAGGAGACTCCAGTTTCTTAAACAAGTTTTGTATTGGTGGTGTGTGCTCATGTGTTCAGCAGCAGTTTGGGATCGCTTGAGGTTACCCTTCACTACCTGCAGCGAGAAGCAGCACTACCTGCTTTTTAAAGCAGCATTTGTACGGACAGGAACATGGCCTAGCAGTCTAACTGAGTCCAATGTTTTGTGTTTTCTTAGCTTCAGAAGAGCGATGAATTGTGCCCTTTTCTAATATGAGCATTTTCAGTTCTGGCTTATCTGGGTTTCTATGGTCATGTTTAGAATGGCCTCCCTCACAGAGAGTGAGTCTTCACTGCCGATTCCATGCCAGGAACACTCTTCTTCTGGTATATTTTTAAACTGACCATTGGAGTCTTTTATTTTTTGCTCAGCCTGTGCCACAAAAACACTGATTACTTTTACACTAATGTCTTGAAACATTTCTTGTCTCATTACATTAGAAACATTTTCCAGAGGGTGTTTAGGCTGTAGATCAACCATTTCTGGTACCATTAGCATTTAAAAGCAAGTAGATATTGTGTAATTGCAAATGTCTTGGATAACTTCCTTCTGACAAGAATCCTCTAAAGGCTTCTCCGTTCAGGTTTGAACTAGGGGGATGGGATTTTTCTTTTGCCAAATTTTTCTTACAAAACATTTTCAGTAGCATTTTGCATCTTGGTCCTTCTGTTTTTAGTACTGTGGATAAAATCTCCCAGGGTATTATTATGACTTGCGTGCTAGACATTTGAGTCAGACTTTGATCACTCTGCATGGAAGAGTTGAAGAAGTGGGATCTTACTTTAACAGGTGGCAGAAGAATAGCAAAGGCACTAAGCTCTCATTCAAGTACTCTGGAAGAAGAGGGTGCAGGCAAATGCCTACAGAAGGAATCAGTAGTAGCAAAAAGGGAAAAGTAGGAAATCTACAATGCTGTCAGTGATTCTGCAACATACCTGATTTTAGATCCTTAGGAGTAAAGACACGTCTCAGCAGCTGGGAGGAAAGTCAAGCCTAGCAACTCACCTGCTCCCAGCATTGTATGCGCATTTCTCCAGCTCAGCAGCTTGCAAGGCTCTCTCGTCAATGCATCTGCATTTCGAAATACGTGTATAGTTTGGCCTCCTGAGAGCTCACATAACATGATTTCTAAAAAAACCCCAAACCTGCCTTTGTTTCTTCCTGGTGAAACAAGCATTGGAAGGATTTTCCTCTTTTTTTTTTTTTTTTTTTTAATTTAATTTAGAGTCTAAGGCTGACCTCAAAGCAGCTGAAACCCTTCATCATCAAAAACGACCCTTGCCTCAGCTGGAAGTGATCAGCATCTGCATTTATTGCTAGGGAGCCACTGGCCTGGCTTTACTTGGGAAACCGGCCTGTTGGATCTAAGGGTGCCTAGATCATCCCCTGTATGCAGTACAGACGTGGGTGGTGAGTGAATGGTTTAGGGTTTTTATGCTGTCTGTATGGCTTCACTCATCAGTCAGGATATCAAATAGGTTAGTGCTATTTATCAGCATATAATTCTATCTAAAGAATAGGCCAACAAAAATAAAACCACAGAATCAAAAATGAGTACATCTAAGAGAGAAACCCCACTTGATTGCATCCTTGTAAAGCTACTTTTGCCTTGCTGTTTGAGACATGTTTGACAGGGCTTTTCAGAGCTACCTGTCCTTCAAATCAGCCCAGGAGGAAACTGGTGCTAAGACTGACCTGTGCTTTGGGGAGACTTCGCTGTCAGTCCCACGGACCCCATCTCCATACCTTTTCTTCTCTGTCATTAGTTGACATGGACTCGTGGTGTTGATGCACGTGCTGTGGTGACGTTGGTCATCCTTTGTTACAATTTGCCTACAGTAACAGGCCGTGAGTTTGATTGTGTAAATTTCTTCTAAGTAGCCAGTGCAATTAAAACAGCAAAGTGCATCAGAATTTGCATTAAAAATATCCTAGTCGTTAAAGTTGCTTGCCATTTCCTCCATGATCCACAGTTTTGGAAAGCTTTTTTTACCCTCTCAGTCCTACCAGTTAAAAGACAGCATTTTCTGTCTTAGAACCTGAGAAATGATCATCAGAAGGAAATTGTTACTCTCAAGAGCCTTATTGCTTATTAATGGAGGTAATTAAATGGATCTAACTAAGCTGAGGATAGCACGAAGCCTAAGAGTGCATGTATACATATTCCCGGGTCTGAAAACTATACTCAAATTAACAAAAAAAAATGATGTAGACAATGGCTAGTGTCTGGAAATTGCTCTTGAGACTGTAATGAAGACAGTTGCCTCCTTTAAGCTTCCTTTTGCTATAATATAGCTAAAAATAGCCCAGGTCAACACTTGCAATAGAGCAGCTGTTGTGCAACAGCATTAAGATGCCACAGCAACACCCAAAATAGGTTAAGGGGTGGAGGATCCAGGCTGTTATCCTGCCCCTGACTTAGTCAAAGGAAAGCAAATAGCTGGAGCAAAGCAAGGAGATGAGCTCTGCAGTGGTGCGAAGGAAGAGTTAACTGCATGGGGGGGTTAGCACTGTAGGATGTTGTATCCACAGCACCTTGGATGGTGGAACGGCTCTGGGATGCTGCAGTCACCAACTGGGGTTTGGGGAATTCTGGAATGAACTATCTCCCTTGCCTTCCTCTCTGTCTGTGGGTGCTTGTTGGGCTTGGGAATGTGAAGCTGGGAATGTAAGACAGGACAAAATCAAGCAAACACAGTGAGTGGTGTTTTCCCTCTTGTCCCTGCCAAACCTGGATGAAGCCTAGCTCCCCAGGTCTGAGAAGCAGGAAAGGATTTGGAACAGAAATATGAGACAGTTTACTTGAGTGATATCTCTGTGTAAATAACAAGAATATGAAACATAAATGTCACATTAGCGCCATTCTGAGGAAAGTCTCCAGGGTTTCCAGCTTGTTATAGAACAAAATGGCTTGGTGTTTGCACAGCAGTCCCAGGATGCAGCCCAGGCCTGCCTGTCTCCCTCCTGTGGTGTGCACAGCACAGCTGTGCCCTTTCTGTGGCAGCTGCATCTTGGAAGATGGACCTGTCTGGCCTGGCTCCCCCGGAGGGTCTCCAGAGGTAGGTGTGGAGGGGTGACGGAAGTATGGAGCATCAACACTCAGTAAAAGCTGAGCTGGCCCAAAAACCCCTGATTTCTTTCTGTGTTGCTGAACTTCTGCAGGTCAAATGGGGACCATCTTAACTGTGGTGAATTACAAATTTGAGTCAATCGGTTGTGAATAAAAAAACCTGAAAGAACTAAGCCCTTGTTATAGCTGCTTGTTTTTAAAAGCCTAGCTCACTGAAGTCACCAACCTGACTATTAGTGGCGCTGCAGGTATACCCAGAGCCATGTCTGCAATTATCAGGGGTTCATTTGTGGAGTTATTGTGTGGACATTTACTGAAGAACAATCCCTGCTCAGTGGAGGGTATATACTAAATGCACTACGTGTGCAGAGACTGCGAGAAGGGAATAGTGTTATGATCTCTGAGAAACTGTGTAGGGAGAAATTAAGGAAGCCTGTAGCAAAATTTAGAAATTGAACAAGATGTCTTGAGTACCGCTGTGTTCTTTTTGTGGATTAATCGTAAGACAATAATTTCTCCTTTAAAGTGCATCCTGTGTTAGCCAAGTGTCAGGCTGAAGTAAAAGATGCAGCCACTGCTGAGCTAAAGCATTGTAAGGTGTTTAACAGCTACGCAGTAAGGCTTCCTTACTGGCACTCTACAGTGGCAAGTAAAGGGTGAAAGAAAATGAAACTGTGACACTGCATATCCTTTATGCTGAGAAACTGCTGCGCTGCTTAATGTTATGTGCTGATGTATTAATATTTAGCTCTTATACAATCACAGGAAAGGCAGGCCTATTTGAAATTTAACCTGCAAAATGCAACGGTGAATCAGAGTTGCAATGTTTTATGCCTATGTTGATCTCATCAAAGTTGCAATGATCCTGAGACTGGGGTAGAGGAAAACCAGATTCAAATGAACAATTGCTTTTCTGAATAGCATGCACTCTGCTCTGGGATGCAGTGTTAGGTCTTTAAGCTTGCTGAGGTGTTGGAATGCTTTGCTTAAAATGACGTAAGACATAAGCAGGAACTTAGTTGTAAAATGTGGATAGATGTATACAGAATATTCTGGCTTTCTGCTGTTAAGTGGAATATAAGTTTCGGGTTCTGGATATGTGCATTGACTATGCCCCAAATTTTGCTGTACTCCAACAGTCCAAGTATTTGTAACGTTGACTTGAGTCTGATGACTAGTAATGGTCACAGCAATGAGAAATCAATGATTTGTTGAGCTTGCACAGGTTTACCTTCTGGAGTTCCGTGCCTACTAGACACAAAGAATAGTTAACAAAATCCATTCAGGCTGATGGAGGATGAGTAAGTATGTGGGAAAGGCAAGCAATGAGAGTATTAAAGAGTGTTTCCATGAGGGTAAACCCCTGTAAGAGCTTTGGAAGGGAAGAGAAACTGCTGTCGATAAAAATGAAAGAATTAGCCAAGTGCTCCAGTAATCTCTAACACATTTATATAGCAATAATTTGTCTTAGTCCAACAACCTGATTAATCAGTTTTCTCATGTTGTACTGTTGCCCAGTGATGGAACCTGTCACTGGATATACTTTATTGCTTTGCTATGCACCACCAGTAATCAACAATGGAGACTAACCAACCCAAAACTTGCATAATATCCTAATAATGTGATAAAATGAGGAGCTGTAAGAATTAAAATGTTTTTGGCAGTGTTAGACAGCATTCAGTGACAGCTTGTTACTAGAAGGTACTACATGCAGGCTAAGAAATAAGGCCAAGCTTTTCTTTGTCAGCTAATATGTAGCTTCCCTCAAGAAGTCCGGCTTTGCTCCAGAAAAAGGTTCCCTACAAAGTGTAAAGGTTTTTCCAGTCAGGCACGCACTGTCTACCTGCATTTTCTTTCCCACTGGCTGGCAAAAAATAGGACCCCTGCACTTAGCTGATCCTTCTTTGTAGCTGCATTAGATTTTGCTGCCTTAGGTTGAAGATGGTAATAGAAAACTTTCTCTTTAAAAGCCTGAATGCAGTAACATTTGAACTAGGGGAGCCAATCCCATTTTAGCCAGAGGCTCCCAGGATTGTTTGGAATCTTGTCTTGCATTGCTGAAATCAAGGAGACCTTCGCAGGTGCTTAATAACGGGAGCAAGGCCAAAGCATGCTAGAGCTGTGCGTTATAAAGCTCCTTCGTTTTTAATAGGTATATGTGAATGTTTACAATAAATGTTTTATCGCTCACTCTTTGTGCAACCACTGGATGGCAGGGAGATCAGAACAATAATCCTATGGTGGACTTATGAAAGGTAAATGCTTGGTCCCACTGCTTGTATGTATACTTTAAGGCCTATGCTGAGTTCATACAGTGAGGTCAGGAACAGTGCCAGATAAAATGCCTTGTGGTAACAGCCAGCAGGTCGATGAACAATCCTCTGAGTGAAGTTTCCGATTTCCAAGAGAGGGAGAGGTGAGAGTTGCAGGAAACAGAGCTTTTATCGTTACTTAGCGTGAAATGGCCTTAGGGGTCCTGCCTTGAAGGATGCTGTTATCTGCAAGCAGACCAGTATGTGCTGCAGGGGAAGAAGTTGTGTGCTGCCACTGGTCCTATCTGCCATCACCAAAACTGGAGCAAACCAGCCCAGCTGAAAGGCAAGGGGTGAGTGTGATATCAGAGACCTGGGATTCTGCCCTACGTATCTGATGGGGAGATAGTGGAGAGACGACTGTAGGCATGTACCACATCTCAATATAATTTAATCTTTATCTGCAGAGCAGTGTGAGTATATATATCAGAGCTGGGTGTTCTCTCTGATGGGAGGAGGCTGAGAAAAGCTGTCTTTAGTTTACCCTGGAGGAAGAAGGAAGAAAGACTAAAAATAGAAAGGAGAAACCAAGCAGGACAATGATGGTAGGGGGGAGGGGAATCCCTTGGTATGAGCATACGTCACTGGTGCGTGCGTCTGTTCACTTCATTGCAGAACTGACTTCATTATCTGAATTCAAGTGATGACAGACCCTTTTCTCTCCCAGAGGACTCACTGGTTCCTCAGGCCTGGGAGGACTGTTATCCAGGCTTAAATGGCTTGTGTTTTTATGTCACATTCTCCGTTTGTTGATATGATGATGCAGGAGAAAGACACCACTGAGGCGGGCTGCTGATATCCAGACATGCATCTATACTCTATAAAATTTGCCTCTTGGTGGGTAGCCTTAAGTATATCAAAATGCTGATCTCCACTAAGTGGAAGGAAGTGAAAAATCCAGCCATAATGACTGTTTTGTAGTGCTGAGAATGAAGTGGTTATTAAGGGTCTGATTTTTGTTTTGTTTTGTTTCTCCATTGCTTAATCCAGAGGCAGTAGTGCTAGGCCAGGTAAGGTGATCTGAAAACCTGTTCTGGGCACTCCTGGCATGAGTGGAAGAGTGGCTGGCTCAGAGGGACAAGGTACAAAAGAACTCATCCTTTGGGGCTCAGCTGGAATACACAGGTACATATGTGTACCTCAAGGAAAGATGTATGAGTCTGCTCAGGAGTTAATCTTGCCAGCCAGGGACTTTGCTGCGTGTTGCATTTCAGGCAGGGTGGATATGAGGAAGAGGAGCAGGGAGAGGTGTTCCTGGGCAAGAAAAGTGTTCAAAACCAGCCTTCCACAGGAGCTTGGGTAGAATGGTGGTGTGGAAAAAGCTTGGCAAAAGACATTAGGGGTTGGATATGTGGAAATATGGAGATCGGGGCAAGCAAACCCTCTCTGGTTTGACTATGTGTTCTGTATTGGTAAAAAAGACTACATTTAAGAAATCTGACCTTTCTGCCAATTCCTTCTGCCCCCGGAATACCATAAGACACTCCAGATTTAGGCTAGTCATTTAGCTGACTTAAATTTGAACTTAATTGGTATTGGTACGCAATGGACATATTCTCCTTTTCCTTCTTTCTAGATTTTTCTGACCTTGAAGAATGTCAGAAGGTACCTTGTGCTCCCTTTGCCTTCTCCTTTTGAAGTCTCAGGAAATTGGAGATAACTTTCAAGTTGAATTTGATAAAAAAGTATTTTCATTTAAAAAAACAACAACAACAAAACCAAAACCACCCCAAGCAGTTTTTCTGTAAAAGTCTATCCTGACTGAAGCAAATAACTGTCATGGTTTAACCCCAGCCGGCAACTAAGCCCCACAGAGCTGCTCGCTCACTCCCAACTGGTGGGATGGGGCAGAAAATCAAGAGGGTATAAGTGAGAAAACTCACGGGTTGAGATAAAGACAGTTTAATAGGGAAAGCAAAAGCTGCCCGCACAAGCAAAGCAAACCAAGGAATTCATTCCCCACTTCCCATGGGCAGGCAGGTGTTCAGCCATCTCCAGGAAAACAGTGCTCCATCACGTGTAACCGTTACTTGGGAAGACAAATGCCATCACTCCGAACTGCCCCCCTTCCTCCTCCTTCCTCCAGCTGAGGATGATGTCATATGGTATGGAATATCCCTTTGGTCAGTTGAGGTCAGCTGTCCCAGCTGTGTCCCCTCCCGACTTCTTGTGCCCCCCCCCTGCAGCCTACTCGCTGGTGGGGTGGGGTGAGAAGCAGAGAAGTCCTTGATACTGTGTAAGCACTGCTCAGCAATAATGAAAACATCCCTGTGTTTTCAACACTGTTTTCAGCACAAATCCAAAATATAGCCCCATACTAGCTACTATGAAGAAAATTAACTCTATCCCAGCCAAAACCAGCACAATAATGAAGCATTATGTGGGGAATCAAAGACAGTTCCTGGCTCCTGTTCTGATTTAACTGGATATTAGACTCCTGATTTTTATTCACCCACCCCACTCCCCCCCCCAGCCCCTAATGCTCCTAAAGGTGTGAGGTGGGGATACATCTTAATACCAGAGCCACACGTGTGCCAGAAATCAGGCAGAAGATCAAATGACTTCCTCTCCCTGGTCCCCAGAGATGATTGCTGTCCTGATGCTCTGCTGTTGGAAGAAGGCTGCTGTGAACTGATTTTTTTTTTAATTTTTTTTTTTTTTTTTTAAAACCAGGACAGGGTTGCTCAGAAACCAGAGCTGAGATGTGGGTCATCCCTGTGTGAGGCAGTGTAAATACACATATGAATGTGTAACCTCAGTGGAGTTAAGTGCCGGCTGAGCCCACAAGGCAGAGCAGAGCTGGAATGGGCAGTGGGCTGGGGGTTTTAGGATGTGCATGGCATTCTTTAGGTCATGTGGGACGCCCAGGACGGAGGTAGGAAGTGAATCCAGTGCTCCCCACTCAGGCATCAGGTCTCTGTGTGGTGGGCATAAGTGCTTGGCCCCACTTGAGCATTGTTGCACCTACTGTAGTCTGAATGCTTGTGTGAGGCTGCACTCACCCTCTCTCCTAGAGGAGAGGCAGAAGAGAGGAGCTGAATTTCAGTCTGCAGGAGGAGAAGAGAAGCTGAGATGTACGAGCAGCTGAAACAGGAAAAGTCTGGGTTTGTCTGCGGGAAGTTGGCACTGGGAGCTCAGAGCAGCCAAGTATACTGCTGGGAAGGTCTGTAAGACAGGAGTCCTCCAGGACTCCCCGTGGAGTGGGGAAATCATAAAGCAAAAACCACTGCAGTCCGTGAAAATTGTTTAGGAAGGAATTACTAGTGGCTCATTCTCATGTATCAGTTACTGTTAGTTTGCTCTAGTGTGTTAATTAAAGGCATCCTTTGCGTGCAGCTGTGTACATTATTAAGGAGCTGGAGCATGTGAATTTGCGAGAAAATGTCACCAGCTCTTTTGCATCTGTTTACTTAATTTCATCTTGTCTCTCTGCTCCTAAGTGAATACTTTGTCACTTGCTACCTGTACCAGTCCCTCCTTATGGCACAGTGGGAGCCCCGAGTGATCGTGTGAACAAGGCCAGGAGAGCATGGTCTCCAGCAAACACCCCGTTTGCTGAAGACAAACACCTCTCTCCTCTTTCTGAGCCCTGGGGCTGGCTCTCTGAGCTCTAACTTAGCCCAGCCTTCGCCTAAAGTGTTCATAGTCCAATACACAAAGCAGCAAAAACTGTGCCAATTGCTTTCTGGAGAAGCATTGCCTATTATCGTGTGGAACAGAACAGAAACATTGCTCTTACTGAGATTGAACACTCGATTCTCTCTCTCATAATTTTGTACCATAATCCAGGAATGATTTTTGAGCCTCTCAGAGTGCTGTAGTCTCTGGCGCAGTGACTGATGAGACATCTGCTCTATGACGTGTTCTATAACAAACAATTCATTACTGCAAAATGGACTTGCAATCATTGGCCCAGGAGCTTTGAGTTTAATGTGACATTCTGCAGTCTCACAAATCCTGCTCGGCTCTGGGGATTATGCATCATGTTTTATATCACTTGTGAAACCCAAACTTAAAAAGACATTGGATATTTAACACGTTTAGCAATTTAGTTGGTATATTTACTTTTCCTGAATGAGCCCGTTTTGGAGACAAACGTTAAAGCACACAGACTTATTATTAGAGATCATTGTAGACAGCTGCACTGCCCAAGGAAATAATCTTCTTCCTGGATGCCTCTGCCTTCATATTCGCATTTGAAATGTCAGTACCACTATGTGGGGCTTGGGGAGGGAATGTGTTTGGCAAACCTGCTTCCAAGATGTCACCTTTGGTTGGACCATAAATCTTATCAAAAGAGAAGGTAGCCAGCATTTGGAGGGAAAGTGGTTGTCACTGGCCAGGACTCACTGGGGAGGAGGTGAGCAGATAGGGATGCTTCTTGCTTTTTCCTCTCTCTCCCTCCTTCCCCAGCCCCTTCTTTTCAGGCAGGTGACATGACAGCTTCCAAACAGACTCATTTCCACCACTTCCCTAGGGAAGGCTCACTCTGCTAGTGGCAGTATCTTACTCTTCAAGCTAGAGATGTGCTCCCCTGCTGTAAGAATCCAAGGCAGTCCCTTAAAAATGAACTCTCTGAACATTTCCCCAGAGTACCACTAATTGTGACTTAAGCAATGATTGTGCTGGGCTACTCGGACTGGAGTGTTACCACAGCCCTCAGAAGGAGACAGCTTGGTTTTTGCTCTTTTTTGCTTGCCCTTTTCTGCTGCTTGTGCAATCTGCTGTGACTGAATTGCGTGGTGGTTGGTTTGCTTTGCTCAAGTGGCTCTGTGTGGCTGGAGCTTTGTGATAGTCCACTGAATCCAAGTACATCCAAGGGCTCTAATATAACCACAGGTCTTTGTGCATTGCTCAAAATCTCAACTAGTCTGTGTCATTGTGAGAGATAGGCACTACTGATTTCTAGAGACTGTGATTTAATGTGAAGATGGGGGACTGGAAGCGCTAAACAATAACTGTACTTTGGTCTTAATGCAGCTCACCCCCTGTGAGGATGGAAAATTACAGCTAAACTTCTCATATTGTAAGAATAGCCCTAATCCCAGGGGATTTACTTAGTTACAAATAAGTATTTAATGCAAACTGCTTCCTTGCCACCTGTTTGTTGGATTATAACAATTTGTTTGTCATCTTGGTTTTTTTGTTTTTGTTTTTGTTTTTTAAATATGGAAAATGATCTGTCAGAGGAAGAACAATGCAAACATTGTTGTCTCAGGTGCTAAGTTATGGCTTGAAGTTCGGGGGTAGCTCTGTCTGTCCAGCAGTGGAGGTGCCATTGGCATAGAAGTTGATGCTTTGGGTGATCCTTGCACAGAGCTACAGGGCTGCCAGAAACAGCTGAATTCCCTCACTAAGAAGGGAATTTAGGATATCAAAGACTTGTCTGCTAAGGGCATGGTCAGCTCTAAGTATTTTTGTCCATGTTGTTTTGAACACGTCAGAATTGTTATCACTGGTAAGTCTTTGCTATTGTTTAAATGAACCCTCAAGCAAGATCACCGCTTACTAAATGTTCAAATGTTTTCCTTCCACCCTTGACTAGTTCCTGTGTCCTTTCACTGCTTAAAAATGAATAGCATAATTTAAAACCAGATAACACCTCCACTGCCAGGAGGGAAGGCACTGACACAGCTGAGGGCTCACATGCTGGAGTAAGGCTTTCTTTGTGAAATTCTTCTGAGCCTTGTTTTTCTGGTTTAGACCTGTCTCCGTACTTCATCAGGAGTAGAGTCGAGATCAGCTTTTGGAGATGATACAGATAAGCCTGCTTTGTCTAGGTATATGTCCCAGTTATCCACCAAGATTTCTGACCCCATCTACTCCTACTACAGGCAGAAACGGGCCTGAGAGATTTTGTGATCACTTGTAATGGGGCTGTATCCTGGCTTGGTGTACAAACAGGTCCCCTTCTGGGAGGTGCCTATTCTCAGCCTCTGTACCAAAACACAGTGGGATACACTTGAGATACCATGCGGCCTCCTCTCTGGAATGAGCTCTGGGCTTGGGACGGGGCAGCTGGGAGTCACATAGCCCAGTCCTTGCTCAAACAGATGTGCGATGCCAAAACAGAGGCTATTGGGAAATTCTCGGCTCCAGTAATTAGAAACACACTTGTTTCTAGCCTCAGTGGCCACAGCTTCTCAGCTAGTATAATGAGATTTCCTTGAGTCTTCATCCAGCTTCAGCGATGACAAGGTCAAGGGATGATGCAAGGGGACAGTACAACACAGGAGGGCACAGCCTCCCTTCTCTGCCCATCTCATGGCAAAGAGCCTGCTCCTGTGCCAGCCATCCAGTCATCAGGGCCACAAAAAAGCCACTGGGCTCCAGTCCTAGGGGCTAGCAGGTAGCTGGCCTTACTTGGAAGAGGCAAGTTAAGTGCCAACTCTATTACAACAGCTCCTAGATGGTGTCAAAATGATCTCCGAGCCTCTGAGGGTGGAACAACCTGAGTGGCAGCTGCAGACATAGGAAGTGCACTGCACAGATATAGCTGACATTGATGCAGCCCTATGTTATTAAACTCTCCTGACACGCTCCTTTTCTCTATGGAAAGCATCCAAACATGCTAGTGACACTGCACTAAAACAGAGGGGGAGCACACACTGCGACTGGTGCTGGCTCACCACCTAACGCAGTCAAAGCGTGGTAACTGTATTCATTAAGCTGTTCCTCCAGCCAACTTCCAGCGAGATGAGATTCCTTTCCTGTCTGCTAGGTCAGTGCAACAGAAACCAGATCTGTCAGGAGCTGACACACAAGAAAGGCAAGCATAGTGAATATGTATTAAAAATAACACCAGAATCAATGAATGTTGGGTCCGATACAGCCATGCCTGCTGCGTTAGCACAGCTCATATTGTAACAGTGGTATCTACTGCTCAGGCAGCAGGTTGTGCTGCCAAGGATCCCCTCGGGCTTCGCAAAGAAAATCAGGCTGGATTTTACAAATTGCCTGTTCCCCATTGCGGAAATGCAAGTGAAATACATACACAGCCTTGCAGTCACGGGCTGAGTGACTGTAATTGCTTGTTGTTCTGCTGTTTGTAATTGCTTTAGTGTCACCTAGGATGCCCTTACTCTGCTCATCCCTTCCACAAGGATTGTTGTTTGGCTGTGTATACAGCATCTCGTTCAGAGATTGTGATCTCTAAGGCACACTAGTCACAGCAGCGGAGCAATAATTAGAAACAACCCAACTCATCTGAGTATTTGAATAATTCTGGGCACAGAGAAACTGATGATGGCAGCTGTCGCTGGTGTTTGTGGGCTTGTGAGCAGCCTGCCTGGGTTTCCAGTAGTGGATGGAGAAAGGTGTCGGTGTGAATGTTCACCATTGCTGAAATGCAATTGACTCTTTGGTGGTGCTTGGTGTGTTATCCTATGTTTGGTTGTGAAGTCAGGGTGTCCTATTTGAGGGTGAGTGAAAGCCCTGACCTCACACAAGACCTGAATGTTTCACTTCTAAACCCATGAGTGCTTACCAAAACCAAACATCTAATTTTACCCACTCTCAGAGGGCTCCCTCAGCCCTCCTGCTCCAGCCTGTTTTACCTCATTCCTTTTTGATGCTTTCCCTCTCTCAAAACCTCTTTTGTCATTTTTGGTCAGCTGAACCCAAGGTCCTATGCAGCAGCCTTTCTGGTGTTTGTCTTTGCAGCACAGACCAGGAGGCTTGGCCCAGTGTGCTGAGTGTGTCAAGAACTTGAGTCTTAATATATGAACTTCCTTTGGAGATCCAGAGAGGAGTGTGAGCTATTCAAAGTTCACAAGCTCCTTTAGGGACTTCTAGCCAGGCTGTTTTCTGCCATAGTTCTGTGTTCGATAAGAAAAGAAAGAGGAAAAAAGTTTCTGCTCCGTAGCTGAAGGTAAGTCAGCAAGGGGACTTTTCTTTCTTGAATGACTTTGTGAGGTTTTCTTGTTGTTTGTTCCCCCCCCCATGCCTGACTGTTCAGGGACCTTGTAAGGTCAGGCCACTTTGTGCTGGCAGTCTTTCAGTACCACGCACAGCCAGTATGCCTCCGTCAGTATGTGCAGCAGCGGCAGCCGTGTGCCTCTCTGGGAGGGAGTGGTTTCTATCTGGACATGAATCATGTAACGAACAGGGGCCCAGAACTTCAGCCCCTACCTGGCCCCCTCACGTGAACAGCACACGAAGAAAACCAGCCGATTTTCCATTTCAGGGTTTCAGAAGAAAGCTTTATCCTTCTTTTTTGCAGAGAACAGAAGGCAGATGGAAAGAGTCAATACAGTAAACAAACAATACAGAGAAACTGGAGCATAACGCTGGCAGAGGGTAGAGGGCTGGAGGTCAACAGAGGTGAGCTCTTGGATGGGAAAGGGAATAATCTCTATAAATGCTAGGCTCACCATTATTCTTGAGTTATATCTGGTTAGGCAGCCCCTCACAGAAGCATAATAACAGGAGAATGGAATAAAAATCCCTCACACAGTAGCTTCTTGACTAAGATAACAAGTGACTGAGCTGGGATGCGCCTCTGTAGCATGCTTCCAAAGTGTTTATATCATCCTGGGAATGGCAGGGACTTGTAGTTGACAGCAGCCTTGCAGGGAAAGGCTACAGGAGGTGTGTACACAGCTGAATAAATGCAGGCAGGAATGCGTACGTGCTTGTGCCTATGACTGCAGGAGTGCAAATGTGCATACCGTTACACTGGTGGATGTACTGGGAGTGTTTGAGGACATATGAAGTAGCAAGAAGGCATGGGACTGGGTGGTATGTAGGTGTGGGGGAGTTTGAACGTGTGTGGCTCGCTGTGCGGATGTGTATGGATGTCGGAGCAAGCAACAGTGTGGGCACAAGCCTTAGTGAGAAAACAAATTTCTCTCCTGGCATGGTGAAGTCTGAACTGCATTCCTGAATGTCAGCCCCATTTGCCAGCTACCTCCTGGACCAGGAGGAGAATGGATGTTTTCTTTGCCAGAAATGGTAATGCTGAAAAGCTCTGCAGCCTGAAAGGCATAAGGAAAAACTGTCAGGGTCTGAAGGAAAGTGCTTTGGAGGTGTCGGATGCCTTTTTGTGCCGGGGTTGTTAGCATCGCCTCCCTGGCTCTGCACAGGGTGCCCCCCCCCTCTGTGGCCCCTGGTATCAGCAGGCTGCTGAAGTTGAGCAAGCCCCCAAGCCCTGCCTCAGGGAGTGCGGCAAGAACTGACTCCTAAATATTTGCTTGGAGGTGGAAATGTGGTTCATCAGCTGGGACCTGGCTCTGTTACAGCCCAGTGTTGCACGCAGGATCTCCGATCTGTATTTGCAGAAGCGTGGCCATCCCCATGAAATTACCCTGAGGCTGTGCCAGCTTCTTCCACCCACCCTCTGTGCTGTACCTAGGCAGAGGCAGCAGGCAGCGGTGCTTTTCCTGGTGCCTGGAGCACGCACCTCATTCTGTCACACTACTCATGGAGATGGTCTTACTACAAAATCAATAGGTAGATGTTCCCTGCTGTGTGTTTATGCTGGGGCTGGAGATAAATCTAACTCATTTGGCTGAATACACAAGGGGAAGGAATTTAGAAAGGAAAAATGCCTTGGTGATGTTCAGCTTAGCTTGTTGCTATGCAACATCGTTCTGTAACCATAGCAACTCCCAGAGAAGCACCTTGTACAGACCTTTTCTTCTGATACGGGCTGGAAAGAAAATGCAATAGAAATGCTGGGTGCTTCTCCACACTAGGGGCAAGTATGGGCTCAGCAGCCCAAGTCTGTTCCAGTATCCTGTGGATTCATTTTTCCAGCTTGTGTTCCTAAGAGTGGTTATTTTCTGCAGTTATTGCTTCACAAAAGGGTTCGGTTTCACTGCTTTTCAGACTGGAAGCCTTTGCGTTAAGGGGCCCTGGACAGAACAGCAATAAAACTGCTGGGAACCCAACCGGACAGTAGCTACATGGAGCTATGTTGTCCTGTAAGCAAAAGAGCAAATTTGTTCTGTGTTACTATTCCTGGTAAAGGAAAGAGAAGCATGTCTCTGCTCTCATGAGACTGTAGCTGTTCCTGCAGGGTCAAAGCAACTGAGACTGTCAGAAATAAATACCCCCTAGTCTTACCAGTATCAGATTCTTATTGCTTCTCCCAGGGAAATGGCCCCAAAGGCAAACTCCAAATGAAAGGAAGGAAAATAGTGGAAAATCAGGGATGGGAATGAGGTCAAAATGAGGTCTTCCTGAACCAGCACAAAATGTGAAGCCACAGGTGGCTGTCCCTGCAGATCTTCCTTTTCCTGGTCTCCAAGCGTGCAAGCGTGGCTGAGGTGGAAGGTGGGTTGCTAAGTCAGCTCTTCACATGATAACTCCCTTACGTGCTCGGAATAAGTAAGTCTCCTTTGCATCTTTTTGAAATGTGGTACCTGCCAGAATGCAGCTCGAGGCACATTGTGTTTAGAGAGTGTCATAATTATCCTTTCTCACCCCACCAGGAAGGGGAGAGCTCTTACTCCAGAGGTCTAATGCTTTTACTTGGAGGAATGCACAATCCACAGGATAACACAACAGAAGATACCAGCTGGAGATGCTACTGCAGAAGAGATAATTAAAGAGATTTTAAAGAAAAAGCAGCTTTCAGGAAGAATGAACATGCACAGAAGTAGGAGGCTTGGAGTAGAATATGATAAATGTTTGGGATTAAGCATTAAACCCAGAAGGGGAGAGTAATCTGGATCATTCCTGAGGAGTAGGAGTGACTGACTATCCATCTGGAGTGTTTCATGGGTATGTGGGTGAAGCGAGCATGTTTCTGTCGGGAGTGCAGATGTCCTGACAGCACGCTGAAATAAGGATGTGCGTCCTCCAGCCATAGCCTCTAAGGGGATCCCAAAACCTGTTGAAAGATAGGAACAGCGGTCGATAGGGCTAGTTTAATTAGCCAGATTTGCTGGCTAGGTTTATAGTAGCTCACAGATTTTATTCTGCTTTGCTTTAAAAGTCATTGTGGGAGGTTAGCTCTGTAGGTGAGAGCAGTAATTGTCCTCCAGGGAAAAGAAAAAGCCTGAAGCGGTTCTCCAGATGTGGAGCCGAGCAGGAGGCAGTGATGAACAGCCTTGGCTGCTGTCTAGCCGTAGAGGCAAGGTGCTTTGCTTCTGCATAAGCCCAGATTTGGGCAGTGGAGCTGTGTGCTGGTTCCTGTGCTGCTTCACCTCCGACTGTGCAGCCTGAAGCCGATGGGGTAGAGCTGGTGCCTGAGCGAGACCACCGCATGGTCACTCCCTGCCAGCAGACGCCCTTTCAAGCTCAGCCTCATCAGAGGCCCAGAAACAGCCTAATTAAATACACTGCAGGTGCAGAGGTTGCTAAGCAACGCCATTATCATGCAGCAGCCACCCTATGCTCTCACCTGCTGGAGCTGCCTTCCCTCTCTCCCCAGGCAAAGTCCGTCTGTCCGTCCTCGAACGTGCCCCCCCTCCCCCGGCTCAGTTGACACAGGGAAATGTGCAGGGGCAGGTTTGAAGCAGGAGCTGTTGCTCGGATACGGGCAGCTGAGTGCTGGTAGCTTCTGTCTCCTTGAGAAATCCCAAGCAGGGAAACTGCTCTGGGGCTGGGGTAGTTTGTAGGCGCTTAAGAACTAAGCAGGCAAGCACAGGGTCGGGCTGGCAGATAAGCAAAAGCTGCTGAGGTGCAACAGGGCAGTCACTACGACTGTGAGCTTGGGTGCAAGGTGCTGGCTAGAGGTGAGCCTGCAAAATGCACCCATTGATTTTCCTGGGCAAAGGCTAGAACAAATTCAGACAGCATCTGGAAAGCAGTCCCCTTTATCTTTCTCAATGAACTGCTCTCATAGTTCATTGAATGCCTTCTAATCCATAAAACCTGTTAGTAGGTCACTTACAGGGCAGCCCTGGCTTAGAAGCAGGGTCTCTGAGGGGGAATAGCGAGGTGTGCACCCCAAATGCACTGCCCTGCAGCATCACCCAGGTATTGTCCTCCTATGGCATCCTTCGCTTTGTCACATGGAAGGGTTGAGTCAGCAGCAAATTACTTCCCTTTGGTGGCTTTCCGTTCAGTGAAAGCCACAGTCCTGACAGTGGTGGGAATAAAGCTTCCCAACCCCTGAGCAGGAAAAAGCCAGTGACTTGCATTGCTGTTGTGAGCACTCATGAAGTTGCCACTAAGCCAGCCTTGAAGGAAGGGTGGGGGAGGTATTATCCTCTGCCTGCAGTGCCCCGGAATTGTAAAGGATGGACTTCAGCAAAAAATCGAACCCCTTTTATAGCACGAGAATGGAGTTCAAGACAAAAGGTAGCTTAGGACAGCTGTGAGGTTATGTGGCAGGACTGAGAGTCAGTACCACTGCTCCCACTGGTTCTGGTACCTGCCTGCAAGCAAATTCTCCTTCCCACTTTTGCACCTGCTCTGCACCCCCACCCCCCCACCCCCCCAAGCCTTTTCTGCCAGCTGATTTGCTCAGGATTGGCTCCAAATACTACGGCTATTCAGTTAACCCAATATTATCTTGAAGTCGAGGACTTTAAGCAGCTAAAGTCCCAGCAATTGCCTCAGACTGTCCTCTGAAGTCATAAGCTGCAGATGATTCTGACCAAAGATTGTACTTATAGGTCAAACCTGTAACAGGGAGTGCTAATATTTATCCACAGTTGAGGATAAGTAGGGGACAGGCTCCCACTCTCCCTTCTTCAGCAAAAACGGTGCCATTCATGCACCCCTGTGTCCCACATATGAGGAGAAGCTGTGCTGCTGGGTAGGTCCTGCAGATGTGGATGCTTTCACCCCCCCCACCCCCCCCCCCAGGCCTTATGTTTTACCTGTTAAGCAACCTCTGCTGAGGTGCTTTGTCTTTCCATGCCTTGTTCCTCCGTCTGAAGAATAGATAGAAATGCCAACCAAAACAAAAAAGTGCTTGGGGATGCCAAGGTTCAAGAGCTCAGTCTCCTGCTGATACATGACAAAATGTTTTCTCTCCTTTGAAGTGCTGTTGTGGTAGATATGAGTTTTGAGTTTCCTTCCCCAAACCAGAGTTTTCCACCACTATTTCTGCCATTTTTAATGGCAGATTATATTTAGTCATTAACTTTTATTACAGTCATAATTTTTTAATTAACTTTGAGGGAAAGCTGTTTCCCAGGTGATCATTCTTCCAGAGTTCCAGACCAGCAGCCCACAGCCTCACTTACTAAATTGAACTTCCTTCTGCCAGTATTTCACTGGCAGTAAATCCATCCATGCTACCTTGTCCTGCTTTTAAAAAGCCATGAAATTCCCATGCATTGTCAGTGAAATAACCACAGTAAAGAGATGTATTAAACACAGTTTGAAATTCAGCCCGAGACATTTGTGTTGCTTGGATCAAGATAATCAGTTATTGATACCAGAGGAATAAGAGATTTGCAACATTCAGTGAACAGGTGCTAGCTTAACTGTTGCAGAGAACAAGTTAGGAAAGAAGCAGATTTTTTTTTTTTTTTCCCTTTGGTATTTGCCCACTATCTGTAACATTTGTGAGCTTCTTCCAAGCTTGGGGACAGTTGGAGAAAATAATCTCTTCTTCATCAGTGGTCCAGACTTAGCTGTGGAGGACAGCAGCACCCAGGGACTCTGCTTGTGGCCTCATCTGCTGAATGTTGCAAACTGCTGTATTGACCGGCAGAATCTACCTCATCTAGGGCTCTACTTGAGACCTATTAGCAGAATATATAAGTGCCCACCAGCAGTGCATTGAACAACAGAATATTGTCCCTTCCTCCTGTCTTCTGTTCCCACAGGGCAGAAGACTGCAGCATGTTTGCTCAACTGTTCCGCTCACTGTTGTTTATTAGTAAAAGTGAGGTCTGAAGCTGTGTCCTATCTGCTCTTGCTGAAGGATATTGGTGTTTCGCAGACATTATAACTGGTTAGTGATGAGAAGCAGTGCATGTCCTCCAAATATAGGTGAGTTGACATGTGCATGTATGCGTATGATACCCTTCAAAGAAAATTCTCAAAGGAAAGCAGACACAGAAAATATTCCATGCACTCAGAAAACCATTTTCTCAGTTTAAGCACAACAGCAATAAAAGCAATTACAATAGTAGTTGAGCTGCCTCTGTTATTTGCGTTATGGAATTATTTGTATTAGCGGAGAGTGCCATGCTGCGGAGTGATGGATATTAGCATGAAAAGACCCAGTCGGAGCACCCAAGATTCTACAGTCTCAGCAGGCAGAGGAGGGGAGGGAGAACAGTGATAGCAGGCAGATACCAGTCTCTACACTAGGCCAACAGCAGAGCTGAGCACTGATTCTAGCTTTACTGCTATTTGAGGCTGGCAGCAGCACTCAACATCCATGTTTCTTCTCTCTTTTGTTTTGAATTCAAAGTTGTGAAGAGATTTGTGAGCTCTTTTTCATTGCCAGGTTATGGTTGGGTCCTTCCCTATATGTTTGTGCCTTACCACAACTCCTCGTTAATTTTGGGGTTTGTGCTGAATAAATAGTGCCTGGCTATTGGATTATTTTTTTTCTTTTAAACATATTTGTGATGACAATAAATTAAATTGCTTTGTAATGTATGACAAATGTAATTTTTCGTTTGTTTTTTTTACCCATAGAGAAAGATTGCAAACTAAAGAAAAACCAACCAGCCCTCAACTGCAGAATGCAAGAAAGTACTTGACAAATTATGTTTTATCAACAGAATTAAATTAGATACCTGTCAAAATACTTTTGTCCTCAAAATAACTATGCATACATTTCATTTTCCTACATAAATAGATATTCATCTGCTCTCTTCTGTCTGTCATTTGCTACTCACAACTCAGCACTGACTGTGGGAGGGAAATATTTAAAGACACTTCCAAAGCAATAGGCAGGCTGGGTCTATATCATTTCCTCTGGCTTTCTTAGCACCATTTACTTTATTATGAATGAGAAGGAAAACATCTAATTAAAATCAATCCAATAATATTGTGTTCCAAAACATTAATTCCTAACCGCAACACCCTGTTCGGTTTCAAGCAAGCTCTCTGTCAAATGAACAACTCTTGCGATTTTTGCTTTTCCTAGGTAGGGCAGAGCTGCTTTTGGCAGTTAGGGAGGCAGGGAGACCCAGGGGTGTTTTAGCTACAGCCTCTGGGGAAAGGACTGCTGAATGGAAGCAAGGGAGCATTTGAAGACCCTTTTATAAAGGCTGGGTGCTCCTAGGTCTGTTACGCTTGATCCATTTGAAGGGCTCAGTGCCGTTTGGTGAAAGATGGCCTGTGAGTGCTGGAAACACACACACAGCTGGAAAATTAATTGGCCCCAGGGGGGCAGGCAGCCCTTGCTGTTCCTTGGCTGAGTATAGACCTTGAGCAGCCCCTGCACGCTGGGAGCTCAGCAGTCTTGTCTTTGCCCAGGTTGAGGGGATGTACAATTGCTCAGCAGCAAGAGGCATGCTCAGCGCTTGTCCCTCGTACCACTGCCAAGAGGGCAATTGAGTCTGAGGGTGCAGCCAGCCTCTTAATGGGTCATCCATCCTTCCTCCGTGAGTATCATACTTCCTTAAAACACTTGAGCAGTTTATAGGTTAAAATTTCCACTGAAAACAATCTGGTAGGTATGTGCATCGGTGCAGCTGGGTATTGTGAGCTCTCTGATGAGATGGTAGGAAAACATCAAAAGCAGAGCTTCTGGCTTCTCGTTATGTTCTAGCTAGATCAAAACTATAAAGATCCTGAATATCACACGAAAAAACCACTTTGCAGCACAGTCTTAAGGCCAGGGGGATTTTGAATTCAATGTGGTTTGAATCCAACCTTTATAAAGCAATGTTTTAGATAAAAAATGGTTAAAATTCCGTACCCTGCTTCTGAAATTTGGTAGCTTCACCCTCTTCCCTACTTTGTATGACATAAGCGGCTACTCTCAGGCAGTCCTTGGAGGGAAAAGAGCAGATCACTTACAAGTTTTTCTGAAGTATGCTGACTGCTGTTTAATTTGGCAGTTAAAGCCAATCATGAGCGGCTGCTAATAAAATTGCATATCTTGTTAAATCTTCCAGTATGAGTAAAGTGCACCTGAAAATTTTGCAGATAAAAGAACCTTTTGACCAAAAGGAAAAACATGTATTTGAAACACTGCAGAACCAACAACACTCATTAGCATATGCTTTTCTTATATAATGGTTCTCAAGAGTAATGCAAACAGATTCAACACTGTGTATATCAAAGAAACTCACTAGCAGTTCAAGGAAAAAAATCACTTGTGACAAAATCATGGTGTCACAAAACACCTTTCCTAGAAAGGTGGTAAGAGCATGTATGTATGTGAGGCATGGGTACGGTGCTGTCAATCCAGACCTTGCTTTGTTACATTGGCTGGACAGGAGTACAAGTGAGGCTGCAAAGCAAGTCTGGGGAGCTGGATCCTCGGAGCACCAGAATTAGTCTAGTTTTCACCTTCTAATAGGTAGATCTAAGAGACCAATCAGCTTGGTATAGAGGCTTCTCTGCTGATTGGCTCCACGTGTGAGCATACGTCCACATGTGCAGAGTGTAAAATTGCTACGGGACTTCGGATGCCTGTGCTGGAGGGGTCTCAGGCTAGGGAAGAAAAGCACCAACATGACACAGATGCCAAAATGGTACAGCTCCCAGCAGCAGAGAGCTGAGCTCTGTCCTCTGGTAGCACCCTCCAAACTGTGCCCTGGGCTCCTTGCCTAAGAGGGGAGAGGGGCTCCGTGCCAGATGGCCCTCTGCACTGGCAAACAAGGAACTGTCCGTCATTTTTAAAAACTTCTGTCGTTAGAAATACTTAGTCCAGGACTTCTAAAAGGTAAATTATTTTACTGGAAATCTCAGAGACCTTAATGAGTTTGGAAATTGAGGAATTAATGAACTAATGTGGATAATGATCGCTGCCCATTAAAAACACCTCACATTCCCAGGCATTTCATGTCCAAACTGATGGATATACTGAGCAATAGACTTTAACCTGGAATTTTTAAGAACAGTTTACCTTTTTTTTTTTTTTTTTTTTTTTCCCCTCCCCTATGGTTTTTTTTCTGGGGGCTTCCAGGCCTGACAGTCTTGCAGTCTCTGGTGCAGGTCTTCTGGCATTTGAGAAATTCGCTCTTCAAGACAGAGACCGTCAATAACAAGGCAACATTTACTAAACTTACGCCAGACTTAATCCTTGACAATGGCTGTTCATATGCAAACAAAAACCTGTCCGAAGATGGCAGGGAAATGTGGCAACTTTGTTTTCACAGGGAGGCTGCTCTGCTTCCCCATGCAGCATAGACTAATTAAAAATCAGTATAAAGTACAAGAAGCGTGGATCTGAATCAAAACCACATGCTACTAATCCTGAAGGTAAAAGAATTTGTATCAAGGCACTTGGGGAACTCTGAAGATGAGAACCCCTGGATCGATTTGTTTGTAGACTTCTCTTTGTTCCTCACTGCTGCAATATCTGAGCATATAGGTAATGATTATTATGGTTATTTTATTTTTATCTGTTGTTATTAGAAGCTTGACTACAAGCTTCAATTCCCACATTCTACTGCTGCAAAATGCAAGACAGGTAAGGGTGGTGATGGCTAAAAAGAAAACCAGGCTGTCAAATCACTTGGGACACTCTTCAGTTCATATGGCCAGCCTTTTTAAAGACACTCAGGCAATAAGGGTGATGTACTAGTGGTGGAGGCAGTATACTTGGGGAAATCTAGAGATTGCATTTCCATGCCTAAGTATCAACTGAATTTGTTGGAAAATCAAAAGCCAAATGTAGATGCTGAGCTATTTGGCAGGTTTAGTCACTGGGAGAACATTGTCAATGATTTTAAAGGCTGTTCTACATACAAGGGTTGCCATCTGTTTAAGCTGTTCTTGACCTGCGTAGCATAGACGTAGTTATAGCAGTAGAAATTCAACTGCGTAAAGATAGCTACACCTTTATGAAAGGATCAATAAGATATGCTACATCTATGCTTATACATATAGATGCCCACGTGTAGGGCATCTTCATATTATTGTGTTGGCGACCACATGGTGGCATGTTCTGCTAAAGATGAAATATTTTATCCCTAAACTACACAGTGGCAGACATACAAACCTGGGAAGGGTTGAAACCTGGTTTAGAGCCTTCCAAGTCACCCTTGCACAGTGTATCTGTTTTCTGGGCTACAGTTCAAGGCCATGCCAGAGAGCCTGGTCTAGCTCTGCAGCCTTGGCCAGCAGCCAACTCAGTGACACCTGCCAGTTCCCAGAGAGCCTGCAGTGTGGGGATGGAGCACCTCGGCTGCATGCATGGGACCTTCAGGTGCTGCCACCGCTATAATTATTTTCCTAATAATTCAAGCAGTGATAAAGGAGGCCATCAGTCACTTTTACGTTAAATTATTTCAGGGGGCCGGGAGGGAAGAACAAACCAGATAGCCGAGCCCGTCCTGTGGCTTGTGTACATCCTTGCAAATGGGTTCTGTATCTGATGGAGGCAGATGAGCAATGCAGAAAGCTGAGGAGGACAAGGAAAGGGACCCTGCAAGCTCAGGCTCCAGTTCATTGGTGCTCTGAAAGTAAATCCTGCTAAACCCAGTGGGTTCACACTTTCCTGTAAAGACTCAAGTGGACTCGAGACCCACCCAAGTGAAACCCAAGTACCACCAAGCCACCAAGGGTGGCTGAGGTCTCAAGCTTTAGAGCAGGGTTTGATTCGGGGAAGCATCAAACATGACAAACTGTATTTGCTATCTGTGTGGTGACGGCCTCAGCTGAACGTGGCCCAGCGTTAGGCAGAGGATCTGTCTCAAGAAGCTGACAGTGTCAAGTGACTTGGAGGGGCAAGGAGAAAATGGTAAAAGGAAGAGGGTTTTTTTTGCCTGCAAGGTATTTAGGGTCTTCTCTTCCCATGGGAATGAATGAGGAATATAGATAGCAAGATGGCAATTTGGTACTTGCCTTTTTTGATTTCCCCAAGCTCACAGAGCAGCTCCACAGCAGAGCCAATACTGAAGCATCTGCCAGGTAGGTGCCTTAACCATGGCCAGTAGCTCCTGGCCAGAATCGCTGCCAGCCTGGGGCCAAGCACATGGGATTTCTCTGGAGAGTGCCAGTGTTTCCTTTCTGGGCTGAAACAACTGGATGTTATTAGCATTGTTTGTTATTGAACAGTCCTTGGGGAATGTGGGCAACTGACACATGGTGAAAATGGAGTGAAAATAAAAAGAAAGCATACATCGAAAGAGTCCTGCAGGAGACAAGTATGAGACTATAATTTCTCTTGAACCAGGTTTCCATTCTTTAAGTTGAGGGCTCTGCCCTCTGAAAGCAAATGTGCACTGTGATCAGAAGGCCACATCTCTCTCTCCTGACTTGGCAGCTGCCAAAGTGCTTAAAGGGTGATTATATATTGCCATCATTTGTCAGTCACTCCAGGAGAAGTAAACGACCGGTGGGTAGCAGAAGGCAAAGGGGATAACATGACATGGGGTAAAAGCATTTCTTCCCAGTGACTGCACTAGATTTGAAATGAGACCCTCGAGGACCTCTTTAGGGCCACGGAAAGATCATTTCAACACCCACATGTAAGTACTATTTGCACTGTGGTACAATCTATGGGCCCTAAGTTCCAATCAGGGTGATTTGGGGTTGAGGGGTTGAGTCTCCAGCAGGCAACTGTGCCCTGAAGATCTCCCAAGCCAGATAAGATGGGCGAGAAATGGAAGTGTCCAAGGATAAACAGCAGATCTGTAGCAGAGCGGGGAAGACTCGCAGTACCTGGGCCATTCCTGTCCTACGCTGCACCGCACAGTGCCAAGTATCTTGGGCCAGGCCTGACATACGGAATGAATCTAACTCAATTCCAAATGTGTAATACCCATTTATTCTCATCGAAGTTAACATTAGAAGGGATTACTATCTAGAAAACTTTGCTGTCCTGATACCTGTCAAAGCTTATCACTGTTAGTTATTTATTAATCGTGGGGATTACATATCATGTACATTTTACGTATCTATTAACTGTTACCCCCACCCACAGTGCTGCATAAAATAAATAAACAGGCAATTGGAGGGAAATTCAGCCTTTTTCCTCAATCTTTTTATAACAAAACCTGCTGGTTTGGCCTTGGTTGGAGATCACCTCCTGCTTTTACTGCTGCAGGCACTTCGGAGTTTCAGTCCTACCTAGCACTACTTCTGTATTTAATGGGCTGTCAGGTTTTCTCTCGTTATCTTTAGGTCCAGCCTGAACACCTTGGCCATAAAAATTTCCCCTGGACTAAGGCCGTGTCCAGCAGGAAGTGTAGAGCACTGCCTGATTTTTTAAGCTAAAAGATGGTGAACAGTAGAACAGTTGTATTGCGTTAGTCAGAGAAATATTGTGAAGCAAAGAGTGAGAAGCTTCTGTACTTGCACTAGCCGTTCTCAACTAACACTAATGCAATATTTTCAAAACAATTTGACTGTCTCCCAGTGCCGCATCAGACTTAGGGGTTACTTACTCCCATGTGGGCTGTACAGAAATAGTCAGGGTCTCCAGGCGGGCCCTGAAAACAGTGATGCTGGGGAAACAGAGGAGAAGGGATGGATCAAATCTGGATTTTGCCTTCACTGTGTTATTACTAAGGCCAATCCATTTCTGTCATTGCCCCTCCTGCCATGGAAATTATTAATATTTCAGCAATCTGCAGAACTCGCTTTCAGAAGATAACCAGCAAATGGGTTCTTGGAGGCTAATGGTATTTTTGCTAAGAGGCTGACGTGCTTAGATTGTGCTTTAGATCAGGTACCCAGCCAAGACAGAGTGTATAGTAAGGAATGGTTTAAATCAGGCATCAGTATCAGCATCCTGCTGAACAGTGGTAGGGATTTAAGCAAAGGACTTCAGCAGTCTTTTGCATCCCCCCCTATCCAGGGTTGCAGCAGAGAGCAGCGGATTGGATGTTAGTAAGTGTGTGTGGTCACAACAAAGAAACCCAGTCCTCCAGACTAAATCCAAGTCTTTTGAAGAAGAGTGCATCTCACTTGAACTAGCTGCAGGTGGTGGTTTGTGGTTTGGGGAACAGGAGCTTGATGGCCAACAGGGAGGGGTGGGAAGAGGAAGTGCTTGATTAGCACAGCAAAACAGATGCCCTTGGCTGAACTCCGTTCCAATGCTGGGGCCAAGCTCCCTCCTCCATGCTCCCACTCTCCCTGCTGCAGACAGAAGTGCTGCTTGTAAAACCAAAATGGGAAAGGTCTGTACATGGCAGACAAAGGTGCTAATGGGAAACTCCTCTGAATGCAAATCCAAAAGAGGGTTTGCACACAGAGGGGATGTTATGTGCCCTTAGAGAACTGCTGCTGTTCCAGGCAGGTGAGGCCAGTGGCAGCCTGCAAGGAGCTGCAGGGAATCTGCTTGGGAATCTCCCCAGCATGAATTTGAGGCTGCTTCTGCTGCTGGGAGCAAACTCCCATCCCAAAGGCACAAAAGGTATACTACTGTTGCCTTGCCCCTGTTTTGCCTAAGGAGAAGCACACAGCTCAGGGCTCCATTCTTCTGCACAGCACCATATATATTACTTCTCCCTCTCCCACCATCTTCCTTTTAGTTGAGCTGGGAATTCAGACAAAGGTTGTTAGTTCCCTGTATGTTGCCTCTGACTGTGTTCCGTTTTTATTCCTTTATAGCATTTAATAGACCTTTTGCATAAAGGGAAAAAGGATCAGGAAAAAATAGATCAGGAGCTGGAGAGAGGTGTGATGGCTTCAATCAGTCGTGCTGCCTGCATCACTGATACTTATCTCGCTTTGAAAGCTTACGTAGCTCTCTCTTTGCCAAAGTGCCCTGTATTTATTTGGTCCCCTTGTGTTCTCATTTGCTAGGCATAGGCACCAGCAAGAACTTTTTTCCTGTCTGTCTGTCTGTCTCTCCCTCTGCCTCCCTTCTCCTCATGATGTTCCATTTCTGAATTTGCATTTAAATTAAGTGGGCAAGTGCAAGTAGGAACTGAAACTGTGCCCAGTACAGTAGCAGCCCATGCCTCGGTATGATGCATTCTGCCTCCTATGGTCACAGGCCAGAGGCAGCCTAGACACTGCTCTGGTGCAAGATGCACACGCTGCACAGCTGTCACTGCTGTGGTCCCTGGGGAACAGCGCAGTTCATCAGCATTTCAGCCCACCTGAGCAGTTTGCAAATGTGAATCTGGGTTAGTTCTGGTCCCAGGCACCTCACCATTCAAATCAACAGGGCAGACACTGCATGGGGCAGGTGAGGAACAGGTACTGCAGTGCTTGCCCGCCACCAGGGCAGGAATGGTGAGCGAGCCCTGTACAGCTCTAGCAGAGTGCTGAGGCTCCCCAGCACCTTGCTGCGATGCAGAGAGGGACACTGGAGGTGCAGGGTGGTTAACGTGGTTGTCGTGGTTTAACCCCAGCCAGCACCACGCAGCCACTCACTTACTC
>JAVJGG010000082.1:6276091-6295797 GCA_035590195.1 Aviceda cuculoides
CCATCCCACTGGGGGGGGGGAGTGAGTGAGCGGCTGCGTGGTGCTTAGTTGCTGGCTGGGGTTAAACCACGACAACACAGCCTCTGGCAAATCAGCAATACCACAGAGACCCACACATCCCCCTTGTCGATAGATGGATCCAGTTAGATCAGCCCCGCTGCCAGACCCAATATCTCAGTGGAGCATTAGCCAATGCTGCTTCTTGAAACCTACTGTCTGCCAGCAGTGCCGTTGGTAACTAATGGTGTAGCAGCATGGTGTTTTGGATAAACAAGGTGTTCACAGCACATCTTACTCTGTGGTAAACCTCCAGGGTTGTTTTTCTGCATGCCTTGAAGCCAGTCAGTGGAACACACTGAGCCTTTCTTCAACTGACCTCTAATTACAGTCTCGTTATTAATGGACGTTATTATTCAGCCTCTTCCTATTACACTGCTCCTCAATTACAGAGGCTTCCTCTTAGCTTCTATGTCCCTTGCATTTGCTTACTGCCATTTACCAAGTATTTTCAGGTGCAAAAAATACACAGAGCCCCAGATGGATAGATGCTTTGTTCCCTAATTGAAGCCGCGTGTGATTTGATTATTTTTCAGACCAAAATTGCAGGCAGGCCTCGAGAACAATGACTAAGAAAGGAGCACCAGGAGTCAATTAAAAAGCTTGGAGGCCATTTCTGTTAATAGCATGCCAACATAGAATTCCCACTGCCGACAAGGTGGCAGGAGTTCACTCATGGGTTGTAATGACGGAATTTTAGAGAATTCCCCACTAAATCAGGAAAAAAAAGTGGAATACATCAGCCTTACCCATCTATATACCTGCATCGTAAGTCAGATGCCCTTGAAATCACTGCCAAACAGATGTTATTTGCTATTGTATTAACATATTAGTATTATGCTTAGCAGTCCTGAGGTCTGGGAGAGACATCTCCCTCCTTCATGGGCAAAATGCAGAGACAGTCCCAGCCCTGAAAACTTCCAAGACTTCAGAGAATCAAAAATAGCCATATTTTACAAACACAGAATTGAGACAGAAAGAGACAAAACATGAGGTGGTGGGAAATTTTGGTCAAATTTTTTCTTGGCTGAAGACTACTGTTTGGATTTATTGGTGTGTTTTGGAAATGTATGTAAATTTCATCTATTTATTTCATAATGCATCATAAAAATAAAAGTACATCGTTTCATCTTTTTAAAAAATTAATCACTGCATTTTAAAGTTAATTTCAGTTGTATTTAAAAAAAAAAAAAAAAAGCCCTGAAGAATGAAGCATTTGTTTCCAGTTTGAACATATTTTATTTGACCCAGTTTCCTGTCAGTTTTTCCTTTGCTGGTGACGAATGGAAGAATCCCGTATTAGAATTAGTCTATAAAAGATTTGTCTTCACTGGTGTGGGGACTATGGCAGAACAGAGAATCAGGCTTTGATGCCCTCAGATTCTTAACCATTAATTGTGCTATGTCTTCTCTCACTTCATGGGCATGGGATGAAGTCCACCAGAAGGAGCGGTTAAATGAAACATTGCCATCAAACCAAAGGTAGAAGGGTAGTTGAGACTTGGGCTTCCCAAATGCCTGTTGTGTGCAATGCTTGTGGTAAGCAAGCTGTTTCAAAGCAGTAAATGAAAGCTGCCTGACATTCGAGCGGCTTTGTTTTCATGATGCTGAGCACAGAGGGAGGATATCCTCTAGCCATCTTCTGATGTTATCTGAGCGAATGGACTGGCATCTCTTTCATGCCCTATTCTCTTTCTCCACTGCAGTATTACTGACAGTGTGTGGTGAATGGAGGCAACAGGTAAGCTCTAGCAATTTAGAGAGCACAGTGCGTTCCTTAACACGGCTTTTGGAGCTAAATGGTTCTACCATTAAATGCACAGTTCCGTCTAATGACTGTGAGTGAAAGCACATGGCAAGTCAGCATGGAGTGCCAACACACTATTTGTTATAAAATTCATTTTTCTAACTATTAAAGTAATAACTATGATTAATCTGCTCATTGCCAAAGCACAAGGATCCCTGTAAAACCAATTCTCAGCAAGTAGGTGCAAAATAACTTATGTCAATAGGATAAATATTACTTTAAGTGGCACAGAACGACAATGGCTAATGACACATTATATGCATATTAAAAGACTGTTTATATTTACATCTATCGTGACAGTGAAGTGTGCAAGCCTCTGAACCTTCATCAAACCAGACAGATCAGCTCTGGATATTGCTGAGGGCATTGCATGGCAAACAGTCTCTTGTAATACATCCATGGGCAGCTTGACCACTACACAGACACAGACGCAAAAGGGCCTTTTTTTTTCCCCAAAATGGCAGGTTTCTAGCTGTAGTTTAACAGCCGTTGGGAGAAAAGAAGTTTGTATCTCCTCTTCTATCCCCAGAATGCAAGATCGTTTCAACGTGGGCTCTTTGGGCTGTGCCTAGAACTTAAGATCACATGTATGTGTTAAACATACTTATTCATACAGCCGTCCCCAGCAAACTGAGTCTGCCTCTTCCAGGACAGAGCAATGGTGTGCCGAGCCCATGCGAGCAGACATATCTGCAAGGCCTACTATGCACAATACCTGCCAATGTGTTGTGTAACATATCTCACTCAGCAGACATGGGATGTGTGAGAACAGTGGACCCTGAGCACCACAACAGATGTTGTTATGCTCCTCCTCTCCCTTGGTGAAGGAGCATAGCTGATGAAGTAGGTAGCTTAGACAAGTTGTTAACAGTCTTCCCTGCCTTGAAAGGAAATAGAAGTCTTTACTCCTTAAAATTTGGCATGAACCGTGAAGCACAACCAATCCTGAGCAACATTCAGCGAGGTCCTGACACTCTCTGATAGCCTTGCTACTTTGCTGGAGACTGTGCTCCTTTTAATGTCAAAACAGATGTGTTTTTCAGGAAGTTTGCATCCTTTCTCCAAACAGACTGTTACTGTAGGCAAAAAAAAAAATTTCTGTTGCTGTCACCCACGTTAGCTTCAATGAGCTTGTAATTGGACACTGGGATGCTAATTGGACTTTGCAATATGTATTTCCTGATTATAGTTTGCCTGATTCTCTCCATGGCTTTCTATTTGTGAGCATAGTACTCACAAACTTGCATGTATTTTAACTGTTTTGTGTTCCTTCCATTGCTATCTGCCCTGGAACTGAACACCCTTGTCAAAGACATGTTATTGAAGTGAATGATTCTTCTCCTCTTCTGCGTATTTAGCCTTACCGTGAGAAATAGGAGATGGTCTTATAAAACTAGTTCAATATTGAACGTGTTACAGAAATACCAAAAATATATGCTTAAAACGTTGTGTTATGTAGAAGAAGGTAATAGGTTCAATGGGAGTTACTGGGAAGGAAATTTTATCTAGAGGTTAGCACATGAAATGAGGATTTTGAAAGACAGGTTTCACTCCTAATTCTGCCACTGATCTAGAATATGAGTTCATCACCAGCAAAACTTTCTGTGCCTCTCTTTCCTCCCCAGCCCTTTGTGTGATCCAGCTATTTAAGTTAGGAGCTCTTCAGGGAAGTTTTCTGGTATGTTGCTGTTAGCAGCCTGAGAGAGACACGTCTCCCTTCCCAGACTTTTACCTCTGATATTTGTTAACCCACTAAGAGATAAGGGCTTGTCGTAGTCATATGCTTATTGCTCAGCCATCTCATTAATTACCACCAAAGCACCACACTGCGACTTCTTTAGCACAAATATCAGGTGTAGCCCCGTTTTACTGCTGCTCTATTTTGTGAAATTGGGCAAGCCATTTGACCTCTCTGTCTCACCCCTTGAAACCTGGCATAGCAATTCCATTGCAAAATTGGAAGCAATTTCTCTGCTTCATGAAGAATTCATTAGGTAATGTTTGTAAGGTGCATCAAACAAGTACACGTAACTCCACTTGCACTAGTTCATCACATTGGCTTCTTTTCATCAGCACAATTAGTTCCCACATGGTTCATGTCACATTCCCTGAAGGAACTTTCAGAATTTACTGATCTATGTTCCTATGCCCAGAGCAGTCCATATACTTTCCCTTAATTAGTTTCATATGCTTGCTTTGCAAATGATTTGATTTTTGGACAGGTTCTCCATTGATCCCAGTAAAGTTTGAGTTACCTTCCAAAATGGGTTAGAGAGAAGATGGGAGAGAGAATCTGACAGCGGTTTGTTGTGGACAGAACAGTTTTGACTCCTGAAACTTTTGCTTAATTTAATTTATTGCCAATTGACACAAACTTCTACTAAGTGATTTGGATATTAAGAAAAAAGAAAGTAATTAGAAAAATACCTAAGGAAACACCTCTCCTTCCCCTTTTCCAGGGTCAACTTAAGCCAAATAATTCTCTTGTCCCATGCTTTAGTACCAGGTTTTCACCACAAGTTACACTCAGTCCATCCCAATTTTTCCAGTGAGACAGCGGGTAGCACAGGAGGTTGGGGTCATGTGAGTCATCATTTCCGTCTGCTGCTTCTCTGTGCTTAATACTTTGTGCTTATTAGTACACAGGGTAATGCACGGGTGCTGAGAGCAGAGCAAAATTGAGAACAGCCTTTCTGGGCTGAGGACACTTTCCCTTACAAGGCTTTCAGTCTTAAAAAAATCCCCCAAACCTACAGAACTTCAAAGCAAACTTTCCACTCCAGGCTGTTGTGCAGAGATTCTTCATTTGGTGCTGGGTGGCAGGCAGCTTCTTGGTGCGCCTCGGCACTTGCTTCTTGCAATGCTTTGAACTGGCATCACAACGCTTTCTGCAAGCAGAGTTCAGTTCCAGTGTGTGATGAAACAGAGACAAAGAACACAAGAGATCTCTCTATTTTGTCAGTACTGTTTTCTTAGGCTTTGTGATTTATCTTGTCTATTGGCTTCCCTAAGCTTGGAAATACTTACTCAGGTAGATCCATAGATGAATTTATATGTGCTGATTGGACATAGCAGTAGCTCCCACAATGCCTGCCACAAAAGCCACTTCGAACCAGGTCTGTGCTGTAGCAAATCAGCTCACCTCCTTTGGAGTCACCAGAGTGCCCTGGTTTACAACTGCAGAGCAGCTTGGGACTGCACTTGATGGGCCAACGCTAGGTGATGCTGATGCTGGCTTAGGCTCTGGCCCCTGAGACTCCATCCTGAACCTCAGAATGGGGGCTGGGTGGCTGTGCGATTATGTTTCTTTGGCTCAATTTGTGGTGGTTTTGCTTCGATTTCTGGACTCCTCTAGCTAGGTGAGCTTTACTGGTGTGGACATGTCATTCATGTCAGGCCCACTCGTGCCTACAGAAGTTAAAACCAAAAGACAGAGGTGAACAGATGCATCTATCCAGTGCATACAGAAACTCAGTTTACTTATTGCTGGGAGTGAGCTGGCACTTCATTTTCTTTAGCCGACTAGAACTCCTCCTGCTAGGGCTGTGATTTTCTGCTGAGACTCATTCCTTGTCTGAACTAATAGAAGCAGAAGAGAGACAATCAATACTTTGGAAATAGCCTATTTCTTCATGTGCTGTTTGAATATTGATGAGATTTCTGACCCCTTCCCAAGCTTGATTCAGAGTCTGTAGCATAGCATGCGGTATGCTCTGTACTGTGATGGTGGATGCAAGCAATCACTTGCAGATGAAGGAATAGGCTACCTTGTGTTTCTCAAAGTCAGGTGTGTTTGCACTTGGCTCAGGTAAGGCCCACATGGTTAGCAGCACAATGCATCTCATTCAGAATGAGGTCTGGACTGTACTTCAAAATAAAAGCTGTAATTACAATTGGCATTTCTGAGTCTCCTGCTGGCAGCAGCCAGCCGCCTCACTGACAAAATGCTGTTATTTGTGACACTGGCTGTGTGGGGGATCCATGGAAGTGGTGCTTAACCAGGTGCACCTGTTTACACAACATTCAACCAGCTGTTAGAAAGAATTCCTGCTCTCATTCCTATGCCCTTCCGGCATGACGAGGGAGGGAAAGAAAGAACCCCACACTTGCCTGTTTGCCCTCCTTTAAAGCCTGTGGTGTGGACCATGGATGACATCAGCAGACAGTGCTGGGGTGTTGCTGCAGCCTGGGGATGGATTTGGTGTGGAGTAGCCTAGAGTATGACCCAGATGTAACCTGAATTTTCCAGGGCTGAGAAGTAGACCAAGATGCAAGCTTAAATGAGGTCTGACCTCCCTGTGTCTCTGTCACCCAGAAACACCTGGATGCACGATGCAACATGCATTGCTAGCTTTATTAGGATGGGGATGGATCTTCTGTTTTGAGGCTCCAGAGACATGAAACTGGGTATTTAAGCACTGCCAGTTCTTGCACTGCCATCTGTTCCCAAGGGCAGCCCTTTGTCCCTCCTCTACTGCACAGCTAGTTGCAGCAGCCTTTCCCGAAGGCAAGTGCTCTCACCCCCTGCTCCAAACAAGGCAGTGATTGATGACTAGCGTGCAAAGGAAAAGGCAGGGGAGAAAGTACTCCAGTCGGTGGAGCCACAGGAAATATGTAGAGCAATCCTGGATTCCTCTGCTCTGCCTTGCTGATATCTGGCTGATATTTATGGCACACCGTGCAAGCAGACAGTTTACCCTTTAGTGTCCTTTAAAGGCTTTATGTAAGTGTCTTTGCGGGTTTCAAATGCACTTATGCTTTACCTGCCTGGGCTTTCTTTGTTGTGACAATCAGACAGTGGTACCATAGATGCCTATATGGCAAAGATCAGGTCTGCTCTTTCTCCTTGCTCTTCTCCCATAGTGGCCAGTAACCCTTATTCCTGAGTACATAACTGCATCTCAAGCAGCTGTTACTTATGCAAAGATGACCGTCATGTGCTGTGATTTGTCGGACCAGGGCTAGGAGCAGACCAGGTGCAACAGCTCACAGAGCACTATGTGTATTATTCTGGTCGATCATTATTTTCCCTCACCTGTGGAAGCTTGGAAAGCACATTTAAAACAGCCTCATAGCTGTAAAAGCAACATCCAATAGAACAAAACCCATAGTAGTAATTAGCATTTGCATAGACCTTTCTAGCTGTGGAGATCATCATATTTTGCAGAGGTGGAGCTATTTTATCAGTACATATGCAGAGGCTGAGACAAATAGCCTCACACACTAACCCCTTGGTAGGAGACAGAAAACAGAATTCACTTCCCTTGATTTCCATTCCCATGTGTTATCATTTCCTCTCAGTAACAATAATACTAATTCAAACTATGCTTCTTGTATGGCTAAAGCAACTCATATCTCTTCTATGTCGCAACCCTTTTTGCCTTCAGTGAGAGAAAGTGAGAATCTGTATTGCACCGTGAACAAACAGTCCATTTTGGGGAGCTTTGCATTTTATTGCAATTTTTGTTTTGAGAGTCACCTTCATACTGCATAGCAACCTGTGTGAAAGAGGAAAGCATCATTTCCAAGTGGGGCTGTGATACAGCAATCTTGAGCCATTATCTCTGATTGTCTTCTAGTAATTAACCAATCCCTGGAAAAAAAACCAATCTCCTGAGAAGCCTGGCTAAGGAGTTGGAGGTTTTCAGTCTGAATGTAAAGAAATAGGAGCATGAGACTACATAAGTAGAAATACTCTCTGGTAAAATGAGAGGTCACATTTGCAAGCTATGAACCTGGCTGAGGGTGAGGTGTGTTTCAGAGGGGCACCCTGCCTAGCCTTAGCCAAAGAAAACCCCTCAAATGGGTGAGGATCAACTGCAAGGATGATAAACCTCAGATGTCTTGCTTTTCAAGGACGCTGCAGCAGCGGGAGTTGCTGTAGATTTGCAGTCATGTAAAACAGATGGGAGTTTTGTGCTCTGAGGAAGGAGGGTGGCCATGGGGCAGACAGATCACTCTGATGTCCCAATAAGGTATGGATTCTGATGGGATGGAGCCTGGTGAACAGCTCATCAGATGGATTCCACAGCAGATTTTAAAAGAAACAATCTGATGAATAAATTACCTTCATCACTCGCTCAGCTCCAGTAAGAAGCAAGTACATAAAATCTGTGAATGCTGCAGGACAAATGGGAGGCATGAGGGAGACATCTCAACATGGTGTGATGCTGGGGGAGCTTTTATGTTTGGCGGATTTAACAAACACATCAGGATGGTTGCTTGGGGCACACCCTGGGTGTAAAACACTGTTCCTGCTCACAAAAGCATCATTGCTTTCTGCCTCTGATGTTTCTTTTAATTGCTTGCCTGCCACTTCTTGGTGGTGGTGGTCCCCAGGCAAGGCAGCCGTCTGGGGCAGCCCCTCCTTTGTGCACTCCTTGGGGGCAGTCAGTTAGTCACTAGTGTGTGCCCAGATAGACATCGTGCTATTGCCAATGATCTGCCAAACATCTTGCCTGGGTGTGAAGGTAGAGGAGAAAGGGACAGCTGGGCCGAGAATGAACATCTCCGGGCTGCGCACACAACAGTCCTTTGCAAAGTTCTGCTTCCCTGGCATTCTTGCAGAAAGCAGAGCACACGTGCACACCTAGAGGTACTGGTGCCTCGATTCCTCTTCAGTTCTTCACCATGTGCAGACCAACTTTCTGATAGAGACTAAACCTGACAATCCCTCATAGCATTGCACTCACTGTGAACGTGCTGATTGCCACATGGGACATCCCCACTGTAAGAACAGCAATCCTAAAGCTGTACAGCTAGAGTAGCCCAAATGACATTTGCAGTGGCAGAGGAAAAGCAGTAAACACAGACCCAGTAGGATGCCTTCAAGCTGATCTCCAGCTGACCTCCAACGTGGCTGTGCTGCGAGGCCAGTGGCAGGAGGATGTACATGGCAGCAGGCACAATCCCTGCTCAGGGAAGCAAGCTCTGCCAGCAGTGCTGCTTGCAGGTGGAAGCGACAGGATGAGCTTTACTTGCCAGCTTGTTTACATCTAAAATTAGAATGAAATGAGATAATATTAGGCTTACAATTTCCGGACAATTAAATTTAAATATAGTAATTTGCTGTGGTGTTCTGCAAGGTGCAGTTCAGCAGAGCTCTGTTAAACAAGCAGGGGCGTTCTTGTCCTGCTCCAGGGGAAAATATCATGTGTGACCAAAAAGGTGTCTGGCCCTGGGGATTAATGACCCTATGTAGTCTGAAAGCCAAATTGGGAGGAGAGAGAAAAAACGCTGAGTATTTTTTCCCCTTTCTTTTATTAGACTCTGAATAATTAACAGGCGAATCCTGCTCTGTGGCTTAACACTGTTTTGCAACCCAAGTGGGCCCTGAAGCAAATGAAATCCATGACTTGCCATTCTCAGTTCCCTAGCAACGAGCCAAAGCACAGAAATGTGCTCGGCCTTATCACAACAAGATGTTAAAGCAATTAATATTCATCACCAGTGTCTTCCTGCATTGCAAGTGAAGTCCCCTGCTCAGAAAGAGCAGTGCTGGTGTAGGGACAGACTTCAAGAGAGATGAAATCATGTTAGTCTGAAAACAAGGATGCACATGCCTGTACCAAGTGACGTGTCTGTACGTGAGAGCAGTCACACAGTTGCTGGTGTGCACGCGGAGGCTACACCCTTGAAAATAAGGGCTTTCTCTAGCACAACAAGCAGATGAGAGGTGCTGTTGTGCATGAGAAAACAGACAGATTGGAGGGTTAAAGCTTGTGGTTCCATGTGATTCTGCCAAGCACAGCACCTGCTAAATTACTTTTGCAGTTCAAACCAAGCTCAGAGAACAGATTTCTTAAGCTTGTTTAAGATCCCACACATAGCTAGTGACCTGGTCTGGTAATTGATTTGTTCCGTTCTGCAGCAGCAAATGGTCTTTTGGGAACTAACAACCAGGGGCAGATGGGAGAAATGGAGTGCTTTGGCTGCCAGGGACAGTGAAAAACATAGCAGCAGCTAATCACTTCAGTGGGCTGAGCTGGTGGGCGGATGGTGAGGCAGCAGAGAACCAACTTCTTGGTTAAGACAATAACATTCAGAGAATAAAGTCAAGTCACCTGGGTGGTATAAAGGTATCCTTTTCAGGGATGAACTTACTGTGACAGCAGCAAGACTTAGCGGAGAGAAGGCAAGTGAGCGACCAAGTCTGGCACGTGACGCTGGCATGAACGCCAGAGAAGGAAGGGCTGTGTGTGTTGCATGTTGCAGTGTCCCCAGAATTTTACACGTGCTTAGGCAAATTTTTTTGGACATACCTGTGTTACAGTGGGTGTACTTAGGTGATTCTGTGAAACAATGTGTTAATTCCTGGCTGCTGCAGTGAAAGCTCATTCTGTATCCTGCTCCACAGGCAGCACTGTAGGGAGATGGATAACCTGACTGAGAAACGCATTTTACTTTTGTACAAAAGCTTAGAGCAAACAATGGTGTATTTTTTTCATCAGAATTCCATGAGAAAATTGGGGCATGAGAATGTTAATAAAACAAACAAACAGAATCCACAGGCCACCTGATCTATCTTCTCTCTCTTGTTGCTCTAACTCTGGGCTCACCTGGTGCAGTGCTGGCCTATACACCACCCTCATAGTTGTGGTGAGTGATATTTCTAATGGCACAATGAGAGCCCTCAGCAGCAGACTTGCATAAGCCCCATCCTGTTTGTAGCCCCATGCTTTGGTGGTGTTTCCACCTGAGTAACCGCAGAAGACCTGACAAAAAGAGCAGGGAGAGTCAGAGGAAGGGAGACATGTCCCTCCTTCACACATTTTATTTGACAGTGCAAGTTCCCAGATCCATTTTCAACCAGGACTGTAGAAGCACCCTGAGGCTCACTGACAAGTCCTTAGATTTTCCATGTAGCTGGCGTGGGAACAAGCTCTGTCATCAACCTAAAGCCAAACAGGGCCTTTGTAACATGGCAGTGTACTGCAAATCCCTGCTAAGCCTCAGCTGTCAGATCCTGCCCCTTTTCCAGCCCAGGTACCATCAGCAATAGCAGAGCAGCTGTGCTGACTCTTAAAACAGACTGGGATACCCAAGAGTCCCTTCCTATTACTGACTTGCTTGCTTAAATACTACAAATGCAATGAGTTTGGGCCTGTATGCTACAGGCGATGCTAGATTAAGGGAAAGGATGGTCAGCTACTACTAGTCAAAAATGTGCTCATAGCACTTTTGCTGCAGGCATCTTTTTGAGGATGGGAAGCAACTTCAGATTTCCTGCTGATATAATGAAGGTCTCTGCCTTGTCATGCCAGCAGACTAGGATGCAGGTTAACACACATTTAATTGACCCCTGCCTCATTAATTGCTTACAGGGGGAAATAGCAACAGATTTAGAATATTTAATTAAATGTTAAAATTTAGTAGCAAGTTAATTAACATGTAACATTTCCCTCCTTAACAAACACTTCTTAAGACAGAGTAGGCAATGCAACATTAATTGTAACAATTAATTAGGAATTAAACTGATAATGGATACAGCTGCTAACAATTAAGAGCTAATTATGTCAAGCACTTTAACCGTTTCAGAAAAGAATGAAGGCTGGTGGGAGGTGCAGGTGAGAGAAATATAGATAATTGGCTTTAGCCTTCTGGAGACCTTTATAAGGAACCACTCCCAAGGGTATTTGCTGTGCTGCTTCACTCTGTTTGTAAGTAGGCTGGCTGGTTGGGACTTGATGTTTTCACTGCATCAGGAGAAGGTCTCCACAAGGTAGGACTGAAGTGCTTGTTTTATGTTTGTGTTACCCACAAAATAACATCTTTGGTATCTGTGTTGTTCGAGCACGTTGGTTGGTGCCCAGCTATGCTCCAAGATATGAAGAGCATGGGAATTAAACTTGAAGTATTGTGTATCTAAAGTGTTGCAGACTGTGGGTAGTCAGATTGCAAAACTCTTCCTGTATTGTATATTGTGTATATGCTTGTGTGGTGTTTGGGCAGGTGTGTCTAGGGTGCCTGGGATGTGTCCCAGTGTTTTGTGCTATAATAACTTGACATCCTTAAGAGTTCTCCCTAATGAAATGTGTCCTAGCTGATAGGAGAGGGACTTGTATGCTTGTTTCAGTCTCCTGATACATTGCTATGGCCTCCTCTAGCTTTGACCACATAGCTGAAGTAGTGCTGTTGCTGTATTACAGGGGTTTGCTACCCACTAGACTGGGCCTAGGAGGTATATTACTGGTTTGTAAACAAACATTTTTTGAGCTGTTAAGTTAATGCCTCAGTAGGGAAACTGCCCTTTTCCAGTCTTTTTCTTATACTGGCCTCAGTGTAGCCATAATTAGCTGAGCAAGGCAACCCACTGCCTCAGGGTTAGTCTAGGATATTGTGAAGGAAAGGAGTGTGCATCTTGTGGCTCACTGTTACCTTTTTCCATGTGGACTTAACCACGTGTAAATGGACATAATTTGTCTCAGTTGAATGGATACATCTCCTTAGAACTGAATTCAGATGGTGTAGACAAATTTCCTCTGATCCTAGCATCTCTGCCTTGGTACCTGGTTTGAACAGTCCTGTTCTCCCCTCCTCACTCCTGGAGGAGGGCATCTGTGGATGGTGCTGTGGTGTTAGAGTTAGAGAAGAAATAATCATCTCCTGTAGAGAGGAAAGGGTTGAGGGTGGAAGGAACAGAGTGCTGGATAATGTGATGTTCAGGAGCAACTTTACTGATTGGGATTGGAGTGAGTGGTTTGGATCTTGCATGTTTCTATATTTCAAGGAAAACTGACACACAGGAATCTCTTTGGGTTCCAGATGTTTGCTAGGGGATTGTGGGAGCAATTGCCATTCCTGTTATGGTAGAGCTGTGCTGAACATGTTTAAACTCTCTCATCTGCCTTTGCACGCTTATGTTGGGCTTTATTTGTGCTTGGGATTAATAAACTCTGAGTTGAGGATTGGGACCACAGCAGTATGCTTTTCCCTGTAGGAGGATGGAGCCTAAAATATGCAGAAAGAAATTCTAAACAGTTTCCAAAACAGTAAAATCCAATGGGAGTGTATGGGAGGAAAAAAAAAGGGTTGTGTTTCTAGCAGCATATCAAGCTCCAGTAATACAGAGGTACCTGTGACGACTTCTGTGAGGTGTCTAACAAATACTGTTTTGAATGACGATAAATGGCCCGGGAATAAACTTGGTCTATAAACCTGAAGGCAGTTTCTAACCATCAGAAGTTCTGAGACACTGATACTATGGGGATTTTTTGGGATCAAGAAATTCAGCTGGGTTCCAGGTAAGGCTGGAAGTTGCGATGACTGAATTAGCAAGGACTGTGAAGAGATCCCCTATAAAAGAATGTGTTTATCAAAGGACTTTGATAAGGGAAGTATGTAATCTTCTTGATCCATGTTTGGAAGGCTTTCAAGCCCTCAGGTTTTAGAGGAACATCAGCATTTTTCATTTCACTTTAATGGGAACAAATATTTCCAAGAGGCTTCATTCAGTGAAAGAGCTGCCATTTCTCAATACTTTGTTTCTTCTTGGTTTGGAAAAATAACAATTTCATTTTTTAAATGCCTTGGGACTCTGCTTGCTTTTAAATCCCAAAGTCAGTGGTGTATCCAATGCTGAAAAAGCAGAAAGGCTTGACACTTAAAGACAGTAAAAAATTCTGTTGCTCCTGAGACTGCAATGTCCTGCCACAGAGGGCCGGCCCACTGCTTGTGCTTTTAACTTCATTTATAAGGGGGAGAAATTACTCCACTTCTGTCTGTTCCTCTAGCCGTGACAGAGCAGGAATTCTTCCACTGCAGAGCACCAGTGTTTTTAACTGTCATGAGAGCGAATACTCCAGGCTAGACATACCAGGGATGCTCTGAAACTGTGGATAACTTTGTACTCATGCTCTTGAAAAGCACAATGGTGAAGAAAATAACAGCACAAGGCTTTAATGTGTTATTAAGACCTGGTATAAATTACAGAATATCATTGAGACAAAACATTAAATAATAGATATAATACAGTGGCAGTTTTAGGAAGACAAATTGTCACAGAAGCTATAAATAAAAGGAGTATGTGAAGTGCTGGCACTGTCCCAAAGAATGGGTCTGCTGCTTGGCCACAGAACAGCAGTATTTATGCCTGTCAGTTCATGGATAGGGAGCATGTCTGCTGGAGGAAGCCCGCTTGCTGCGAAACAGGCTGGTGGTATTGTAGGGAGGGAGGAAGGGGCAAACAGCAGCTCCCTGGTACTGGCACTTGGTTGTATACTGGAGATGGCCCTTGTTCCTCTGGGAGCAGGTGGGAGAGAGGGGGAACAGAAGGGGACTACAAAGGGCAGGAAAAGTTGCTTGCAGGCTGTCTCTACCCTGGGTGTCAAAACTTTGGTGTTCCATGATGTGGAAAACCAGCTAGGGTCAGGACATAGGCCTCTCATAGCTTGTACTGAAGCTACTACAAGCCAGTTGCTTTTATACCCCTCTCAGGCCTTCTGTTTTGGGGGTCTCTTGTTAATTTTTGCCTGAAAGTACCATAAAAATTCGGTCTATTTGATACTGTGAGAGCTTTGAGTCCTTCCTGCTGGTCTAGGCAGCTTTTCCCCAGGCCACCCTTGACAAGTATTTCTCTGTTTCTTGGAAGTCTGACAGCCTCCCAAGGCAGCTAGTCCAGCACAGAAAATGGTTACTGCATTGCTTCCAGGCTTACCACCTTGCTTTTTGCTGTGCAGGGCAGGTGGCAGGAGCAAAAAGATGAGGCACCCTCTGCCCTGAAGCAAAAGGGTGAATAAACAAGAACAAGGCTGAAGACATGTTCTGAAATGTTTTGGAACTTGTTTTTCCACTCCAATGAGGGGAGAGTGAGTAAAACGCAAAAGATGGGCTCCAGGTCCTCCAAAACCATGCATGGAAAAATTGAAAAGGCAGCAAGGTGTGAAAATGTGACAGAGCTACTACCTGTAGTCAAAACAAAAGTGACACAATGCTTTCTCTTCAGAATTTTGATTAGGTCTTCTCATTTTTTTCCCCTGTGGGAAACGTTAAGTTTTTCATTGAAAGCATCTCTTGTGGGCAAAATGTAACGTTTGATCTGTCTGGGCCTCAGGCTGACCTTAGAGCATTGTCCTCTGGGTTGGACAGAATGCCCCACGTTTGTGGTTGCCCACTTGCTTTTCTCTTGCAAAATAACAGCCTGTCAGCAACCCATGGTTGTTTGTATCATAATGCAGCTTGAACTTTGCCAGCACAAGACAATGAAGTGCAATAATTCAAGCTGTAAAATCCATCTGTTTGAGCACACCGAGTTTTTCCATGATGTGGCATTGCTTTTTCTTTCCATTCATATTTAAATTCCTGCCTGTGGAGATACCTTCCTGTGCCAAAACACCAGAGCTTCTATTGCTGGAATGAGGAAATAGCTGTGTACAAGCACTTTTCAGCGCTAAGTGGTACAGACTGTGCATCAAGCTTGTTCTGCACCCTGAGAAGTGCAGGGAACTTAGCAACTGGTGTCACTTCCAAAGCTGACAATGAACCTGGGGAATGTCTTGTAGGATTGTGGGGAATTTGGGGGCCAAACTGTCACTGGTGTAGATGGTCATCACATTTTGGTGTTCACTGAAGTTGCCATGATTTGACCTGGAAGTGATGTGCTGCCGCTTTCTATCCTCATTCTGTCACTTGTCTGGGGGTTTACCACATGACAGTAAAAGCAGTTTGTGTAAGTGCAAATTGAAAAGATGTTAAAACTACAGGGATATGCCTCTTCCTCAGATGCACGGTTTCTCATTTAAATCAGCTATTGTGTTAAATAGCTGTAGGTTTTTGCCATCCCAGCCAAATTTATCCACAGCCACTGTATAGTGTGTGTGTGTATGACTGGGTAACCTTTGCCTGAGACCTTCAACAAGTATCTGTTTATATGCATTGATGTCAGAGGATCGAGCCAAGCTGGCTGTAGGACTTTGCCAAGAAGGACCCAGTGATATGTTCAGTGAAGAATTATAGGGTAAGTGGGATTGACTTACCAGGAAATATGCAGCATGCAGGGTCTTGGAACACAGCTCATGTAAAATTCCATGCTTTAGCCTGTTCTTTGGCAATAACCCCATTCCCTGGCTACACTGATGTTCCTTTGAGCAACAGTTTACTGTTTTGGCTGTGTGTTTACCTATTTGAGGAGAACAGATTAAAAAATTATCCTTAATACTTCTTATTCTGATGTCTTCTGCACTAAGCATGGACACCATCTTGGGGAAACTTGTATCTACAGTTTGCAGTGACACAGGCTGGTATTTGACTTGACATAGGTGGCTGGTTAAATTCAGCTCTTATTTTTTGTCAAGGAAACCACAAATGGGTTTTTCTATTGTGCAGGAGAAACAGATCCATCAACAGGCAGACAAGTAGGAAAGGAAAGTGTGTAGATGTTTTCACATGTGCAGAAGCGATTGGCAAGAAGATATTCGAAGAGCTGTAATGTACTTAAAGGAGCAAACTTAGGAAGAATGAAAACCAAAAATCCTTGGGTGGCAATCGGGTAGGCCTGGCAGTGTGAAAAAGACAAAATCAAACCACATTTTTGAGCAGTGTGTTTTGTGAGCTAGAGAGGCAGCAAAAGAATGCAGGAAAACACTGGTGCTGGTTCAAGCTGCTTTCACATTAGTGAAACTGTTGCTTACTGTGAAATTACTCACGGCTTATGCATGGGTGCAGGAATGAAGAGGTAGGCACAACAGTGGCCTTGAAGTAAAACCTTCCTTTGGCTCGGTAGGCAATGAGGGATCAGCTTGCTGTTGCAGGATACACGGCTTAATTCCACTCCAGCATGGTGCAGCTGAGCTGCTTGCTGCACTCCTTAAACTGAGGCTTCTGTGGCTCTGCCCTCTCCAGTGATGTTGCAATAGGATGTCAAATCTATACTGGGGCACCAGGAGATTGAGTCTGCAGGGTGGCTAGTTGTGATTCTAAGAGATCTGAGTTCTGGAGCGTTAAAAAATACATTCAGCTGCTTTTTTACAGCAAAACACAAGTAGCTCTCACTGAAGCAGGAAGGTGGCATCATGTGGAGACTTCTCTCCCTAGCAATTACTTGGTTTCGATGATGTGTTAAAGATACAAGACAAAACCCTGAACACATCACTTTTCACTCCCTGTAATAATCCTTGCTTGTAATTAACTCTCTTGCAAGCACTTAAATTGCTGGAGAAGCACTTAGCACAGAACAAGAATGTCTTTCAGTCACACTTTTGATGTTTTCATCAGAGATGGACTAACTGCCAGGTAGGAAGGGGACAAAACCAGCTTGCAACTGTCTTTATGAAGTCAGGGATAGATCTCAAAATAAAGATGAGCAGCTTCCATATTTGTCAATGTACTAATCTATCAAGATTAGAATAACAATTAAAACCAAGCTTAACACTCAATGTCAGGTTAAAGGGAATGTAGGCTTTGTCTTCAATGTTCAAATGGAGGCACAGTTAGAGCAGTGATAAACAGAAATGGGCCAGAGTTATGAGGCTCATCAGTCACAAGTTTGTCAGGGGTGTTTGGAGAGGGAGATGAGGCTGCTTTGTGTAATAGAAATGTTTCCTTGTCACATTCCATCCCATCTGACATACACAAGCTGTGTGCATGGAGCAATTTAAGTGGGTGACTTGGTTTATCTGTCAGTAATACCAATAACCAACTGCGTTTAAGTGTTTGGGCCCATGTTGCCTTGGTGCACTATGCTTTTATGCCAGGTTGGGATAGGACTCTTGCCAAGGCAGGAAATTCTTGTCTCCTCAGCTCCTCTCAAACTGAAGTAACTGCTATCACTGTTTTCCATTCCGAATGGTTTGCAGTGAGGGTATTTAAAAGAAACCTATCCCTCTCCTGCTCCTGGCGCAACAGATTCACATTCCTAATGAACTTTCTTGCTGCCAGAGCTGTGCTGCAGAGAGTTCATTACTGCATGAGCAATTTCTCCTCCTACTGAGATTCTCCGTTAAGATGCAGTTTACATAATAATTTTAGAGGCATTGTGAGCCACAGTGTATGTTATGTGTTAGCCCTTTTCGAAGCAAGACAGGCATCAGGTTCTCAGTTAGGTCTCCTCAGATGATATGTATCTTCTGTGTGTGTATGAAGTTTCCCCTAATTCTCTGTTACCTCAGTTCTATTGCTAAAGACAATATCTGTGCCTTGGACTCTTGGTCTGAGGCCTTTATGTGTATATAGGTAGACAGGAACTTTCTCTGTGGTAAAAATCTTGAACAGGGCCATGAAATGGGTATGGTTTCTTGGTTCCAGTCATAGAAAGTACTTCCATGGCTTGAACTGCATGTCTTTAAACAGTAAAATATATAACTCAGGTGAATGTGCAGTAAAGAAAAAAAAAAAAAAGCAGCGTGAGCTCACTTAAAAGAAACTTGGGTTTTCTCTGCTTCTGAAGTTGTCAGCATATGTAAGGTTGCTTTGTGGCCTTGTGCTTAATATTGCCCTAAATTTTGTCAATATAATTTAGGGCAGAGGTGGGATCACTGTGGATGTGTTAGTGCAGAAGAAGAAAATATTTGTAGAACATGAGCTTAATGGAGCCAGCACAGGCAATATTGGCTGTGCAGATGCAACAGCACAGGGCTAGCTGTGGGTGAGCAATGACATGGTGAAAGTGGGATCTTTGGGCAGGTTATACTTGGATTGCTAATACAGTGTGTGACACCCTGTCTTTGCTGTTATTCACATTGACTAGGCTGAAAGTGTATGCCAAATTATGCCATAGCTGCAGTTTTACATTAACTGCAACTGTGACTGACTTCTCTGAAGTGGGAGACTCCTGTTAAGGAGGCAAGTTTCTTCTCTACTGGGGGAAAAGCATCCAGCTCATGTAATGGACTTTGGTAGCCAGAACCCTTTAAATGGAGTTTGACTTCTCTGCTAGTGCCTTAAAATACTTGTCTGTGGTGTGTGAAGTTGTCTTTAGTAGGAGGTCTAGTTTCTTCTGTGAGATTATGCAATAGTAACAAATTTTTTTGAGAATGAACTCTCTCTATCTCTGTATGGCACCCAACATAATGTAGGCTGCCTTGGTGCTGCTGTATTAAAGTGAGGCAATACCATCAATAACATCCAGTTTACTCATCCCACTTAAATTTAGTCCTATTTAGTTTAAGGGGTTTGACCTAATGGTGAATGTCATGTTCCTTTTGTGGGTAACATCCTATAGGAAAGAGGAGATTTGCTCTTCTAGCATTTACCCTTTGGGAGCCAGAGTGCAAAGTGATTTGTGGCACTTGCTGAGTATAGAAGTTATGTAATTGACTTGTGAAGCACCTGATTAGTCTCATAAGAGCTGCTGGCAAAAGTTGTCATGGTTTTAGATGCTTCTTGATAACTCAGCACTGATAACTGTTTTGAAACAGATGCAATCAGTAAAGGAGAATAAGTTTAATTGCTGCTTAATTTAGTGTTTAAGTCTTAAATTAGCATTTGTAGAAGAGCCTGGAGGAGCACATTGCCCTGTGGATTGCAAAAGCAGCATCAAACAGCCAGAGGCTATTACAACCTTCAAGCTGCTACCCATTCCTGCACTTTCACATGGGTACTAATGATGTTGCAACAAAAAGTCTGAGGTCAATCAAAAGAGATTTCAAAGCTCTGGAAAGAATGCTAAAAAATTTGGGAGCACACATAGTGTTTTCCTCAATTTTCCTGGCAGTGGGGGTGTCCTGGTTTCAGCTGGGATAGTGTTAATGGTCTTCCTAGTAGCTGGTATGGTGCTATGTTTTGAGTTCAGTATGCAAATGAATGTTGATAACACCCTGATGTTTTCAGTCGTTGCTAAGTAGTGTTTAGTCTAAAATCAAGGACTTTTCAGCTTCTCAAGCCCAGCTGGTGAGAAAGCTGGAGGGGC
>JAVJGG010000082.1:6295897-6312772 GCA_035590195.1 Aviceda cuculoides
TGGTGAGCAATTGCACTGCACATCATTTGTACATTCCAATCCTTTCATTATTACTGTTGTCATTTTATTAGTGTTATTATCGTTATTAGTTTCTTCTTTTCTGTTCTATTAAACTGTTCTTATCTCAACCCACGAGTTCTACTACTTTTTGCGATTTCCTCCCCCATCCCACCGCAGGGAGGGGAAGTGAGTGAGCGGCTGCGTGGTGCTTAGTTGCTGGCTGGGGTTAAACCATGACAGGGGGGAAACTTTGGAAGAAATAGATGAGCCCAGGATATCAACATCTGGCTTCAGGACTGGTGCCTCTGCCAAAACTTTGGGTTTTTAAACCATGGAAGAGCCTTTGAGACACAAGGTATGCTTGGGCCTGATGGGGTCTAACTGTCCTGATGGGGAAAATGCATCTTTAGGCATAAGCTGGCAGGACTGATCGAGAGAGCTTTAAACTAAGGCTGACAGGGGAAGGGGATACAGGATTGCAGTAGATAAGTCAAGGGCTGGCATGGCAATGCTAGTGGGAGCATTTACACTGCTTCTGGGAGCACAGAGGGCTTGGGAGTATCTGAAATGCTTGTACACCAACATATGCAGCATGAGTAACAAACAGGATGAACTGGAAGTGTTGGTCATCTCCCAGAGCTATGATATCATTGGCATTAGTGAGACTTGGTGGAACAAGTCCAGTGATTGGAGGGCTACATGCTGCTCAGGAGGGATTTGCAAGGTAGGGGAGATGGAGGTGTCGCACTATATGTAAGGGAGAGGTTTGATTGTACAGCCCTTACAGTTAGTGATGATGTGGTTGAGAGTCTCTGGGTGAGGACGGGGGGATGGAAGACAAAGTAGGTGTGGTAGTGGGTGTGTACTACTGATAGCCCCGCTGGGATGTAAGCACTCATGAGTCCTATAGGCAGTTAGGAGAAATTTCCTGGATCAGTAGCCCTTCTCCTCACAGGAGATTTCAACTTCCCAGCCATCAACTGGGAATATCCCAGTGCTGTGATGAGCAGGTCTTAGAAATTCTTGAGGCTTATAGGAGATAACTTCCTGTCACAAGTACTCAGTGAGCCAACTAGGCAAGATGCCCTCCTAGAGTTACTAGTTGTGAATAGAGAAGGACTTGTGGAGGATGTGATGGTAGGCGGCTGTCTTGGCCACAGTGATCGTGAAATGGTTGAGTTTAAAATTTTCAGTGTAATAAGAAAAAAGGACAGCAGGGTTGCTACCCTGGACTTCAGGAGAGCAAACTTAAAGCTATTCAGGGAGCTATTTAACAGAGTACCCTGGGAATCTTCTTTAGAGGGTTTAGGAGTCCACAAGTGCTGGTCAATCTTTAAGAACCACCTTTTAGAAGCACAAAAGCAGGCAGTTTGACTGTGGTGTAAGTCAGGCAAGCAAGCCTCTACAGCTTCCTGAGGAGATGAAGTGGAGAGGAAGGTGCTGATCTCTTCTCCCTGGGATATGGTGATAGGATGCATGGGAATGGTTCAAAGCTGTGCTGGGGAGGTTTAGACTGGACATTAGGAAACATTTCTTCACTGAGAGGGTGGCCAAACACTGGAACAGGCTTCCTTGAGAGGTGGTCAATGCCCCAAACCTGTCAGTGTCTGAGGCATTTGGACAATGCCCTTAACACACTTTAACTTGGTCAGCCCTGAAGTGGTCAGATAGTTGGCCATTGTAGGTACCTTCCAACTGAAAGATTCTATTCTATTTCTGGCTCTGATCTCTGGAGGACAAAAAAAATCCCCCCTGATAAAGTTGCAAATGCTCACTCAATGATGTTACTTCAATAAAGACATCATAGGCTTAATGATTTTGAGGGATAGCTGGGTTGCAAATGTTGATGCAATTTTGAGAAAGCTTTTGATCTCTAAAAGGTTCCTTGCAAAAGCATCTCCATTAAGTTTATCTGTCATGTGGCAACCTCTGCTACAGAGTTACCTCTGTGTGAAGTACACAGCCAAGTGTGTTGGCAAAATAGGGCAACACATACTTGCTTTGAGTATACTCCATTCACTCTAACTCGGCTGATGACAACCTCCTATCATTACTCGCTGACATGTTTTCTCTCATGGCTCAAAGGGCTGAAGATCCTAGAATTGGACAGAACAGGGGATCTACAAAGAACTTTCTCAGGAGAAAGAAGTTCTCGTTACAACCTCTGTGCTCTCTTTTCATATTGCTTCTGTCAGTCACCAGTGGCAAGTCAGCTTTCTGCAGGAGTTAAAATGTATGATCAAAGGGGCATTCTGAAAACTGAAGGAAGTATATCACACTCAGGTGATAGATCAGAGGGTAGTGCCTCTGCATTGACTGTGCTACCTGGCACCCAGCTCTCTTTGCATCTTACCTTCTGTTCTATTTAATCTGGGGAAAAGAAACTTGGAATGTGAAGGCTGAGAAAGCAGCACTCCAAAAGGAGCGGAACAAAATCTAAGATGAAGTTATGAACTTGCTATGCTTACAGAGAACAGAGGCAGGTGACATATAAGCCCCACAGACAAAAAAAGGAAAGTACTCGTTATGTTAAATCAGCTGCTTCCTGGCATGGCATTTTCCCCCCAGTCTCTTTGCAGGCAGTTCTAGCAAGGATAATCCTGAACTCTAGGTTCTCTGGGATACTGCACAGCTGAGGGTGTCAGTAGGCTTTTTTCCTGAGATGCATATTTGGTACTGAAATACTTCCAGACATAAATTTCATATTTTTTTGTCAGAATTTGTGTGTATCCCTAAATAAAGCACAATGGTTGTTTTCAATACTCTGTTACTGAAATGTTTAACTTTTCATTTTCAAATGAATTGGTCTCAAAACTCTGTGTAACTTTATTTCTGCAAGGTAACAAAAGGCTTAATGATCAAAAATACACCACCTTACAAAAAAAGACACAGCCAAGTGATTTTTCATTAACTTCTGATTCTTTGGACACATTTAAAATTGACCTTTTATTTCCAAATCAGGATACATTGCATTGTTCATTACAATTTCAAAATTGCTAACAAACTCTGAAGTAATAATCCACGCCTTTGACCAACTAATTCTTGCATGTAGCATAGAGACCCTTTGTAAATGCCTGCGGAGTCCGCAGAGGAAAACAGATGGGGGCAGACAAGCAGGAAGAACAGGGTATATGAGTAATTTGGGAAGAGCAGTGCTGCATGCAATGTTTTGAACACATAGTGATTTCTTTTTCTTTAGAACTGACAGTGTAATAATTTCAGACCTGATCTAATGCTTCCTTTATAGCAGCCATAGAGGATTAACCCTAGTTTCATGAAAGCAGTACCTTGAAAAAGACTATGTAGTGCTTGTGTTTCCAGGGTGTGAAGATGTAGATGTACAGGGGTTTTAAGGCTCTCTGAGGGCTCAGTGCAGTGGGAGCTGAATGTGAGAGGGTGACAACCAGGCACTGAACAATGTGTAGTTCTTTTTTACCAGGTGGTATCAAAGTGGGGGACAATATCCTCTTTAATTTCTGCTTCAGTAGTGCCCATGCTTACAGGGAGCAATTTCTCCTTTAAGAGGATTGCTCCCCCCTGCCTGCACTTGGTCCTCAGTTTGGGCCCCTCTTGCTGCCTTTAACAGCATCCTTGTAGGGTTGCTTGAACTGGAGCCACTTGCAGGCATGGATTCAGAGCTCATGCTGATGTGCAAGGGTTTATTTTTAAAGCCATGGATGTTTGCAATTATCTTAAGTGTGAACACATGCTTTCTCCTTGTGAAAAGAAAGCACTAGCCCTTAATGACGTTTATTCTTCCAAGTCTGAAATAAATTAAATGTGGCAGCATGAGCTTTTTCTGTGGCAATGCAGTGAAGCTGTAAATATTTCTAAAATGATCTAATTATTTTATACTTTTGTCCAGGCAGTAGCATTTCCAAATATTCCCCTTTTAAGGTTCCTTCTCTACCCAAATTCCTCTTCCATGCAGTTGCTGGTGTGGTTTTAGTCTTCTCTGTTGGCAAAACCCAGGGTGTTTCCCCTTGCACTCAGCACTTTGACAAAAACAGGTTAGAGGCAAGCTTGAGGCTAGAGCCAGGAGGGGGGTTGTGTGATGCCTTTAGGGACAGGTTTGATTCCAGCCCTAAATTTCTCTCATACATGCAAGGTCCCTGGTTACTGGAAGCTGTAAGCATATTCTGGACAGAAGGCAGTGTTGCTGTTTTTTGCATGCTTTCTTGTTGTTCTCAGCTGGCTGAGCTGCAAACAGGATTTAAGGTTGTGGATGATCAAGTTCTCAGATGATGCTCTCCCTAAGGCCATGTAGCTTCAGGCTGTGGTGCAAGGCTTAGTCTCTTGTGCCCAGGAAAGGAGGTGGTGAAGAAGCTATGGCAGGAAGCTCAGCACCAGCCCTGACCTTGTCATAGCATGTATTGCCACCAGGAATGCCTATTTAAGTCTGAGCAAATCACTTGGATCAATCTGTGCCTCAGTTTCTGGTCAGTAAACTGTGGTTAAAACCTTTCCTTTAGTGCCTATTTCAGACTGCTCTAGCTGTAAACTCAGGGAAGAAATTTGTATCATGAACCAGTGCCTTGCTGGGACAGTGACAGATAAGATAAATGTAAGCCAGCAAGGGAGCTTAGAAGTTTGGCTTGTATTTCTCCTCCAAGTCAGGAAAGCTCCCAGCTGTTTGCACATCTGGGGTCTGTGTATGTGGTTAGATGTGATGCTCATTGTTGTACATGAGATGGCTGGAAAAAAAAATTGCTCTAGCATGCTTTCCCTCCTGCTGAAAGGTCCAATGCACCAGTAACTGCCTCGGGCATCAGCTCTTGTCAGTAGAAGTTTAGGTTGTCTAAAGAGTAACCCTACCACAGGGCTGGACTGCCCACTGGCTCTGAGTAGCAGAGATGCTCCTTGTGAACAGTGAGAAACAACAGACGTCCAAAGCAATATGCAAAGATTTCTCATTATGAGGAATAAAATTAATTAGGAAACACATTTGCAGGAATCTCCCAGGTCTTAAGAGTGAGTTTAAAAAAAGACAAATGATTAATTCTCGGATGTCATTTGTTTGCAGTGAGTAACTTGATTAATGCTGGGCAAAGGTCTCACCTGGTGGAACAGATGAACTGTTGTTTTAGTAGGGCCTAACAGAAGGAACCTCAGACCCACTGCTTTCTTAACATTTTTGGCTTGTACTTGAGAAAAATGTTTTCTTTGAACTTATTAGCTATTAATTGTGTGTCCTTAGGGTGTTGTGTGTGTGGTTTTTTTTTAATAAGGCCTTAATAGCTTGATTTTAGATGACTGTTAAAAGTAAACTGTCAAATTAGGTTTTTATACCATTTCTTATAAAAAGATTTGTTAGTGTCATAGATATGGTTCTTGCAACCTACCGCACAATTGCTTAAAAATTTTGCCTCACTTCACTACGATTTAACATGTGATAACTGACCCCCCCGCCCCTGATTTACCTACTGAAGGTTTTGTTGTGTTTTTAAAGACAGATGAAACATGGCTATAATACATATTGAGTTTTTTCTTCTCTGCAAAATTAACTCCCTTCATGTGTAAATGATTGCTAAACTTTAATTGTCTGGGTTTTTAATGAATGGATTTTCCATTGGCTGTATTATGTGAGAAATATTTGTGTCCTATTGTTGATTTTGAGTTTTCATCATATTCAACTACTGAATTCCAAGTCAAAGCAAAAAAACCCACCTATTCTGTGTTATTTTGATACAAAATATCAGTGTTCTGTGGCATTAGGCTTCTTTCCACTTTCTAACCAGATTTACTTCAAAAGAATTTGTAGCAAAGCTTTGGGTCAATATTATCTTTGGTTATACCCTTTGCCGCAACATGGGAAACTATCAGAGACCCACTGAGTTTGACAGGCTGCAGTCAGACCTTGCCAGCTGTGTTAACATGAGCAGTGTTGCTTGCATCCAGCCTGGGGATAGTCAGTGGCTCTGACAGTTTTATGGCCAGTCAGAGTCCACCTCTCCTACGATATTGGATTATAGAATCATTTAGATTGGAAAAGACCTTTAAGATCATTGAGTCCAACTAGCACTGAGTTAACTAGCACTGTCAAGTCCACCTCTAAACCATGTCCCTAAGTGCCACATCTACATGTCTTTTAAACACCTTCAGGGATGGTGACTCAACCACTTCCTTGGGCAGCCTGTTCCAATGCTTGACAATGACAATGCTTTTGGTGAAAAATTTTTTCCTAATATCCAATCTAAACCTTCCCTGGTGCAACCTGAGGTGGTTTCTTCTTGTCCTATTGCTTATTACTTGGGAGAAGAGACTGACACCCACCTTGCTACAACCTCCTTTCAGGTAGTTGTAGAGAGTGGTAAGGTCTCCCCTCAGCCTCCTTTTCTCCGGGCTGCTCCTCATAAGACCTGTGCACCTTCTTTGTTGCCCTTCTTTGGACATACTGCAGCACCTCAATGTCTGTCTTGTAGCGAGGGGACCAAAACTGAACACAGTATTCAAGGAGTGACCTCACCAGTGTGAGTACAGGGGAACAACCACTTCCCTAGTTCTGCTGGCCACACTATTTCTGATACAAGCCAGGATGCTATTGGCCTTATTGGCCAACTTGGCACACTGCTGGTTCATATTCAGCTGGCTGTTGACCAACACCCCCAGGTCCTTTTCTGCTGGGCAGCTTTCCAGCTGCTCTTCCCCAAGCCTGTAGTGTTGCATGGGGTTGTGATCCAAGTGCAGGACCAGGCACTTAGCCCTGTTGAACCTCATACAATTGACTTTGGCCTATCAATCCAGCTGGTCCAGATTCTTCTGCAGAGCCTTCCTACCCTCAAGCATATCAACACTCTGGTATGACTTGGTGTCATTTGCAAACTTACTGAGGGTGTGCTCAATCCCCTGGTCCAGATCATAGACAAAGATATGAAACAGAACTGGCTCCAATACTGAGCCCTGGGGCACACCACTTGTGACTGGCTGCCAACTGGATTTAACTCCATTCACCACCACTCTTTAGGCTCAGTCATCCAGCTGGTTTTTTACCCAGTGAAGAGTATACCCATCCATGTATGGCTCCATCAGAGGTAACTGGGTATTTGATCAATATGTGTAAATGGACAATTTTTCATCTGCCTCTTGCTTTAAGAATCTTTTTAGTGTAATAATCTCAACTCAGACTTTTCTTCCTTCTAGGCATCACTAAACTGCTTTAAGAGTCTTTTCAGTTTGGCTTGTACCTACTTGCATATAACCCATTTCTCTGGGCTGACCTACTGCCTACCCAGCTGAGGGGCTGACCTACTGCCTACCCAGCTGAGGGGCTGACCTACTGCCTACCCAGCTGAGGGGCTGACCTCGTCTCTCTGAATTGGTTTCTTCCTCCAGAGTTTATCCCCTGTACCCAGGTGAAATCTAATGGGGACACTACTCATGCAGAGATGTTCAGCTTGTTGGAGAGTAGTCCTGCTGACTGGGACTGACCTTCAGTCAGGTCTGGCCTGTTGAGAGGCAGTAACTGGAACACTTGCTGGGAACTGTACTGACAAAGATTCTTTGTAATTTGTTGGAGCCCTTTTTTGCAAACAGGTGCTAATAATTTGGCACTCAATTTCCATTTAAATGGAGGCATTAACCTCAGGAGTCCCATGGAAGCCAACTGGAGTGTGAAGTTAAATACAGACCTTATCACTGCACTGTTTTATGCTGCTGGCGGTAAATAAATCCTGATACTTCTCAATGAGTCACTTTGCTTTGTGATACTTTTGTCCCTCTCCCCCTTCCCTGCCACCCCAAGCAGGAGAAAAGGGGCTTAGTGTGCACTCACTGCCCTTATTTCCTTGTTTGGGCCCACATCAGAGAAAGTACATTTCATCAAATGTCTCTCCAGATGTCTGAATCTTGCAGAGGCCATCATCTAAGGTGCAAGACAGTATCTGTGACAGTTATGTACAGTTCTCCAGCTGGATGCTACCACGTCTCCTGGGAAACCAGTTGTCATGGCTAGCAGTGGAGAGGTGCAGGCTCTGGCTGTGGTTGAGAAGTGTGATAGGCTTTGGTGGGCACCTGTTGTCCAGCCAGGGTCAGCCCACCACATAGGCAAGTAGGTAAAACAGATGTGGGTGCCAGATCAGGAAACCTGGGCTTAATTCCCAGCTCCAGTTGGCAAAGTCTTTGAGGGGTCTTCCTCACTCAATGTATTGGTTTCTTCATCTGTATGGGAAGGATAACAGCATTGCCTCCTTCATAAAGTCTGGAAGGTAGGCTATCCCTTGCTTTTAGGTTGTGCCTCGTTCCCCAGTGTGGGTAACCTGGAAAAGCTGCACCTGGATGTATGCTGGATCCTCATACCAGGTTAATCAGGGTGCCACTGATACCTGCTAGTCTCAGAGCACTGTTGCTGCTGTTTGTGCTTTCTGGAGCTTCCAGGCTCCCGCGGCCATGCTCTACTCACACCAGTCTTCATGTTCCTGTCACAAAGTTACTGGAATGAGCAGTGGGCTGTGCCATGTGCAGCCATGCTGCAATGGTGGCATACCAGGGCAGGAGAGTCTGCTGTGCTAAAACCTGGTTAGAGGAGTGGCAAGTGTGAGTTTCCCCCTCTCCAGCATTCCAGGATATTTGGTGCTCAGGCTCAGTGAAACGGAGACAAGCACAGATGGTGTCAAAAGGAACTGCAGGAACTTCTAGTCCTTGTACCTTTTTACATTTGTGTCCCAGATGCTCTTTCTCTTTAGTCTGGTGGCATGATGGTGGTCTAACCGACTTCACTAATCCCTCCTAGCCCTGTCTCCTGGGCATCTGAGATCCTGTTGGCCCAGTACCTCTCTCCCATGAGGGGCTTGTCCCACAGAGGCATCTGATGTGGCTCTGTGTGCTGGCAGCATCTGCAAGGGGCAAGCTGTACTCTGCGTGTGCCAACAGCACCCTAATGGCAAATCCCACATCTCTAAATAATGCAAACTAGTGTTTGCACTTGGGCTCATCTGTGCTCAAGGGAGCTTGCCATTCTACTTTGAATCCCTTGACAGATGTTTTCTAAAAATAAGGCCCTAACTGGAGCCAGCTGCTTGCCCTTTACATTGGTTTTCTCATTCTGATCAAATTTATTTTGCTCTGGCACAAGTTCCTGTCCCATTACTGGCTTCCCTGACATAGACGCCATGTAAGGAATTAACAGACTTTTGAGAAAAACTGACTCTAAACTTGATGGTGGCTTCAAACTGTAAAGTTAGCTTGGGTGTGTTAAAAGTTTTGATTACAGAGGCATGAGTATTTTTTTTTCTTTGCTGTTTTCTTGCATTGGATGTGTAACAGTCTATTTTACATAGCTGACCATGCTCAAGAGTTTAGTAGTGCAGGCTCTCAAGTGAGTGCCTTGCACCTGTCTGAATAACCTGACCCAGAGCCCCAATTCTTGCTTGTGCTTGGTACAAAGTCTGACTTCAAGAGGGACTGCTGCTGATGAAGTTGGTTACAAATGGCTCTTCTATGGAGAGAAGGATGCTGTCAGTCCTCTTAGATGCTGGCCCCATGATTTACTCTACCCAAGTAAAGTAGCATAGCAGTTTGGAGCGAGGATAGGAGTAGGCACTGTTTCTGTAGGGAAGAGGACTCAAGTGATCAATCCCTGCCTTGGCCCAAATAGGAGCGTTATCTCAAGGGAGGAAGCTGAGCCTTCAAAGTTGGAGTGCAAACCTCCTTTCCATCCCTGTAGCCCTCATAGAAACTGCTTCCGGTCTGTTCCTTTAGGAGGGTGGAGCCACCCCACCAGTTTCACTACTTGCAAATTCTTGGCATGGACATTTCCTGCAGAGGTTTGAGACAGGCCCTTCCCAAGCCTTTGTTGTTAAAACTAAAAGACAGCTCTAGCCAGGGCCATGGGGCTGTGCCAGGCCTTTGGTGGGTTTTCCTTCTGGTTGCCTGCTTTACTCCTGACTGTAGGTTGTCTGTAATGGACAGCATCTTAACATGAACTTCAGGGTTTTGGGCAGGCAGGAAAAATGCACTCTCTCCTGGTACAGCTAAGGAAGGAGTGTGCTTCTGAGTCTGCAGCAGAGAAGGCAGTGTAGAAAAGTGCCTTTTGAGTTCCTGTGAGATCTGATGTCTGTCCCTGAATAAAGGCTTTGAGAAATCACAGGATGTTCTTGCTGTGAGGAGCTGAGCTGTCCATCGCTTTGATGCAAAGACATTAGTGACAAGGTTAAAATGGAGCCAAGAAAGCCATTGCTGTAATTGCTGCATTTCTCGAGTCAGTAAGATGCAGTGATCTGCTTGCCTGGAGAATGATGATGGCTATTCTTTTTAGTGCAGGAGCACCAAGTGTTACACTGAGCCAAAGGACAATCACAGTTCTCCAAGAAGAGAGATGGTCAATCCTCACAAAAATTCTGTCAGGTCCCTCTGCTTGCTGCATCATGGCTCTTGCATGTTCATGTTCCATGCTATAGAGCAAGGAACTGGTACTGACAATGTCTTAACTATTGTCTGTTATGCTCTTGTTTCCTCTATTTGCATTTTAAAGACAAGCTGCAAGCTGATTGTTTCCTAGGCTTCTGCTTCACCTGCAAGCAGGCTGGCTTATAAAGGAGGGCTGGTAACTGAACTTTGAGGAGCTTCATTTAGCAGAGGACAGACAGCTTATTCAGTTTTGAGATGTAGCAGGGAATGGTGCACTTCTTTGCTGCTACCTGTTCAGTTTTGTACGTAGGGCCTCTCTGGGAACTGGGGTGGTCTCCCGTGGGCTGTGTGTGAACAGGCTGAGGCTGGAACAGTTCTGAGCTGCTTGCATTATCAATGATGGCTGAGATAACCCAGGGCACCATTGTTTCTGTGGCATCTGGGCCTCCCGTGGTTGGACAGGTGGTTTAATGCTCTTCTATTTTCAAGTCCAGAAGAGACTGTGAGCTCAGGCTGTGAAGTGTGGGCTGATGTTTTGTGTTGCTACCTGTATCTTGAGAAGGCTGCAAAGAGTGAAAGTGTGTGTGAAACCCCAAACATTTTGAAACATCAGTGGTAAAGGAAGCCCCAGGTTAGCTTCCATCTGGTCTTCGGGTAACTGTTCAAATTGTATCATCTCAGTCTGAACCGGCTCACATGCTTCTGTCTGCACCCAGCAAGCCTTTCTTGCTTCATTAGCACAAATGATCAGCTATTGGCACAGTGCCCCTTATGGAATTTAATGTTTATTTTTAGTTGGATTATTGATTATTAGTTAGTCAGTCATTGTTACCAAGAGGAAAACCTTTCATTTGGCACTAGTCCTGCTTGACTCAGCTTTTCTTTGAAATCAGTGTGAATCAGCTTGGCAGATGGGTTGCCATTTGATATTAATAGCACCCTTGTCAGCCATTTTGCAGAATATCAGCAATGGGTGGTGTGGGATGAGCCTGGAGGGCATGCAAGCACTTTTTCACATTCACATGGCATTGCTGTGTGTGTTTTGCATAGAATAAGGAAGTAAATAAGAGTGGAACTGGGACTTCAGCCCTTTTTCTTGAAGGAAAATTTCTCCCCAAAACAAATTCTTGAGCCTTCAAGAGATCATCTGTTTGTAGCATATGGGAAACAATGTCTCGGACTAGACTGTGTTTAAAGAGCCAAGCTGCAAAGTGGGGAAGGTACAGAAGCTTTCTCACTGGGTGATGCTGGTAAAAAGCATTTTACTAAGATACTTTGGGGACGAAAACTGACTTCTGGATGAAATGGAATTTTTGGTAGGACTTTTTTTTTCCACATAAATTATTATCAGAGAACCTCAATCTTGGAGAATGCCATTAAAACCAAGTCTCAGCTTTTCATTTTCCAGTTTTTGAAAGTGGAAACATTTCAGCCCCTTTTATGCATAGGGTCAGCACGTACTCTGGGCTGTATAAGTCTCCAGGTCTCTGCCTTGACAGCAGTCATTCTCTGGGCAGAAGAGTTGGAAGGACTCACGTTGTTTCTCAGGATGCAGAAATGGCTTCATCCTGTCTTCTGTCATCCATGGTCATTTCTGTTCAACTGTATAAATCTCAGTGAATGGGCAGATAGATAACATAAGCCTTTCCCTGCATCAGGTGCTCTTACCTAAATAGGAAAGGACCTTTTGGGCTACAAAGGGCTTGGAGGAAGTCAGAAGAGGGAATCTCCTCCAGGAGAGATAAGACAGCATCATATGCTGACATCCACAGAATTGATTTTTTGTAAGTGGGGCACTTTAATGTCTTCATTTTTAAACAAATATTCGGTGGTTCACAGATAAAGCCTTGGGAGCCGAGTATGCAGCATTGTCTGTGACATTGTAAAATCCATCAGGTAGAAGGATTTTGGCAGGAAACTTTTTTTTAAAAAGCAGCTCCTGAATTGAAATTCTCAGACACAGGGTTTTTTCTTCCTCCTCCCGAGAGCAAAAGGGAGCTTTAATGCCAGAGCAGAGGACAAAACAAGCAGGATGTGTGAAGAAATAAACATCTTAACAGTGCTCCTATCTCTTCCAGCTGCAGAATTCAGTGCACTTCTCAGTCTTTTAAGGCTTTGCATCCCCTGTGGGCGGGAACAAATGAAATTAACTTCTATCTGAGGCCAATAGTGACAGGAACAGGATTGTACCATGTTTGTCTCGGCAGATCCTTCTTGCTGGCTCTTGTCCTACCTATTTCAATAGGTACACTCAGGAAGACATATAACAGTCAGGAAGGACATGATGTTGGGACAGCTTCCACAGCTCTGGAGGGAGCTCAAGTCTCTGTATCTGCCTGCTACCTGATCTTCAGTGCTAGTGTTCCTGGTAGTTGTACCTCTGAGCAGGGCTGCAGCCTGGGACCCTTCCTGCATTGCTTTTCACATGCTTGTCAGTGGTAGGCATGGCCACATACAAGGCTCAGCTCTACTGTTGAGTTCTAACTAGTTTCCAAATGCCATGATGACAGCAGGTAGATGGGTTGAAGCAGTTAGAGTCTGTAAATGGTTGAGCTTACTCTAATTTAAAGATAAATCTTAGTCTCAGGGACTCTCATGTGATGTGCTTTCTTTGTGATTGCCTCACCATTACAAATGCTTGCTCAGTGCTAGTTCAAAAACAATGTTGTATGAACAAATCAAATACTTTCCACTAACAATCCCTGAGACAAACTATTTGCTATCAGCCTCAGGCCTACATGATGCAATTAAATGGGACCATGGCAGTCTATACCTTGTATATAACTTACAGTGGCCTTCTGGGAACAGGAAAATCTAATTTTATTAGATTCATTATCCTTTCATCAAGAATTAATAGCTTTTGGGATTCTTGGCCTAATGTGGCCGATTTTATATTGTAATTGAACAGCATCAGGAAAATTGCTGTCTTGACTAAAAGATCAAAACAATCCACAAACCCTCCTCATCTGTTAATCAGAATGCTCTGTTGTGCATAAGAGTGAGTTGATTTTTTTTTTTACCTGCTTTGGCAGGCTGCTGCTGCTGCCCAGATTCAGCACAGAGCTCGCTGTGGGGTAGGACACTTTACAATGATTTCTTTCATTTTTTTAAAGCCTTATGGGACAACGTGCTTTGCAACTAAAGAAATTGGGGCAGGTGAAATGGCTGTCTTATGCTTTGCATGGAGTGTGTGGGAGGAGCAGTTTTCTTACGAATTTCCAAGCTACTGCATGATGCTAAGGAGCTGTCTCTGGCTACTGAATGATGTGATGTTTGCTGGCTACTGCTAAGATATGAACAGATTTCACCATATGTGGGAGCTTCTATTGGCTAAAAGTGTGCTAGCTGGAACTTTTGGAGCTTCCTTTTCACATACTGAAAAGCTGTACAGAAGGGCATGTGTTACCTAACTGGATATTTTAAGGAGGCAGATGCCTGTAGTAGCTGCTGTAAACATCTCTCTTAGAGTTTACTCTCCTTTGAAAGAGAAATGGAGATGAGGAGGTGTTGGTGAGGAAAAAACCGGCGAGGGAAGTTGCGGTCGACTCAGTGTGAGTGATAGAGCAAGCTTCAACTTTATCACAACACAGTTAACTTTTATACATTTTTCACTAATTATGCCTACTAGTCAAAATACAATTGGTTAAGATTTAAGAGTCACATTTGCATAGTCCTCCTACTTGCAGTTTCTAGCAGTTTCAGCAACAGGCTCTACATCTGCATTTTAATGTTATCTACTTTCCCAAAGCAAAGCTGTTTACTTCATAGGCAAGGTCAGCCCGTCCTTGACAAACTGCTCACACAGCTGCTGCAGTCTACTGAGACCCACTTTAGCTACCACTTTGACTGCAGAACCAGGTTCTCTAGAGAACCGTGTCCACACTCCTCTAGCCATTCCCCAACATACCAACATATAAAACAATTTAAGCAGGCACTGAGGAGAACAGTGAGCTGTCTGTCAGGTCTCTGGGAATGCACGGATCCGCAGGGCGCTTGTACCTGTGAATAGGCTGCCAGGATAATGTTACCAGCAGCAAAATATTTCTGGATGGCATTTTCCTTCTAGGAGATATTCCCGGACATATCCAAATTTGCTAGCACGTTCTGCTCAAAAAGTTAGCCTGTCTGTGAGGACTCTGGAAAATGAGGGATCAGCAAAGCGCTTACACCTGTGATTAGGCTGCCAGGATAATGTTAACAGCAGCTATATCTTTCAGGGATGGCCCCTTGATACTCGGAGATATTCCCGGACATATCCAAATTTGCTAGCACGTTCTGCTCAGAATGTTGGGCTGTCTGCCAGTTCTCTGGGAAAGCACGGAACCGCAGGGCGATTGTACCTGTGATTAGGCTGCCAGGATAATGTTACCAGCACCAATATCTTTCTGGGGATGGCACTTTCCTTCTAGGAGATATTGCCGGACATATCCAAATTTGCTAGCACGTTCTGCTCAGAACGTTGATTCGTCTTTCAGGTCTGTGGGAAAGCAAGGTTCCGCAGGGTGCTTGTACCTCTGAATAGGCTGCCAGGATAATGTTAACAGCAGCAATATCTTCCTGGGGATGGCCCCTTCCTTCTAGGAGATATTCCCGAACATATCCAAGTTTGCTTGCACGTTCTGCTCGTAACATTGACCTGTCTGTCAGGTCTCTGGGAAAGCACGGATCCGCAGGGCGCTTGTACGTGTGATTAGGCTGCAAGGATAATGTTATCAGCAGCAATATATTTCTGGGTAGACCCTTCCTTGTGGGAGAACTACCAGGACATATAAAAACTTTAAAGCTGGCTCTGACGAGAATGGTGAGTTCTCTGTCATGTCTGTCGGAAAGCACGTATCGGTAGGGCGCTTGTACCTGTGAATACGTTGCCAGGATCATGTTAACAGCAACAATATCTTTACAGGATGGACCCTTCCTTCTAGGAGATATTCCCAGACATATCCAGTTTTGCTTACGCGTGCTGCTCAGAATGTTCAGCTGCCTGTCCGTTCTCTTAGAAATCAGGGATCAGCAAAGCACTTTTACCTGTGATTAGGCTGCCAGTATAATATTACCAGCAGCAATATCTTTCTGGGGATGGCACTGTCCTTTTAGGAGATATTCCTGGACATATCCAAATATGCTAGCATGTTCTGCTCAAAACGTTGATCTGTCTGTAAGGTCTTTGGGAAGGCAATGATCCACAGGCCACTTCTACTTATGAATAGGCTGCCAGGACACTGTTAACAGCAGCAGTATCTCTCTGGGATGGCACCTTCCTTCTAGGACATATTCCCGGACATATCCAAATATGTTAGAATGTTCTGCTCAGAACTTTGATCTGTCTGCCAGTTCTCTGGGAAAGCAAGGATCCGCAGGGCGCTTGTACTTGTGATTAGGCTGTCAGGATCATGTTAACAGCAGCAATATCTTTCTGGAGATGGCACTTTCCTTCTAGGAGATATTCCCGGACATATCCACATTTGCTAGCACGTTCTGCTCAAAACTTTGACCTGTCTGTCAGGACTCTGGGAAGTCAGGGATCTGCAAAGTGCTTATACCTGTGATTACGCTGCCAGGATAATGTTAACAGCAGCTGTATCTTTCTGGGTACCCCCTTCCTTGTGGGAGAACTACCAGGACATATAAAATATTTAACGGAGGCTCTGACGAGAACGGTGAGCTGTCTGTCAAGTCTGTGGGAAAGCACGGATCCACAGGGTGCTTGTACCTGTGTATAGGCTGCCAGGATACTCTTAACAGCAGATGTATCTGTCTGGATGGCCCCTTCCTTGTGGGACAACTACCAGGACATACAAAATATTTATAGCAGGCTCTGACGAGAACGGTGAGCTTTCTGTCAGGTCTATGGGAAAGCACGTATCTGCAGGGTGTTTGTACTTGTGAATAGGATGCCAGGATAATGTTAACAGCAGGTATATCTTTCTGGATGGCTTCTTGATTGTGGGAGATATTCCCGGACATATCGAATCAGTCAAGCTGGTTTTGCTCAGAACATTGGGCTGTCTGTCAGGTTTCTGGCAAAGCACGCATCCGCATGGTGCATGTGCCTCTACATAGGCTGCACGGGATCATAACGAGCAGCTAGTACTTTCAGGGGTGGCCCCTTCCTTCTAGGAGTTATTCCCGGACATATCTAAATTTTTGACCAGTCTCTGACATGAACGGTGAGACTACTTTCAAGTCTTTGGGAAAGCACAGATCTACAGGACGCTTGTGCCTGTGAATAGGCTGCACTGGGAAGGTGAAGAGCAGCTAGAGCATTCACGGCTGGCACCTTCCTTCTGAGAGGACTAGCCACATGTCCTAAATTTCGCAAATGGGTCCCGTCGAGTATGGTGAGAGGTCTGACGAGGAGATTGATGCATCCAGATGCCTGTAAAGTTGAAAGCAGATGACCCGTTATTGCTAAAACACACACATGTTTATAATCCTATCTTCTGCAAAGTCATTGTTCACGCCCACAAGAAGAAAATAGGATTGGTTTTGTCAACTCTGTACACGCGCATAAACATAAGGTACAATTGGTTA
>JAVJGG010000082.1:6312872-6324220 GCA_035590195.1 Aviceda cuculoides
AACGTTATCTACTTTCCCAAAGCAAAGCTGTTTACTTCACGAGGCAAGGTCAGCCCGTCCCTGACAAACTGCTCACAGCTGCTGCAATCAGTGTGAGACCTTCTTTAGCTACCACTTTGACTGCACAAACAGGTTCTCTAGAGAACCGTGTCCACAGTCCTCTAGCCATTCCCCAACAAGGAGGGAATTTATTTTTAATTGAGGTATCTCAGTTCTGAGAGAGGGATTAGAGAGATAATTTTCTTGTAGCCTGTGCAGTTGTCTTCCAGATAACACAACCTCAATGACACTGAAGGCTGGAACAGGGGGGTGTGATAGTTAGCATGTGGGAAACAAAGTAGGAAAGAGGCTAAAAAGCCAAGGCTGGTGTGCAGCAAGAGGGGAGAAGGGCTCTGTTATAATTCTCCACAGGCCCTTCAGTGTGTTTGGCTGGAGGCAAAAGAAAAGCCAGGGACAAGTGCACCTTCGTGAGAAGGGAAAACAGATTAAAATCTCTTATGTGAAATATACAAACTGAGCACTAGGAAATAGGTGTCACTGAATGTAGCAGAAGACTCTGTTGGGGCCTGATTTCTTCCAGGGAAAAGGCGCTCTGGCTCTGTGTTTGCAATAGCAGCACTTAAACCTCCTTGCTTATGACTGGGATGAGTTCTTGGTCCAAACTTGCAGAAGGGTAACTGATGCTCATCTGTGGTGCACTTGTCTCTTGCTGACCTCCACTTTCCATCTACTTCACTGCAACTCTATTAAATATACAGCTCTCAGTGATATGGATATAAACTGAAAGACACTTTTCAGGGATGACTGCACCCCAGCCTAGATATTGAGAGCAGTCCACTGAGTGCACATCCTTGCTGCGGGGAGGAGGGGGAGAAACCCTCTCCATGGGGGAGTATCAACACCTGTGAGGAGCAGACTTTCTTGATGAAAGGAGACATGATGTGTTTCAGTGGTAATCCTGACTGATTTTCAGCATGCTCTATTGCTATTTCAGAGCAGCAGCACCTGAGAGCCTGACACTTGTGGACAAGGACCCTGTTGTGCTGAGGAAAAAGAGGCAGCTCTGCCCCAGTGAATGTGGCATGCATACTAGGGGATGACAAGTGAGTCCAGTCCAGAGACAGCAGTTCACACCTGGCTTTTAGCTAAATGCCCACAGCAGCACATCTGCGTTGTGTGGCATGGGCTTTGCCAAATACTCTTCCTTGTGTTTTCCTCTGTTCCTTTAATGCCTCCCTGCAGAGCAGTAAGTGTGAGGGAATGTCTTGCCTGTGCCTGGTGTCTGTGGTAGTCTCTGCCTTGTCCAGCTTCATCACCCATGGTATGAACTGGAGACCCTATGAGTTTGCTGGTTGGCATAAGACTAGGTCTTGTGTTGGCTGCCTGAGGGGACAGGAAAGGAGGGAGGTCTTGAAATCACTACAAACTGAAGCTATGGAGAAGCCAGGAGCACTTGCGTCTGCTGCCAGCCACTACTGTTATATGCAGGAACAGGTGTTACAGTCCTGTTGGAAAGTATTTCCTTTTTTTGCTGTTGCACTAGCCATGGACTTGGCTAGATTGTTGCAAGCTGTAGGAAAGCCAGTTTTGCTCTGCAGACCCAGCTTCTCTGACTCTCCTAGTTCCTGATGGCAAATGCTTGGGAAGAGATTAAAGTAAGAAGAGTGAACTGGAGGTAGTGGTGGGAAAATAACAGAGAGGCAAGCCTTTCCCTGAGCCTCAGGGCTTCACGCACCAGAAACATGTGCATCATCCTAAGGCAAAGTAGTTTGTCAAGTCTGAGACGAGCCAAGAATCTGTCCCTAAAAGTTTCACTACACAAAACATCACAAGTTGCAATTGGATATCTGAAGTCAGATTAGGACAAGCCAGGCTTTGTGCATCAATTGGGTGGAACCTTCTGAATTGTTTATTAGTTCTAGCCCATTTAGGAAGAACTACTTTGGAGCTGAGAGTCCCTCTGTGTAGATTATGTGCGGTTAAGATAAGTTGCTATTGCTGATTGTACTCTATAAAGAAGTTCTTGGCTTCTGCAGGGCTGAGCCTTCAGGCCAAATCTTAGAAGTGTATAGTAAAGGAATGAGCTGAGCCTGGAAAGTCGAAGTGTGTGCTGGGACAGTGTCTCATTGTGGCTGACTTCTGAATTTTTAAGGGCTTTTGCCTGAACATCTGGGTAGAAAAAGAACAGGAATATTTACAGGAGTGACAGGAATGGAAGATTCATGGACGTTGGAAAAGTGAAGACACTAATGAGAGAGAAGAGCTGTGCCTGATGAGTCACAGGCCAGGGGAGCAAGATTTTAAAGAGGAATAATGGAACAAAGTGATTAAAAGGAAACAGCAAAAATAACTGTTAGCACAGATTAATCCATTTTAATGTCTGAAAAGACTGTTACATCATCTAGACTGTTCTGTCGCACACAGGCTGAGGGATGTTATATCTGAGGAGCCTTGCTTTGATCTCAGTGCAGGTGTCTTCCAAGAAGGTACCCAGGACCTTGACTCCAGGATCTCAGCAGCAGCAGAACTCTCCACTTACTACTTTGGGCAGCCTGTTCCACTGGCTGACTGCCCTCCTTGTAAAAATGGATCCCTCATTCTCTTCTAAGCTTGTGTAATTCTGCTGTCCAGCTACGGCTTCATATTCTATCTGATCCAGGAGCAACCTGGTATCCTGTGCCAAATAACAGAGATATCTTTTGGTTCTATTTTTCCTAAACAGCTCCAAGGCCTACCACCATTGCTTTTTAAGAACTGTCTCCTGTGTGACCAACAACCCACCTGAGTAACATAAAATTCTCATGTAATATCCTAGAGAGCATCTGGTTTATCCAATGTGAAACAGTCAGTTTTTCTTCAGACCTGGTATAAAATGACAGCACTCTCTCCATTTGAATTTAAATACTGCTGTGATTGGTGGTCTCTAAAATACAATCAAAATTCTGGTTGGCTCTATGTAAAATGAAGATAGCATTTCTGTGAGCCCAATGCAGAGGAAGGCAATGCCTCAGGTTTGGCAGTCTTCAAGAATCCTGGACAGAATGAGAAGGAAGTGGTTACTTCCTTTAAAGTCAAGCATCCTTAAGGTGTGGACTGAAAAGGCTGCAACCTACTTGCCACTGAGGCCCTGGATAAATAGATAACTGTTTGATTCTGGAGAAATGAAGCTTTGTGATTCACTGATGTTAGCGGCAGAGCTCATAAGGCAGTGAGAGATCAGGGGGCCAATTTCAGAAATTTCTGCCTTGGGAACCAAAGAATTCAGATCTAAAACCAGGGAAGAGGTTGTTAAACAACTAAAATCAAAAGATAAGCCATAGCATGCCACAGCAGGAGTCTGAAGGCCTGTACAGAAGCTTTGGAGACCTTTGCTACTGCAGGAGAGCTGTGCAGGGGATGGGCTGCCTGTGAACTGCTGCAATGAGCATGTTAAAGGCAAGGGGAAGGTCAAGCTGGCAAAAGGGTTAATTGCCTGTGACACTTTGCAAGTGCAATCTGGATGGCTGAAACATGCATTTGCAAAATTAGCCCTTGTCATGCTACTATGTATGGCAAGAGATCCCTTTGCATTTTTGCCTCGTAAAGCTTCTCCAAATTCAACTGTGTAACTTCAGGGATACTGAGCAGGCAACAAAAGTAAGTGTTGATGGAGAACACAAAGTTACTGCAATAACAGCTCTCTGTGCCAATGCCCAACCACTTGCACACTCAGCTCTGCAGCAATGGACAGCCATTGTGATAACTGATTTCTGACTTGGAGCAGATGGGAAATAGAACTGCTCTGCCCGGGTGGGAGGTGGGGTGGCGCTTGGGCTCAGAGCCGGCAGCCGCTGTGTGGCACTGTTGCCTTGCACAAATATTGATGGGGCTGCATTGATCTGGAAGGTAAAAAGGGACTGCTTCCAGGGACAGAGGTTTTTGAAATGTCACTCACGCTGGCTTTCTCCTGTCACTGGTTCCTTCTGTCATTAATGACAAGAGGCATTGCATGTAATGGTAAGTGTTCTCCAGCAGGGAATGGCACACAAATCCTTCAGCGTGGGCACATTTCTTATGAAACAGGATGCCATGCCATTTTCCCAGCCTGCATTTGACAAAGACGCATCGGTCACCCTTCAAGGTTACAGAGGAAGGCTTAAGAACAGGAGGCAGATGCATCCCAAACCTCCCTTGCATTCTTGGGTGCACTGAGATGGCTTTAGACCCTGCTTTGTGGTCCATTTTGCACTGTGTTGGGTAGTCAGAGGACAGAGTTGCAAAGACTATCAGCAAGGGCTGGGCTTTCCTTTTTGCTCTCTTTTCAAGTCTGAGCTGATTAATGTGAAAAGGAAAAGTCTGAGAAACACCAGGCAGAAGATAACCTGCAGAGAGAATGGGAAACGACACTTCCTTGGACTGTTCTCAAAGTTTTCAGGTCACCCTCCCTTAGATTCAGTTATGGATCTCCTTCATAGCATAGATACAGCTGGGGTGGGACTTTGGCCCTGGGAGATAGAACGATGATGACAAGTCCAGAGAGTTCACAAGGAGAGAGAAACTGATAGAAAAACTTTGTGTGAGATCAGCAAATGAGAAGTCAGCCACTTGACCTTCTTTGAACTTACTTCAAATCCATCAGGTGTGGAGAATATTGAGACTATAACTCAGGTTGCTCCTGTTGGTCACACTACCATTTCCATTACACTGGGCTGTTTGTCTTAATTGAGCTGGAGCCTGTCCTATGACTAATTGCCAGGTCACACTGGCCCTAAATTGAAGAACAGTTGTGGGTTTGGTGATTTTTTTTATTTTTTTTTTTGGTTGGTTGGTTGTGGTTTTGGTGTTTGGTTTTTTTTTTTTTTGACTTTTAACAACTCAGAAGTCTAGTTACTGGCATATTTTCTTCAAAAGTCTGTGTCTTTTTCCAGGCAAACTAACTAGTGTGCTAGGTTCAAACCAACCCATGTTTTTATTATTGGGATGTTATTTACATTGCAGAAGTGCCTAGGCATAAAATGCCCCTGAGGGCTACTCTGAGCCCTGGGAGTTCACAATATAGACAGAAAAAAGGCAAGAAAACTGTTTCCTGCTCAAATGAGCTCCTTGCAAGTTTTTAAAAGAGGAAGAGGAGATAAGTAAAAGCTAATATAAGTTTATTAAGAGTGGACCATGTCAGACCCATCTAGTCTGCTTCCTTGTGATGTAGCAGGCCTTCTGCACTAGGGAGGACACTCACGTATTCATAGCTATTGAATTCAGTGTGCCTTATACTTGGCATGATATTTTTATGAGCTGCTGTTAGAAATATGGTCCAATCTAAACTGTGCAGGGGTATGCAAAAATGGTTTGTGCTGGAGAGCAATCATCAACAGTTTCCTGTAAAAGGAGTTCTGCAGGACTGATGTTAGCCAATGTTTTCATCAGTAGCTTTGATGATGGACTGGAAAATGTGTAGAGCGAACAGGTGAATTGCAGAGTAGTTGCAAACACATCAGGGAGAAGGTCAGAATTCAAAATAGTTGTGATAAACTGGAGGATACTCTAGGAGAAAATGTAGCCCAATTGAAGAAGGAAAAGTGCTGAATTGCCAGAAGTGGAACAAGTAACTGAGCAGGGGAGCAGTGGGGTCAAAGCAGATCATGTGCCCAATGACTTAGCCAGGTGGGTGGTAATGTTACAAAAAGAGCAGATGCTGGCCAGAGGTGGATTCTGTAGGAGACATGAGGTTATCATTCCATTCCAGTCAGCACTTCTGGGGTCTCAGCTGCTATGCTGCATCTGGATCTGGATACCTAGCTTCAGGACAGAGCTGGCTAATGGGTATGAGTTACAGGAACGCTCAGAAGGCTGGAAAGTATGACCTGGAGGGCAGACTGACTAAAATGTGGTGGTTTAGTATAGAAAAGAGAAGACAGGATGACACGACAGCAGCTTTCAAGTATGTAAAAAGCTACTATAAAGGAGAAATGATCTGTTTTCCATGACCATGGTGGACAGTGCAAAGCCCACTCTGCGGGGCACTAATACAGCCTCATTCCCCTGCCTTGCTTCATGGAAGTTGTATGAACAGAATTTATTTCAGACTTATCCCTTTCTGTCTGGTTGAGGGAACTGGCAGTGCGGGGCCATGGACCATGAGTATATTTTCTTAGAAACTTGGCTATAAATGTAACTTTAGTTCAGCCTCTGTCACCGTGGATTCTGCTGGATGCTCATGCCTAGGACATTGCTATGAGTCTTGGGGTGTACAGCTTGTTTCATCCCGGTGACATTACTCATAGTGATATCATTAAGCAATCATGCCTGCTATCCTAGAGCTCCAGGGAGATTTCATCACATGGGGTGCTCTAAGGGGTCTTGTCATATCTAGACACCTATGAAACAGTATTTCCTTCCCTAGCCTCAACTATTCTCTTGCCCCAGTGCCAACTGATGCGTCATTGCCATCAAATTCCACCTGAGATGAAGGATCTGTGGGAGGAAGGTCCTGAGTTCACTGTGGCAGGGGCTCCCATGTGTTCTGCCCATGTGCTGGTGGTATCATCTCCCAGAGGTGGTTCCTCATCAGGTGTGATTCTAGGGTGGGAAACCCACAAACAGAGGTCCAAGAATGACCCTTTCCTGTTGGGGAATGCAGCCTTATGTAAGATGTAAGCACAATAGCTATACATTAACCACTAAAATAGCATTATAGTTACATGTACCACAAGCTCCTGCCAGCCCTCCCTGTCACCACTGTGTTCACATCCTTTTCAATAGATGGGAAACTGCATTTCTTCCATGGTCTTTGCTTCTACTTGTTTTCTCTGCTAGTACATCTATCTAGCTGTTCTCTCAATACATTGAGATGAATAGTAACATTGCACCCATTAAGATATGTTAAATCCTTCAGATTGTGAGAGGGTTTGAGATCACTTTGTCAGGTGCTGACAGGACAGGCTAGAAGGGGAATAGCAGTAGCTGTAAAAGAGCAAAACTCCATCTACAGCTGCAGGCAGGGAAGCAAGGTGGAAATGCAGCATAAGTGTGTATGATATGTGCAGCAACAAAAAATGCTCCTGTAAATCTGCTAGCTGGGCTCTCGTATTAAGCAGCTTTTAAAGGCAAAAACCAAGGAATCGAGAAGATGGTGAATTCTGTTCATAAATGAAGTCTGGCCTGCAGAATGTCTTTAGAAGCAGACCAGTGAATAAAGTCCAGTCAGGCAAAGGGCAGTGGATGGGGGCAGCTGCTTAACATGAAAAGGGACTGTTTAATCCAGTGATATGGATTGTTCAGTTCATTAAACAAACACAAGGACCTTCAGCTCCCTTGGTGGCATCCTCATGCCCCTGTGAAGGTTTACTGCACAGAATGGTTCCTGGGATGTCTGTCAGAACAAGAACAGGACTGAGCACTGGGTGTTTGTCAGTGTAGAAGGCACTTGAGCCAGGCTGGGACAGAAAAGAAAAGATGCTTCTGTCCCGTCTTTTAATTTTTTTTTTCTCTATTATGTGTATGTGCTCTGGGGTAGGCCAGCAATAAAGCAATATTCTAGTTCATCTTCATCTGCAACTAAAATCTTCCAGGCATTCAGTTTGTTGCTAAGGAGTGTTCAGCCATTGTTTTATGGGAGGGATACGGTGGTGAGGTGTGCAGGGTCGGGAGCTGGAATAACAAGGGGCTTGGGAGCAATAACATCTGGAGTCTTCCCTTTCTGAGCTGTTGGTTTATGCCCAGCCCTAGGCTTGCCTGTGGCTTAAAGGCACTACTCTTAGGTCTGGTCATACTAACTAGAGCAAGAGAGAGCCTCAGCTTCTGTTCTGGCCAAAGGGCCATCCTAAGCACAAAATCAGTCTCAGCAGAGGGTGCAGCTTTATTTGCAATGTGAGGAAAACAGAGGTCTGAGCTCTCTGACCCAACATTTTCTGCCCCATGTCCTTTGGCTTTTGAGCTGTGCTCAAAGATTTGTGCTGCACCCAGGAGGAAGAGGTAGTTGTCCCTGGACTGTGTAGCTCTCGCAAGAGCTATCAGCCTATGCTTGGACCCTTGTCCTCACTGCCATGGTTGGCTGTTATTAGCCCAACAGCAGCTCAGTTTTGTCACCCTTGAAACTTTTGGTTAGAAGCTCCAACCCTAAAGCTGTTAAGGGGTCGTGTTTTGACTTTTCTCCCTTGCACTTATTCTAAGCCCTTGGTGCTGAGGTGTACCGGGCTGCACCTTCAGCTGCTGCTGCAATCAGTTATGGTACAATATGGTCTGATGTGCCAATGCACACTGAGAAAACAGGACCCTGAGTGAGGAGCTTGGGTATTTTGCTAAGGGGTGCCTTAGAAGTGACCGGAGGGAGGGCGGAGACAATTATAACTCATCAAGACCTTGCAAAAGCACATTGACAAAGTTGCCTGTTTGAGCAGCTAATTTGCAGGAGTGGGGAATAAATTAGGTGAGCAATTGTGCCCTCCTGTTCCTAACATATTATTCTTATCATTCTCACCTCTCTTTCCTGACATCAGTTATGTGTACTACCAGCTACACATCTATACTCTAGCCAGCTTGGCTGACATATAATGAAGCAATTACAATCTCTCCCAAGTGAAAGTACTATATGCAAACTTTAATGGGGGACTTGCTGGCAAACTTCATGCCTCGGCAGTGAAATTAACAAATGATGCTGGCAGATCTGGGGTCTCAGCCTGATGAGGAAACTAGTATTGCAGTGCTGTCTCCACTAATAAAATAGCTCATGCTGAGCTGTGAAGCAATAGCTGTGTTCTGGTAAGTGGCTGTGTGTGTTTAACTTGATGCATCGTTACTGATGCTTGTTAGCATGATGAAAACTAAAACACTGTCATTGTTCAACCACTCTGTTGTGAAGGGGCAGTATCAAAGAGTTTAAGTGGAAATGATTCTAATGTGAAGTTGCCTGTGACTTTTTTGTGGTGAGTTCTGTGATCTGTATGCAGGGGAAAAATAAGAGGCAACGGTTATAGTATTGCATGAACTTGGAGTTCATGTTTGTGGTCTCACTGTATCGCTTCACTATCTATACTGTTTGCATGCTAGTGTGATCTCTGGGCTCAGAGTGGAGTGAAACTGGTGGCTACCAGTTGAGGAAAGGTAGGCAATGACTGGCTTTTATGCAAGTTCTGCTCCCAGAGTAGGTGTGCATGGCTCATGCCCCTGGGCTCTAAGACTGACCTTCAGTACAGTTCAAAAGCAGCTTTTGGTAGCTGTCTGCTCTCTTCAGGGGACTTTGTCCAAAGCCTGCAAAGATCTGTGGTATGGCATGGGCATCCGCTACAAATTCTTCTTTCTTCCCAGCCCCCATCTCATGACTACTGGGACAGTGCTGACAAAAGAGCAGATTCATTTCCGTGTTGGCTATAGCTGTAAAACAAGCAGGAATCAGTTCTTACTCCATGGAATCCCTGTTGCACGAGATCTCTGATAGCACTTTGTGGTGTTATTACAACTCTGCTGAATTCTGTCTGACACATTCAGTTCCCAGATGTCTCTGGGATGAGCTGATCCCTGCTGCTTTGAGACTTAGACCTGTTTATTATCTGGGAAAGCCTGGTATTATGTTTGGCCTCAGCCTTGCTGTCTTTAGTTCTCCGTTGGGAGAAAAAGGGAAGAAATGTGCAACTGAAGATGGGGGCTGGGGGTGGGGGGGAGGCAAACTTCCTGGCAGATTAGATGCTGAAGATCTGCCTGAGCTATCCAATTCTAGCTGGCGCTTCCTCCTGGGTCTTAGTGTGCTGCAGAGCAGCAGCTGCCTCCTCCAACTTCGCAAAGCTGAGGGGTTGGGTTGTTAGCTTGATTTCATGGCAGTCGCTCTAAAGATGGAAGAATAAGTCAGGAGTAGTATAGTCTTCTTGCCAGTATTAGGGCAAGCTTTGCTGACTAGTTGCCACAATGAACAGCAACGTGACAGCTGCTGCATGGGACAAAGAGATTCTCTGCTCCTTATTTCACCTGCTCCATTAGATTTCATTAAGTAGTCTCCCTCTGGGATACAGTTTGATGCAAGAGTGGCTGCTGTACCTGGATAAATCACTCTGGCTGTAGCTTCTATCAGGAGCACAGCACAGACAGGCAAAGGAATTTCACATGGGGAAAGTTTGTGATTTTCTGCCTCTGAAGTACATTAGTAAAAGATGCGAAAGGGAGCTATAGGCTGCTGGACCTGTTGCTTCTTTCTCTTCTCACACACCATCATCTGTGAATGGGATTTAGCTTCTCTCTTATTCTAGATATGCCCCACAGCATTACCTATGAGATGTGTACTATGTGGCTGAGACATTGGAGCAGCAGTCTGGGGGCTGGGATTGTTCTTCAGTGCTCAGCTTAGTGGCCTGCAAGGTGAAATCTGCACTTGATCTTGGAGGCAAGCCTCCAGGGACTTTGGATGAGTGCAAGATGCTGCTCAAATCGCCATTCTAGATGAAGGGCCTCACCTTGCTTCAGTATTCAGAGCTCAGAAGTGCCTCTCTAAAGAGGTTGGCATTGTCCTTGCAGCTCCCCATTTGACAGTCATGTCTGGCACCAGAGTACATATGAGGGCAAGAGCTACCTATACTTAGTAAGCCCATGGTCTGAGCAGGTAGCTGTTTCCTACCTACTCAGCCCTGAAGGCTTTGCAGTCAGTCCCATTGCATTAGTGTTCCTTACCAGAAAGCCTGTCATACCAAGAGAAAAACGCAGACTTCCCCAATGTGGGACTGAGCCTCCAGGAGTTATTATCTGAGTGCATTCATTATGGTTAAAGGGCCTCGTAACATAATTATTCTCTCTATAAATTACATGTTCATTTAAAATTATTATTACAAGATGGCTGCCTAATGATTCTTCCCCTTTGATTATTTATAGGGCATTTACTTCACATTAGCTGTGGCCGCTAGGATGGGTTCCAGGCTTAGCAGCTTTGGAGCAAGGACTGACGAGCCCTTTTCTATTGCTTTCAATTAGGGAGGCATTACAGTACTTCTGGTGGAAAATCCCTAAAGGAAGAGGGGATGGGCTGCTTCCTGGAACAAGGGGAGAGACTGCACTGAATTCTTGCCTCACTGCTAATTACTCAAAGATGTCTACAGGCAAACAGTCTGCTTAAAGGACACTTATCAGAAACAAGATAGTTCCTTTGGTAAAGGACTGTTGTGGTTTAACCCCAGCCAGCAACTAAGCACCATGCAGCTGCTCACTCACTCCCCCCCCCCGCCAGTGGGATGGGGGAGGAAATCAGGAAAAGAAGTAAAACTTGTGGGTTAAGAACGGTTTAATACAACAAAAAAGAAGAAACTAATAACGATGATGATAACACTAATAAAATGACAACAGTAATAATGAAAGGATTGGAATGTACAAATGATGCGCAGTGCAATTGCTCA
>JAVJGG010000082.1:6326495-6338019 GCA_035590195.1 Aviceda cuculoides
CTGAAGCCATACAGGAGCTAAGTGAAAGGCTTAGAAAGAGCATGTTCTCTCGAAAGTGAATATGAGTAAGCAAAATCCTCTGCAAGAGAAGAGGTCAAGAAATTATCAATAGAAAAGTCCATCGAGATGGCAACTTTCTCAGGTTTGATTTATATGAATATGTCTTAACTTGATTAGCTTTACATCTTCGATCTATTATAGAAGTGTATTGTGTTGGAAGCTGTTCTCCAAACTGAGAAAATGCCTTATTACTTAGGCCCTTTGTGAGAGCTAAGGAGAGCCAATGTTTTGTATCTGGGATTAACCACGGCCTCTACTCTCTTCCTGATGCTTAAGAGATTGTTCTCTGATTTGGACATACTTCAATGGACACTTTTTAATCATACTTTTTTTTTCTGTCTATAGGTCTTTTGTACATACTCTTTTTTCCTTTTCAAGCCTTAAAGCTAGTTCCGAAGATAAGTCCGTTTGTCTCCTGCTTTTTGTGATGTATATATTGATTTTTGTTCCATTTTCCTAGCCAGCCCAGTTTGTACTTGAAGTCAACTGGACAGATGACTAGGGCCAGAGAGAGAGAGAATGATGGATTACTGAAGAGAAAGATGAGCCAGAAAGCAGATGAGACTCCCAGAAGACTTAGTTTCAGCTAGTCTATCCTTTTGTATGTAGTATGAGCAAGTTATTCTGAGCAGGTGTGAAAGACCTGGGTGCTGGCTTCATGCAGTGTGGTCAGAGGTATAGAGAATGTATTATCAACACAGGCAGGTACTTTCGATGCTATTTATGCTTTTTATTGACTTTGCCTCCACACCTAGTTCTGGGTTTGATGTTAAGTTGATCTGAACTATATTTCTTCTTCATTTGCATGTATGTGTTTGGGGGGCATTTTGGGGGTGGAAGCAATAAATGTCATAAAATGGTAATCGGGAGATGCTGAATTCCTTCACTTCTGTATGTCTTGGGAGGATTATGTTCTTGTTCAGGTACACTGGTTCTGAGAGGATTAAGATAACTTTTTCATACCAGATTCGTCGTGATGATCTATAATTGCCAGTTACTGTGCAGAACTTTTAGCTATTTACAGCTCAGCTCATACACTGGGATACCTGGTTGCTAGACAGGAAGCAATAGTTGGGTGACCTTTGTGTTTGGGGAGTCTTCTGTCTGGTAATGACACTAGTGTAATACACTTATACTGGGGTAAAAGCATTTTTCTAGTATGGACTGTTTCACATGTGGAAATGTTATAGTCTACACTGGCAAAATATTTTCAGTCTCTGTACCTGCATTAGCAGTGTTTATCAGTGTGCTTATGCTATCCAATGCCTTTTTGGTGTGAACTTGTCTTGGGACGTTTGAGTCTCCATCTCTGCATTTTGGTCCCTTTGAGGATTTTCCAAGGAACTTTTCTTTCTTCCTGAGAGACAGGGACAATTATCTGCATGTCAGGTAAAAACATCGTTCTTTAGCAGAATTGTTGTTAATTTTAAGGTGAGAGGAGGTAAGCTGCCACAGAATATCAGCGTTGTCTTGGATATGACATTTTAACAAAGCTACTATAGGCTCTGTGTATGTGTTTTTGTTACAAATTGATGAGCATGTTAATTAGATGCAAATTGTGTCTAAATATTTAAACTAAAATCAAAACAAGCCACTTCCCCTGTTCCATACCAAGTATCCAGCTTAACTATGGCATAGCATCTCCAGGAGGTTTGAGGTGGGGTGATGTGTCAGAAGGGATGTGAAGGGGTGTAGGGAACACTACTTTCATGACCATTAAAGATTAAAAGTATTTGTTCAGAACATGATTCAGATATACAAAGCAGGTTTGACAGCTCTATTATTGAGTTTTTATGAACTGTTGTTCCATATTGAAATCTTATAATGGCTTCAATTTGTGATGCCTTGTTTATGTGCACATTTATTCTTTTATTTGGAGGCTGTTGCTCAGAAGGGAGGTGGGAGGAAAGGAAAAAGATCAGAGAGGGTAACTGTAGAGTGAACTTGCCAGACCCATGCTTGTTGGTGCTGCTTGGTGGTGTGTATTTGGCAGAGATGTTAACTACCTGCCCATACAGGCAGAAACACATGCATGCATAAATGAGATCACAGACATCTCAAACTTGCTTCCTTTCAGAGAGGCTTTTACTTTATCTCCAGGGAAGGGAGGCATTTTTAAACAAAGGTTGTAAACACCTTATGTTGTAATAAGATGTTTGTTCTCTCTGGACTTAAAGAAATACGGTATGTAATGAGTCAGTTCTGCATAACTGACAAAGAAAGGCACTTACCTCTTATGCAAATTATGTAAAAGCTTTGATTTTTATTGGAGGGGAAACATTTGCAGCACTTCAGTTTGCCAGCCATTGCAGCAGGCTAAGAGCTGTACCTTCCTAGCAGCATCTGCCTCCAGTCAGCTTTGACTACATGGCAGGCATGGTGAAAGTGAGGTTGACTGAGGGAACAGGCTGTGTCTTAAAATCAGGGACTAGAATGTGTGCTTTGCTGACAATAGCAACCTGAAGACTGAGTTGGGATGTAATTACATATTTACAAACCTATCAATGAGATAGACATGGCTGATTCGGATGTTGAGGAAAGGAAAACTTCCCTTTTGCTTCTATTCCTGATTTTCTTCTTTTTTTTTTTTTTTTTTTAAACTGGTCTAGAAGCCCTAATTGCTAGGCATGGCTCTACAGAGCCCAGACCTGTTGCTCCAGCCATTATCTCAAAACACAGACATTTGCTCTATCTGTCCACCAGTCTTCTTTCCTCATAGCTGTGTCCTCTCAGCTCCTTTCAGTAAAGTACACCTGTCAGGACCACTTTCTAATCTGCTTTGCAGTTGGCTCGAGTTGTGGGCAAACACTTGGTACGATTTCAAACTTTCACTTGAAACACTGGCTTGTCTGTATACAAGCCTTGCTTGTAACATCCTCTACCTTCACCTGTTGAAATAAAAACACAAACAGCAGAACCTGGGATAACCCCAAATGAAGGCTTTTCTTGGCCAAAGGGCAGGCCTGCCCTGCACCTTCTAAACTCCTGTGAAACAGCCGTTGAGATGAGGTGTCAGATTAGGGGATGAAGATGCCCCTGGATGGGATTGCCAGGTGGCTGGGCAGGACACAAGGCCAGGAGACTTCTCTCTCACAAGGTGCTGGCTACTTACAGTGTTGCAGCAGCTTCTCCCCCTGGAGCGTCTGCACTCTAGTGGTTCAGCAGACCACATACTCGGCATCTGCTGTGCACAGCATGGCAGGTTTTTAGGGGTTCCTGTAGAAGGGGGATGTGAAATGCTCTGCACCCTCAACATCCACAGAAATGCAACATCATCATCTTTAGTTTATTCAGCCAGATGACTCAGATTGAATTAATCTTTAACTCCAGTTCCTCTGCACACTTTATCAATTTGTCTGCAATTAACTCACGACTCTTACAGAATTAATGATTTTTCCTTGGGGAAAAAAATGGCTGCAGTTCTTGGAGTCCTGTTTTTTAATTCTACAGCTCAGCAAACTGCCAACTCTTGACTCCTTCTTCTCACGCCTACTAGCAACCACAAGATCTTTTCCTTTGTTAGGTTTTATTGTTTTTGCTGGATTGAGCAATAACAAAGATGTAAGAGTTAAGGCTGCAGGTGCATGATGAAGTTATTGCCACTTAATGAGTAACTATGTGTCAGATGAGATGCAGTGATTTTGTGGGTTGTAACCTTGGACAAACATGAGCAAATCTGACTGAATTTAGCTTAAGAAAGGTTTAAGTTAAGCTCAATTATTTTTTCTTTGCCATGGACTAGCAGGTTGCACTTAGACGGCTACTGACGTTTACTTAAGGTATGCTAATTTGTTTAGCTGGATGCATGCCTGACTGTCGTGTGGGCTTTCATATAACGCAGGGATTATTTCTGAGGTAGGATTTAAGGTCTGTATGTAATCAATGGAGAGAAGAAAACACCTAACTTCTTTGGACAAGCTTGCATCTCTCACAGGTTATGAGGCACCAAGATTCAGAATTTACACACCTGGGTTAAGCATTATGATGGGGGGAAAAAATAAAATGCTTTCCAATTAAATTTTGGTATTGCCTATTGCGCTTTTGAAAGTTCTCCAACCAACTCCAGTAGTGGAATTTTATGTATCTGCATATCACTGTTAGCATGTTTGTTATCATAAGCCCCCACTGGTAAAAAAAAATCATGGTAAAATTGAAGGGTTGGGTTTCTCTGCTTATCTTCAAAAATCACCTGCCAATCAAGGTCAGCTAGTTGGACACAATTCATGCAGCTGGAATAAGGGAATGATTCATGAACTAGGTCACTCAGTTTTAATTAATTATTCCTCACAAGAAAGAAGAAACAACTCTCACTCCAGCCAGCAAGTCCAAAAATGGGCAGCTCTGCACAATGTCTCCCACTGTCCTGGCTATGGCATGAAAGGGACGTTTGGGAGTTGCTCCCGGGAAGGGAGAAGAAATTTATACACTGGACTTTCAAGGCACACACTATAGGCATGTTTTCCATGTAGGTCAACAGCTAGTAAGCAGCACTCCCATAAAAAGCTGTCCCAATTCATGGTAATGGGACTCTATAGAAAGGTTCTATTTCAGTCTCGAAAGCTTCCTTTTCTTTCAAAGCTATTCCCTTTGTAGTTAGTAACTTAAAATGATAGCAAAAGTTCTTTGTGCATGTTACATATTCAACATGTGGCTGCAAAGAAATTGGTGAATGTGATTTAGAACAAAAAGACTGTAGGTTGTACAGGAAGAGCTAACAGGAGTCTGAAATCCCAGAATCTACCTCCCCTTCCCCTTTCATCTTCCTATCTCATTACACTCTGGTCAGAAGCTGAAAAATCAGGGTTTCAATGCAGTTTTGAGATTCTCAGGTCATCTCAAACATTATTTATCCTTTAAAAGGTTTTTGTATTTAACTTTCCTACATTGAGTCAAAAAAAGCAAGAGGATGTCTTATCACGGTATATGGATCTTATATGTGCCTCTTCTAATCCCCCCTAAGCTTTAACTGCATTTAAAACTCTAATTAGTATTTAACTCCATCATAATCTCACTGTTGCTTTTATCTTTTCTCTGATGCAACGAAGATTCCCCACCCATTGTGAGGGTTGTGAACAAAATTCGTCTTCTGATCTTGACAGAAATTAATCTTGCATGTTTTCCTGCTAATGGGTGAAAGTGGAGATAATTCTAGGTAGGAATGTGTTCAGGAAAGAACCTTTTTCGAGGATAGTCACAGCCAGGTTCCCAGCACGCCTCTGAAGGACACATGCTGTTTGTGATTTTGTTTCTTGGAATGGATTATTTTCTTGGTTGATTCAATCTCCCAGTATCTGTTTTGGTTATCACCCGAGAGAAAATTTTTTAGTGATGGTTTGTTTTTAATGAAAGGAGTAAGTAGCCAAGACTATACTAAAAAAAAAAAAAAAAAAACAAAACAAAAAAAAAACTAGCCACCTTATCCTGATGGGGACAGGCAGCTCATGCTGAAGGCATTCATAAATGAAGACACTAATAAGTATGAGGGCCATTCAAACTAATCAGCCTTGGTGACAGGAATGGTACACGGAGGATTCTGTACTTCTTTGCTGAGCATCTGACCCCCATTGGCTCTGCTGCTGGCTCTGTGTTGTATTAGACGAGTATGCCTGGTGGACCATAACACAGGCAATTGGCAGGTCCAGGCACCTACTGAGGCTTTCAAATGAAAGCAGCTCTGGAATAGATTATTTTCAGAAGCTTGAGTCCTAAAAAAGACAGGCCTATGATAACCCCTTATGCATGACTGATTCTTTCAAAGGCCTATAATCTGAAAAACAGCTTCTCTCTTTGAGGAGCATAGCAGTTCAGTGGCCCACTTAGCTTCACATCTCTCAAAAATATTTAGCTCTGTCCAGGCTCACTTTTAGCTGATTACCATTACTTATGCCTTTTGAATGAGCTGGCTGCTGAATACTATCTTCTATGACTATTATTTGATAGGAAACAGCTAAAAAGTTATTGCCCGTTCAGGGGGTGGAGCAGGTTCTTGGTGTTAGATCTGAAGCTAAGAAAGGAAAGGAGAGATTAAGTAAATAACCTCCTAGGCAAAATAAACCTCAAACTAATGCCCCTCATTGAGGGAGCACTTTATATAGTTAGCTTCCTTGTGCACACATCCTTGTGACTGTCCGATTGTGTTTACTCTCTGCCTTGCGATGCGGAGATATACATGCTTTTCCACCACAGTTATGTCCTCATCCCACATAACTTGGTAGTACCATATCTATGCCTGTAACTGCACACCCAAGTGTAAAAACTTCAGTTCCCTCAAACTCCTGTCTTTAGAAGGATTTGGCTAGGGAAATTCCAGCACTTAAATCTTAAGTTTGTGGACTGAGTTGGAAATGGTATATGTTTTGATGTCATTAGCTGGTGAGAAAGATCTGTATGTTACTCATGTGGGTTACACACATGCATTGTCCTATAGAAGACTTTGGGAGCACCTATTCCTGCAAGAATGACCATCTCAGTCCACAAACTTGCAGCATTGAGTTAATTTGGCTGCAGGTACCATGAAGGAAGTATCTGTGCTGAGCCCTGCAGGATGCTTCTCCTCTGCTTGCAGTTGCAGAAGAGGCTGACAGTGGAAAGGAAGGAGGTAGAGAGGAGGAGAGTGCGAGATGGAGGGGATGCAAGTGGGGATAACTGAGAAAAGATGAGGTGCTAGGCTTCACTTGATGTTCCTGGGCTGACATTTTCCTACATTGCATACCATAGTGCTAGCTTATTAATCTTTCTTTGTACTAATGGAAATAACTTAGTCCTAAAGATGGTGATAATGGTTAGAAGAAGCTTTTACCACTTGGCTGTAACACTGAAGTGCTTCCCTGTGGCAGGACTCTTCACAAATCACAAGGAAGGTCCTTTTATCCTTCATCTACCTTCACATCCTTGTCCAGCTACTTCACTGTAGTCTATGAGGTAGCATCTTTACCCTGTGCCTAGCTCCAAGATTTTGAGCAGTTTTATTTCCTCTATCCCATCCAACTGCTCCCAGGTGTTTTAAGATCCTGTCCACTTAGCAATGTACTCCTTTAAATCATAAGGAGCTGACTTAAGCTAGAGCTGTCTCAGCTCAGATAGACCATTTTAAAAAAGATCCTGGCAGTACAATAGGGGAAAGGTTTTCATAAAGTTCCATTTGAAACATGTCAAAGCCCCTCATCCAAGATGTGATCATGTAGAGGCAGATAAGGTATGCCATACTTAAAAAGAATTAGAAGCATTACAGATGAGAAAAGGTGGCAAGAAGCTAGTTGTCCTCCCAAAGGCCATGAAAAAAGAGGCAATGGTGGACCAGAAGAGCTCTGCCTCCATGTTGTCACCCCTTTCAATACAGAAAACCATCTCTGATGTGCACAAAGCTAAAAATAAGGGCTCAAGTCACAACTGTAACCAGAAAACATTGTCTCTTGTTGATTGAGTTGAGTAAATGAGACTTTAGCAGTTGTGTTAAACTGGAGTACTGGATTGAAACCATTCAGGAAGTTGCTTTTATGTAATGTTTTTTCTCACTGCTGTCTAGCCAGGTCTCACCTGCCTGCTGTGGCTCACCCCACATTTCCAGTTTCTTACTATAAGCAGGCTGTTCTTGGTGGCTATCAGTATCCCACGATAATCAAAGCCCAGCTTTTTAAGCAAACAGATACTGATTGGAAAACAGAGGAAGTTTTTCCTCTGTGATTACCATCTGTCCTCCTTGTCTCTGACTGTGCTATTGCTTCAGCTTTGCTCTTCTGAATTCTGGCACTATTCAGTGGTGAGGGATTGTTTGTTTATTTTGCCGTCACATTTACTATTGATTAAATATTTATCAGTGTTAAAAGAGACTTTGCACTGGCGGGGGGAAATCCTGTTTTCCCTGTGACTCTTACAAACACCATTGAGGGGATAATATATATAAATACCAGGAGGTCCTGACAGGCTTTGCCTGCAAGAGTGGGTGGTGGTCTGCTGTGGAGCATAGTCTTTAGGGTACACCAGTTAAGCCATTTGTATAGCTGATGGGTTTGCGCCAATGTGTCTGGAAGTGAGGATTGAACACATATGGTGCTGGCCACACAAATCAGACCCTGAGCTGCAGTATTTACTGAAGAAAATGCAGCTTTTCAACACTATTATTTATGCAATTAACCAGACAAGAAACCCAAACAAAGATTTTTGTTCCTTGCAAAGTGACTGTGGCTCCAGCTTAGAAGTTTTCAAGTCTCGAATTTGATTAAAACATTTTATTTTGATTGGCCTGATGCCATCTCTGGGTCTGTCAGTCTCTACAGGGAGATCTCTGCAGATACCCGTTCAACTGCTGTGTGTATTTTTGGTATTAACTGCTGTGTGCCTTAGCAGGAACAGGTTGCCCTTTGGAGTCTGGTTAAAAAAAAAAAAAATCAAAGGACCCGTAAGGGAAGGGGGCACTGCTCATCAGAGAAGCTAAGTCCTTTCTTTTTCAAACACATTTCCTTGTAAGAAGGAAAGGGCAGTTTGCAGGCCACTCTCCAGAACCTATGCAAGGCTCAGCCCACTGGGGTTTACTGCCCCCAACATGACAGCTATAGCAGAAGGATGTATCTTTCTACACAGAGCATATGCCCAGCACAGGGAAAAACAGCCTTTGCAGGAGCTGGTTCTCTGCACAGTTAGGAGATTCTTGGCAGCCAATCTGCTGTGTCACAGCGGCTGAAAGGGAATGTTCTGGGCTGACAAATTCAGTCTGGCTGCAACTTTTATCTACCTGTATTTGCTTCTTGTAAAAGATTGAGTCCCTTTTTCTGTGACTTGGGGATTGTTTTCTTTGCTCTGTTTTTTCCCTCTCTTGTCTTTACAGTTTGGTTTTACTTGAAATAGAAACATCTGTGGCTGCTCTCTCTCTCTCTCTCTCTCTCTCTCTCACCAGGCCTGTTTATTTTCTCTTTCTGGGTTAGGTTGAGAAATGCTGTTCAATCCAGGGCCCGGAGACAGAGTCCATATAGCCCCTTGGGTGAAGTCCTGACTCCACAGACACTAGATTTCTCAGTGACTTCAATGGTACAATTTTTTTCTTGGGTGGGTTTGGTACCTCTCCTGATTCTTGCACTTAACCAGTAGAGAAAATAAGGCAAGAGATGTGGGGAAAGAGAGATACTCTGTAAAGGAATCACACGGAGCATCAGTGTTAGGTTCCTGCTCTGTATTGCTGTCTGGAGGAGCTTCTAATTCAAAGTTGTTTCTAGCTGTTCAGCTTAAACTGCAAAGAATTATCCTGTGAGAGCATGCAAAATCCTCCCTACCCTGTCTGCATCTTAATTTTGCAGAAATGTAGCTTTTGGCCTGCTGTTTGTTTATTTTGGTTTTAAGAAAGGAAAGAAGTAAAAGAAATGGCAATGGTCTGAGTACTTTTTCTTCTCGGGGTTCATTGTTCTGATGGCTTGATGAAAAGTGTGCCCCTAGGAGGAGATTGTACTATTTTTCTCTTGACAGCTCTCTTCTCCCTCCACATGTCCACCCTTCCTTCTGCATCATATCAAAACGGCCTGGGGAGCTCAAGCCAAGCAAATATTGTTTCCAGAGGATTAGATTAGTTATGCCATTCTTGCTTGTCACGGGTTGATTCTTTCTGAAAGGTCAGCCCAGGAGTGGTTTGTGCAATCCAGAGATATTGGAGAGCATCGTGCTGCGAGTTTGCACAGGCTTCTGTGTGATGACTGGGCCAAACAGTCCCATGTCACTGTGAGTCCCAGGAGGAAAAAAAACCCAGCCAGCCAACCAACCAACCAACCAAAAAAACAACAAAGGAAACAAACACCTAATATCACCATGCCTGGGATGCTTCCCAGATGGGTGGTGAATATCCATTCTGATGAAGGGTAACACAGGAGAAGAATGTTGTAAGATGTCCTTAAGAGCTGTCTCTGCCTTGAAAAAAGTGGGAATGCCAAAAATTTTGTGCACCTACTTGTGCTAATTTGAATTAATTGAAATATTCCCACCCAATAAATTTACATATATTTCTGTAAATATTTTTATGATGGTGAAACTAGTGTCCTTTGCTCTTTAGTGAACAAAGGATGTCCTGGTCCCGTCTGGTATGCTGATGCCAATAAACATTCCTAAATCAGGACGACCAAATCGGTTAAGCCAAAGCTTAAACTTTAAGGGAAGATTTGTTGTACATATTCAGGAATATCAGGATTCTTACCGCACTGACTTAGTGCACAAAGGACAGTCTAACAAATGGAAAAAAAGCTGGTCTCCAATTTGGTCACTTTTTGTTGAGGAGTCCAAGGGAAACAAGGGGAGAAGCAGACACTTGGGTATACGTTTGCGTGGATCCTTGCTCTGAGTAGGCTTGTGCCACACTTATCATATGACTCTGAAATATCTGGGTGACGCTTATCTGAAAGGGAGAGAAACATGTTTTTCAACAATTCAGCCATGTAACAGTTCTTATTCTTGTAGCATTATTCACTGGAGTTTAAGATGTCCAGAATTGACTGTTAGGGAAATGAAGCTTCATTCTGGAATAAAAATCCTTTCACTTCAAAATCAGTGGTATCCTTCCAAACTGGAGCAACACACATTCTTGCCGATATAGTGTTCAACAGTGTCAGAGCAGTCACTTGCCTCGGTTTCCTGAGGTACACAAGCTCTCTGCATCTGTCTTGCAAACACTGAGCATCTGGGTCTCCAGCAGACTTAGCAGGAGCTCTTGAAGGGAGACTGAGCATTCAAACTCTTCAAAGCATTACTAGCTTTCTTATTTAAATACTGAAAGTGACAAAATCTGCATGGTGTGACAAGGGCAGTGCTATTCTTCCTACTTGATAATTAGGAGAACTGGGTAATTAGGGTGTAAATAAGGGGTCTTGTGCTGACAGTCACTGATGTTGCTTAAAGCACCATGTTCTGCATGCAAAAGCTGTTAATGCAGGGAGGAGGCATTTCTAATGTACCCAACTGCACTTTAATTGAGGATCACTTTGTACTGGCTTAAAGTCAAAGAATTCTATTTAAATATTCAAGGCTGTAATGGCTTTGCAGACCAGCTAATGGGAGATTAGAAATAAAAATGCAAATGTAACATTGGAAGAAACACTGTGTGTACAGTTAGGTGTTTGTTGTGCTTCCTTTCAGGAGGGAGACATTTAAGAGAAAGCTGGAGTGCGAGTCACTGTTTCTCAGCCCACCCAGGCAGCTCTGTTACTTGACGCAGTCACTACTTTATCGATGCTCAAATGAAAGTCGTGTAAACACAGAAGGCTGTTCAGATGCGGGGGGGGGGGGGAAACCCCAGCACACTCAGGCAAATGAGATCAATAGGTTCACTGCATGAGAAGAAGATCCACAGCTCATTAAGATTAGCACAGATTCACTGACTTGGCCTTAGGTAGTATGGAGAGGCTGAAGCAGGGTGTCCTGGTTTCAGCTGGGATAGAGTTAATTGTCTTCCTAGTAGCTGGTACAGTGCTGTGTTTTTGAGTTGGGTATG
>JAVJGG010000082.1:6338234-6364534 GCA_035590195.1 Aviceda cuculoides
TGGCAAAAGGGGTATTCCATGCCATGTGATGTCATGTCTAGTATATAAACTGGGGGGAGTGGGGGCAGGGGGATGGCCACTTGGGGACTAACTAGGCATCGCTTGGCGGGTGGTGAACAGTTGCACTGCGCATCGTTTGTATATTCCAATCCTTTTATTTTTACTGTTGTCACTTTATTAGTGTTATCATTATTAGTTTCTTCTTTACTGTTCTGTTAAACTGTTCTTATCTCAACCCATGAGTTTTACTTCTTTCCCTGATTTTCTCCCCCATCCCACTGCAGGGGGCAGGGGGGAAGTGAGTGAGCGGCTGCATGGTTCTTAGTTGCTGGCTGGGGTTAAACCATGACACAGGGCCTGTGGGTCTACAGTATTCTCTATGAAGCCTGGTTAGAAGGAAGTTAGTTCAAAAGCTGTGGCTTAGATTCTTTAGCGCTTTCTTCTGCTCTTTGTAATTAAACGTTTCAGCTTCAGTTTTTCCTATCTGCCTCTATATACAGCATCATCTTTTACCCATTAAGTTATGTTTTGACACCTTTTCTTAGCTGCAAGAACCTCTAATCATCACATTTCTGCTTTTCTCCTCTGATTCTAACAGTTCACTCTTCCTAGTGAGACATTTAGATTGAAGTCTTAATGTCAAGTGTGAGTTACCTATGAGGAGACTAGGAGAATACTGAAAACACATTGGATTTGGAGAACAGAACCCAGGCCTTGGACTTCACAGCACAAGGCAAAACAGATGCTCGGCCCCTTAGTTACATGTGCTTCTTTGGAATGGGGATTTTGAGAAAGACAAAAATAAATGAACATTGTCTAGTGATCAAAGCTATGAATAGAGATTTCAGAATAATCTTGGATCTTCCTCCTGTTTTTTTAATCAATTGATTTACATGGAGCTGCTGCCCTAAAGGCTAATGTGGCAGTAGAGAGATTTATGGATTATATTTTCCTAGCTCTGATGGGACTTTTTTAATGCCTAATTAACTTTGTTTCAAGGCATACCAACCCTCCTGAAATCTGAGCTATTGAGAATCCAGTTCTTATTAATTTATACTCAGGATCTATGAAAACTGAGTCTTTGCTTTCCAAATTTCTGCTTTCCCAATTACCTAGTCAGAGCTCAGGGAGACCACCAACTTCTCTGGTTCTAGGACTGGGCCTTTTGTATGCAAAGATTTGGAGGTCTACATATAAGATGTCACCTTATGATGAAAAGTTGAAGGGAAGTGTGAAAAGTGAAATTGGTTGTGTGGCTGAGACTGAGAACAAACAAGTGGCTGCTTGGTAGAGTATGTATCTTCCTTTTAGATAGTGTTAGGGGGAACACTGAGCCAAATACAAACAACTTTGGGAAGCCGGAAATACTTTCAATCTCATGAAAAGAACAATATTTGTGGAAAAGCTGGATAGTCTCATGCTGTATATTAACTGTTCTCTAGCATCTGCAAGCATCCACACACAGCTTGTTTTTCAGCAAAAGCCACCCAGAGATGTAAATGATGCCTTATGGCTTTGGCTTTTCTGGTGGAATGTGGCTGGTTTCAATGTATTCTCAGGAGACAGAGGCCTTTGGACTTTGAAGTTGATACTGTAATTAAGGCCATATTTGTATAAAAGTAAACATTTGGGATGAGAACTCAGAGCTTCTTCCTTTCCTGCTGCTGATGTATGAGACTGGTGCAGCAATAAGTATTTTGATTTTTAGTTCTGAACTTGGCAATTGAGACACTTCTCTTTAGCAGCATATGCTCAGGGTTGGTATAGATCGCTAACGTTCACAAAAAAGCAGCTGCCAAAGTGGTTGCTGATGTGGTTCTAGGCATCACTCCTGGCAAATTCCACAACCCTCTGAGGGTGCTTGGGAGAGGACTCCAAGAGTTCAAGCTCAGGGCGCTTCTCTTAAATGTTATTTAGGAGCTGGATTACAGTAGCTCCTACAATCTGTCACGTAAAATGCTACAAATGTAGAATTGAGATATAGACTCTTCCCAAAACCATTAGTACCTTATGCTGTAGTGGGGGGAAGGGGTAAGATGATTGAAGCCTGAAGGGAGGGGGGTGGCAGGAGGGAGTTGGTGTTCTGATTTAATCTGAATCCCATGTTCTAGCAACAGCTGTGCTACACTCTCCTTCTGGCTGTATTTGAGTATTGCAGAGATTATCTGGCCTCAGTTTCTGAAAACGAGGTAGTCTTCACTTGCCTAGAACCCCTGGATATGCCCAGCTGGAGTTCTGTTTGAACACATCCAGGCTGTGCTTTCTAGTTCTCTTGAAGTACTTAAAATGTATTGCCCCTTGAGATTATCAGGAAGTGGTGTACCAAGCTAATAAGCTCTTTCTGCAAGCACTATGTGCTTGCTTTTCCCTTTCAAGTGGTTATGTATTTTCTAGGTTGCAGCTCACCTCTTTCTGTCATATGAGGAAGTCAGAGGCAAGCATTTAGAAAAGTAGCTTGATTCTCCTCAGCAGAGAAAGAGGAGAAACCCCGCAATCTCCCTAGACAACCTTTATGTGTAAGTGATCCCCCATGTGAAGGAGGCACTGCACCAGATGAACCATACTGCACAGTAACTAAACTTTCTCAAAGATTTACTCTTCCTTGCAGTCCTGAGGGTGTCATCATAAAATATTCCACTGCCCTTTACCTGCATCATCTGTCTGTGCTTGAAAGGGGAGCTATAAACACTGGGTAAGGAGAAGTAGTTTATTCTCTTACACTGCACAGAGGAAACCAAAGCAGAGTATCAAGCAGCTGCTATTAATATGGCCTTGGAGTGGTAGACTGCATAGTGCTTCAACTTACTGTGGTGAAGATGTATACTTCTCATAACTCTAGGTTTTCAGAGAATACTGAATTAATTCCCACCTTACTATAGCTCAATAGTCACAGGATACTTAATTCCCTTGGTTTCTGTGTAAACTCCAGCCTCTGAGACTTGGATGTTTTGCACGATGCCCTCTTTGTAATGCCAAGAATGTGACTTATGGTACCTCTTTCCGCCCAGGAAGCAGACTTTTTCAATGAGTAAAAGTTATACAGGGTTATAACTAGGATACGAGTTTCTGGGAGCTCTGAGAATCTACAAATGAGAACCAGCCAGTCTGGACTATGTCATCTCAGTGTCTGTGTGAGAACCTGCAAGGGGCTTCTTCTGGACCATTTTTTTATAGAGCTCGGTATGAGTGAATTTGGGAGAAAGATTGTTGCCTGTTGATGTGATCTTCAAAAGAAGAGTGGGAATTGAAGGGTCAAGTATAGGCTGAAATGTCTTATCTCCTGAAAGAGACACAAGAAAAGTTGAACAAATTTGTGTATAATTCCCAAAAGGAATAGAGTTGTATTAGAAGAAATGACTGCCAAAACCCCCCACAAAAATAAACCAACTTAAAATAATTAATATCAGCACCTCCAGTTTTTAAGTGCTATGAAAGATGGAAAAGGAAGAGAATTTATAGTCCAGAGCACAGGAGCTGGATTCAGGGGGCTGTGTGTTTTATTCAGGGTATTGAACAAGCTGATTCTGAGAAGCAGGTATTTTACAGTTTTAATTAGCACAGATTACTTTATTACTTTCTAGGCTACCAGACAGTAATTATTTTTGTGATGAGAAAGCTTTTCAGGTTTTTTAATTTGCACTGTACATACAGAATGAAATACAACAATAAACTATAATGAAAGGAAGTCAGATCCTTTAAGAACTTAGTCTCTCAGAACGGATGGATGGTTCAAGAATACATTGTGAAAATTAACAGCATGCAAATGTTGTAAACGTATCATCAGGCAAATTAAAAGTCTTTATAAGCAAACAGCATTTTAAAATGCCTTTCATTAGGGGGTGTGGTAGGAGAGTAAGTGGAGCAGCATGTGTGTGATACAGCCCTTGTTAGAACATGATTTGTAAAGGAACTGGCACAAGTTAGAGGATTAATGAATCTGTGTTTCAGGCACTTGTGCCTGAACTCACTCAACCTGCATAATTTCAGACACTTAAGTGAGGAATCTAAGCTGGGGAGTATAGTGGTTTCAGGGTTCTTTAATGGGCTCATATTTATCTTTTGATAAGCGTAGAAATGTCCTGGGCCTAAGTGTTGGCTCTATGCTTCCCCTTACACTGGAAGACTTGGCTCTTGTGCTGCAAGCAGAAGGTTTTCACCACCTAATTTGCACCTGCTAGCACAGGCATCTCAGAAGCTGCTGGGACGTGACCAGCTGAGCTCTGCCCTGCTAAATCTTAGACAGAGAGCAGCTCTCAGAGCACAGATGGTAGACGCTTTCAAGGATTACTATAATTTAAAATCCATTTCCTCTGTCTTTTAGGACAGCCTTATGACTTTTCCATATTTGCCAGTTAAAATGAGAAGTGTCTATTTTCCTGCCACATGTTATGTATTACATGCTTAAGAAGCAGAAAATAAGAATTTTAGTAATTATTAGGATATTTCCTGTGCTACCACAGCTGTACAGAAACTCCAAGACCAGCCTCCCACTGTACTAGATGTTGTGTGTGCATACAGCATATACTGTATATATTTCATGATATGTATAATGACAGAAAGGTTGAGTAAAAACAGGTAGGATAGGAGATCAGGGTGCCAGGTGACTGGTTGAAAGGGATCTCTGGTGATCTTTTATCTGCTACTTGGAGTTTAGATGCGCCTTTGTATTTTTCTTTCCTTGCTGAGCAATTAAAGATGAGAGGCCCTTTTGATGGTGTCCAGTGGCAGGACAAGAGGCAATGGGCACAGGCTGAAACACAGGGGATTATGTCTGAACATCAGAAAGTACTTTTTTTTTTCTTTTTTTTTACTGTGAGGGTGAGTTAGCACTGGAACAGATCACCCAGGGAGATTGTGGAGTCTTCATCCTCAGAAATATCCAAAAGCTGTCTGGACCACATGATCCCGACCAACCGTCTCCAGGTGGCCCTGCTTGAGTGGAGGGGTTGGACCAGATGATCTCCAGAGGTGCCTCCAGCTTCAACCATTCTGTGATTCTGAGCTCAGAAAACTAGCTGAGGGAATAAAAGCTTTCTGTTTTCTTGAGGAAGAAAAGATCCAGCATTTTGAATGGAACTACCTGTCCATTCTGCAAGACACTACCTTTGCAATAGAAAGGCAGTTCCCAAGATGCATTTCTTTCCACCTTATGCCGTCTGTGACCAAATCTACTGTAACTTAACAGACATGAGAGAGAGGGAAAAGTGTGCACTGAAGGGAGTACTAGTCTTTTCTTGTGACAAAAACTATCAGTTTGAGGATCTACTTTCGTGATTTGTACTGCAAGGCAAGATAACAGAAAGGCTGACCAAGACACTTCCCAGGTGGTAAAATTATAACTCAGGTTTCACAGTGCATGTGCTTACAGGTACAGCTACAAGCTATGTATGCTAGTCCACTAGTCAGACTGACATTTAATGTAGTGACACACAAGTCTGTTTTCTGCTTTACCCTGTTATACTTTCCAGCTGTGGGAGTGCAGAGTTGAAGGGTAAATTCAATTCCACAGCCTCACTAACAGAAAATGGCTAGTGACACAAGTGTAATGGATAAGGGGTGTCACTACTTCAAAACCTATCAAGAGGCAAGAAGTCAGTTGACATATACTTGGCAGGTGAATTGTTTTTGTCTCTAGTTTTAGGGGATAAGGTTGACTGATGGAACACCTCTTGCTGTGATGGTACTCACACAGCATAGCCCTTTTCTTGTGCACTCTGCTTTGCATAGTGCTGGGAAATAATGAAAAAGAGCTGAGCAGGGATCCTACTTGGATGAATTGGTTTGAACTGACACCTGTCTCCCATCCTGATGGCATGCCAGGATCTAGCCTGCTTTCATGCTTGCTGAGAAACATAGGTGTACCAACAGGGCTGTCAATGAAAAAACAGATCCAGTCAGTGACATTTTCCTGGAAGTTAGGGTAATTAGAATAGCAAACTCTTTAGTATTGTTCTCCCTCCACCTCAGTTCTCTTTGAGAAGAGGCGAGAAGCGTGAAGCTGCTACGCTTTGATAGAGAGAACGCAAACTAATTTAAAGGAACGAAGATGAAAAGGAAAGGAGCTCTGTGTGGCGTTAACTTTTTTGCATCCCCTTGGAAGCTTTTGTCTTTGGAGCAATCACCCTTCCTCTTTACAACTGCATAATCAAGATTCAGTTGTGTTTAACATGCTCGTGCTGTGATATTGTTAGTGAATTCATAGTACTATGTATTCCAGGGTGCTATCTTCAGGACTAATGATAACAATAGTTTCATACACACGAAGGATTCCAGCCACCAGTGCCCATCAAACAGCGGCAGCTTTTACACTGCAACCTCCCATTGTTGCCATCAGCAGGACGAGCTTGTATCTACTGCTTAAGTGAGGAGGGGACTGCTTCTTCATATATAGATCTCTGCAAAGGACCATGAGCCCTTCAAAAGGAAGGAAATATGAGAATATAAAGTTTTATTATTTATTTTATTAACACAATCAGTGAGAGTGGTAAATGATTTAAACAAAACTGCCAGAGGAAAGCGATCTCTTGAAGTCATCACTTTGAGACTGGGTGCCTTGCAGGAAGATCTGCTCTGGTCCAGCACAATTTGTCAGGTTCAATAAAGAAGTAACTAGAAGGAATTATTTGCCCTGTGTTAGATGGGAAGTCAGCTTAAATGATCTGACGGTCCCTTTTCCCTCAAAATTGCTGATTTGTGTTCATAAAGCCCGCAGCAGTAGCAGACACACACACAAAACTAGCTGCAATTTAAAAGCAGTAGTTGGGAATGCTTTGAGCAGTTCTCCTCTTTCTTTTTCCCTGCAGTATGACCTTGCTTCTTCTAAGTTGAGCTTGACTTGCTTTGCATTGGTGTAGCCAGGGCAAAAATCAGTTGTGTTTGTATCTAGGTTCCCCAGCAAGAAAATGAAAGTGACTTCTTCTGCAGCTCACTAAGAAGCATTGACAGTGCATCCTCTGATGTACTCAAATATGTCTTTCACTACCACAGAGCTCTCTAACTCATTGATTTGATTATCATGAGGAAAACAACAGATGACTGGTGATGCAGCATGTAAATTGTTGAAAAAACAACAGTGGCCCTTCTTGGGGCCATCCTAGTGGGCTCTCATTATCAGTATTATTAATTTTGTGCAGTGTTCCAAATGCTTTCCAAACTTTCTGATTATCATCTACTGTGCTAGATGAGGCCAGTTCTTCAGCATTTGAGTAAGCTTAAGCAAACAAGTAGTGTCAAGATACTAGTCCAAGTTGGAGGCTGAGAATGCTAAGGATGGAGCCTCAACTGACCACAGCAGAAAGGCTGAACAATTATTATTTCTTGGAAGGGGGGAGTACTTTTAATGGCTATGTTTGTGAGTGGGAGCACACAGGTGTTTCTACCCAACCCATTGAGATGTCGAGGTGGCACTGAAAATGCCTTCTATTTCAGATGGGGTTTAATTTTGATTTAGTTTTGGGGGATGCCAACAGTCTCTGAGCTCAGGCTTCCAGAATCCTTTGAAAAGTTGAAATTCTTATTTTTCATTAAAAAGCATTAAATTACATTTTGAGTAGTTATTTCAGAGGAAATATTTTAAATGCATACTGACGACTCTGAAGAACAAGAATCAAAAGTGTAATTGAGGAACTACAGAATTACAGAACCGTTCGCCTACTTACTGTTTTTTTAAAAAAAAAAAAACCCTGATGAATATTAAGTCAAATCTCCTTGTTTCAAGGAGTTTCTTCTAATGTTTTAGTGCTTGATGTTTGCATAATCCAGGCTTTCAGAAACTAAGGTGGGTATACGTAAAGAAATCAAAGATGAGACTGTAAAAACCTCAAGGAAAGTCTCTTTTCTTTGGTGTTTGTACAGTATGTACAATGATGTGGTTGTGGTTCGTAGCTGTCTAGGTACCTCCAAAATACAAACAATAACCTTCAGCTGCCCTCAGTGCTGCTTTTACAGCCTACCTGTTTTAGTACTGCCCTTCTGTGTTTCTCTGTGCAGTGATTTCCCTCTACCCACTCCTTTAGAAAGAGGAAAAGAAAAACCCTTTATTGTGGAGCTTCGGTCAGATGTTATAAATCTCACGACCCTGCTGCAGTGCTGTAGGCTCTCTGCTGTGTCCAGCTTGACAATAATAAAACAGTACCTCTAGCACTGTGATTGCACATCCCCCTGCAGCACTGAGTTCCCAACTTCTCTGAGGTTACTGAGGTAGTACATTTCCCATGGAAAATACAAATTTAAAAATTTCTTTTTCTGTGGACTCAGAACAAAAAAAGATTTAAATTGTTCTGCAGTACTGAAGTCTGTGTTATTTCCCTTCTGAAATTCCTCATTGAAATGTTGAAGCCTTATGTATTAAGAAGCAAATGCAGAGGTATTATTTAATAGCTATAAATATACTTTAAAATATTTTAAAATAAAAAGTCTGCAAAGAAAGTGGGAAGGAGGAGAAAACTAAATGGAAAAAAATGGAACGTATCAAGCCAAATACTACCTTTTTGTTTGAACAATCTCCAAATTTTTCCATAGAAATTTGAAATGGACTAAGTGTTTCTATTTCAACAACCCTCTATTTTCTTCTTGGAAAGAGTTTGGTTGAGAAGAGATGTTAGCTCAGAAAAGACAGGACTACATGTAATAATAGGCATTACAGCTGAAAAGAAACTGCTCTGGCCCTGCCCTATTTTCTATGTTCAGGCAGAACTGAGGTTTTATTTTGCTCTAGTACTAATCCATAAAAGTGTGATTAGGAAGTCTGGCTTCAAAGCTGCTATTTAGCAGATGTGTCCATTGTAAAATTAGCTCTCTTATTTATTCCCTGCCTGTTGTTTCTTTTCAAGCATATCCATCGCCCATCACCACAATGCAAATATGCGCATGGCACAGCAGGCATGCTACAAACACCTAGGAAAAATTGATCTGCCCTTTCTTGAGGTAAAGAATGGAGCCAGAACAATTCTATCTATTTTTCTGGCATCTTGCGGCTGCCTAGTGTTGTGCTTAGCTGCCATTCTTCTCCAAGTAAATATGATTGCTCTGAGTAGAGGATTAGTTAATAAAGGTCTCTGATTCTACATGGTAATTGTGGATATCCTTATCGACCTCTTTCTAGTGATTATTTTCCTGGCTCAGAATGTCATGACTTAGTCATTGTGAAAATCCTGCACGGAAGGCATTCCTTTTCTTGGTCCTCTGGCCCAGTCATATGACTGTACAGTTTTGCACGAATAGGAATGCATAATAAAACCAGTTCAAATACTAATGGCTGTGTCTTCCTGTAGTAAAAACCAATGTGCTTCCACTTATTTCATAAGCTGTGATGATTTGCACTACCTGTTTTTTCTCTGGTGTCTCTGATGTGGTTTCAATACCTAGGCAAAATAAGGGCAAATAAAGCAGTTGTATCATTTATGGGACAGACATGATGGCCAACAATGTCTCTCTTTTCCTCATTTATTATGAAATAGAGCTGAATTTGCAAATACTTCTGATCTTCCTAAAACTCACTCACTTGGCAGAAGTACCACTTGTTAGAAGAAAAGGAGTTACCTAGCAATATACACCATGAAGGCCTGGACTATGAATTGGAATGCAAAATGCTACTGTAGTGGAAAACCTAAAAATCACTAGTCAGTATTAAGTCCCCTCTCAAGGTTGCACTGGTGAGCTGAGTTAATGAAGCTGTCTATGAAACGACAGCAGCAGGGAGAAGATAATTTATCCTCATTTTGCTCTGCTTTGCATCTGGCAGCATGTCAGAAAGGTTCTTCTGACGTTGGCTCAGGAATGTGGCTGCTTACAGTAGGAATAGTTTTTCAGGTCTGCTGGGACAGCCTGAACTGTGCACAGGGCTGGGAGGGTGCTACTAGGTAGCTGTGCTGAACAAGTAACATCGATGGGAGCAATGCTGTCATCACTCATCATGGTAAGTTGGACCACTCCAGTGGTAGGCCAGTGCTGCTGGGGCACAACGGAATGCATGGGAACTACAGATTGGGAATTTTAGGCTTAGCTATAATATTTTTGTCTCTTTATCTCTCTATCTCTCTTTCCCAACTCTGGCAATAATCGGAGCAGATTAATTAGTCAAATGAGATCTATTAGTGTCAGTGGATTACCAGGCTCTAAGCATGCCCCTTTGCTATTTTCTCTCTCACCCCTCGTTTAGATGGCAAAATAAACAGATGTGAGATGAAAGCAGGTGCTGTTTCATGGCTTTTTGGTGTGTAGAGCTATTCTAATTTTATCCTCTGAAAGTCAGCTGCCTTATAATGAAGACTTTGAGCTGTTTTTCTTTGCCTTCCCTTTCTGAGGTCCTGTTTACTAAGAGGAAAATAAATAAGAAAGCTCCCAAGATTCACTCTAAAATTGCATCCTTAGAAAATGCTGGGTTTAAAATGACTGTGTTCCTGAAGCTCTTCCCAAGGCCCTGCCTTGATTTCAGTTAAGGACAGCACTATAAATAAATACAAATAATGGTGAATCTCCAGGTAGTGTGGCTCTATCATATAGCATAAGCTCTGAAAAACACATCCAATCCTTTGGCTGACACTGTGACCCTTGATGGTTTTGCTAGATAGTGGTGAGACTTCAGTGTTACATGCCTCTTTCTGTGCAGTGTTGAACTTGCTAAATGCCTTCATTGCTAATGCTTGTCTGTGCTTTCCTGTTACTATCAAATTCCCTGCTACTAATTGCAGACAACTTAGCTGAAGGGGTCAGGAATGGAGTTTTAGACCCTTCTACCTCCAAGGTCACTGGCACAAACCCCACAGAAACAGCAGTGACCATAAGTCATTTCAGCATTGCTGTAATCTGATAGCTTTTGTCACTGTGGTGCTCTACTACAAGCCAAATCTGGGCTCCAGCTGCCAAATTATCTCAATAAATACCAGTTCTGTTTTCTATGTTGCAGAGGGTACTGAAGAGATTTTCATGCAGGACCACTGATATTGGAGTTGCTTAGTCTAGAGACTGGGCAGAAGATGATGGTATTCAGATAAATAAAAGGCAGTAGAAAAAGATGAGTATATATTGCTATTTGTGCTAGCTAGACTACAGCAAGAGCCTTTGGCAGCAGCAACTGAGATTTCTGTCAGGTATTGGGATACTCTTTGCCAATTCTGGAACTGAGTAGTGGGGTGAATTGCTTAACCAGGGAACCAGGGGTAAAGTGGGTCAAGGATTATTTGCTTTCAGTTAGCATCTGGACCATCAGAGAGGGAACTGAGGTGTCTGCTTCTGTGTCACTTGCTCTGCTTGTGTCTTGGTTGAGTAATGCTCCTTGCTGCCTCTGTTTTGCTGGAGCATAAAGATGCTTTGCAACCCAGAAATTCCAAGTACTGTGTAAAGTATACTAAAGCTAAACCATGTAGTAGGTAAAGCCAAGTAATATTCTGCAGCCTTGAGTTTAATCTACAGAAGTGTGTTCTGTGCCGTGAGTAATAACTTATTACCATAAATTACCGAAATAGATGATTAATTGCCTTGCATTAGCACCGCATTCTCCAGTGAAATTATCACTTCAACGGTGGTGTAAAAACATATTTAATCTCTTCTTCCCAAAATGAAAACAGTAGCACCTTCTTATGTGCTAATCAAGTCCTCCATTAATCAGGATAACACACCATAATTGTGATTACAGTTAGAAATCAATTAATGTTCACCTTAAAATAAAGCATAGAGAGGGAAGCAATTAACAGGGCCAGCACACCCAAAAGAGGCAAGTATTTTTGACAATACCAGAAGTGTACTTTTCATTTTTGTCTATCACTAAAATTGCACAGAAGCTGCCAAGAAAAGAAGCTAAGCTAGGACCTGTCTTTCTTCACAAACCTAGATGTATCTAAATATGTTTAGGGCTAAGCAGAAGTACCCTGTCAAAAGCCCAAGAATGATGCATGACATGCAGCATATGAGCAGTCCAAGGGGGTGGCTGTTACAAGCATCACTATCTGCTCCAGACTTCCTCACTTGCTCTGCAAGTATCAGCACAGTAATTGAGGCAAATGCTTCCTGTGCTGCCTCTGCCTCAGTGCTAAGGATGGTGTGAGCAGAAATGAGATGGATCCAGGTGAACACCTCTGCCCCTAATGTCATGGGGGAGAGTAGTTTATCAGGAGGGTAGGACATATGTCATGCTCACCTGTTCCCATTCCCTGCGGTCACATGTGCCAAGGCATGGCTGTGTGGTTTAAATATTGTCCCGTATGATGGCAAAACCCAAGCTGTGAATGCTCTGCATTGGGCCTGTACTTGAGCTAAATTGCAGCTGGTTCTTCCTGCACAGCAAACATCTCTATTCCCATGGCTTTTCTTAAACATCTAACTTGGATGTCTAATACCGGAGCAAAGGCTTGATGCAGGCCAGTGGGGAGAGGCAGGTGTCACACTTGGTTCCAGAAATGAAAAGCCTGAATTTTACAAATGGGAGTCCTCTCTAATGGTGCTTTTGGAAGTACTGTGCTATGTACAGTGCTCTCGACTAGGCAATGTCTTCAGCCTTTGGCAGGTGACCATTCATGTGCCTTTAAAGCCCTTTGGTCTCTGCAGCATCTCAAGCCCTGTCTTACTTCAGCTGGTGTAAACTGATGAATGGTGGCATGGATAGCAGTGTGATGGAAGAGAAGTCTGCAAGTTAGAGTTGTAGTGATGGGGTGGCATGAGGAAAAGCTGGGTATTTGCAGAAGGAAGCAAGACTGAGATACAATTATGTGATGGGAGAAAAGGCTGATGTTTGAGAGGAGGTGCATTTTCAGAGCCCTGTACATTTGTGTCATATTCTCTTTGCTATTCTGCAGATTGTCATCTTGGGACTGCTGAGTCTGTTTTCAGCAGTTGCTTGTGTGGTACTTTCTGTGGGACCACAGGAGACTCCATTCTATTCTTAGCTGTGTGGAGAAAGAAGAGCAAGAGCATGGAATATTAAGTGCTTCTCCCCCAACCCCCCCCAAAAGCAAAAACAGATTTTATTTTTACACAGAAGAGCTTTTAGTGTGTAAAGTTGTGGGGGTGGTAAAAAAGCAATCCTTTAAGAAAGCAATTAACATTTGACAAGATAGAATGGATGTGCAGTTTTCATGGCAATGATGGGAATTTGCAGGGGTTGTCTGAGAGCAGAGCCTGCTCTGGAGACTTGTCCTACTTGCACAGACAGGGAAGCCCAGTTTTCTAAGCTATTTTTCAGTGAGAAGGGTGAACATTAGGGAGACTGAGTCCCCAAAAGCTCTGCATCCAGGGCTCAGCAGTCCAGAAACAGAGTCTCTAGCTGGTGAGCTGTGTGATTCTTGAGTGGACTGGCCTCTTTACTGATAGGTTTGCATTGGATTTTAGCGGAGGTTGCACAGACACACCTTAGGAAGGGTTTGTGTAGGGTAGATCTTGCCTTGTGCCCTAATTGGACTTACCAATTCCTTCCAGGTCCTATGATTGTTATCTCCAAAGACAGTCATGTGCAATGATTTGAGAAGGAGACTTGACAGTAACAGTATCTGTAACACTGTCTGTCTAAAACCCAAGAGATTGAAGAGTAAAAACAAGGAAAATGGGATCTGACGTCTGTAAGAATAAACTGAAGAAACAGTAGAACAAAAAGAAGGGAGGAGGGCCAAATGGAGCAAAGATGGAGTGAAGGCCACTAAACTGAACAGATGATGCTGAACTGTAAAATAGGTGAGAGGAAAAAAATCCTATGATTTCAGTGATCTTTTTTTCCTCTTGCAAGTATTTGAACCCGGAAACATTGATGTAAAAAAGTAACCTAGGATGAATCTAGAAAGGATTGTAAAATTGAAAGAATTACAGCAAAATTCAGATGTTGCATCTTAAAGCTCAAGTAAGTTTACAGTAATCCTAATCATTGTAATAGAGACAGTTGAGGGAGTTGCAGCATCAGGTGGCAATGGTGCTGTGCAAGCCCTTGCTAATTTACTTGTTCCTTGTCTCCTACATTAGCCAATTTTACTGTTCTGACAACAGTTAATGGGCTGTGTGCTTGGTGAAATGCTGAATGAATAGAAACTGCTAAAAATAGAAGTTCAAACGTTGAAGTAGATTGGGCCTAGTGAGATTGGGCCTATTCAGAAGCCAGTTTCAGGAGTTACTAGTCTACTCCCGCTCATCCATTCATCAAACGGGTTGGTAATCCCTGTATCGTTGTGAGAAACATGTTCATTCAGACACAAATATAGTAAATTAAGTGAAAACTGACTCAAACTTATTAGGAATGGTGAAGTCTTGTAAAGCAAATGACTTGAGGAAGCACCTTTCTCTCTGAGCAGTGAGAGACAAGACATAACAGAGAAAGGTATTGAACTAACCTTTCTCCTCTGGTATTTAAGTTTAGCTCATCCTCTGACCAAAAGGACTGCAAATCAATTAGAGCTGACAAGTCCAACTTTAAGTGCATCAATAGGGCAAACGGTAATGTCTCAGCATTAAGAAAAATTGTCCAGCATTTCTGACCTTGGATGAAGTAAAACATCCTCCGCTTGTCAGCATTCAGGGTTCACCCTGTATCTGCGGAACTGCCTGTGTGTACCAATCATGTAGCACAAGCAAAATAGGAAAAAACGTCTATTAGTGTGCATCAGAATTGGAGAATACTCAAGCTACCTAAAGCTTTTTGAAAGAGCTGCTGGATTGCTTTGGCTGAGATGTGACAACTTATAAGCCTTTTGGAGAAAGAAACTTAATTTATGGCATTGCTTATTTCCATCCTTCCTATAAGGAGGGACATGGAACTTCTCTAATACATCCAGACTTAGAGTTCAGTCCTCCCTAGGAAAATGGTATTCGGTCATGATGTTGAATGTCAAGGCACTGAGGCATCCAAAGAGTAAATGGCATGTGTCTCTTTGGAAAGCATTAGCTGTGGTGCTAGGGAAACTCAATTCCAGAGTCCCTCCTTTTGCAGTTTTTTTAACACTGAAGCTATTTATAGTGGAGCAGGAACAGGTCAGCAGGGGTCTGAGCTCTGAGGATTGGTTTGCAATAAACTTTTCTCAGCATCTCAGGCAATAGCTGTTCTTCCTAACATTTAATTTGAAGATGCAGATCACTTTTATTTTCTGAACACTTTTCTTCTACTCGGGCTGAGGTCCAGGCTGTGTAATTCCTTATTTGATATCCACAGAAACCTTTTTGAAGTGCTTCTGTAAGCGCAAATGTGACTCTTTGAACATAACCAGAGAGTCCACAATTTAGTCCTGGACATACTATGTCAAGGTAGCTCATCAGCATGCTCCAGTGTCATCTACTCCAAATGTTTTCGCAAGCTTAATTCCATCCTCTCATGCTTTACCTTGTCCCCTGTCCAGCCTAATCCATTTCTCTTCCTTTTGGTGACTAGATCATTCATGTTTATCAGGTTTGCCTCTTCATCGTTGGTATTTGTTGGGTGCACGGAGAGATTTAATTTATCTAATAAAAAGCAGGCCCCCTCATTGCTGGTAAGTTTTCTGTCTTTCATTTTCCAGTGCTAAGAAACCTTGGGCGGCAGGAAGACTTTCACCTGGATTCACCCCATCCATGCCAACTCAAAGAGGTTAAAACCAACCTTTTTGTACCAGTTGAGAGGCAGAAAGAAATCACAGAGGGATGACCAAAAGGGAGCACTGTGTCCTGCTGCACAAAGCAGATGCTCCTGCATGGACTACACAAAGCAGCTGCATCTCTCCCCACCTTTATGTTTACATGCTGTTTCAGAGAGTTGCTCATTGAGGGCAGGATGATTGTTTCAGCTCTCTGGTTATGACAAATTGCTACTTACTGGTATCACTCTGATGAAATAAGTAAAGCCTTGAAGAACTTCTATTACTTTTTAATATGAGTAACTTTAATAGAAAGGCTTAAATATTTCTTTCTATGGCAGTTGCCTCAGCATTTCTGTAGTCATAAATTCTTCTCTCGCCAGTCTGCTATTACTGATGTACCAATTCTTTCTACTTCTCTGAACACTAAAATTGAAAGAAAACAAGATTTAGACTTTATGCATTTTTAATTTAATGAAATTCAGCTTAAAGTTGTAGAAAAATTGTTCTCTGCATGGAGTACTCCTGCCTTAAGCCCTCAATAAACCAGAGCAGCAGGATGGTCAGATGCAGGATTGTACATCTGCAGGGTGGGTTCCCCCCAACAGTTTTGCCTTTGTGGCTTTCTGCCTTATTTCAAGCCACCCCCTTTTCCATGTTAATTTTTTCTAGCTGAGTTCATACTACATTTTATCTGATTTAGCCCTGCCCTACCCTTTTCTGAGGGAAGGAGTCATTAGGCTGAGGGGAATTCTACTGCTAACAGGGTGGTGTCATGTTCAGACATGGTTAGCGTAGCCTCAGAACTCATGAGCATCTCAACTATAATAAGTATCTAGATAAGAAAGAATTAATACTAATACTTAATGAATATAGGAATAAAGCACAAGGAAATCAAAGTCTATCTTCAAAGAGCATTGACATCGATGGCGACATTCCCATTGGCTAGATCTTAGGGAAAGGCTGAGGATGCCCATCTTGAGCTAGTGGAAAGTGAGTACCTTTCTGATTTTACCTAGTTGTCACAACACATCTTGCTTGTGAGAGGAGTTGTTTCTTAGAGTGTCTCTCCACCACTAGAAATACTGAAAGTTCAATCTTCTTCATCTTCTTGCAGCTAATTTTATTCGTAGCAGGTGAAGTTCCTGTATATCAAGGAGAACTAAAGGCAGGTACATGAAATAAGGAAAGTGGCAAGCAAAGACCAGGGGGAAAAATAGCAGACACTGGAAAAGATAAAGCAGGAAAGACCTGAGAGTAGGATGAGACTTCTAAAGGAAAAACTTCTAAAATAAAATCTTAGTGTTAGGATGAGATCAAAAGAGGAGCTATAAAGACTAGGTTTGCCACAGGACGCTGAAGGCTAGTTCTAAAAACACGAGGAAAGGAAGAAAAGGTGGTCTGTAAGTTTTATGTGTACAAGTGATTGTGCATTTAACGTAAATAAGTTGATAACAACAGAATGCTCTCCTGCAAATACAGGCTGTACAAGTAAAACTGGAGAGAAGTTTATTTCTTTTTTCTTACACTCAGTGAGGGTTTGTGCTTCTGTTTACTCTGAGTTGAGTCCTGAATGGTGGAATACACCTGGTAAACAGGAAGGCAAATAGAAAAATGAAGAAACGAAGCCTTATCTGTTGGATTAAAAAATATTTAAGGTTAGAAGCCTTAGAAGACCCAGTTCTTTACCACTTCTCTAGCTGTTAATTTATTGTGCTGCTAGTTCTACTCTGCTACTGGTTTTCACGGTGCTTCCTGCAACTTCTACACCATCCTTAGTGTATCAGTATTATGAACACAGGAAAGGCTTTCCCTGATGAAGGGAAGTACAGTGCTCCAGCCATGAGATACCTCTTAGATGCTTACACTAGAGCATCTACCAACCATCTTTCTAAAAATACTTTGCAGAGTTGTTCACTGAACTTAGAAATAAAAGCAGACCCATATCCTGACTGGTGGATGTGTGGAAATCTTGGGTGGATCCATCCTCTGTCAACTACGTGCTTATGCAGTCCCACTTCTCCACTAGGACAAGCACTTTTACTCTTTAGTACAGCAATGCAGATGTACTGCAAAGAGCTCTGAAGCTGGGAAAGGAAAAGTGCGGCATGCTCTGAAGGAAAAAAGGTGTCCTACAGTCTGGCGTTTGTCTTGCTACAGCTGGGAAAGGGGGCTGGAGAGGCAGCTATGTGGCTGGCGTTGCGTAAAGCAGGCTAGGAATAGTTATTACAGGAAAATCAGCTAATTTCTACCTTGCTGATAGATGAAGGGATACAATTATTGTCTATTATGTGCCCACAGCACTCTTAGTGATGTGCAGGATAAGAGTAAAGACTCTCTGCTCTGAAGAGCTTCTGATTCAAAAGACAGGGAAGACAAGCAGATTACCTCAGGGTGTTAGACTGCTCTCCTCCTGCAGAATAATGGGAGCAAGGGAGAAGCCAGTGCATGTGCTCTTGTGTTTGGGGAGCTCATGGTAGGAAGGACAGTGGCCAGCAGGAGACTCATTCAGGAGCAGTTTCAAGGGCTGCTGCGTGGCAGCAGAGTTTGAAAGCAATGCCCACAAAGCAGAGGGGTGTAAGAAGAAATGGCGAGGGGAGGAGTGGATGAAAGGGTATTTGGGCTATTAGACCAAAGTAGCAAAAAGAAGCAGGACTGGAGATGCACTGTGCTTTGCTTTCCCCGGCTGGGGACTCTGGCAGAAAAAGTGTGGGTTTGTAACAGATTTAAGTTTCCAGTTAAAGCATGAGGTCTCAGACTTCATCGTTGAGATGATGTGATTAGTGTTCCCAATCCTACAAGTATAGAGGATGGGCAGCAAGAGGTTTATTTCCCATTCCGCATAAACTGCCATCAGGGAGCTACTTCTTTGGCAACAGGGTGGCAGGGACGTAGGCCTGTGTCCACGGTTGCCTGAGGAGGATAATTCCCTTGCAGTCACTGTGTGGCCAATACAGAGGCCATACTTGGTCTCTCCAGGGTGTGATTATTACCAGTGCAAAGTAAGTCAAAGTACTTTGTAGCTCCACTGTTAGGGAACTTACTCTGAAACACCTGTAAATCAACGTTTCCAAACAGAGATGAACACCAAGCTCCTGTTCATTTTACGTTTTGGAAATGGTTCTTTAAAGCCTGTACAATACTAGACTCACAGCATGCGTGCTCTGTGGTTTTGTGCAGAAATCACAGTACTTATAACAGTATTAATATCATCCTTTCTTGTTTTTAGTTAAGAACAAGTAGTAAAACATTCTGTTCCCAGTAAGCGAGATTTCCCAGGAGTTTTTTCAGTTGGTCTTCAGAACTGCAGCTTGTCTCAGTTATTCCTAAGAAAAGGAGCCAGATATCTATATTTTAATAAATTTTTTTTCCAAAGAAAATTCATGTCCCTTTACAACAGCTAAGCAAACAGTCGTGGTAAACTGCTGCTGAGGTAGAAAGAGCCTATTGGATTCCATGTGTTCCACTGCAACAACAGAGTGATGAGATGCAAAGGGCTAGGAGCAAATACTTTACCTTGCAGTACGGGTGACAAGCCAAGCGTGATATTTGCCAGAATGGCCAGATAAGAGCCTCACCTTTTATGTGAGTAACGAAGCGAAAGGGAAAAAAAGGTGTTGCTTTTTGCTTTCTTGAATAACCTTAAGATTTTTTTTGGGGGGGGGTGTGGGTGCAGGGGGGTGTTTGTGTTTTGAAATGCAGGTGTCTATGTTTGAATTTATAGGGCTAAGTGGTATTTCTCAGTGAACATGGGAAAATACAGGCGCGTATGCATTTGGGTGGCTTTGGATGAGTGTTCCTGGTAAGGGAACTGGACTTAAAGACCTAGGGGGTCTCTCTCCATTGTACAAGCATTTCCTAGCAGCAAGAAGGCCACTGCAGGGTATGCCTGCACTTTGAAAGTCTTACCAAGGATTGAGGCCAATGTGATGGTGAGCATAAATTAAACCGTAAACTGTTCCCAAGAGTGCTAAATCATTATTTTCAAAATGACAAGGTAGATAGAGGTGCTCAAGAAAGATAAAGGGATAGTAGAAAAGTGGATGTGTTTTAGTGAATTTCTTCAGTTGCTCTTGTTGTAGAGAGAACACTTGGGGCAAAGGTCATGTATCATAGCCTTTTCTGTTTCCATAAGTTTTATAACTCTTTAGTGCCGAAGAGAAGCTCTGAGCTGGTGATTTCTCGTAGAATATATTCCCTGTGGTTCATTTAGAAGCATGGATTTCCTCCTATTCCTCACAGAGTGGTTTGTTTTTTGGTTTTTTTTTTTTTTTTAGAGGAATTATAGTTTACATAATCAAGAAATTTATTGTCCTTTGTCACTGTGTTCACAGTGTGACTGTCTTGGAACTGGGAAAACATGCATTCTTTTATTATTCCTGATCATTTGAATACTTTAATCAGTCATGAACTAACACCAAATGCTCTCAGCAAGCCGTAATGTGTTTAATAATGATCGACACAATACTTTTCCCTTTGGAAAGGGATCACGGAAAGAGTAGTTTCTCAAGGAGCCTCTATATCTTGGTGAGTCTGCATCTAAATGAAGTTTACAGCATCTCTGGAGTCACTGTATGAATCTCTGAGAACAAAGCATGGGTCCATTTTGCATGCTCCTTATCCAACCTCATCTACTTAGCAGACATTTTAGATAAAGGGACTTTAGTAGTTCTGTCACTGAAACAACTTTTACCTGGCACTAAATAGAGTGCTCCAAGGTGCGCAGTTGACAAGGACCAGGGCAAGCTCCAGGACCCTTTTGTTAGCCAAAGCCTGACGACTGGCAAGAGAGAGACAGTTTTAAAAGAAATTTTTTTTTATAATGACCTAGGAAACCAGCTACTGAATGTTAAAAATAGCAGAGCTGAGGAAATCTCCCTGACCATCTGCTGCTGAGATCTGCTCTAAGCCAAGGCAATGCACTCCACACTGTTTTGCAGAACCAGGTTTTACTTAAGACAGAAGGAAGAAAATGGCTGAGGTTTGTCACTCCGCAGGATTAGGACCCCTCAGAAGGTTATGGAGGTACTTCAAAGCAACAGGAAGGCTGCAGAACTCCAAGATCCAAATTATTAGCTTGTATCCCCAAAGAGGAGCTTAGAAGCAGCTCTTGTAGACACGGGTTTTTTCCGGATAGGTTTTTGGTAGAAGTTGATTCACATTGCTAGGCAGGTTTGTTCTTCACTAGGGAGCAATATTTAAAAACTCGTATGATCAACCGTCCCCCAAAAAGCAGAGAAAATTTTTTGCTTTGATCAACCTGAAAAGCAGTTTTCAAAAACGGGGGAGGAAAAAAAAAGCATGTTAGATCAACCTGAAACAGTATGTTTGATCAAATATCTCAGTACTTGAGATATGTCAAGAACTTCATCCACGAGGACTTGTAAGAAAACTGTAGACAAAACACTTTCAGAAATGGTTTGGATACTGCTGATGGAAATGGATGAGAATGGATTTTCTCAGCATAGTCTTATCTGCTAGAGGTCATAAAGCACCTAGAGAGTCTCACCAAAATGCTTGCAGAACTAACAAGCCATATGTGCTAACAAATGTAGGGGAAGATAGTGTAAGATGGGCTGTGATTTCTGCCTCCCCCTCCCATGAGATTAACTGGTCCTTAGATTTTTTTTTTTAAAGAGTTTTGTGCCCTTTTGATTAAGAAGAGAAGCAAGGAATTAGCTGACCTCCCAAGATCTTTCCCAGCCCTCCTGGTGCTTCTAAATCTGATTTTAAGTATCTTTAGTCAGAATCACATGTGTCCTTCATGTGTCCATGCGTGAAAGTGCCACTTGCTTCCAAGACTCTGTGGAGTAGCTAAAGAAATAAAAAGCAGGAGAGGAGAAATGTATATACTCAAACACAACATGTTAACAATTAGTCCACAGGAAAGTATCCTGTGTCCAAATGACAAAACCAGCATGGAAGCAGCTAGCAGTGAGTTGCTGATGAGAGCAATGTCCTTTCTAATGATGCTGGAGATCCAAACTCACAATTCGTGTAGAGCACTCATGAAGGACACCCAAATGTCACTTAACATGTGCAATAGCATCATTACCAGCTTAACCAAAGAAGTCATTCAAGTCATGGACCTTTCTGGCTGCCTGTTAGGAGCAGTAATCGAGCAAATTGAAGCATTGTGAGGGTAGTGTACTATCAGGTAATGTAGGATGCAAAATATGAGTCATTAGCAATGGCCATTTGGAGACAGAGAACTAGGACAGAGAAGAGGATAGCACATGGGAAGGAGGAAAAGAGGCCATTATGATGGCTGTTATTGGTAGGTGCAGACCTGTTCGGGTCTCACGCATAAAGTGGTGCACTGTCCCATATACACACTCACACTCATCCCTATTTGGTCAGCTCCTTTTTGTCACTGATTAAAATAACCAAGAGGATTTGTAAGACAACAGGCAAGATTTCTGATCTAAATGGTAGGAAAAATGATGCCCATATCAAGATGGGAGCATTGTCTAACTGGGACCATCTCAAAGTCTCAGATTCTATATAAGATCCATTTGAACAGGAAGGTACCGAGGTGGTCTCCTGCAGAGATATCCAGCCTCTTATTCTGGGCCATCTCCAGAGCCTCGGTGTCTCACAGCCTGCCTGAGGGCCTCCTACTTCTGCATTATGTCAGACTAGGAAGGGGTTAGTTTTGTGGCATGAACTGACTGCGCACAGAAAAATGCGGGCACAAGCACAGCAAAAGCTAGCATGCTCCTGCTAACCTAATCAGGGGTGTCTATAACAGAGAGAAGACACAGCATCTTTTACCCATGAAACAGGTGTGCCTCTGGCTGTTTGCTGCTCTGGCTACCTACATTTGGTTGCGCAGACATGTAATCATAATATCATGTGTGATTGAAGACTAGGGAAGAGGGACTCTGAAATGGAGATCCCTGCTGTTTCAGAGGAAAGAGACAAGCTGTGACAGGAGCCCAGGGCCATCTGAGAGCCCAGCAGGGTGGTCAGAGAGAAACTCCCTCTTCCCTTTTCAAGCCAAACACTGTGTTTGCACTGCAGGCACCAGACACTGGGGCTTCGCAGAGCCTCCCCAGAGGCTTGACCTCTCAATCCCTCATTCTCTGCCCTCCCAAAATGTTACATCTCCCACAGGTCTGTCTATCCCTTTGCTCCGTATCTCATGATCCATAACACTTTTGTTGGTCAAGAAGGAAAAGCAAACCTTCAATATTTCCAAGCCTGCACTTCAGAGCGTCTCTCTGCATACAGAAATGCTATGCTCTATAAATTGGTAGTCAGCAGTTTAGAATCCCCTGCTCTGATATGACGCAGATCTACAAACTTTAACAATAAAGTTATGGAAGCTGAGCATAAAGAATTAGGGCCATTCAGAAGCCACCATGACCCTTGATGCATCAAGCTTTGGAAGGGGGCCAGCCTACCACCTACTGTGATGTTCCTGGAAAAAAAGGGGAACTAGATGACATTTTTCATATTATGTCTGTTCTTTCCCCTTACCCTAGTATGTTAAATTCAACTTTGCTCTAGGGACGCTGATCCAGGCTTTTCCTTCCATTTTCTAGCTGAGTTTTGGAATGATGTATTAATGCAGAAATAATTAAAGTCCCGGTGTTATCTGTTAATAATAAGGAAATACGGAGTTATTTCAGTAATCCTACTATTCTTGTGTTCTAGTTTTGCAGCTTCTTTCTAACACAGTTGTGGTGCAGGAGACGGGGAGAAGAAGAGAAGAGGATGTTGTTTATAACTTTTGAGTGCTCGGGATGCTTAAATAAATGAGTTAGAGGAGTTAGCTTGATATGAACGTGTGCAGGACTGACTGGCTAGATCTGAGCACAGTGTGATGCTGTGCGTGCAATGCCCTTAATTTCTTGTTGGTTCATTTCATCAGTGAGCTAGTCCCCCACTTGTGCCTCTGTCAGTTCTGCTGCAAGCCCCCTGGGCTGTGCTGGTGCTGAGCCAAGCACTGCTCTGATGGCCTGATTCCTCACCTGAGGAATCAGCTGTTCCACCAGAGCTGGGGCATTTGTGAAACACAGACTGCCACATGACTGAATGGTGGGATGTCTTGTTTGTACGCACAAAAGCGGACTTGTGAGAATATCTCCCAAACTCAAAAGGGGGTTGGGGGGAATTCTTCTCTTGTGTAAGGAATTTGGAGCGCTGAATGTTTGGCAGACACTTCTCCTGGCAAAGTGAATAAAGGAGGAGCCAAAGGAAGAATTCATAGTAAAAGCCCAGAGCTGGGAACCTCTTGAAACCTGTGGCATATTCTGCTCATCAAAACAGCCACTGCTTTGGTCTCTAACTGGATAGGTGTTTGTGCTGCTGTAGTATTAGTGCTCAGTAATAAATATCAATATCCATAAATGTTTTAGTCAGATGGGAACAGGTAATCAAGATGTTTGGAAGAAATTACAGCAGCCAGGAACTTCCAGACCTGTGGGTGGGCCTCTTTTCCTTTTAGACTTAACCTAAAAACTGTATTGTAAAGTTGTGCTCACTACACGATACTTTTTGTGAGGTTCTATTCTATTTGGCAAGTTTAGCGACTCATTAGGGTCTTTTGCTTTTATTTTGACTTGTGTGATGAACACTGCAAAGAATTGTAAGTCTATATTGGTACTGATAAAAATTATAGTGCAAAGGCCAGAGCAGATAAGCCCTGGCCTTTGAATGGTGTGAGAATTATGCAACAAAACATATCCTCAGCTGAGGATTTAGCTCTAAGCTCAATCTTGTAGTGCCCAGCTTTGTAAATGATGCTCTGTCACTGGTCCAGTGTACCAGGATGTAAAATTGATCACATCAGATTTGTTCATTGATATTCAGCATATTGCAGCAGTGTGCTGAGGCATAAGGCAAAAACACCATCCCACTTAGTCTCCCTGTCTCTCTTGCTGTGCTGCTTGTGAGAAGCAGGTGGGGTGAATTCTGTCCCCAGACTAAGCAGGTGGCATGGATATTCCTATATGTGAGTCTTTTACCTTGACTCAGTACTTCCGCCCCCCCCGCCCCGCCCCAGGTGAATTAGGGACAGGGAAGAAAATCCCTCCTCTGTTGGCTGTTCCTTTTGGTCTCCAGTTTCTCTGTTAAGCAACTGTAGTGCTGTACTACCTGTGCACTTCTCTAGCTCACTCAGCAGCAGCATTTCTCTTGTCTTATCTAAGCAACGGTGGATTTCACTGTTTTGCTATAGCATAGCAGTGGTTGCAAGCACATATTTAACTCTGATGTCACCTGCTCTCCCTACATAGTGTTTGAGCGTGTGCCGCCTTTTCTTGCAGCCCCTGTGTATAAATACTTAATACTCACAATGAAGTAGTGTTAAGAATCCATTTAATTAGTCCAAATGCCACCATTCCTTCTGCATGTTATGTAGGTTTGCAGGACTAAATGAGGCTTTGTATGCTGAGAGCTGTGGTAAGTGGGACCTGTGCTCCGGGTTCAGTGGCTGCAGGACACACTGTCACTCTGTTGTGGGGTGTCGCTCCTCTAGATCACTCTGTGCGATGCGAGCTACTGCTCTTCCTTCTACCAAGGGACAAAGGAAATTCATTAAGATATTCTTGAAAATGCAAAGTCTTACAGGATACTGTTCACAGGGGCTCTGCAGAGTGATCTCAGTCAGACACTGAATTTCAAAAGCAGTTAGGACCCTTTACCTGCAAAGGAAACCAGAATTTTTTTTCTAAATCTTAGACCTAAGCTGTATCAAATGAGGTTACAAAGATGCATGGTAGCCAAGCTACGTGCATTTCTATAAACACATTTTACTTCATCAAGAGCTATTTGCAAAAAGAAGTGATGCAAAGCCCAAACTATTGTGTTTTGATGAGTTGCCCATTGCTATTTAAGCATCTGCTAGCTTTGATGCATATTTTAAAGCCCTGTGGGAAGCAGTGGCATGTTATTACAAAGGGCACAGAGTAGCTTCTGCGGCGTGATGTTCTTCTCATCAACTCCATTCTGTTTTCAAAATGTGCTCTCATGCCTCAGGGAAATGTTAGGCCACCTGCAAATGTGCTAGTTTGCTATACTTTGTTGTTCCTAACATTTTAAGTCTAGTCTGGCTCCAGTGAGGTCTGGAGTGCTTTCTCATCATCCTGTTATGTAAACATAGCTGGATGCAAGGAGGGTCCTCCTGCATCCACCTGTGGTGGGATTATTCAAAGGCAAAACAGACGAAACACTTGGAAGTGTCTGGAAGAGATTCTCCAAGGATGTGCTAACACAGCTACATGACATACTGTAAGATGTATGTGCATTTATTTTTGAGGCTTCTGCTAGCTTTGGCTCATGTTACTAAGGCTTTCATCTGCTGTTCATTTGAAACATCACTTGTTGTCATAACACGGAAGGTGCTATCTGAATCAGGCTGAGCAACCTCCTATAGTTCCCATGGTAACCAGATACAGTCTCCATTATCATAGGGACTTGCTTCAGTTTTAACAACACAACAGAATCAGGTGTACTGTTAAGGAGACAGGCTCATTTCAGGAAACTGCCAGTCATGTGGTCCCTGTCACACAAACCCACACAGGTATTTGGTGCTCCTACTTCCCCAGTGACAAGGTAGACCATGAACATCCAGTGACTGTAAGCAAAGGAATAAGGAAATCTGTTGTCATTTAACCCTAGCCAGCAACTAAGAACCACGCAGCTGCTCACTCACTGCCACCCCACCCAGTGGGATGGGGGAGAAAATCAGGGAAAGAAGTAAAACTCATGGGTTGAGATAAGAACAGTTTAATAGAACAGAAAAGAAGAAACTAATAATGATAACACTAATAA
>JAVJGG010000082.1:6364815-6375677 GCA_035590195.1 Aviceda cuculoides
TTAGACTAAACATTACTTAGCAACAACTGAAAACATCAGTGTTATCAACATTCTTCCCATACCTAACTCAAAAACATGGTGCTGTACCAGCTTCTAGCAAGATAATTAACTCTCTCCCAGCTGAAACCAGGACAAAATTCCATTGACATTATGTGTAAAGATGTGGTGAAATGTGCCATGAAAGCAGAGTATCAGCTTCCAGTTAGAAGCACAGTGCTGCAGTGGGAACAGGGCACTTCTCTTTCATGACTTACTTCATGGTCACGTAACCATTGTGTTGGTTAAGCATAAGCACATTCAGCATGTCCTTACCACAATGGTAGGTAAATTTGATGTATGTCACAGAGCAGGAACAGAATGGAGTTCTGGTGAATAATTTCTATTTAGATGTTAAGTGTTCATGGAATTGAGGCAGGTGAATGTAGGCATGACACATTGCTAACAAGTCTGATAGTGTTGCTGGTTAAATTGCATGTCATGGGTAGGACACAGGATATAACAACATGGTATTTACTGAAAAGAAGGAAAGGGCCGTCTGCGAGACAGAACTCAGCAGCTTCTGAGAAAATACAACCTTCTACACTCCCCTGCAAAAAAAAACCCCCAAAAACAAACAACCAAAAAAAACCAGAAAAGAGAGAAAGTGGAGATATTAAAGCAGATGATGCCAAGTGCAGGTATAGTTAAGAGGACTCAGGTTTGTGTATACTGCCTCCTAAGCTGATAAATGAGAAGGCAATCCCATTTTCTACTAGCCTGAGACATTTGCAGGATACTACAAAAGGGCAGTCGGATAGCATGCAGGGTGCCAATGATACATCACTAGTTTTAAAGCATAAAGCAGGGCTAAATAGAAATAACCTGTATTTGTCTGCATCCTCTCTTTTTCACATCCTTTCTTGTAATAAAGCAGTAAACAAGCACTGTCTGTGGTCAGGCCTAGTCCTCAAATAATAAAGGCAGATCAGTCCTTGGTAGGGACAGACAATATGGCAATGTAAGATTATTTCACTTTTCAGGGCTGTTTCGGATCTCTGTGTAATTATGATGAAGTGCTATAGGTAAATACTGTATCTATCTCTTTTATGAGTGACTTGGAATCTAGAAGGCTAGTCCAAATTATGTCTGGCTTAGTGCATCCTGTGAAATTATAAACAACAGGATCTAGCAAAAGGAAAGGGTCTTCCTTCCCTCTGCCGCAGTCACATTTGCAATAGCTGAATCACAGAATAATGGCATTCAGGAGTGCCAAGAGGGCAAATGGGTATTGCTGCAATCTGAATCGTATCAAGTAAATTAATTGAAATCTGAGTGGGGATGTTACCCTGTTGCTGTCACACTGAGATCTGAACCACTCACTTTCTGGAGCTGAAATTGTGCAATGCTACAGTTCAATAAAGTATCCAGAAAGCGAGAAAACCCCTTTAATCCTTCAGGTGGGTCTAGCAATGGATTAAACAAGCATCTTTCTGCTCTGATGGTATAGCCCAATAATGCCTTATTTGCAGAGGACTTGTGGGGTGTGTGAATCACCGTCATGTATCGCCAAATTATACAGAATTTCAGACCACAAGAGGAAACCTGCTGAGGAGAACTGGTAAAAAGGGTTAGCAGCTCTGAAGCTAACCAGGAACTTAAAATCAAGCAGACATTCATATCCTGTTGGTGTATCATGGCATGGCCTGAACTATGACAGTCCGACAGCCTCTAGAAAAAAAAAAAAATTATCTTAATTGTCTGAGCTCAAAAAATAAGTGGTTTTCTGAGGCTAGAAAGGATAATGGTGTGACTCTAGCAGAAGAGGCCTGAATGAGATTTGATCAAAGAAAGGAGAAATCCAGTCTGTGTCAGATATGCAGTCAGTGGAATGATTGGCAGGTTCTCCCCACCAATGTGGTATGTTTTGTTTTTTGTTTTTTTTTTTTTTCTTTTCTGTATTTAGGTGAAAATGAGAATGCAAAGTAAGGGATGATTTTAGAGTACGGGGAGTTTTGTTTCATTTCTAGCACATAGCTTGTGTCTCTTAGAACAGAAGATCTGAACAATCTGTTTTCAACTCTCTAGAGGGGTTATCAAAACTTACTGTCTCTCACCTTGTTTTGAGGGGAAATATGGGAAAACAGCTAACCATATAAACTCAGTTCATTCTTATGGAGATACTGGATAAAATGTCTAAGTACCGTAAATAAATAAAATACTATGGCCTTTAGCAAATCTGGGTCACTGTATACCTCTTCAGGATCTGGCCCATGAAATTCCATTATATGATACTTTTTAATCTCCCCCAAATGTGCTGTCAAAGTAAACATCTGTATAGAGCTGTTCTGTTAAATGAGGCTCCATAACCTCCAACTTCGTAGTCCTGGAGACCAACTGGATTTTATCTCCTGCTATATTTATATTCAATCATTGTTAAAGCATTAATACCCTGGGTATTTAACTGGTTATGATTCCTCTAAGAAGCATTAAAAAAACCCCAATTGTGTAAATGTGCTTAGCTCCCTCGTTGTCCTGGGAAAATGTGTTTGAGCTGCAGCATAAATTCAGAGACTTTCCTGGGCTGTTTAACTCCTTACCTCCTGATCAACTTTCTCCGCAGTTTGGTAACATTCTGCTGTTGCCAGGAAAGGAAAGCTAAAAGCAGAAAGATCCAGCAAAGATCCCTGGACAGGGAATAGACTACTGTCACAGAATTGTAATAACTAATCTTTTCTTGTTTCCTTTATGTTAGGTATTATTATTAATACTTATCAGTATATTGCACCTAGGAAATTAAAAGACCTGAAGTAGCCTGATGGGACTGAATGTTTTATGTGTGTTAGAAACTCAGGGAAATTTGTAACTTAGTCACAAGCATAAGAAACTGGGAGTTATGCAAAAGTTTGAGAACTATATTTCACACTGATTTCTTTTCTTGGAAATAAGCACTAGAGAGATTAAAAAAAAAAAAAAAAAAAAGAAATGCAACCCTCTCTTCTTCCACGGAAAGGGTAGGAAGCCTAAGGAGAACCATACCCTAAGCAGTGGTCATTTGTGTGCATGCCATAAGATAATTTCCTATGTAGGGAAAGAAGCTATGGACTCAGGATTAATTTCGGCACATACCTCCATGGGTAACCGAAGGACTCTGCTGAGCTTTCCAAAAGGGAGCAATGCGTATGTTTGTGCAATATTGAGCCCATTCTGCTTTAGTCAGAAGCAGTCACCACTTTTACCAAGACAAGTTCTCTGAACGTTTCTGTCTCATTAAAAGTTCTGACTTTTTTTCCTTCACTCTCCCCACCTTTCCTGTAGGCCCCCCTTAAGTAATGGAAGGGCACTGTAAGGTCTCCCCATAGAGATAGGGCAATTCAATACAGATGATGTTGAATGTGTATTTAACTGGAGATCCTCTGTACAGAAAAAAGTTATCTGAAGTTACTCTGATTAAATGATGTATTTCAGTCTCCATCAACAACTAATTTTCCTTCACAGAATATACCCAGTGCAAATGTTACTCTAAAATAATTTAATTACGATTTCTCGCATTGAGTTATTTATGAACTTTTTTTCTGCAACTTCTTCTGTTAAATTAAATCTCATTTTCCCACTCAAATGATGTAGTGTGAATGGAATCGGCACTCTCTGTATTTAGAACAAATCCATTTTTTTTTAATGCACTATTAAAGTGTGATAAAATAGGAAAAATGTTTGTCAGGAATCCTGAAGCATGTTTGACTTTTCTGTTTCTTGTTTACAAAGGCCATAAATGCTTCTCAATTTAGACCTATGCAAACACAATGAGTAGGGTACGTTTATTCCCCACCTGCAAAAGGAAAAGGAATCTTGCTTCAGTACCGTGTCTAAGTAGGCCCTTCATAAACTTGTCCAACTGGCCCAAGGCCACAGCTACTCATAATATGAAATACATTGTCAGCAATATTCTAGGCTTTGACCTAAAAGGTTAATATTAGCAAAACTGACCAATTACCCTTAGGTGGAATCTATTGGCGCACCAATAGAAATCAACATGAAATATTCATTACTATTTTTGTGGGTGTATAAATATAAATTAGTAGAAATTAGGGAAAAAAGAAGTAACAAGTCCAGAGCTATGTCCAAAGCTATGCCCAGAGTTAATTCTTTGGCGTTTGGGTTTCAATAGCTTGCGGGATTTTGATATGTCTTTGGTGGCTGTATTCCCTTTCTGTAGTTCTTAAACTTATTTTGAATAGAATTTTTTCAAGGGAGTTGGGGGGATCTGATCTGTGGACTGAGGAAGCTATGGTTTACTTCTTAAAGCGAGTCTGGTTTCTACCCCTTTCTATCTTGCAAGTTGAGAGTCAGAGATGCTTGTTGTAAGCCTAGCATGTATTTCATACTTGTAATGAGACTTTTGGGCTGTGGGAAGAGAAATCCCATTTCTGAAAGACTAAGTTTAAAGATGGGAAAGATGGTTGTAATAGTAAGCCTCTTATGATGATGACTCAGTTCTCACCCCTGATGCCGTCAAACTCACTGGATTGTTGTGGGAAGCTCATTTAATCTTTGAATAAGCCTGGATATTACTTGTATATAAACAGCGATTTGGAAAACTAGTAGTGTAAAAAAGAAAAAAACAAACAAACAAACCCCCTCAAACCAACCCCCAAAACCCTCTTCCACAAGAATGAGTTAAAAGCTCTTTTTTTTCCATGAGGAAAGATAGCTTTTAGCTGTCCCAAACTAAGCCAATGGCTTGCAGATATGGCCTCATTTCAGACACCAATCAGAAGTGGAAAATTTCCCACCCTTTCAAATAAGAGCCAAGTCAGTATAGATCTTAGCAGTTTGACGCAAAACTGGGACAGGATCTATTAACTTATATCACCTAAAAATGTTGTCTCTTAGTGCTACAGAAACCTAGGACTGCAGCTTTTGGTGCTTAGCTAAAGGACCTTAGCTGAAAAGGGGTTGTTTTTTCAGTGGTGAAACAAGCTGTCTCCCAGATGTGCTGTCTGACATTGATTAGACAGTAGTTGTGCTGAAGCCAGTACATTCTATCAAAGGTTTTGTGCCTTCCAGTAGAGCAGGAAATGTAAAGCACTTTATGTGTAAAAAGAAATATTAATATTTAAGCTAAAAGTCACAGGAAAAAAAAAAAAAATCTGATAACCAGAAACAGCTTTAGGTGCATATTCTTTTTTCCTGAACTTGCAAAAAGTTTAGAGGCTCTCTGAGTATCTTGCAGTTACTAAAAGAAAAACACTTAAAGCTCTCTAATGTAGCACAGTCTCTGTTGTGTTTGGGAACAAGAAATGTTTGATTGCTGCTGTGGGAAAGCCTTTGTCTTGGCTGCCTTGTGCCAGTCTGGTATCAAAGCTGGACTTGATTGCTCTGCTTGTACGCAGTGCTTGGGAGCCTATTAACGAAACAGTAAGAGATTCACTGAATAGCTTTTGTTTGTAAGAGATTCACTGAGCAGCTACATTTTATGGCCAACCTTGTTCAGTGTTAGATGCCTCATGCCGCAGATTAATGATTCAGCCAGCTACATCTTGACTTTGGTGGGATCTCAATGGGATTTCTTTGTGGATGATTCAAAAGTCTGAAAACTCCCGATTTGCCACAATAACAACAGTGTTCATCTCTGGTGTCTTCATCTTGAAAGCATCTCCAAGACCTTAGCAAAATTTCAGAATGCATCTGGGAACAAGAAAATGTTTGGGTCTGCTCCTTGTGTAATCAGCAAAGGCTAAGTCTTGATCCTGTTTATGTCACCACCTCTGGGCAAGAACTCCAGATTTGTGTCAGTGCAAATTGGGCTCCTGATCCTACCATGTTCTATGTTAGAGGGAAAAATCCAGCCTTGAGATGTTTCTTGCTATTCCAAATGATTCTGAACTTCCAAAAAGTATTTGCACACGTGCATACGCACACAAACTATTGTGCTTTTTTTGCAGCCCTTATTGCTGTCAAGAGGTTTAGCAGAGGAAGACATCCATGTAAATTTGTGTCTTAAAAACATGGTGAGACTTCTTGATTTGTATTTTGCTTTACAGTAGGATAGCAAGGGACCCTTAGTGGGGCTTGAATTGTAAAATCAGCACTAGCTTTCCTATTGACCTTATTGATTTTTCCGGTGGACCTAGCAGAATAGTGATGAAAAATTCATTTTCCTAAAGGTAGTTGCTACTGTTCTGAGCAATTTGGAAGGATAAGTGGTTAGATAGCATCCCTCAGATTTGGTTGCTGCATCAGGAGAACCAGGCAGAGCTTGGGTATTTTATATTCTTCCTCATTTTTGAAGTGCCTTCCTGAGGAGATAAAAATTCCCTTGTCAAAAATAGAGGTGTGGGGTATAGCCAGCAAAAACCCCTTAAATTACAGAGCAAAGGACTTCAAAAAATATCTCGCTGATTTCTACACCAGTCTCTGGAGGTCTGCTGTTACTGCCATTGTGCTGTACTGTTAAATTATAGCTGCAGTACCAATCAGTCATGGTTCTACGAGGAGTCCACTACGAAGCAGAAATCAAGATGTGGTCATCAAATCATACAGAGACCATGAAAAAGAGATAGATACAGCTGAGAAAGTAGAGTTAAACTGACATCTAACTTCAAGAAGAGACTCGGAGACATTGAAGAGAGAGACAAATGCAGAGGAAGTCTAAAGCATAGCAGAAGAAAAAAAATGTATCTGGGTAAGATCAGTTTGAGCCAGCTGCTTAAAATTAACTGTGTGTATTTTGCAAGAAGGCATGTGACTAAGCGTGGGAGGTTACCTTTGTGATTAATATTATTTAGATGTACTTGTTTTACCATGGCCACATTTGTACCTTCAGGAGTTATAGAAGAGGGCCTGTATTCCAGCAGAAAAGGCTATTTCAACGTAGCTATTTATGCCCCTGTTTTGTACCTTTTGCAACTATTTGGTAGTTTTCCTCAGGGAGTTCCTTGGTGCTCACCATCATGTTGTGCATGCACACACCACAAAGAGACACATCCCATCTGCAGATGAACTTTGCAGGACTGCAGCAGGATCTTCCTGCTGGACTTTTATCTTCTGTTCCTCCAGAGCAGCCAGTGGTCCTTCTCTCTTCGCTGCAACTTGCAGTTGTGCACATAGTCTTCATGACTGACAGTCCTTTACTGATGTGGATGCTTGTTAATGAAGAAAACAGAATATCACCTCCCCGTCCTTCAAAATCAGCTCAGCAATTGGACAAACATTTTGTTTTCAGCTTTCACCAACCTTCTCAAGGGAGCCTGTAATAATTAACCTGATTGCGAATGCATTTGTTAGAATTAAGAAGTGTTTCTCGTTCACTCGTACAGCACAGGATGGGCATAAAACTTGCCTCAGAACCTGTAAGCGAAGACACTGATTGTGTTATAAAGCCTTCTTGGGGGTCTTCATTAGGCAAATGTAATCCCTCAGAATTGCCTGGCTTTGTTAAATGGAGGTCTGAAAAACCTGGCTATGGGTGGCATACCTCAGGAAGTGCACAGCTGATGTTCTGTTTACCTAGAACCTGCCCTACTATTCACATTGCAGTGTAACATCAGGAAGCTGGCGGGTAGGTGAGGGGACCCTAGGGAGTCATCTGCAATTACGGTACAGTGTTCAATTAAGGCAGCTACACCTACCTATTCCAGGCCTGCAAGGAGTCCTCTGAGAAAGTGAAAACAGGACAGGAAAAGTAGCAAAGCAGGTCTAAGCTAAGGGTAAGGTTAAGAGATATTTTAAAAGATTACTGGAGGGAGCTGTTTGTAAGTGGTTTGTGCTGGGGGCAGAGGGAGCTTCAGGGGGGAAGCAAATTTCCAACCACTGAATCTGTGCAAGACTCCAGCATGTGGGAAGGATGGGCATCCAGCCTTTTGATCTGGAGATAGTTCAAGTCCGCAGTGGCCTTGTGGATTGCCAGACAGCTCTTCTGGTAGACCATGGGAAGAAGACTTGCACGCCAGCTTGCAGGCTCATTTTTGCATTCTGTGAAACACAGAAAGAACAATGCAAGGAAAATGCTACTATTTCACCTGCTGAAAATATGTGTGTTTTCTCTGAATTTTTGTTATCCTATCTCCTCCCCTCTCTCTGTCACTACTGACATTCTTCACACACTGCATTTGCAGTGCTAGGTACTAAATTACCTGGTAGCAAATCTTCTTTAACCCTGCTGTTTAACATTTCTCTGTTAACATAAATTCAACCTGATAAATGGATTAAAGTACTGTTAAAAAAAGCCATATCTAGTAGACAGCAAAAAGCGAAGATAAGGTGATGAATAAGCTAGTCCCCAAAACAGGTGTTTGATCATTGCTTATGTGTTGTCAGAGCAAACAAACCTTTAAAAATAAGTAAATGGACAATCTGTCCCCTTTTGTTGGCTTTGTCTTGCAGACCTGTGTCTGCTCTATGCTGTAAGACTCATAACTCACTACCATTGTGTCTCGCAAACTGTTCCTATTATCCATGATTAAGGTCCAGAGCAGAAGGTTCTTGCATATATAAGGAGACAATTGTTAGAGACATACTGATGTTATTAAGACAGATTCAGTCAAAGGTCATTATGATAGCATCCAAATGTAAAGATTATGTGGGAGATAAAAGAGCAAATTAGGGCTGAATAGAGAAGTATGAGTGTGGAAGTGCAACTGGAAGCAAGGGCAAAGGGGGCATGAGCCAGGAGTGCTGGGAGGCACTGTGCTCTCATTAGAGGTGCAGTGCTCTCTGGTATCTCGGTGGCCTGGCTCTGTGGTGGGTGCCGCAGAGTTGGCTGGCGCAGGAGAAAGAAGGGTCAAGAGGTATAGCATACTGCTATTCTCCCCTGGATGGAGTTTGAGACCCTATAATACCCTGTACAACTTGTTTCAAGCATCTTTAAGGGTGGGCTCTATCTGGGCAAATCTTAAGTGCAAGGCAAAGTTAGAGCTTATCTGTAACGCTTAATATAAACCCTTCTGTGCCTAATAGGTACATACAGACATTCTAAAACCTCGTAGAGCCTGTGTCTGTAATGCCAAACCTCAGAATCTAGCTGGAGACTTTGACAATGTGGGAACATGCTGCTGATGGCCCAGATGAGCCCTCCGAGCATGTTATGCAGAGATAAAATCTCATCCTTCTGAAAGGAAACCCCTTTGCAAATGATCACACCTAGGCAGTGAGGTGGGGAAAAGGGGGAGGAAAGGCTGCTGCTGCTGCTGAGGAAGGTTTAATATTTTTCGTTTTTAATATACCTATTTAATGCACTGTTCTTTTAGCAATCAAGCTGTTACAGCTCACCTTCTTCTATTACCAAGTGTTTTATTCTCAGCTGCACTTCAATCTGCAGAGCTTAGAGCACTTTGTGTTACTCATTGGCCTGCACTGTGTAGCTAGCCAGAGCACCTGAAGCACAGAGGGAGCAATTGCCTTCACCTGTTCACAAAAGCGAGCTGGCATCAGGTGCGACTTGGAACTCTTGCCTTGCAGTGCTGTGCTCTACCCACAGCATTTCTGGATAGAGCATAACTGACCTACACATGTCAGGTGATTTTTCTGGAGTGATGGAGACGAATGCAAGATAGGATTACATTCCTAAACACTTTTAAGGAAGCAGAGGTTTTATTCTGGTTGATCTTACTTGCTGTAAAACCCTAGAATATTGCTAGTGCACAATAGCATCAGTCTTTTCTATTTCAAGAGACCTTTTTTCCCCCTTCCTTTTCACTGGAGAAGATGATCTTTCTTGGCCCTGTCTGGAAAAACAATTTGTCCTCTATTACTTTTCCTTGATTTCTCCAGCTATGGATGTTAACAGGGCAGGGCTGTTGGAGCCACTGTGCAATGACAAAGCACAGTGACAAAGCAAAGCCACCAAAATACCACACACCAGAGAAAAAAGTCCCCCTAGTCCTGCAGGTGGAGATGAGAAGTTTAGGAGATATTCTTAATGCATGAGAGAGATTCCATAGGACAAACTGCGCCATGTGTGACACTCCCAACCTCCTTCAGCTAAAAGCAGTGTGCTGTCCCTCCTGTAGTTGGCTCCATGCACTAATCACACCCAGAAGACTGCTTCCTAGCCACGCTTGAGGACTTGAGAAGCAAAGTTATTGATTCATTGATGCTTGTGTAGTTGGAATATATCCATGGAACAAGAATTAACTGCAGATAATGGAAGTCCTAGTGAATAGCTAGGCAGATGCATTTGTCATGGGGAGGAACATGCTTAGTTAATATGGAGATCTATAAGAGAAATCAAGGTTATTTAGAGACAAGCAACAGATGCACACACGCGTGCAAGTAGATTTCCTCTCTGATAAGTATCTCCTTCTGCGTCTGTTTATGTGACAGGTTTCTGTTACTCAAGCTCTGAAAACCATTGTCCATCAAGTATTGCATCTAAACATGCAGTGGCATAAAATGGGTGATATGCAAAGGATGGTTTGTGTTTCAGGAATGGCAACATACTCCATGTGCCATGGCTGAAGGACTTCCCAAGATCTGGAGTCAAAATAGATTCCATAAAAATATGAAAAATAATTACTCAATGGTAGAGGCAGTATCTCTGTATACTGTGGGATGTGGTCCTGTGCCAGCCCCCTGCTAAGCTGTGGGAACAGTCCATTTCTTGTTCCAGCTTTCTGCAGATAACTTATCAGACCCAAAGTATGTTCCTCCCCATCCCCCCCTTCACTTTTGTCCCTGTGTAATGACATCTGACAGCAAATGAAAACACATTGCACATGGTGAACTGCTGCCTTCACAAAGGTTAAGCAGGCATTTTCCCCACCTGTCGTGGTTTAACCCCAGCCAGCAACTAAGCACCACGCAGCCACTCACTCACTCCCTGCCCCCCCGCCAGTGGGATGGGGGAGGACATCAGGAAAAAAAAGTAAAACTCGTGGGTGGAGATA
>JAVJGG010000082.1:6377502-6389130 GCA_035590195.1 Aviceda cuculoides
TTTTTTGTTGTCAGACAAGTGCCACGGGGCTGACATGGCTCATGAGTTGGGATATTGAACAGCATTTTATAATTAAAAAAAAAAAAAAAAAAAAAAAGGAAAGCATTCCCATTCCCTATTAAAAAGGCAACATCAGGATTTTTTATGAACTTTATCTCACCACACTAAAGCCGGCTTTTAAATTGCTAGTGTTGTTGGCATAGGCATTGTGGCGAGAATTAACAGACATCCCCACTGACAACAAGCCATTGTCTATGGCATCTTTATAATGAGATTTAACAAAACTGCCAGCAAGTTAAAATTAATGCAAATGAGTGCAAATTCACATATTCCAAAAGGATTAGAATACCATTAATGTTGGCATTAAATATTTAAACAATATCTCTATGAAAGAATTATGAGCCTTCAAAGCTTGTCTGTGTTTTATGGCCACATTAAAGCAGTTGTAATGACATCTTCTATGCTGAGACTAGGAATTATGTTTTTTTAAATATCAGATTATGATCATGCCCAAAGCCACCATTCTACCCACAGGTTATGGTCTCCCAGATTTCAACTCAAGTGGATGTGTCAGGTTAGATGAGGCAAGGGTGAAAAATGCATCATTGTGAACATGCCCACACCTATTGAAAAGCCAACCAGAATAACCAGCGTGAGCTGTTGAGAGTCATTCCCCCACTGGCTTGTAGAGTGAGAGATCATCCATGCATGTGTCTTATGCATATTGTAGGATTCAACCTGCTGGAGAGCAGGTAACTTTTTCCTGACTATAGTAGACCCTATCCCTACAAACAGTTTGAAGACTTATCATGCCCAGTGTAAGCCTCCTCAAACCTTGGTTTTATCTGTCTTTCTCTGCTTTGCAAACAACTGCTCATCTTGTGCTTGATCTCCAAAGGATATCTTCAGCCAGAGCTTTGTACAGGCAGAGTCGAATTTAGTGCCAGCTGCTGGTGCAGCCAGGCAGTGGGAATGCTTGTTCAGTTGGGGTTTTCCTTACTTACATAATTAGTCTCATCCATGCTTTATTTACACATCCAATACTTTGAATTGCGTCTGATACTGTGCCTTCCTATCCACCTATCTAAATTTAAGCTAAGCAGTCCAGATAGTGATAAAATATAGTCAGGTTCTATAAGCAGTTAAAGTTACGTGAAAAGTTCTGATTTTTTTAAATGCTTCAGAATAATTGGATGCAAACAATGCCTTCCCCCTCTTAGCCCCTCTGAATGTCTTCCCATATTCGGTTACAACTGCTAGGACTGTGAACGTGAACAGAGGGATTTTGAGAATGTCTCAGCTGATAGAATGGTTTCCAGAGAAAAAGGTGACCATGATCAGTCCCCAAGACAGATGGAGATCAAGCCAGTTATTTGAATGGTATATGTAAAATTAACACGAACTTTGAAGGTAAAATACTTTGAGAAGTTAATTTTTAAAACTTTCCTTGCTTTGCATAAGCACTATAGTTCAGGAAAACATATGTCCTGGTTATATATCTTTGACTTTATTAAGTCTCAGTTATTTTGTTTGGTTAGAATATTTCTATTTTAAATCCTCAAGGCAAAACCTTTTTGACTGGTTTAAATCTGCTCCTGAGAATTCTGACAGCATGAGAAAGGGCTGAGCCGCACCAGGGACTGTTGATGTAAAACATCTTTGTTGCGATGACTGATGAAGTCACAAAATAGATTTGAGTCTTACTGAAGACTCAGCCTATCGTGAGCATTTTGGACCTTTCTCTGGCTCTTCACTAGAACACATAAGAGCTCATCCCGATTTCAATTCTTATTCTTTAGGCATTGTGTGCTCTAAAAGGATAGGTAACAGATAACTTTAAGTATTTGTGATTGTCCCATCACTTGCAATGGCATTTCTAAACCCAAAAGGGCTGTGACATGGAAGTCTACAATGGCATCTCATCACAGTTTTCCACTCGTAGTGCAAAGCACACTTGTTGACAATGATGCAGTTATTTCAAGCAGAGTGCCATGTGTGTCTAACAAAGGAAAAAAAAAATCAAAGTGAATCAAGAGAGCAGTGAAAATAATAAACTGTGTTATTTCTCTCAGGAAAAGAAGAGAAGTGAAGAACCCGCTTGTCCAGTTTAATGCATTTTTTTAAAGAGCTCTGATACTACAGTGGGGAGGATTGTATGGGAGAGAGTCACTAGAAGACACAGATCCAAAGCCTGTTAAAGTCGGTGGTAAGATCTTTATTGATGCGAGTGAATTGTTACTGAGGCCCTTGAATCTTCGCTGGCAAGCTACTTAACTCTGCAAAATGCTGAGAGCTCTACAGTGGGAAGTGCAGAAAAAACATAGCGGGCTGAGAATTTCAAAAACAACCGAGTACACTGTGCCTTCTGCATTTCAAACCTTTGCTGCTTCTGACAGCTTGTTTTAAGTGTTTAAAATAAACTGGTCCTGTAGCTGTGGTTTAAGTCAATTGCCACTGAAAAAATGCAGGTGAGTAGGTAGTTTGAGTTACCTTGAGATCTGCTCAGCCCTGCTTTATAGGGAGCTAATGCAAGGAAGTTAAGTGAGGGTTTAGCAGATGTGTTAGCCCATGATTGATACTTTTCAAGAAGGGTGCCTTACTATGCTCAGCAGCTGCAGACGACAGGAAGTATTGTGACTGCAAAGCACGGATTTTAACACCAACTTCATATCATGTGAGTCATCAGAGTTTCTTTACTTGGGGCTAGTAGCTTTTGCTGTTTTCTCCTGAGGCCTTGGCAGTCTACCACGTCACAATATGCCTGCAACATAGTAGGGGGAATTGGCTGTGGAAGGGAAGAGTAGGGAGAGAGTAGTAGGAATTTGGTCTGAATGCATAGGGCTGGCTTGTTAGCATCATTGCAATGCCTTTGTAAACCATCCTCTTTCATAAGAAGATAATTTCATTGTGTTATTTTAAAAGCCAGCATGTGAAGCATGAAATACCACACCTGAAAACAAGGATGGTCTGGACTGCTCAACCCTATGACTATCCAAAAGAGATGAGTTGCAAGGTTGTGTTTCATGGCCCTGAAGAGTTTCCTTAGGGTAGAGAGGGATTCAAACATTGCAGCATTGCTTATTTTCATTTTCAACACTAGTACAAAACAGTGCAAGATGTAGAACAATACAACCTGTCCAAGCACTTCAGCTGCTGACTCTTTTTACTTGTTTAAAGATGGTCAGATGCTGTGAAAATCAATTATATGACTAATCTCATAAATTTATAAATTTATTCCTTTTAATCAGCAATCTGGTTTTTGTAGCTATCGGAGCCACTAAGTGACCAGTACATGGTATAATTAAATACAACATATTAATGATCCCCTACATCAATTTGTGATCCTTTAATGAATGATGGAACTGCACCACAACTCTGCTGAATTTGGTTGTGTTTGGGATTTAAAAACTGTTTCCTCTGTTTAATGGCTGGATAATTAATAATGAATCAGTGCACAACACTCCTGTTAAATCCTTGATAAAAACTGCTGTAATGTCGAAGAGGGACATCAGGCTCAGCTAAGGTGGCAGAAATAATAATTATTTCAGCTCTTGCATGAATAATAGTTGCTAGGAGGCCAAGCTATAGATAGATCTCTGTTCTCACTTTGCCAGCAATAGGTTTCCTGTTTGTTAGCATATCCACAAGTACAGACAGCAGCTGGGAGATGGGGGATAAAGTAGCAATGACATCTGAAAGCTAGAGACAGTTATTTACTGTAATGTCAGCTGTGAGATTTTGAGATCTGTTGAAAACCTTGTGGTAGATAAAGACAGAAAACCGAAAGGTTAGAAACAAAGCTTGATGTAACTTGAAACAATTACATAAATATTTATTTATGCACATCTGTTCTTCTTGTGGGTGGCTTGCAGACATGTCCATTAGCCATCCCTACACCAGTGACCATTTCTCTTCCCTTGCTGCACGGTACAAGCCCCAGAGCTTGTCAGGTTTTTGACCGCTGTTTTTTTAATAGTGCAGTATGCAAATTCAGCAGTGTTTGGTTTCAAGTTTCTAGCTGTAGGATTGTTCAAGGAAGAAATTGTTTGAGGAATTGGTAGGATCTTTATCACATGAGGTAACATACTTTCTCAGGAATGGTTCGGGTAAGGCTGATCCTGCCTTGGGGCAGCAAAGAGACTAGATCAGCTCTTGCAGCTCCTTCTTCTCCTAGTTCCTAGGAATTTGTCAAATGTTTGTTGAATTTTCTCAGTTGTGTATGTAAACCGAAAAATCCCGTCCTGAACCTTGATAAATAGTGTGCCCTCACACGGAAGGCACTGAGTGACACCCAGAACAAGCAAGCTTGAAAATCTACAGCCCTAATTTCTGTGATGATAGCAATTTTAGGTGCCATAGAGCCAGGAGGCATATTTGTTCAGAATTTTTTTTTTTTACTTTGCAAAGTCTGGTAATTGGATTGAGTTAAATTCTTTACTGCTGTTGGTTGATCCTACTGTATAAAATCTTGCTGCAAAATCCTCGATGATTATTCTTTGCCTTCTGAAACTTGGATTCCAAAATGTGAGCTTAGCTGTATTTCGTTGGTTCCCATGTGCTAGACAGGCAATGACTGCTAATGCAGCTGTGAAACAAACACAAGTGCAAATCAGCAAAATGTCACTCCTTCATTTGAAGGAGGGGAAATTGTTCAGATGATATCATAATAAATGATAAATCTCAATAAATCTATCTCAAGTTGTTCTGCTTGTCCCAGAGGGCAGTTGCTGGTAGCTCTGTTTTCAGGTTTTCCCAGTTGAGAAGAGAATGAGCACGAGCACAGATAATTCGATTGATTTCATCTCCTTGGATAGGCAGCCAAGTTTCCATCACAAAGTTTTTTTGGTGAGTATGCAGGGAACTCACTTAGACTAATCTTATGAACCTGGTTTCCTATGCTGCTAAATCTCAGAGACCTCAGCCCCTGCCTCAGCACAGGTCATCACACTGTCTCGGCATCTTCAGCTTCATGGACACAAGGAGGAGGGGAGGCACCCTGCACACTGGAAACCATCCCCACTGGAGAACCTCCGCTGTTAAGCAAAAGCATGCCTTGGATGCTCGTGCAGCTTCTGTGTAAGTGCAGCAGCATGGGGACCAGTGTGAAGTAGAAAGTCTAGGCCAGGGAGGGGTATGAACCCTTGGGTGGTTGCTCTGCATTAAGTTTTTGTAGCTGAAGAGTGTGTGGATACCTCTACAAAAGTTGCAGTCAGTATCAATGATGGCTCAGGAGTGCTGGAAGCTCCGCAGTCAGGTTTGTCATTTGCAATCCTCTACAGTGCCCTGTCTGCCCTGCAGAGGACGCGTTCGATCTCCACGGGAATGGGTAGCTTTGCTGACAAGTCAGAGAAGCAGCAACGTTATTCTCCAGTCTCTCGGTTTACGCAAGCTATTTTTTAGTAGCTTTTACCTGACCCTCATCTCCAGCCTTATGATCAGCAATTGTTTTTACCTTTCATGTCAGCTTTTATGGAGACCTATTTACTGGAGACCTTTCATTAGTGTGTTGGGTGATCTGTACTATTCCTCCGCAGGCTGCACAATTACATAACAAAAACTAGGTCTAAGGAGAGAATCTTTTCTGTGTTTCTTCCATCACCTTTGCAGAATTGGTACCACTCTGATGTCTCTCACTCCCCTTGTTTTTTTCTTTTTTTTGGTCTTACTATTTCTGAGCTGATCTTTACCACTAATGCTTCTCCTGAGGAGCCTTCTTACGCAACTGAGAAAGCATTTTGAAGGTTTTCTCTGTGTGCTGTGCAGCAGAGGAATACATCAAGGTTCTTCAGGTCTTCTAGTCTCCTGGTTACTTTTTTTTTCCTCCCCTGATTGTTGTAGATCAGTCTGTTGATTTACAAGTAATTAAATGTTTCTTCCAGGAGCTGTGCTGCTCTGGCAGATACATTCAGCAAAGCGATAGAAAACCTTTTCTGTGCTAGCACAGCATAGCTGCTGTAATATAAGAAGGCTGAAAATTGGTAGGACCTTCAGTACAATGTGAGCAGGGAGGATTTCTGAAGCAGTTTCTCTATATACAGCCTGTATTACCGTTTCCCATTCATAACTAAGGTAGTTGGTTGCTTGTGCTCTGCCATGACAAGAGGGCTTTTCATTGCTGTTCTGTCTTAAGTGTTACTGATGTCCTGTGGAAAAGTTGCCATGAGAGCTAAGCGAATTTTTGCTTTCTTTATCTGTTCTGTAAAGAAGAGAATGTTACTGTTGCTGGATCTAAGGATCTGAAACCTAAGTCCACTGTGAAAATAGAATTGAGTCCTGATGCCTTATTTCTGCCTGAAAAAGGAATTGAATCTAAGTCCACGACCATACAAAATCAGTTTACTCCCCTGTCCTCGATAGATCTGAGGAAATGTTCGAACCTTTGTGATGAGTGAAACTGGTTCCCAGCTGAGTACGGAATGGGTTGTGGTGCCAGAGGTGAGCAAAACTCATAATGCTTGCAGCTGCTGCTCCCTGGAAGGGATATGCTCCTAGTAGCCCACCAGTTCCAGTTACGCCTTTCCAGTACAAAACAGGACTGTACACAGAACAGTGTGGATTTTAGCAGGTTGTCGGCATTGACTACTATGCTATTTTTCTTATTTGTTTCTTTGCTTTCCTGCTGTTGATGCAAAGTTGTTTTGCTTTATGCGCATATATATATATATGTATTGAAAAACAACCAAAATAAATTAGGGCAGTACACACTGCTTTTCCTTTGCTTTGATCAGGTTGTAGTTTCTTTAGAGCCGTCCCGATTAAATCAGAATGAAAATAAATTGAGGGCTTGTGTCCGATTTGCAAGACTTCTTCAGGTTTTAAAGGGGAGAGAGAAACATCCAAAGAACCAGGAAAAGATGGTTTACTGCTTAATTATCAAATAACACTGTCTCTTTCTAACACAGAGAGGACATTGTCTTTAGGGATAGGTGCTATAGGATTTCACAAAACTAGGTGTGAATTGCCAATTCTTCATCCTTACTAATCTGTTTCCTGAGTCCAGTATTTCACAGCGAAACACTGCTGTAGTGGGAGAGCCCTGTAGGGAAATGCAGGGCCTGGGACTCCTCACAAACAGCATCTGGTGCCCCTTGACCTTCCTAGGAGAAGGGCATTTTGTGTCCAGCATCCATTCAGCACTCTTGGTAAATGTAAGATGACTGCAGTGAGGATAGCTGAGGCACAGGCATCTAGAAGGATTGGGCTCTGCAATGTTTGGGATATTTTCTCTGCAGAAATGTCACTGTGCCTTTCGGCGTGTTCTCTGCCAAGACCCCCCACGTGCTCAGCTTTCAGTGAGGACACAAGGCTGAGGTGGCATTGTGTCCGCTCAGGGAGGCAAACGGGTGGGAAGAACTTGTCAGGAGAGAATCTGAGGGCTTAAGCAAGTACCAAAAATCAGCTAAAGTCAGAGGCATAATCTCTGCAAGAGCTGCTCCCAGAGTACCCTGACAGTTCCTATTAATAACGACTACATCTGCAAAGGAGGAAAATAAATCAGATCCCACTGAGGTTTTTGATGCTGTAAACATCAGATTTTTGTTCTCTGTTACGTCTGTGTTTCAAGCAGTAATCCTTGTAGGCAAAGCTGCAGGGCTTTCTGCTTTCATCCCGGACTGTAGTTCCACCCATTTACACAACTGTGTCTGCCAGCCCCTGGTGTACCCATCCCCAAGGGGCACAGCACTGACATGCCCTGCAGTTAGTGAGCTCTAGTCCACCTCTGGCACACATTTCCGAAGGGAAATTCAGGAAGCCATTTGTATGCAAGTCCTTTATAATTAAATGACCACAGTGCAGTATGGCATGAGTGTGTGTGTATGTAGGTATGTCCCAAATATGTATCAAATCCAGTATGATAGACAAACATATCAAAAAAATAGCTCATTATGTGTGGAATTTCACATGTGTTTCAGGTAAACATTGATACTTCAAGTGTCTGGGAGCTTTGAGAAGCACTCTGTTTCTCTGTTCCCTCCAGAGCAAGCCTCTGAGGGCTGCTCTTTTTACACCTAGGCTAGCATCAGTCCTATATGCATTATCTTATGTGCAGGTGTCCCTTGTTACCACTGTTCTAATGAATAATTTTGGGCTAGTGTCTTAGTCCTCTTATGAAAGCCAGAGGCTGATTAATGTCTTGTCTGTAAATATTTGCTATCTTGAATCTTTTCTAGCATAAATCTGTCAAGACCAGTAAAAACTCTTCAACTCTATGCATCACAAGCTGCATCACTAGGGAAAAGCTTGAAGCAACTAATCTAGGCTTTAATAACTGAGACCTCTGCAACGCACAGGTCTTGCACAAGACCCCATCTGACTAGGACTAGACCTGCTGTAATGGGAAAAAACCTGTAACAATAATTTAAACAAAATCTCACACAACTAGTATTCCCCCAAAGCTGGCAGTCTGCGACAACTTTTCCATCTGAATGTTTGCAGCAACAAAATCTATCCCTAGACCAAGCCTCAACACTTTGCTAATGTTCACCATTACTGTGGGATGGAAGATTAGTCCCAAATTCATCATTTGTCATTCATATATTTTGTACGAAGCGCTCAAGGAATGTGTATATTCAGCCCAAATGAAATTCACTTTGAAACTAATGAGCTTTACTAATTTCATCCTCATAAACTAGCAAACACTCTAGGAAATTCAAGCACTATGTATGTTTCTGTGGGTATTACCTGCTATGCAGTGTCGAGGTCCTGAGGATCACTTGTTCAGGTGTTTTGGGAAAAGCATATCATCCATGTGTAACTCATACTGGGATAATCCATACAGAACTGATTTCTCAGTCTACATAATTACTACTCTGTAACCAGGTACACCTACAATGTAAGGAAATGGTGCTGTACACAGTATCCACATTTGAAGCATTGCCTTACAGAATAACCTACAGAGGGAAATGGCATAGTGACACCTGGAGTATCACTGAAAATGGTATTAAATTCTGTGCAGCACTCACAGACACCCTAGGCAGCCTCCTGACTTGTAGTCTTGTAAAAAGAGCTCTCCAAGACAGACAAACAACAAAATGTCTTGTAGCCTTTTTAGGTGGCCAAATTTTAGCTGTTAATGATAAGTGGTGTTCAGAAAACCTCTTTATATGAATATAAATATTGACCTTGGAAGCTTTCCCAGAGGGTAGGAAAAAAAAAAAAAAAAAGAGAGAGAAAAGCTGAGGATGAGACTTGCCATTTGTGTGTTTAAGTCTCTTGTATCTAAAACAGCTCTGTCCCACAGGTTGTGAACTGACTCCCCTACTGCTGCCTCCAAGGTTTGTGGGTGTTTGTGCTTTAGCTTCTTGGCAAAATGTTCCCAAGTCAGAGCTTGGGGTGATGAGGACTTTCTTCCTTTAAAACTCTGTCTTTTGTGGCTCTCTTCAAAGCAACCTGCCTCGTTTGTACCTGTCTATTAGCCAATTAGAGAGGTAGTAACTGGGATTTCTTGTTGCATAGAAAAACTCATCCCTCTTTGACACCGCTGCCTAATAGCCTGCCTGCACACTCCTCTAGCCTGGAGATAGAGGCAGAGATGTTACAAATCCTAGTTACAACACCTAGTTGCTAATCCTAACTCCGATATTGGTCATGGCTCTAGGCAGGTAATTGCAGTATTTACCTGGGCCTGAACGGTTTGCAGGTGGGGAGGTACTGTGTTCTCAGAGGAAAGGAAGCTTTGGGCTAAATTCATTCACTGTGTTGGTGCTCGTTGTACAAAATGGAGAAGAACAAGAGGTGTGGCCTAAGGACCTCAACTGCCCACCTTGGGCTCATCTTAGGAATGTGTTTCTGTCGGTTACAACCTGCCTTTTGGCCTGCATTCTGGCTGGCAGAAAACTGTTGTTGCTCCCCTACTACAACTGTGAAAACTAAAATTAACTGAAAAAAGTCTTAAATGGAATCACTTCATCTAAGAAGAGATTAATAAAATAAAAAAATGTTTGCTGAAACAGTTTGAGTTGATCTGGAACAGACAGGCAGGAATGATGCTGGAGGAAGTCTGAACTGAAAGGTCCATTGGCTCTGTTTACATAAAGATATTTGTTTTGTAGTGGAAGAACAAATGCAACAAATGTATTGGGTCGAGCCAAAACAAAAGGATGTTTGTCAGCAAGTTTCAAAATACTGATTTAAACCTAAGATTTTTATCTCGACCTCATTGCAGAGAAATACAGTTTCTTCATCAAAGTTCATGTTTCCCTAGAATTAATTTTCTTTCAGGACCCCCCCCGCTTTTTTTTTTCCTACAGAAATCTATTTACACTAACATTTCAGGGATCTTACAGAGTTTGTGCTAGTAGTTTGCTGCATGATGGACGAGTACTTCAATCCCAAGCTGTGGCTTCCCTGTGTACTCTGGCTTTAGCAGAAGTGAACGTTCTATTACCCAGCTACTTCGTGTTAGTGCCCAATATGCCCACTCGCTGTAATGAACTGTCACTTTTATCTGTTAATTGATTGCCTTACCATCTTGCCAGGTTATCTTGTTCTGAATGTAATGCTTTTTTTTTTTTTCCTTTTTTTTTTTAACCTCCTGTTAAGAGATTGTCCATTTTAATGCAGCACAGATGAGTCAAGGGGTAGTGTTACGCTATTGATAAAGTAGCGAAGATTTGGGGTGGTTTTCTGTAGGTGATTGTTGCAAGATTATCCTTCTAAGAAAAGGACTGCCATTGTCAGGGGGCCTTTGACTTTGCCCCAGGCCATCTGCTGATTGCTGGAGTCTTCTCTGTGCTTAGTAATTTGACCTACTTTCCACTCAACTATCTTTCTTTGCTTCTCTCTCACTTTCTCCAGTTTTGCTTTGATACATCTATTCCCAGGCCCATACCTCTCCCATTTCCCACACACAGCCCTCAGCTCCTCCTTTCTGCACTGCCTGGGTCAGGTATGCTGTGCTCCCTTTGCAGTTTGTATCATGTATAAAGCTTGTTTTGTGTATGTGCAAGTACACACGTCTATGAAGCTGCTCTAGCTTTTGTTTTTCCCTTTCTCTTTTCTCAGCAATATGGATTCAGCTGAATCTGCTTCTTGCCTGAGTGACATTCCTCACCGATCACAATGCCCTCATTTCTCTTATAGGGCATCTACATGGCAGTGCCTGTTCCCACCTCTCGCCTTCCCCAGTGCACCCACCCCCCCACACTTGCTCTTCAATGTGCTGCTAGACATTTCAGCAAGGTATTACGGACAGTTAGTGGCAGCCCTTAGAACTGTAATGCTGTATCTCTGGCTCAGCCGCTCCCCAACTTTTCTGTGTAACTACTGGGAATGGAGAGGAGAGGGGAGGAGAGTGTGTGTGAAACAAAGATTTGTTTCACTTTGGGTTCTCCACAGCAACCAGGAAGTCAAAGGCAAAATACATCTGGGACGAAGTGTAGAGAGTTTGTCCCCACTTCCCTTCTGCACAAAATCAAATGCAGCCAGCGCTACTCCCTTCCCAAGACTCCAGCTAGCCTTATGGGACTCTGTCGTGGTTCAACCCCAGCCAGCAACCAAGCACCATGCAGCTGCTCACTCACTCTCCCCCACCCCCCAGTGGGATGGGGGAAGAAAATCAGGAAAAGAAGTAAAACTCGTGGGTTGAGATAAGAACAGTTTAACAGAACAGAAAAGAAGAAACTAATA
>JAVJGG010000082.1:6389230-6403492 GCA_035590195.1 Aviceda cuculoides
TTCTTGGCATACTGAACTCAAAACACAGCACTGTACCAGCTACTAGGAAGACAATTAACTCTATCCCAGCTGAAACCGGGATAGACTCCAAAGGGCATGTTAAATTGTGTGTTTCTTCTCCAGGAATGGGAAGAAACCTGCTATTGGCATGTCTCAGAGCTTGAGGGTAATTACTCGGTGACATTGGATCCCATACAAGGAGTTGATTTTACCGAGCTATTCTTTATTAGAATATGTTTGCACAAAGTTAAGGACTTCTGAGCTAAAACACGTGTCAGTGATTTCTAGCAGCCAAGACAGATAACACGACAAGGTTGTATAACCTCCGGCTTGGGCATCTAGTTGAATTAAAAGTAATACTGGCCCCTATGCTCTTTGTGTGCAGATCTGTTCTGCCCAAGCCAGTCAACCAGTCAGCCCAGTGGGAATCAGTCTTCCTCATAAGCCACAGACAGAACCTAGTCTGCTCTAGTGAGGAGTTGTCTTGCAACTCACTTTGAATCCAGATGCTGTCAGCTATGCTTGGAGGTGGGACCAAATGGGCTGTGATCCAGGCAGCATACAGAGGGAACCAGGTGGCCTCAATGCATCTCACGTGTTAACTTTGTAAAGCAGCTCTTGTAAATGTGCTTAGGAAGACTGGGTTACATGATTTGCTCAGCCAAGACCTCCAGGAGCTGAAGTGATATGCAGGGCAAGCTACCTCAGCAAGCAGCTGGGAGGGTGCAGAAGGGTATCCTGCTGGCAGGCAGCTTGTCAGAACGTACTGGGGCCTAAGATTTTCTTTAGCTCCTCTCCTCTAGACCTGCCAACCTGTCAGTGCTAGCAGTCCTCCTCTCAGGAGTAAGGGTTTGCAGAGCCAGCCTTGCAGAGTAAGGTCTGCTCTTCTGAACACTGTCATAATCTTTAATAACAGTCCCTTTTGATAAACAGCTTCTCTGGTCAAATAAATGATATGACTGTTAGCTCCCACAGCTCTATCTAGGACTCCTTCTGTTTCTGTATCTAAGCACTCTCAGTTACTAATACAAAAAAATAAAGGTGTAAATTTCTTCACAGTTCTGTTTATTTGTGTCCTTTAAATCTTAGATAAATTACAAGCAAAGCCAAAACTTTGGCTGGTAGCCTTTTTAAAATTCCCACTTCTTGTATCAAGCTCTGTGGACAGAGTTAAGTTCTTTGCCAGCTCTTTGAACAAAATCTGCTTTTTTTAGTCCTTATTTGCACAGTGCTTAACAGAGGGGTTTCTAGGCCCATTGAAGGCTTCCAGGTGCTGCCATTGGACACATGAATGAAAGAATTCCAGTGTTCAGGTAGCAAAGAGTTAATCTGCTCAGGAAAACCTTACAGAATCATCAACAGGGAGCTAGAGGAAAGGTAAAAAATACTGGTAGGTGACTGAGTAGTACTAAGGATGTGGATTAGAAAAGATGGGAGGGGAGGTCTATTCATTTACTGGTGGCTGGAGGGTTTGCAGTCTTGGCAGCAAAATTAGTGAAAGCTAGTGAAATACTCAGCTCTGCCCACACTGACCATAGTAGACAGATACCTAGATAGGAATAGGTGGGATGTATATGTAGGGAGGGCCTGTTGGTCCCAGACAAGAATACATGAGAAAAATCCTACCTGAGCTCACATGTGGCTTTTTGAAGTCATATTCACTCACGTACCTCTGGTCTTCGGTACCTCAGAAAGGTGGTCCTCACGGGGTTTCTTAAGCACTAGGAGAGGAGGTATGAGTCTGTGCCTACACCACCCCATCAGAGCTTTGCACGTGACTGCTTCATAGCCAGGCCCAGCCCCCATGCCTTGGTGGCACTTATCTGTGCTTTGCTCCATGGGGACTTGCCTGGTTTGCACAGTGTGCACTGCCTGCTACTTGAGCTGTGTTCTGCCGCAGCTCCCTCTCCGCAAGGCCCTCTAATCTGACCTGCGGGGCAGTATGCAGTGCACCTTAAGAGATTATGTAGTCATGAGTGCTGTCCTTGGAGCACTAAAAGCTTGAACTTTGAGGATACTTACTCATTGGACTAGGCTTCAAGAGGAGGTGACAGCCTGAGGTCCAAAAGGGAGGGCTAGGTCTCAAACAGGCAGACAGTGTGATGCTTCCAGAATCTAGACTGCCAAAATGCAGAAGTATTCAAAAGCATTGCTGTGGATGCTGGAACAGTATAGTGATACTATCTGCAAGAAATGGAGGGGATTAAAAAAAGAACAAAGCAATTTTACCCTTCCCCCATGATTGAGCTTCCCAAGCATAGGCTTCAAGGACCATAGGTGAAGTTAATTAGCAATGTTGCAGTATCATACTGGAGGTCTTTCTATCAGTATTAGCACATCTACCCACAACATGAATATTGAAATCTCTGGGGCAACTCAGAGTCATTAATCTCACTTCCCCATTGTGGACAAAAGATGTTCTAGTCCCAGCCAAAAAGGCTCTGCAGGGATGATTGAGTTACTAGAGTTGCTCAAAAGCTGCCTGCATCGGTGAAAGCTGACTGACAGGTGGGGAGGGGAGGTCAGAGGTGGAGTTCATCACCTCTCTAACAAAATTAATCAAGGGGAGAAAATCAGAACATGTTTGCTATTGAATGCTGAGTCAATGCTTACCGTGTAAAGCATCTTGGTGTGGTCCCAATTTAGAATCAGACGGGAATGAGAAAGACTTGGGAAAAGTCCGAGGACAGAGAAGAAAAAACCTTTGTTTCTAGGGAGGGAGGAGAGTGAAAGAGGGAGAGAGAAGGACTGGTTCAGAAGAACCCCAGAAAACAGAAATTATTGTTGGATCTCCCTGCTACTTTAACCTTTCATGAGGTTACTAACAGGCTTTAAATCTAATGGAGGAAATTGGAAAATGAGAGAAACAAATACTAAAAAAAGAGAAAAAAGGTAAATCGTCTAGAAGCATACTTGCATTCCTTTTGATGACAGCTCAGCCAGGGTTTTTGCTTGTGCTTTTGGCGGCTGTCTTCCTGGGATCTTGTACAGAGCAGGATAAGCAGAAAGTTCCTTTCCTTCCTCCATTGTTCAGTAACAAGGAAGCCTGAGAGGGTAGATAGGAGATTTTTCCTTCAACTCTCTGCTTTTCACATGGCCAGCTGTGCCTCTCACTTAGATACACTTCTAGTGAGGGAGGAGTGGGTTTTGCAGGAGTAGCCTCACTTCTGTGCCTTGGCTGCTTGTCATGGCCCCTTCCCATGCATATTGCCGAGCCTGGTCCGTTCCAAATTGCTAAATGCCGATTAGCAGCTAATCTGGGCTATTCAGTTTTGCAAAAGCAACGCTCTCCCTTTCTTGCTAATTGCCCAGCAAACTTTGAACTATCACACTCTGATACATAAACCAATTTCTTTTCACTCACTGCTGAATCCTATCCCCTCACATCGACAGTAAGAGACCCTGACTTGTACAGGCCAACTAGCTACAGCTTGCGAGGGCAGCTGGTTGGAGCCCAGGCCAGCATGTACTGAAGTCCAAGGTAGTCTCTTTGCTGGCTGCTTTGAAACACAGTCAGAGCCTCAGCTCTGAGATAGGCAGACGTTTCATTGGAAGGGGCAAGAAGCCTACAGAGGATCTTGCCTCTGGGGAAATTTTTTCAGCAAGAGGTTCAATTTTTAACGTGAAATGGAGGGGCAAAACACTGAATTGAACCTTTTAGTAAAACTGCTGCTGTAGCGCTGCACAATGCTGACAGCCCTGCTTTCTATATGGTTATCCTGAGCCTTTTTGCATTCTACTATTATTTGTGCTCCAGATTTACTTTTTCTCAATGGGTTTCCCAAGATAAAAAATGTGCATTCTTAAAGAAAAGAGAAAAAAGCATGCTTCTGCTTTGTAACCAGTCAGGCTCCCTTGAAAGTCTGTTTTTTAAAAGGAGAAGCATATTCCAAGTCTCTATGCTGGCTGTCTGATCCTCAAGTTAGATTGATTCCCAAAAGCTACTTGTCAAAATTATAATGACAAGGGTAGCAAGCCAAGTCACAGCTGATTTGATTATTAGATGAGCATACAAAAGTCTTAGTGTTTTCTTGCCCTTCTAAAAACAGTTGTGCATGAATCTTTTACTACTGCATTCAAGAAACTGCATTTGATTAACTTTTGCTAAGCTTCAAGGCTCTGCTTTCAAAACAGAGCATAGTTCCAAGAGCAGTGCAGCGGAAGGCAGAGCTTTTTAGGTTTCCTTCAGTAGCTAGCCACCCATAAAACAGACTTGTTGCAGAAAACCGAAGGCAGAACAACCTGCCTTTCCTCACTCTTCCAGGAAAAGCTGGCTTTGGAATGAGGCCACATCTGCTGATTGCACCCAGTGGCTGAAGGGAAATAAACTTGGGCAACGACTTCATTTGGGAGCTGTTCAGCCTGGATTTTCAGGCAGACCGCACGTTGCTTGAATTTCTTCTTCATTCCCCACCTTGACTCCACCATGGAACTTGACAGGTCTGCTTAGGACCTGAGTACTCCTGAGTATGGAATGGAGCCTCTAGCTTGAAAAAACTCCTGAAGTTGAATGAAACAAAGCTTATTAGAGCAGAAATGACCAGGCCTTCAGTTCTTGAGAGGGCTTACATCCAAATAACTTACCACACCGATAATAATATTTGGTAGAACTACTGGAGTACGGACAATCCAGTGGAAGAGCAAGGCTTCACCTCACTGTTGGTCTTTAAGGAGATGAAGCCAATGTTTGACAGAGGTCACAGAGCAGGGGTTGTCATAGGGGACAGGAGGACAGGGACCTGGATGGAGCTAATGCCCAGTTGGCTGGAGTTACTGAGGGCTCCGGTCACTTCAGCTCAGCGTTGCTTCTGAAGTGGTCAGCTGCAGCCCTGTGGAAAGGCAGGGCTAGAGGAAGGAAAGGTACAGCTCCTTCTGGCTCTGCATCAGGGACTGAGTCAGATGAACCTGGGTTGGTCACTCCTCTTGGCAGGGCGGGGGGGCACCAATGTTCATCGTAGGAGGCATCCATCAAGCAGACAAACCTAGACACTGCTGTCTGGTGAGTCTATCCACTCATGTATCTAGGAGGATAGAGGCAGCATTGACTTACACATTCCTTAGGAAAACACACACAGTGGGGCCATAGTGGAAGAGATTTCCTTTCATCTACTCAAGTACTTTCTGCGCTGAATAACAGTTATCGGGATTCAATCTCCTGCCCCTGAACTGCCCAGCTTTACAGTCACTCTACACAAGGCATCAGATGTACCACGTTTCCAGTTTTATCTTTGGCAGTGCAACCAGGGATGAGGAGAGGTGGAGAGTAGTAAAATATTAAAATACATTTTTTAGCATTTATACTGAGAAAATATGTGAAGGACTGTAAGAGCTGGAGCCAATACTTCACGGAAGTGTGAATTCTCTTGTTTTTTCTGCTAATGGTTTGCAGCACATCTGGGCAGCAAGCAGGGAGCAGGCAGGGGCTTATCTCCATGTGCAGATGAATAACAGGGATCAAAATAGTCTTCTAGCTCAGAAGTCAGGCACCAGATCTTACTAGTCCTTGGGAGAAAAGCTCAAACAAAACCCACCACAACTATGCGTGGACAAGGACTGAACCGGAATCTTGCCTGTGAAGGGCCCTTGGCTTTTCTTGTTTGGAGCTAGATGAGCAGCCCCAGCAGCTGGCAGCAATGGTAGGCTTTTACCCCAGTTGTCAGGACACTAGAGGGAGAACAGACCTCACCAAACAGACCTCCCAGGGAGACAGGAATATTTGTGGAAGCTGCTGTATTTGCTTTCCCACAAGGAGTCTTTGGACTACTGGCTATTATTTCCCCATTTAGGACCAGTAAGTCTGCTGAATGCTCAAACAGTAGATTTGGCCCTTGATGATACCAATGTAATAATATATTGTGCTAGGAGTCAGCACAAACACAGTATTTAATACTGTAATAAATGGAAGTCTAGAGAATGTGTTTACCAGTCATACAACCTCTGAGATCTTGCTCCTCCTGTTGCCATGGTTACTGTAGTTGACAATATTAGGAGGAAAATGTTTGCATCATTCCCCCCCCGCCTTGTCTTCCTTCTGAAATAAAATATGATACCCGAGAACTCAATTAATCTGTGGTATAACTGCAGCTCAGTTTCCAGTATAGTACTGGGATGCATGTATACTGATGTATTTTTCCTCTGTGGCATTACCCAGCCCAAACAGTTACCCTGAATTCCCTATTTACCACTGCTCCTCTCTCCTTAACCCATTGGCTGCTGTGTATTCCATAAGAAGGATGATGCTAGGTGTAGGGGAAGAAAAATTATCTGAGTGATTTTTTTGGTATAGTAGAAGGTCAGCATGATTTATTTAAAGGCAAAATTTTAAAACAGTGTTGCTTCATTGGTGCTCAAAGGAGTGTCATTTCACTTTATACCTCCAATTCAGCAGGGAATCAATTTCAGAAGTGTTAAGCTGAATTGCCCTATTGTAAAGACAAGCATAACCATAGTAAATGGAGCTTATCCTTTCTGGCCTTGATAATGTAACACTTACTCATGCCTTTTATGGACCAAACAAAGAGTATCCCATCTTTTCAGTCAGTCTTCCATCCTGTGGGTCCACCTGGCCTCTGTCACTGGCGCAATTTGAATCAGCATGAAAACTGTTTCAAGCTAAACTGGTACAAATTTTCTCAGGTATGTGAGGCATTGGTGCTACTATTGCTATCTTTGGAGCATGGTAGACTGATTGCTTTTGTCTTGATTGCACTAAGCAGTTGAGGTGGGTGGTGGCTGTGGGCCACAGACACAGAATGGGCCTGGATATCTTCAAGGGAAATTCAATATACTGCTATCTGTGTGTAGCAAAATGACACTATATGTGTGTTCTTCACCCTCAGATTCCTCTTATCTCCTTTCCTACTGTGTTATGCATTTCTCTTGCTTTGAGTGTCCTGGCTCCCCTCTCCTATGCCATCTCACCCCCTCACTTCTCTCTTTGTGGACTGAAATTTTCCAAAAGGCAGAACCTCACCTCCTGTGATAGGCTCCCCACTAGCTCTGTTTCTGGTGCAAAGCCCACAGGCCCCATCTGACTCCAAGTTAGTCTGAGATTCAGTCTCCTTATCAGACCTCACAAGTGGTGAAGGGATGGAGGCCCACACGGACTGCAGGAGGGAAGGCTGATGCTGCCCTGAGTGGAGCTGTCACAGAGGACATTCTCCTCTGCTTACAGACCGGGCTCCCAAGCCAGCAGAAAAAAGCAAGCTTAGTTTCTCCACTTAGTAAGTAAAGTCAATCTTTCCATTTCTTATTGGAATCTGATAATCCAAAAAGCTTCAAGTGTTGGATGTTGAGGAAGAAAACTTGCTGGTTGCAAAAGGCTATTACTTCTGATCCATCCTACTAGCTGCCACTCGTAACCCCCTCTTTAAAAGCAGACAACAGACTACGAAAGTAAAGTTTCTGCTTCCTTGGTCCTCTTCCCTAAATCAGGAGTCTCATTTTTGCAGCTTACTTCTGAAATGGGGCTAAGCGATATTAACAAGCCACAAAGCTGAGGATGGGGTTGCTTAGCAATACAGCACAAAGATGTCTTTGAATCACTGCTAAGCTCCAACACTTCAGCTCAGAGGAACCTAGTGTTCCTGTCACAAATTGGCATGTAACTCCTTCAAGCATCACTTTACTGTTAAATTTAAATGTTAAACATTTAGATACAAACACCTTATACTTAAATTTCCAAGGCATTTCTTTTGCTTAATCTTTATCCTTTAACACTGTAAGAGTCTGTTCCACAGTTTATTCCTTCCACACACATTAAATACACATTATAAATTAAATAACGGAGGCAGCAACATAAGATTACAAGTATATTGATATTATTTTTACCTTTGCTGACTGCTGCAGCAAATTAAAATCACCTGCTAGTAATAATCCCCATAACCTGAGGTTTAATGATGCCATGAACTCTGCAGCTGGAGTTTTTGGTGTTTGATTCAATTATCCACTGCTAAAGTTGATTCATGAAAGAAAGAGAAAGAAAAGCAATGTTGCTGACGGTAGAGAAAGGTAGAAAACAACAATAAAACCCATTAAACACATCACACCTCCTCATTGTTCTTTCTGAAAATCCCTGAATTGCTGTCTGCCTCTGTGGTCAAAATTAGGTTATTAAAGATGATGAGGGAAAAAAAAAAAAACAAATTCCAAAGTGGTTCACTTTTTTGTGGTCATGGGAAAAAAAGATCCAGGACTGAGCAAGTTGTAGTCAGATAGGGAAGTTACAAAGAGAGGGCATCAATACAAGTTGACAAGCAACAATCTCAGAAACAAGGTGTTGCTGCTGTACAATAGAACGCAGCTATATCAGACATGAGGCACATGGCATGTGTGGAAGAGTATTTTTCAGGTGGAGCAATTGGAGAGAGTTTTAGAAGAGCATAACAGTTTTGTGATTTGTAATCTAACTGAAGTGCTGGGCAAAACAAATGCATTGGTAAGGAAAAGCATATTGCTTCTTGAATGAATAAATACACACACAGAGTTGCATGCACACAGGGTGTACCTGGCTTAATGTGACACCTAATAGCCGGGGTTGTGTATTATTATACAGTCACACACATAAGATGAGACTTGGAACATGATTTGTCATAGACTTCTACTGCAAAGCATAATCTAGATAGACAAGACTGAAGGTTGGAGAAAGACTTTCTCATTCCCTCAGTTTACCAGTGAGAAAATAAGGTGTGCTGATGCAAAAGGACCTTTAAAAGCTAATGCAGTGACAAGCTCAGCTGGAGGATTCTGGGATGGCTGATTTCAATCCTGTCTGCAGAGAGATGCTTTCTACTGTCTCAGTGGTTTCTGCTCTTTCCTTTTGCTTTTAATTTACATTGCACAATTTAACCATTATTATAGGTCCTTCAGGCTATTTGTTCTTTGAGGATAAAAGATGAATGGAAGCAACACGTGCTGGAGCTGTAACAGCTCGAAAACACTCCCTACTGTTCTCACTGCTATATAACGGAGTTAAAGACTGCTGTAGCTTTTGAGACTGTACTGAGAGCGGATGGAGGATAGTACAGCAACTGGATGTGGGAATGGCCATTCAGACACTAGTCCATTCTGCTTTTGCCTTTTTATCCTACCTGTTCTTTATCCATTATGATAGCTTAGCAAACTCATCTAATGCTGTAGTTGGTTCTGCTCTGCGCAGGGGCTTGGACTAAAGATCTCCAGAGATCCCATCCAGCCTAAATTGTGCTATGATCCTAGGGAACCTGCAGGCCAGAGAAAGCTTTCTCTTTTATGTCTGTACAGGCCCATACCATTAGTTGCTGTCTCTAGGTGGTCTTAGACACAAGCCCAAGCCCTCCATTCCTCCACTAGCAGGAGGCCTTTCAGGTCCCTTCAGATTTCTCTTTGCTGCCGGCTCTCAAAAGATCTGGCCTCCAGGGACCTAGTCAAATCTCTTGTGGCTTTGCTTGGCTGGTGCTCTCAAACTTTTGCTTCAAGCTGTTCTTTAAAGGGGAGAAACACCAAACCAGTGTCAAGACCATTTCCTGCACCAGGTCTGCTTCCCCACCTCAGTGCCAAGCCCCGCTTAGGATACAGACTCTGACGGGAAAAAGCTATCCTGATATAGAAAAGCTGTTTGCAATTTCCCCTTCAAATGTATCTGAGAAGAATTAGTATGACAATCCGTCATGTTTTCTTCCCCCTTCCTGTGATATTTAAGCTAATAATATTTCTTGAAGCAAAAAGAAATGTATTTAAACGGAACATGCTCAGCAGATGGGATTTCAGTGCCACTAGTTGATCTAATTACTCTCCATCCTTGCCATACTTGTACAGTATACTTCATAGCCTTACATATTTCTTGTAAATTTTGTGATTTTACAGCCTTAAGAAATGAAACAATAACATTAATTGATTTGGAAAGTTGCCCACTGACTGCACTAATAAACATAGCAAGTGGCTAGTGGTGTCAGTAAATGAATGCTAAGAGGAATAGAGAAAATTAAAGCCCATAATTCCACTAGCAGCCACTAACTCTTATGACATCAGCACCAGCCCCCCCTGCATCTGGCTGAAACCCATGTCCCCAGAAACCAGAGATTCAAATCCTCTAGATGGTTAATTTCAGGAGGCTTTTCTAAACCACGAAATTTTTCTACAAACATTTTTTTCCTCCGAAAATAACAGATGCAAGTGAAGAATGCAAAGGGGAAAAAAGAGCCATTTTGATGAGTAGGCTTCAGAGAATTAAGAGCAAATTTCTGAGTGGGATCACTTGGCCCATGCGCTCAGAACATCACTCAATGCCCGAGTTGATTATGTATACCACAAGACCATTTCCCGAATGCTTTCTATCAGCTTTGTCTTTTCTTCTTTAGTTAAACAGGAACATATGCTGTATGCCCATACTGTAACGGCTAGAAACTAGGTGCTTGTCCTGGGTAAAAGCTATCAACTTTGACACTGCACAACCCCTAAGCTGCAGGCTTTGTTCAGCAATCCAGCTCAAATAACCTCCATCGGCAGGCAGCCAGGGAACTGAGTGCCATTTGTAGTGGAATGACACCATCACATTGCTTAGCCATGCATCATTGGAGCTTTTTATTCCAAGGGAGGCTGTCAACACTGAGCCAGAAGGGTTAGTAAGGCCTTGTAATCACCAACATCACTCCACAAGACCTTTCCCTTGCCCTTTGCAGCTCTGCCAGCCCTGACCTGCAGCTCAGTGTATGGATAAGAGCCCATCGTCCATTTTGGGCAGCTGCTGTGAAGCAGACCACAGATACTGGGCTCCATAATTGATTTATTTCTCCTCAGCATGTTTCACGGAGGCTCACAGTGAAGTCCTAAGTTGTGAGGGGAATCTGCTGGCCTCCTTGACAACTGACATGATGGAGAAAATTGCCATGTCACCACTTATTAGGGACAGTGTATTTCCTCACTGCTACGGAGTACTGAGCCTGAGCCTGAGAAGGTCCCAGTCGATGACCAGAGAAGCCGGGATTCACCTGGAGCTGGTGGCCCTGGGCTGGGTGGTGAATGTTTGGACAGATACGCTCTGAACCCAGGGGAGTCTGCTGGGGCATGTGGGGTGTTACAGCATGTTTTCATGCTTGACCTGTTCCTCACCTCTCTCTTTGCTAAGAGACAAGAGGAACAATGTGCTCCTTTCTAAGTGAGGATGCCTTGATATTTTTGGCTGCTTCACAAGGGATGAGATCACAAAGGGAGCTCATAGAAAACAATTAATTTTCTTCCTAACTAGAAAGTATCACCATCTCTCACCCCAGCTAGACGTTTCTCTGGGTTTATTCAAAAACACTTTTTGGCTCTTGCAAAGCCCCTTACAGAAGTCCTGTTTTTAGAGACACAGGACTGGGGTAAGCTGGCTTCAGCTGCAGCCTCTTCCCCTCTCTTTGAGTGACTGTGAGGGCTTCATCTCTCTGTTTATCAGGTCCAGTGCACCCATCACTACCCCCTTCCATTAACTCAGACTTCTAATGCCTCCACATGCTATGTCTTTTCTCTATCAGACAGCAAGCACTTTGGAGCCAGGGGCAAATAGCACATTGAAGTCTGCATCTCAATTAGGCCTAGGAAGTGTTCCCGTAACAATATATTAACATTCCACCTGAATGGTACCATAGGCAGTTGCAACACTGATTACTTACAGAACAGGAATCTATTGTGACAGGTTTTGGTTACCTTATTTGCTCACATTAATTGTTTCCCTAGGATTCTGTAGCAAGGTTAATATCTGTCCTAAGAAAAAGAAAGCGTCTGTCATCAAAATTGTCTGTAAACAGTCTTACCTCAGCAATGTGCTTGAACATCCAGATAACTCCTTCACAGCTCCCATTGCTCAGGGAGGTAGAGTGAATAGGCCTGCTGCTGAATTTTGTTGGAAATACCCATTGTTCTTCAAAATGAGTTTAACTCTCTTACATAGGCTCTTAACAATAGTGCTTAGAGCTGATGAAGAATCTCACTGGGGTCGGTCAAAAGAGAGGGAAAGGGGCGTTTTCCAAACTTTCTATTTACCCCAGTTTTCATAGTTCCCAGGGCCCACTCACTTCACTTGCAAATATATTTGTCAGAAATCAGGACTCAGCTTCTGTGACAGATATAAAAATAATAATCTAATTGAGAGCTTGTCCTAATCCTCTCCCTCATAATTAGATTCCTTGCTAAGGTGAAGATTCCTCCGGCATTGCAAGCTGCTTGTGGTTGGGCTGGCTGTGGCCATGCTTTAGACTAAGGATAGCCTCCCCCACCCTGTGTACAAGGCACCTGAAAGCATGGGGGATCCCCACGTGCTGAAGCACACTGGACATGCTAGTCACCCCTAGCTGGGCTGGAAGGAAGGGCTGTGTGCAAGGCTCACAGTGGGAGGAGAGGGAGGCTGGACAGGGAGCACATGCTGCCTCTAGCTGTCTGGGGAATGTCTTTCTCAGTGCTAGAGACACAGTGCTGATGCGTTTAGCAGCCTTGTGACAGGATTTTCTTTGCCATCCTTATCCCATCAACTTTAACACGAAAGTTAAACTGCAATTTTAACTTAAAAAGAACCAGAAGTTGTCTTAAGGGCAGTAGGGCAACAGTGCATGGACAAGGGAGAAAAGCAGAGGGCTGGGATGATTACCAGTAAGGGATGAATGTGCAGGACTCCTTGCAAGCATCTGCTCCCCTCTATTCTTAGTTGCTCACAGACTACAGAGACAATAATGATCATAAGGACCAACGAAGGCTGCAGGAACCTCAGCAAAGGAGCAGCTAGAAAATGTTTACACTATCGAAAGACAGCTGTTGCTGAGATACCTGGTTTTGCTTTTCTTTCCGTTTATATCTTCTCTCTTTTAGCTTGTGCCACAGAACCCCCCAACACAATACAGCCAATTTTTTTGTTCCTGCGGGCCCAGCCTGTAGAAAGGAATAATCACTATCAACAGACCAAACAGATTTAAAAGAATCTTTAGCACCTGGAAGCGACACTGTCAATCTTTACCATTAAGCAAAGCATGACCCCTCTAGGAAGAGTGGCAGCAGACTAAGTGCTGATAATCAGACATTACATCTGTAGTGAAGAGAGAGCTTTAAAAATACAGGTTGCCCTGGGAAGAAATATTTGCATAAATATTTTACTTTTAGCTGATATCACATCTCCCCCAATCCAGCCCTGTCTGGGAAATGAAATGAACATGTTTGCATGCTATGCACAGCCAAGGTAATGGGAGATTTTCTGCTCTAAGTGGAGATAGTAGAATCATATTTGGCAGGTGAAAAATTGTCTCTCACTTTCTATAGCCAGTTTCACTATCACGATTCTTAAACCGTGAGGGTGGGCTTGTACAGAGAAATAATTTCTCTCACCAGAAAAGTGTGACAGCACTTTAAATATTAGGCCTAGAAGGACAGGTAAATCATACGTAAGAGGAGTGCAATACAACATAGTAAATTCAGATTAATATTAAGCAGAAGCAACTAATGCAACAAACTCTAATACTGCATTTTTCCCCAGAACATTCTTTTATCTCTTTTTTAAATTCCTTTAGCTCAGTTTGAATCCTTTGAAAACAACTTAGATGATTGCAGGTGATTCTTTGCAGATAAAAGAAATTACAGACTTCTTTGGTACTTATATTTTTACATGTACAACTGATAGAGCAGATTGCCCTGATGATACAGGTGTAGTTCTAAAATCCTTCCAGATAACTGTGGTTTTTGAAGGAGCCATTATGAAATTCTCATTCATATTACATATCTGTTGGGGTTTCAGTTCTCCTTTCCTTTCTAAGGTTTTTTTTTTGATAGTTTTAGCCATTTCAGATTTTTTGTTTTGAATTTCAATATGGTTTTAATTAAAGCAAAAATGTCAATGGATACAAGCGTTCATACAAACAACAGCAATAACTCCTCTGGCGACTCACCTAGAGAAAGAAAGTGCATCAGGCTGCAGGTTGTGCCTTTACGCTAAAATATGCTCTATGTGGTGGTATCCCATTTTATTTCTTCAGTCCTGCCTGGTATTCACACCCTTGGAATAGACTGAGACTGAATGTTATCCACACAGAGGAGGAAAACAGGCCAATAAACGGAAGTTCTGCATCACCATGTTAAATTGCTGTTGTGGTTTAACCCCAGCCAGCAACTAAGCACCACGCAGCTGCTCACTCACTCCCCGCCACTGCCCCAGTGGGATGGGGGAGAAAATCAGGAAAAGGAGTAAAACTCGTGGGTTGAGATAAGAACAGTTTAATAGAACAGAAAAGAAGAAACTAATAATGATAATTATAACACTAATAA
>JAVJGG010000082.1:6403806-6416664 GCA_035590195.1 Aviceda cuculoides
ATACCTAACTCAAAAACATAGCACTGTACCAGCTACTAGGAAGACAATTAACTCTATCCCAGCTGAAACCAGGACAATTGCTCAGTGCTATATAAATATACCAAAGGAAATGCAGAGAAATTGTAATCAATATGCCAACATACCTACTATCATTTGAGGTTGCTCAGACTGGGTTTATATCTTTTGCTACAGTCACTCTGAATTCTTCTCTCATGGCAAGAGTATAATCTTGGCATCAATAACCTATTAACATATTCCTGTATACAAAGCAGCTCTTAATAATTACTGCAAGCCTTAATTTGCTCAGACTCAATTACACTAGCAGCTCATTGACATTGTTAAGGTTAATAACTCAGTGATTCATAAGACAGGAGGCATTAAAAATCAAATTGATTTTAGTAATTGTTGCATTGAACCATACGGACAACAGACAATGTGATATTTAGCAATACTGAGGCAACAACCTTCCCCAACAGTCAAGTCTCTTGGGAGAACTGCAGTGGTCCCTAGCATAAGGGTCTGAGTAGGTACTATTACAGTGAGATTCAAGCAGCGTTGAAGGGGAGAGTCTTCTCTACATCATGGGGAATTTCGCAGCCTAGTCCCTGTCTCTGTGCAGGAAGAATGAGATTCTGAACCTCAGCTGTATTCTCTCAGGGAAGTAAAATCTAGACCCCTAAGACTATGTATCCAAGACCCATCTCCTATGCTGTAACTACAAATCTTAAGAAAACACAGGCAGACAGTGCTGGTGGGCTGGTAAGAAATGGCAACTTTTCTTGCCCCAACCCTGATTGTCTGTACTATGGCCCTTCTGCAACAAATTCCTTGATGGGAAAAAAATCACACAGATTGTCAGTGGAATTACCCTAGCAGTGGCTTGACCCTTTGCTTTGAACATGCCCTTAAACATTTATGCTTTTCCTTTACGGAGCTGGAGTGAGATAGGACCACTCTTCTTTATCATCATCACTGAGCAAAGGAGTGATGGTTTTATATATGTGTTGAAGTGACTTCTCAAATGAATCTTAATCACATTGGCTAATTAGAGTCAGTGTTTGTTAATCAGATGTGAATAGCAGTCTGATTTCTCTATTTAGATAAATGTCGCCTGGAAAACCTCTTGGCAGATGGGCAAATGTTTGCTAACCACCAGTCTAAGCGGGCATTTTAGCACGTTGCAAACATAATTTCATAGCTAATTAGGGGAAAATGAAAACAACAATTCTAGTGTCCACCATAGGATCCCAGATGCTTTCCCAAGCGTGATGGGAGGTAGTGAAGTATTGTATGTTAGGGTCTGTGTTTGGTATTCCTGGTTCCTCCTTAGACTAGTTGTCATGAATTGTGCTAAGTTGATGCATATGACTGTCCAGCTCACTCTCCCCCACAAAGTAAATCAGAGTGAGATTTCCTTGTCTCAGTGCAACCCAGCCTAGTCTTCTCTCAGGCTGATAAGAACCAAGTTAAACCTAAAACCTTGAGAGAGCAGCTGCAAATGGGAGACTGCAGCTGATCTTGTATCTAACCAAACTTTTATCCAAGTTTATAACGTCCTCAAGTCCTTAAACCAAGAAGACAGGTGCATTTAGCCTTTAAAGGTCTTCCAGGCTCTGTTCCTAGGGGAGCAGATGAAGATGGTGCTTTCTCTTCTGTCAAGCTCTCCCATCCTCATCACCTTATGGATCTTATCTGGTGTGGTGGGTTGACCCTGGCTGGATGCCTTGCAGGGACATCACCATCCTGCAATCTACAGAGTTGAGAGCTGAAACTAGAATGAGATTTTGAGTATGTTTGGGTTCCCTTGCTACTGTCAAGAGTTACCCTGGAGATACTTAAATATCTCTCTTAATAATTGCACTAAGTCGCCTGCTACCAATTTTCCTAGCAGTTCCTCTGCCAATAGAAGCGCTGAGTATCCCGATTTTGTCATGCATACCTATGGATTACAAATAGATCTTATTAACTGCTCAGAACTGACACATCTATTTGAATAAAGGGGCTCATTTCTTTGCAGGCAGTAGAACAATCTTCCTTCTATGCTAATAAATCCAGGCATTTGCATAAATGTAATCAGATGTTGTGTCTTACCGCATATAAAGTCCAGCGTTACATGCTTTGCTCTTGGGTGCTCGAAAAACCTGCTCCTGCAGTGAGGCTGCAAGGGCATTCTAGGAAATAGTTACCAAATGTTTGAACTGGACAGGGACTGGGAAAGGAAAAGTTGAGAGACTGTCCTTCCAGAAATCAGTGTTAGCTTCTACAGGGGAATGTATTATAGAGACACCATATTGTACATTTTGTGTTCTGTTGTATTATACATTGTATACATTATACATTGTATTGTATCACAGATAAGAAAAGGTAATTTTCTCAGTTTTGTCTGGAAGAGCTCTGATTGTGCTGGACTATCCCTTTTGACGAATAATGTACCATATAGTATTACAGCTTGGTATGTTTGTAAAATATGCAAATGCAGCACCCCAAAAACCGTGTGGCATCTGGCCCTGGCATGTGCTGTTGCTGTATGCGTAGGAGAAAATATGAAGGGAAAGTTCTAAGCTTTACATAACCATTTTTGCTGTTGTAGTGAATAACCACTTTCCCTTCAACTTCACCTAGATAATGAAAGCAACGAAATATTCTGCAAATTTGGGGAGAGAAGCTACTTAAATGCTGGAAGGACTTGTGATGACCACGATCTGTGTAAGAGAAAAGGATTTTGCGTCTCGAAGAGCTCTGCAACAGGTTGAACGGAAGCAGATTTTTTTACAGGGTAGAAAGGGAGATAGTTTCTGCAGCCTTCCTTCTTAAGCTGGTTTATTGCCATCAGTGCTAGAAAGATGTGGCCTCTTTCCTAGCTGCAACAGTATTAATGGCAAACGTATATGTCCCTGCTTATCACTGCCTAGGGTTGCTGCTTCCCTCCTATTTCACTGTGTGCTTTACCCTTCAACAGTACTGAATTTGCTTTTGCAGGGCAGAAAAGTGCTGTCTTCCCTTTTTAACACATGTGCAAATGCTTAGCAGATGTCTACTTCCCTGTGTGAAGCCTTACTTGGACTGAAAACCAGGATATATTGCACTTTAATAAGGGGAAGCTCATTAGTTTGAGATGCATATACTTGGCAGGTGAAGTCAAGGTATACTTTCAAGGCAAAAACAGATGCATCCTTCACGCAGACTCAACCTTAAGCCACGTCTCCCACATTGCTTAGCTTCAGATTCCATCTGGACTTCTGGCTCGAAGCATTGCTAATGAGTCCTTTCCCTCCCATTCTTCCCTCCCTTGCTCGCTGAGGAGGCACTTGGAACGTAGGGCTGTGAATGCAAGGGCTTATGCAAAGTGTATGCAGCTCTTCAGGCAACAGTCTGAGAGCTATTATTTATTCATTTGAATAACACTTTTCATACATTTCTAAACGCTTTACAGGCAAACCATTACTACAGGCTCACTGGGGTACTAGCTAGGGACTTTTCATGCATTTTCAAACCATTTATTCCTAACTACAGTTTATAAAACTCTCTTAAAAGTTAAAAAATGAAATATGGTTCCTCCTTTCTTTGTCTTGCCCTTAACCACGCAAGCGCTTGACCTGGTATTGCTAGTTTGCTACTGTAGGGCTGCATAAAAGGTCTGAGGTACTGGGATTGATTACATCTCTGTGGGAGAAGGAATATTGGTATGGTAATATTTTCTTACTCTTGTTATAAGGTAAGGAAGCTCCCAGGACAGAGGCTCATAACTTTGTGTTTGTCATATAAGTGCCAGAAATCCCAACAGAGATCAGGCAGACCAGGCCACTAGAGTACTCGTGCAGGGCTGTAACCAAGAGGCAGGGGTCAGTTCCTTTATCAACCTTATTGTGTGGTGCAGCCTCCTTTTACACCTCGGTTCATCATGTTACAGCTACAGCTCTTTCTGGTACTTCATACAGCGATACCTTCTTTGTACAAATGCGTACTGTGCTAACCATCCTGAGCAATCACGAGGAACAGGTCTCTTGGAGTAGAAATGGTGCTTACAACAACTGAGCACCAAGAAATATCATTAGTAGTACAACAGGAGTATGAATAATGAGAACAAATTACACCTCTCTCCAGAGCTGGAGAACCACTTTTCTGTCATGTTCTCTTTCTAGGCTCAGTGCTGCTCCTAGCTAGTATTTCCACTTGCCTCTCCAAAAGTAACACGGCTACAGACCTCTTGCTTTGCTTCAGCTCCCTGAGAGGTTTTCTAATGAACTCATTTCTTTCCACACTGGTACCTTTCCCTGGTATTGTTAGTTCTCCATTTATATTAAATTTCCACCTTTATTCCCTTGGGGAGAGTTTAACCAACATGCTCTGATAACAGCAGGCTGACCTGCTTACCTAGAGGGTTTTTTTCTCCGCAGCTCTGTCTTTTAGATGGCAGGAACTTCACTTTCTCTTTGCCTGGTGCCCGAAAATAACTAAATATAGCTCACAGAGCAGAAGGCGACACTGCCAGTTGCTACTAGAAACCCCGGCATCCAAACGAGCAGCCAGTGGCTTCATCGAGGGCATTGGCTTACGACTCCGCCTGTGAGTGTCTGAAGGTGCCCTGCCTGCCTGATGGATTACCTTCAACCTCCCGGTTGTGTTTAAGTGTTAGAGTCCTCTGTCTCTGCTCCCAAAGCAGAGCTAGGAGGGTGAACGTGCTGACAGTAGGCCTCTGTATGTTGGTAAATAGTGTAAGAAAACTCAGTTCACGATCTTATGGAAGGGGAAGGTGATTTAATTTTTATGCAAAATCTCTAAGCACATTGATCCACTCACTTTCACAACCCCATACTTGTAAAGCAAAATATGTGTCCAAGTGGTCTGGGCAGGATCACTTGTGTACAGCATAAAGGTTGGGATGCAGGCTGCTAAGTCCGTGCCGTGTGTCCTGCATACCTCTTGGCTGGCGATGACAGACTAATTTTTGGATGGGTTTTATACCCTTTTGGTATAGTCTGTGTTCACATTGGGCTAACATAAAAAAGCAACAACATTTGTGACATGCTGCAGCCTTTTTTGCCCTCCTGTTGTCAGAGGGCAGGGTCTGCTGCTGGTAGTCATCTGTGCTGTTGCCTTAGCAAGGTAGAAGTCTTTGGGGCTTACAGAAACAGTGTCCTTGGTTATCAATACAGACCATTTCTTTAAAGGCTCACACATACACCTCAACTCACACTTAGTTCATACCCATCTTAGTACTTCTGCTACACTCCCTACACCTATACCATAACAAATACTTAAGCCAAAACTGGCCACCTGGCAGGAACTTGAGTCAGAGGGAACAAGGCCTGCAGAAAACTGGCTGTTGCCACTTCTCATTTTTCCATGAAGTTAGCATGGCAGAAACTGCTGCTCCAGGAGACGACATAGCTACTCTGCTTGTGCATGGAAGGCAGAGCCCACAGAGCCATCTAGTCAACCTTGTTGTCTCACTGGGATATGAAAGGAGACACAGCTGGTAACCCAGCTTGTCCAGTATGCCAAAGGCTCCTCCCAACAACATACACTCCTACTGATTAGAGATAATTAGAGACCATTAAGGCCTGCTGCTGCTTTTATTACTTGCCATTATAGTTCCAACATAAGTAAACCAAGCTCAATGTTAGCTGTGCTCCTAATCACCCTGCCAGACCCTGCCTAGGTTCTGCTAATTAGTCTTATTATCAGGTATTTCCCTAATGAAGGTTTTCTCCCAGCATGCCCTTCTGTAGCCAACTCCTTATAATGGTCATAGAGGAGGTCCTAGGGGTTCTCTTTCTGCTTTTTTTGGTTTTCTTTTCCCTGTGAAACTTTCTGTTCTGTGTTTATACAGCAGTCAGGACAATAGAGCAGTGACCTGTAAGGCAGGTGTTATTGCAGTACAGATATAAAACCGTAGCTAGCTCTCCTCTCTTCTTTTCTAGAGGTAGCTTGTTTTCGCAAAGATGAGCAAAAGCCTTCTGTTTCTGTATCCTGCTTAGTGTCAGTCTTCAGCAGCATACAAGGGCCTTTGAGCTGCTTTTGGTAGCTGTGGGGATATACGCATTTCAAGGTGGAAGTTTAGGCTTTCTAGGTTTAATTTTACCTTTCAGAATTTTTGCATCAATCTCTTGCTCAGGTTTAAATTCTGCACCTCGTAGAAAGGGCTGATCAGCTAATGGGGAGGAAGAAGCAGAGATGGCAAGATGGGTGATAGCTATAAAAAATGAAAATCTTATCAGATATGTAACCCCATGAAGCATTTACTGATCTTTCTGCCTACAACTTTCCTTCTCACTACTCACAGTCCTCCCTTTGCTGGAGGACCAGAATGGGTGTACCCTCCTTATTCCTCCAGGTGCAAAGGGGAGTTATTCTCTTAAACAGCAGGTGAGCTCCTGTTTGATATAGCACTGTAGTGGCAAAAAGAGTACTTGTTATTATGATGTGATCCAGGCTACCTGCATTTAGGCATCCCACCTTATGGTAGTGGTTGAGGTACTTGATAAAAGGATTATAACAGCCTTTTGCATTCCAAGTTAACTGGGGAGAATGTGCAATAAAACATATTCTGGGAAGAAACTTATGTGATGAGTTTGTCTCAGAACAAGTAATATGGGACCTCATGTTCTTGAAATCAGCGTGACTTGTGGGTGGACAAGAGAAAAATCTCATATTTGAAATTTTGTTTACCTTGAAGGTACAGTAAATTACCACTGGTGCTCAGACATGACAGTAGTTTGACCCTGTGACACCAGAAGCATCAGGTAAGGAGAAAAATCTGTCTTATATTTGAAATTTTGTTTAGTTGGAAGGGAGTGTAAATCACCAGGGATGCTCGGATATGGCAGTGGTTTGGCCTCAGGAGAGAACTATTTGCTTTTAGGTGCTTGAGATCGCTAGCCGTGGGAATGTGCATTGCTACTTATTTTTTACTTTTCCTCTTGGTAGGAGGGACAGGGAAACATAGCTTAGAACGTAGCATATTTTGCCTCCAATTTTGAAATTCCAATAGCTTTAGGACCTTCTTTTTGCTGGTGCGGATTTAATCCATTTGATCTTTTGTGACTGATGATATCTTCGGCTTGCCATCTTCCTGCACTGTAAATGCTTGCTCTGGTTAGCTGAGAAAGTGTCTGCAGCCTTCTCTGCAAGCTGCTACTGGGAAGGGCAGGCTGTGCTGCTGTCTTGGTACTCTCCCCAGGACAACGCCTGTTTTCTCTTGCTCCAAGGACTGTGGGGTTTAACCATACCTTGTCTCTGAGATGTCAAGAAGATTTGTTTATCAGCTCTGCTCCATGTTCTTTTTAATGTTCTAGGGAACTGATGAGAATTTTTCACAAAAGAATGAGAGGTTACTTTGTCAGCCAATGTGTTTTCGTACTGCACGCCACCTCAATTTAACTCTCCCCCAGATGCAACTTTACTACTTCTTCAAACTCCAGTGAAGGAAGATGTTGTCACAGACCATATCTGATAGGTGTCACAGATTTCAAAGCACTTTATGGAAGAGATGAGTAGCTATTTTCCAATGGTGCAATTAGGCATAGAGTAGCAGGGTGATTAACTACTCATTTCCCTTCCCTCCGTCCCTTGTAGTGAATCTAGGTCTTCAGTGTTCCTGTTCAAGCTCTATCTAGGATGGGTGGAGCAAGCTAGGAATGAAGTATTGTCGGAGACCTTTTACTTCCCAAATACACACTATCCTTTCCTTATCTTCAAAAAAAAAAAAAAAAAAGGGGGGGGGGGGGGAACCAGACTCACAAGTATCCTTGCACCTGAAACATACAGCCCTGTTTGAAAGTCTCCAGGAATTTTTATTTAAAAGTGATGACAGACTGGAGACTTTCTTTGTCAGGAACTTTTCTTTTTCTGCGAAGTAGCAGCTCTCTGTGTGTGTGTGCATGCTATGAAGAAGGGAGGAGGACGACTGTATTTCCTATTTGGCACGTGATTATTACTGGGGGATGGGACAGGACTCAGGAGGAAAAAAAAGAAAAGGAATTGCGAAAAAGAAAGGGATCCTATTACATGACTGGAAGGCTTCTTGCCCTCAAGCAGACTTGGGATCTTCCAGCTGCTGGGCTGCAGGGGCAGCTCTCCCAGCAGGAGCTGAAAAGCGTTGTTGGAGAGATGCCGAAGAGGTGGTGCTTTGGCCAGTGGGTAAAACACAGGCTGTCAGCTCCCAAATCCCCTATCGGTCTCCATTGCTAAGTGGATTGCCAGAGAAATAAATCAGAGGAAGGGAAATTCTTTGAGAAAGAAAAAGGAGGATTTAATGTACTTGAACTATTGTAGAAGAATAGTGCAAAAGCAGTGCTGTGAGGAAGGGTTGCTGGATGAAAGTCTGTTCTTCAAATGTCGTCAATTGCTGCAGTACTTTATAGGCAATATGCAGGTTGCTCTGCCAGGCTGGTGGGCAAAAAAATCTTTCTTCTGCAAACAAGAATGTGGTATCAACCTAAGCTGAGACTTTCAGAGTATGTATATTTGTTATAGGGGAGGGAAGGAGGAGAGGAAACCTGTTCCAAAGACCTCCTACAAGGAAGTCTGTTTACCCTATCTCAAATCTATACTCTGTAGACTCATGCTAGGGCCACTGAGAGGCTTACAGGATGATGCCCTCAGCACCTGTAGTGTTAAGTCATGGGCAGATTTTGGCCTCACTTCCACAAGAGTTGACTTCCCGTCTGCTACACTGAAGCTACTGCAGCTACCAGTAATATCAGTAAATTTTAGGTGAGAGCCCAAGCATGAAGGAGAAGTTCTGCTTCCAGGGCCTTGCAGATCTGCATTCCCTATGGCAAACAAGCTTATTTCAGAATTGAGTAGCTTGAAAACAGTGGTGGACTTGACAGTGTTAGGTTTATGATTGAACTTGATCTTAAGGGTCTTTTCCAAACTAAACGATGCTACGATTCTATGGAAATCTGTTCATGTAAGTGTCTTCTGTGTAAACATGCTGCTGAAAACATTGTCAGCCAGTGACACTGTCTGTTGTGGCTTGTTGGCTGAATTTTGGATCTTAAAAGCATTTAGCTCCCCATCATTGCCCCACCACAACAACTATTCCTGTAGCAGTTACAGGTCAAACAGTAAGTGCAGCCTTAATGTATGTGAAATAAAAGCAATCCTGATCCCCGTGTCCCTACAGAATTCATTTCATACCCAGCCTGATGGAGAAGTAATTTATCCTAGAAATGATGACTTAAAGTTTGGCCATTTGGTATAGTTCCAAGAGGTACACAGTACATTTGGCTTGGAATTAATGCAGGAGAGGACTTTCAGATATTTTAACAGGGCAGAACACTGGAAGGAACTGGAAGGTAATCTTGAGAACATTCAGTGTCAGCCTAAATTAGACCATAAAAAGTAAGTGCTTTTTAAAAGCCATTTTGCACAGTAGGGTCTGCATTGTCAGAGCTTCCTAGTGATTTAGAGGTTCTCCTTCCTTGCGACTCCTGCAAAAATTCAAGAAATGGGAGTCTGGCTGCTGTGAAAAATACTCTTCTCTTTAAATTTAGAGGAAAAGCTATATATATAAGTGTGATAAACATCTATAAACCAGAGCCCGTAAAACTGGGAGTCTGACAGTGGAGGTGTGAAGCACTGTCATGTGAAGAGCAAACCTGGATTTTAACCCATTTGGTTTCACATGATACTGAGTATAAAAGTTGCTAGTGCTCTGATGCTTTTCCCTGGTCTTGGTTGTGGTACTAACACCGAATGTGATGAACAAGACAAAATCCCATATCACAGAAGTGGCTCGTTTGTCCATAAAGCTACTTTTTTTTACCCCTTGTTCTTTCTATTACATCATTTGAGTCGCCCTCAAAGCTGCCACTTGGTTTCCAGCATTTCCCGAGCACTCATGAAAAACAGTATTGCCAAGGCTCAGCAGGCCATTTCACTGAAAATAAGAAGGTGAAATGGGGATCTGAACTAAAGTGATGTAGGGCCTCACCCAAGGACAGCTGCATTTTGTGAGTTTGATAATCCAGAGGTGGATTTTCCAGAAAGATACCCTGACATGAAAGCTATCGAAACAGAGCTGACAGAGTCTTGGACTTGTCTTTTCTGTGGCCCTTTCCTGAGGAATGGCAGCTAGGAATCTTGCATTCCTCAAGGCTGGGAATAACAGGAGAGAAGAAACCCACTAGCAAAGACTTAGTCAAGTACAGATCTTTATACCTGCACTTGTGAGAGTCACAGCTGCATTCAACAGGCAGATGTCTAGAGGCATTAAAACTCCTTGAGGCTTAATACGAGCAAGGGCTTTCCTGATCACCTCTCAAGAGAAGAGTGCAAGTTAAGGAGAAAAAAAAAATCTGGTTAGGAAATGCAGTTTTCTGGAATGCCTTGGTCACTTGCTCTAATTGCCAAGTAGTGTTGTGCAGGCAAAAAGTGTCTGCCACATGACAGGCAGCGATTCCATGAATGGTCTTCGAGCTTGGCTTTTGTGAGAGCAGCCAGGGTCAGCAGTGGTTATGTTCCAGCACTGATGGATGAGGGTTCCCATTTAAGTACCCTGATCATGGTGAGGCACAGGGACCAGCACTCCTAGGGTGCTCAGTACAAGCAGAAATAAAACAGGGCAGCTAAGTGTATCTGATGAAACTGCATAAAACCCAATGAAGTGACAGGTATCCAACTGCAATTGGTTTTGCTCCATATAAGATGTGGATGCTTATAAATTGAATGAACAATCTGCTATGTGTCTGGTCTAAAAGACCTGAAGAGTGCAACAGACTTGTCTCCCAGTGAGCATGTTTTGTGCCAGAATATTGCGACACTAAATGCCGTGTGCGATGCTGTTCATCTGTGAAGAACTGCAGGCTTCCCGCCACTTTGCTTTCTGCTGAGTCAGGAAACAGAAGGGAATGGCCAGGAGTCATATTTTTCTTGAATGCATATAGATTGTCCACATGACTGTTTTCTGTATGGTCTTCATGACGTATTATGCTCCGTGTAAGATTTGAGAGGCACATGCAGCAGACATCTCAGTGAGTACCTTTTCCATTGTTAGCCCTTACCTCTCCCTTTCTCACACAAGTTGGAAGGAAGAAGTCTAGCGCCTTTTGAACCCCTTTTACTAGGAAGTGGGGAAAAGGAAAAGCAAGCTTGTTCTTTCACTATTTTAAAAAAATCTCGGAGCTGGAATAAGTATACATGCACAGCCTACAGTAAGATCCTGCAAGCATCTTTTCCATCAGAAATCAGGCTAAAACCACAACCAGACTTTTATGACTGTTCTGTTACCATTTATCTGGTCAGACTAATCAGACTAAATTCTCTGGAGCAGGTTTTTGTATTTTTGATAGCACTGAAGATATTTTTCCTTGATAAATTAATAAATGACCCTGTAGATGTATCCTGAAAGTATACATCCTCATCTTACTATTTCCAGTCTTTCCTCGTACGTGTTCTTGCCTCTAGGCGCTTTCACTAGATCTCCAGCTTCTTTCTCCCCCTGACTTTCTCAGGTATTTTAGCTATTCTAACCCTTGACTCCTTTAGTCATACTTAACTGGCTTGTTTGATCAGACATGCAGATTGCAGAAAGCAATCAAAACTTTTTCTTGACAGCCTGAGAAATCATATCCCTAGCAACTTTATCTATCAACACTGTATTCAAAATAGTCGTGAGGACACTTCGCAAATAGAACATCATGAAGAATGTCTATACGAAAGAAATACCAGGCTTTTCTAAAACAGTCTTCTGGGACAATATGCTGTTAGATGGGACTTTGTAGCTAGTCAGTCCCTGGATGACTCTTGCTCCTTGTTCAGAAGTGGTAGTGCCTTTGCTGCTGGTCCACATCCCCATGTGTGCCTCCTTGCCATTGCTTGCCTTCACCTCCTCTCTCAGGGGTTCCTAAAGCAAGGGATAGGAGTCCTCTGGTTCATCGGGTGCCCTGCCAGAGCCTCATTCATAGTAAACTGCTGTAACCATGAAGTCCCTGCCTCACTATTTTCATTTATGTAGCTGCAGATACAGGCCATTCCTGCTGACTGGCAGCTGGACCCTGGCAACATCCATGAGTCTGTGTGCTCTGCTGAGTCCCAAATATTCATGCTGGGAGCTCTGGGCCTCCTTTACTTCCCCCCTGTTACTACCTTAATCCTCTCTAGAGTCAAAGGAAAACATTGGTAACAACTCACTTTTATCTGGCTCGACAACTTTTGTTAAAGCGTTTTGTTTCACTGCAAAAACAAATTGAGACCATCACAACTGCATGTCCTTACACTTTGTTGTTAAACAGAAGAGTTTGTCTCCTTTGACAGGACTTTTTTCAAATATATTTTTATAAACATATAACTTGCCCCATTGGATCTAGTCACAGCTGCCTAAAGCACCCTCTGTGGCCAGCATGTCTCTCCCACTGCCTCTTACACAGTTTTCTTATCCCCTGAACTTCTGCTTAACTCCTGCCCATCAACTTTAATCTGCTTTTGCCTCCTTTGTCTTTGGGTCAGCTCTTATTAGCTGCAGTGCCACCTCCCTTGCAGTTCCTGGGATACAAATATGAATGGGAACCGGCTCATATATGGGACAACACTACGGCTAAGCTCAGCAGAGGTTTCAGTGGGTTAAGAAAACAATGTGGAGAGGAATTAGTGTGGGGCAGCAAGATGCTGGCCTTTCCCAGAGTCTCAATGGAAAGCCCTTTCAGGGCCATCTAATTTCCTCTGTCAGTGGACGGACTGGATGACCCAGGGGACAAGAGACCTCTTAGTTCTAGTGTATACCTTGTTGCTCTGGGTCAGCTTATGGGGTTTAAACTTTTCTGAAATTGTGCACACAGACCAAGAAAAAGGGGGGGGGGGGGGGGGGAAATCCGCCTGGTAAATAAAATTCCCTCCTCCATCAAGGGCTTA
>JAVJGG010000082.1:6416764-6436547 GCA_035590195.1 Aviceda cuculoides
CCCCCCCCCCCCCCCACCCCCCCCCCCCCCCCCCCCCCCCCCCCCCCCCCCCCCCCCCCCCCCCCCCCCCCCCCCCCACCCCACCCCCCCCCCCCCCCCCCCCCCCCCCCCCCCCCCCCCCCCCCCCCCCCCCCCCCCCCCCCCCCCCCGCCAAATCAGCCTGGTAAATAACATTCCCTCCTCCATCAAGTGCTTAATAGGGAAGGACAAGACAAGCACAGCTCAAAAAGCCTTATTCTAGTCTCTAATGACATATCAAGCTAGCAACGGGCAGAGGAGGAGCTCTTAAGTACAACAGCCAAGAGCAAAAGAGAACAGAGTAATTTTTTATATCCGTAGTACTTTTGTCATGTCTATTAGGGTAGCTCTTAATTGTTACAGGAGTAGCTGTGCCTTACAGCTCTGCCACTGAATCAGGTTCTTTTCTGTCTTAATCTCTAAGTCCCAGGTATGCTCTATGCATGGGCTTTGTAGCAACACAGCTAAATTAGTGCAAACTGGAAGTGTACATTCATGCTTTACATGACTGTAGTTCAGGACATAGGTAACCAGGCAATCTGCGAACAACTGCGGCAATTAAATGTTTTCCAAAGCACTGGCTTGTTGCTTATCTTATCTCCTGTCCCTCTGGCAAGGGATCAGCAGTGTGAGTGTTCCCCAAGCCACAAGTGGGCTGAGTTGGCAAAACCCTGGTAGTAAAAGCCTTAAGTACATGCAGAGAGTGAGAGTGCCCTGGGTACAGCCTTGCTGTTACTACTCTTCAGGCTATTCTCTGATGCAAGGTGCCCTTGATAATTATTTAAACTCTTGCACTTGCAGGGGAGGGGGGGGGGAATCTGACAACACAAATCTTTGCAAGAGACAGACAGCAAAAGGTAGGGAAGATACTGCACACCTCTGGGTTAGAAAGAGTCCCTGCTGAGGAGTAACTTCATAGCTTCATTTAACCCCATGTTGCTGAACTCCATCTGGAAAAATCATTGGGTAAAATTTTCTGGACTGAGCTACTGCAGGTCAAGAGATCAGTATAAAATGATAGCAATTGCCCTGTCTAGCCGAAGCCTCTTAGGGAAAACTGTGAAGCTGACAGCATCCAACCTCTGCTTTGTGAGTCAGAGAGAGCTGTAAACAGATGTGGGGAACTGGCTGCTGTTAACATCCTGCTCTGCACCCACCAGGCATACAGGAAAACCATACAATTGACAAGTTATTTTAACAAGGTGGTGAAGGATAGGCAGGAACTCAGCAATTTGCATACAAAGTATTGAGATAATGAAAAAGTCAAATTAAAAGCATAAATCAGGTACCTCATGGCTTAATCATGAGGGCTGGCAGAACTATAATATCCTTTACAACGGCAGATGTCTCTGCAATGGCAGCGCCTTGAAGGATTGTTTTTCTGGAGGAATTGAGATGAATTCTGATGCCCCAGACAAATCTACACAGGGTTCTTCCTTTTCCTTCTCCTATTGGCTTTTGTGAACATCTTAAATTAGAATCAGCCCTTGTTTCCGTATCAGGAATGAGTCCAAGGATGGTGCCAGTGGTTTGTGTTTTGTGCCAGCTTTACAATGTCTTGATTGCAAAAGCTGCTCTTTTCCCAGCTTCCTAGATCTTTGGTTCTGGAGCTTTTAATTGGAGGTGAGCAAGGTAATCCTCTGTCAGCCATACCACCCTTTATTCATCTTCCCCAAAAGAGGAAAAAAAAGAAAAAGAAACGAAACTTATACAGGAGAAACGAATGAGATTAAACCTGAGAGCAGTATCTTACCTTGCCTATCCTAGCAAGAATTCAGCGTATCTTTCATTTCTATCCCCAAGGCTTTCATAGAATGGCAGCTTACAAAACCCACCCCATTTTGCTCTGCTTATGTCTCTCATGAGAGAAAATTAACTCGGCAATAGACCAAGTGCTTTCTGTGTGTCCCTCTTATGGTGTGGCGGGGTGTCCTGTAGTCAGGCACTGAAGGCTAAATACTTCCAGTAAGGGAGAGGAAGGTCAGGTTTTTTGAAGCTGTCATCAGAAACCACTCCAGAGAACCCTTGAAAACAAATCCCTCTGCTGAAAGGTGGTGATTAGAAGTAAGCACGCTGTTTGTGCATGAGAGAAAGGTCTTCAGAGCATGTCTGAAAGGTGGAAAAAAGAGTGCCATTTGATGCTGGATGAGGACATGAGTTTAGCTCCCATTGAGGGATCTGTAAAGAGTGACTAGGTGTTCAGAAACAAAATTAATGCATATATTGATAAGAGCTTTAAAAGTACGAGAACCTTACAAAATGATGCTGCTCTTCTGATGGTGGGGAATATGAATTTGACCAAAACCTGACCACTTGAAATTGGTGTAGCACCATTTTATGGCTTTTTTTTCCTGCACTATTATTTTTATTATAATGAAATAAACAGCATAACTGTCAAGAAAGCTTGGTGGGCTGAAGCAATAGACACACACCTATTAATTTTGTTCACCAAAGAAAGATGGGGGTTCAAAACTTACTTCTGCCATAGTCTAAACATCACTGAGAAGGTAATGTTCTTTGGCCTGTGCTATATGCATCACAACCATCCCTCCTGGCAGCACAATACATTAAACAACTGTGCCTGTCAGGTAAGGACTCCTAAAGCTTCTCCACTGAGATTTCTTGGCTAGGTGAAGGACTTAAACCTAAGGACTGAAAGGCTGTTTCAGTACGCGTCCACGATGGGGAAAGGATCTTGTAATTTTGTAACCTACAATTTCAAAACATGATGGTGTCTAGGTGTTATAAAACCTTTTTGTCACTCAAAGGAAGTCACAATCTCTAATGTTAAAGGGATCATCTTCTCTAATTTAGTTAGTTTGGGGTTTTTTGTTCAAAACACTGACCATTTACCTATTGCAGGCTTGGGCTTAATTGAAGTTTCACAGTTTCAGTTGTTTCTGGTTTAATTTTGTTCTGACCTTGATATTCTTGGGATGTCATGTCTCAGCTACAGTTCAAACCAGCGCTGTGAGCAGCACCTCCAGGAACACCTTTCTTTTTAACACAGGAACAGTTTTGGCCACCTGCAGCTCAGTTTACAATCCTTCTTTTTATTTTTTAATGCTGAGCAGGATCTAAACTGGCCGCATACTTATAATAATCTCCACTGCAATCATCTGTTGGGTCTGCAGAATTTGTGGGTAGGAAATAGCTTGAGGAGCTGTAATCCAAAGGTCACATCCCTGTGGTTTGCTCACTGGCACTCTGTTGCCATCAGTTTTGAGCAGTCTGGTTGCTGGGCTAACAGGAGGCTACTGCTGTTTTGGGGACAGTGTCAGAATCTTTCGAATAAGCCCTGGTCAGATATGGTTCCTAAAATACAACACAATACAAACCACCAAACCTGCCACCCCCAGCAGACTTAGCATCTGGACATGTTTCAGTTGCATTACCAGGGTTAAGTGCTCAGTGTTAAATATACTGGATAAGGTCCCTCCTTCCTCATCAGAGCCTCATAAAACAACTTGGAATGATACTCGTTTAATGCATCATATGCTGCAGTGCAAGGTACATTCAAGGGCTGTTTATGAAGAATTCCCATCCTTCATATCTATTACACTGCCTGTTTGCAGAGGGACCAGCCAACCCTGTGCCACGTGCAATGGTGAACTGTATGTCATCATACACCATAGGAGGGGCTATGATACCTGGCAAACCCTGAACTGCAGATTCAGACATTGCCGACATCAGAGCAAGGAAGAGAGGCAAATGCTGAAGTGTCAGGCTGTGCTATTTGTAGGGTGGCCTTCCTGACCTCCAAAGTCTGTGGGAAGCCTCTTCTGTCTCACACCAAATGTCTGTTTGCACCAAAGACGCAGCAGAGAACTCTACTCTGGGGAGAAAAAGCAATCTTTTAAGCCAGGGAGGAGCTTTTTCTTACAGCTGCCATTTTAGAAGATCTTTTATCTATATTATTTATTATCATGTTATTTAGTGTGAAAGGCCACTTCAGCCCTAGGCTCTAGCAGTTAGCTCTAATAGATGATTACACAGCAGAGGCACTACATAAAGACGGTGTTCGTTATGCGCGGACACGTGCACCACAGATTTATCTGCTGTCTGCCAACCTGCCACTGTCGATGAACAGCCACTGCCAATGCTGTGTTGCAGGGCCATTAGACATCTCAGACGTTCCTGCTCAGCGCTTTGTATGCAGTCATCTAAATAGTTAGCTCTTTTGAAATATGGCTGTATATTTTGCCTGTTACACACACATGCAGGAGTGCACACACACAGAGTAATAGGAAGCCCTCACCCAGGCATAGTTGGATTCCAGATAGCATTTATTTAGTTTACATGTACACATAATGACAAAGGCTACCAAGACATGGCAAGTCTTGCTTCTCATGCTGCTCTGCCTGGCAGCTCAGACACCTACCATGATGAGCACAACCAGGGGGCTCAGAAAAATATTTTAAGTGCTAATAACCTCGTTCTAGGGAGCACAGGCTGGGAAACATACGGAAAGAGCGCTTACACCTGCAAACGCTTGGAGTGCCTACCGAAGTATGGCAGTCTTCCCTTCTCTAGAATTTGATTTCAGCCCTGTTCTTGCATGGAGATAAAGAAACTGGCATTTCCTTTCCTAAGACCTCCCTTCTAGCCTGCAGGTTGTCTTGATGCTTTCTGCTGCGTGTAGGTTGGTCTACCATACTAGCAACCAGATACCTTCAGTAAGCCCCCAGTTAAGGTCTGAAGCAGTGGCCAGTGCTGGTGGCAGAGGGGCAGCAAGGGATGTGCCTGCAGCCTGCTGTTGTGCTCAGCATGTAGGGAGGCTGGAGGGGAGGGAATTGGAGCACCCACACTGGGAGCAAACTATTAAGGGCGATTCCAATTACCTGTTTCTCTCCTGTGACTATATTAAGCCTCCTAAATTCAGATTAGGAAATTAGGTAGCATCTTCTCTGTCAGATTGCCTGGTTTTATGCAGGAAGCAGTGCCCTTGGTAGAGATGTACCAGGACTAAAAAGGCTGCCTGCTGCAGCAGGGCTGCTGTAGCCACAGAGGACCTCTTGCTCTGCCTCTGGGAATATGTACCTGCAGACTCAATGCTGTGAGGTGCACCTGGGGCAGCACACTGTGGTGCAGTGCTGGCAGCTGATCTTCCAGCAGAGGGACCTGGAAACAGCTTCTGGAGACCAGGCTGTTTTCTTAGCTTTTTATTGGAAATATGATTTGTTGAATTTCCAAAAGCTTTTGTATCTGAGAAAATCACTGCAAAATGTGCCAAAGCTGCTTTCTCCTCGGCAGCTGAATCCTGTTAGGGAAATGTCTCCAGAGCTTCAGAATGCCCAGGGTGGAAAAAGAATAGCAGCTGACTTGAAGTGTTTACTACACTGGCTGGCACAAAAACGGGTCTTTCCCAGCTCCACTTTGACCTGCTTCTTGGTCTCTGCTGAGTGAGAAATCCGTGCATGGGAACACTAAACAGAGTGTAAAACAAATGCAATACTACGGATCCTTCCTGCCCCAGAGAAATATGGCACCAAGTAGGGAAGCAGCTTGCAATGTGCTCTCAGGATAAAAGATGTTTTTCTACTGGCAATATTCATCAGTCAGGCATTCCTTGGCAAGCCAGAATTAAGAGTCAGAAACAAATCAGGCAAATGAAACAGAATGTTGTTTGCTACATTGGGTAACTCAGGAAGTACTGTGGGAAGACTTTTCCTGTGACAAATTCACCGGGGAACTGAAATCCTTTCATTTCTACTTTTCAGGCAAACCTCTTCATTTTTTGATCCAGCAGGATCTGAAATTATTCTTGTTGTGCATTGCTGGAGATCACAGGCTTGTGTACTGTTGTTTTGAACATGACAGACAGAACACCATTCTGCTTTGGACATAAATTAAGTAGTGGCTACTGTAGCAATTGGCGAGGTGCCCTGGAGCTATTATGAAGTTAGAAGTCCAAGGGTAGAGTCTGGAATAGGAAATTTGCAGTCATTCTTTCCCCTGTTCATTTCTCGTAATGAAGCAAGTTGCTTGATCTGCTGTTGGCCTTATGATGCTCACAAAATAGTGACACATTGCATTTGTAGATCGTCCTTCAAAATATCCAACTTGTACAACGATAACCAGAAGAAGCATTGTTGTTTTTTTTTTTAATTTTATTCCAGTTTGGCCATAATCTCTCTCTGTTCCCATTGCTTCCCACAGAGAAAAGTGTCTGGCAGAGCTGTTGTTCGCAGAGCAGCATAGCAGCTCTGACTGCTATGGTGACCAATATAAGCAAAGATGGCAGCCTAAATGTGACAAAGAAACCTGTAATAGCCTTTGAAACAGGGAAACATTTCATGCAAAGGACTCTCTCCTTAGACTGTGTGAAGGGGCAGAAGTCTACTTAGTCCAGCTGAGCCAGTGCTGTGCATTTGCCCTTGGCTGGATTATATCTGTCTTTGGAACCTAAAACATCTGGAATAAGATTCCCACTCTGACCACTGTCATGCCCAAATGAGGTCTCTTTGCCTTTGCAGTCTATCCTTCTCTCACAGGGTTAAGAGACTGTCAACAGGAGCAGACATTGCATTTCATCCTGTTTAGCCAGGTTCAAATAGATAGGAATATTTCTTGTTTTAACCCAATTTCCATTCACTATTACTCCCCTCTTATCAGCTAGTTTTGTAACTGTCAGGATAACCCCAGATCCTATGTCTGCCCTGTCAAAATCCCACAATCCAACATATGAATGCTTGAGAACAGTGATGTCCTCTTCCTAAAGAGCAGAGATAAGCAAGTGTATCTCATCGTTACAGCCGTTCGAATAGGGCTGTGTGAGGACACGGAGGCAATGCCTATCCTGGTTTTCTGAAGATAACATGGTTTCTTTCTTATAGGAAGTAGTTTGGGAATTACACAAGTAATTTCTTTTACTTGACGTTTTGTCCAGGATCTGCTCTCCTTTTCATTCTTACACATATACTGCTCTACAGAGAAAACATAATAGAAAGCAGCCTAGGAAAAAAAGCAGAATATTAAGTGATTCAGGAATCTTCAGGGGATATCTCTGCTTTAACTGCAGAGTCATCACCAGAAAAAATTGTAAATCATTTATCCTCTCCCTTCCTCTCAATGTCTTTCTATTTAAAAATGTAATTAGATCTGCATGTTCCTTGTTTTTAATTTTAATTATGTGTCTGGAACTGCATTGTTAAGGTCGTTCGATGTCAGTTTCTAAATGAAAATAACACTGTTCTATCCTGAGTATCACTGCACTTTATTCCATTTTAGATCAGGGAAATGCATTATTTTAACAAAAAAAAGCTTTTGAAGAAATTTAATAATTTTTTTTTTAACTAGGCTTTTTCCTAGGAATTTTTACCTAGACCGAAGATGTTCATATTATTTACAAAGAGATTGCTAACAGACAGACCTTGCAATCCTGAATATTTCCTGTCTTTAGAAAGAATGGAAGACACTGAAGTTGAGCAAAGCATTTTATTTGCTCATTTAGTTATTCACTATGCAGTGGGACCTCACACGAGCAGCTCTGACCTGAGAGTGCACCGTATGAGGAACTGCATAAACACAGAAGGAAAATACATGCAGTTCCTGCCTTCATATAAAGAGACTAAAATGTAACAAATTACAGACCTTATAGGTATATCCAAAGATACTTCCACAAAAACTGCCTTGCAGAATTCTTGTTTGTTTATTTAGATGTGTTGATAGAGACCTCAAAAGTTATTGACAGAAGAAAAGTGCTTTGGAGTTATCTGAATCTGTAAGTGTATTAGATATTTGCAAAATCGTGCTTCCAAAAAAGTAAGAACCAAGGAAGGTAAGGCTGTGATAGGTTTTGCAGATGCCATGCCAGAGGCAGCTTTTAAGGAGGAGCAAAGGAGTCTCTTTCTTATATATATATATATATATATATTTTTTTTTTTTAAATTATTATTATTATTTTTTGTCCACGGTGATCTGAACTGAGCTAGGCTCCATTGCTCTGGGTATGGAGGCAAGCAAAGGAGATAGGTGACATAGCTGGTGGCCCAGAAAGATCTACCATCCTCTCATCAAGTTTTTTTTCCAATTCTTAAATCCCTTGCCCACCTTCAGTCCTGGCCTTATCGCTCTCCCCCGCCAGTGTTCTCTGAAACAAATAACATCAGGCTACAGGCTTGTCTGTCTGCAGTTTGAGTCACTCCATGATTCAGTGGGCCTTACTCTCCAAGTTCTGCGCTATACTTCATTTGTTTTATGCTCCCTAATGGAGTTCAAGCCAGGTCAGTAGCTACACCCAGAATTAAATGTGACACACTTCATGTCACCATGGGGAATTCTAATTCTTTGTGAAATACCACCCTGTACAGGGCCCCTTTGGAAGTGGCATACACTCAGCTTCCTGGCCATCTGGCCACTACTATCTGCAGATGTTGAATAATAAATATAATCTGCCCACTTATTTTAAAAACTGCAGGCACACATGACCATGTATATAACTGCAGTTCCCTGAGGGCCAAAGAGGTAGCCTGAGGCAGTGCTGGTGGCCCTGTATTTGTCACATAACCAGCAAGACCCAAATCTTACAGGCTTGCTGCACTGGATGTATGTAAACTATGAGCCTTTGCACCCCTGTTGGTAAATCACATTGCAGAAATGCTAGATGTCTCTAACTTCTAAAACCAGGTTCTTCTCAATTTGCATGCTCAAGAAAATACAGAGCTACCCTGTTCCCTATAAAGCATGGTTGTGGTACAGCTACAACGGGGGAAAACTGTCAGGGCCTTTTTGGATGCATGAACTATAAGCACATAGCGAAATACTGTGCTGCTTGCCCCTGAGAACTTTGGCTGGAACATCTGAGTATCTTTAAGGACTTACAGACTCCATTAGTACTGCAAGCAAAGAGTGTAAGGAATTCTGCTTGTGTCTTAGGCTCTCTGGAAAAACACAGTTTCAGTATATTAATCTCTGAATGCAGTGCCAGTTGAATCGCATTTAACTCTGTCATGGTTTAACCCCAGCCACCAACTAAGCACCACCCAGCTGCTTGCTCACTCCCCACCCCTCCCCCGGTAGGATAGGGGAGAGAATCGGAAACAAAAGTAAAACTTGTGGGTTGAGATAAGGACAGTTTAACAGGACAGAAAGGAAGAAAACAATAATGATGATAATAAAAGAATTGGAATATACAAGACAAGGGGTGCGCAATGCAGTTGCTCACCACTTGCTGACCGATGCCCAGTTAGCTCCTGAGCAGCAGTCTGCCTCCCAGGCCAAGTCCCCCCAGTTTATATACTGGGCATGACATCACATGGTATGGAATATCCCTTTCAGCAGTTTGGGTCAGCTGTCCCGGCTGTGTCCCCTCCCAACTTCTTGTGCCCCTCCGGCCTTCTTGCTGGCGGGGCATGAGAAGCTGAAAAATCCTTGACTTAGTAGAAACACTACTTAGCAACAACTGAAAGCATCAGTGTGTTATCAACACTATTTTTGTACTAAATCCAAAACACAACACTATACCACCTACTGGAAAGAAAATTAACTCTATCCCAGACAAAACGAGGACAAACTCTAAGTGCATTGAGGGGGGTAAAAGCTAATAACTTTTAAAATAATTCGACTGATTAATAAAACCTGCAGACCTGCCAGATAAGTACTGTGTCCATGTACCAGAGTCCTGCCCTCTCCAGTTCCATTCCAACCAGTCACTTCACAAGTCCCCATGCTCATCTAACCCTCTTTGTTATGCAGCTGGCACATCTAGCCTATTAAACAGAGAACTGCTTTATTCCTTTGAATGAGAGTTGCTCCACCTGCTCATCTAGAGGAGTTTCCCCTCTGAAGCACATCCATGATTTACAGGGAGATAGATGGCACTTTGTAACTATTGATTTAATGAACCTTTTTTCCAGCACCACCCAGGCAAGGTAAAATTCACATCTCTTATCTTGTGAGAACCCAAGGAACCTGAGGTGATTAGGGTCTCAACTCAGCAAAGGTGTTTTAACATGGGTCTGACTTCAAGAGATTTGAAGAGACTGCTTTAAATCACTAGGTTGTAATAAAGGAGCTGTAAATGAACTACAGTGCATACTCAAGGGTCTTCTATTCTTTGCTGCTGGCAATGGTGTAGAGTTTTTTTAAAACAAACAAACAAAACACCCAACAAAGTGAAATAGGCAGAAAATTTTCAGAGAAATGGATATACGCCATTACTGGAAATGTTGTTACAGCCTTTGTTTGGATGACATGACTGTTTGGTCCCCAAGGGGCCTACTCCACTCCCTTTGTTCTCTAGTGCAAGAAGTAGAAATGCTGGTCATACACTGGTAGATTTTAGGACCAAACCAAACCCATTAATAACCTGTTTTTCAGCCCTGTAGGAAAAAGAACACAGGATCCTGGGGTGATCTTTCTGCACAGTTTCAGATGTGGGACAATTTTCATGTTAAACAACCACAACAACTACCAAGATTCAGGGCCAAGCTGTGCTTTGGAGAAGCCAAAGAAAAGCTTCTTTCTCACCTACATAGCTTCAGCCTCTTTCCTTTGCCTTATTATTTTGTTCTAAACCCTTCTATTCATTGCAGTCAGCGCTCTGATGCAGCCACCCAATCTCTCTCTTTGTCCTGCCGTGTGTCTGCCTTGCACTAGCTTTCCCAGCAAGCTGTCTTAAGCATATACATCTTAGTATTTTCCTCTGCATGACCCCGGTGTTATCTGAAATCTTTTTCTTGCCCTGTGATGCTGGTTACATGCAAAACCATTTCTTAATCCTTGTAGCTTTCACAGGTTGGTGAGTTTTCTGAATTTATCTGTAGGCTATCAAATGGAGATATGTCCTCTGACTCCCTCCCCTTCCCGCCTCTTCAGTCCTCTCTCTTTACAGGGAAACATATAAAGACTTCCTCCTCAAAAAAAAACCCCAACCAAACCGACCCATAGCCTAGGAGATATAATAATATTTGCAGGAGGTGTTATAGGAACAAAAAGTAAAGGTACTCAATAAGAGTCCAATGATCACTTGTCTCTGGGATGCTTCTGGTTTAGGTATTCATGCTTTGCAAGGATAAGAGAATCAGTTGCCACCTGTTAGCAATTCCTCTCATACCCTCTGAGGACAGTGAGATGCCTGAGATCCTGTGACCTGCAGCACTGAGCTGCACTATGTTTTTTTGCCCAGTCATATAACCTTTCAGAGCTGTCTGGTATCTCATTTCTCATTATCTGCCTACTTAGAAACAAAGTCTTTCAGGGCCAGGGCTACTTGACTCAGATTTTGTACAACAACTAATGAAACAAGTCTTTTAACTGCTTTGGATTCTCTTGGTAATGAACTTTTACGTGGACTTGGAGAGAAACATTATTGGAAAGAGTTAACCAAGATCACTTGATTAGAAGAAGCTCTGGGAAAGCAATCCGTGAACATGCAGGTGGAAAGGTAGTAGTAGACTCCATAAAATGTTCTCCACCTCATTGGAGCAAGAAGGAAATGGGAGAAACTGCTTTCGGGATGGTGGTTATATTATCTCCTGCCCTGAGAGTTGCTCCTTGGAGCTTGCTCTAAGACATTTCCTGGAGCTGGACTTAAAAGCATAATCTAAACAGAGATTTGCATTCAGTTTGTAGTGTTTACCCCATGCAACAAGCATTGTATGTGCTTGGGTGGCTGTTGGAGTGTATAAGGTCATGGATCAGTGCTACCCCAAGTAACTACAACCAAAAGAGAGGTATGCTGTGCAGTGCATGGGAAACTTCTCAAATTTCTCGTAGTGCCTTTGGAAACAGTACTGTTAAATTTGACCTGTCAGGTAGTGTTGATTCTTTCTTTTCTCCCTGGTGTTTTTTGATTCCTCCCTTCCCTGCTTAACATCTGTCTGCCAAAATCTCTGTAATAGCTATTGAGTCTGTGGAGATTTATAAACGAGGAGGTAAAAGGGAGAGGAGAAAAAGAAAAATTATTTATTTTAACGTCTTCTTATCATGTGTATGGACTAGGGCTCTGTTTTGGGGCCAGGTTCAGGTGTCAGACATTCTTGGTAAAAGCGAAATTTTACTAAGTCAACATAAGTAAGCATGAGGCATTTGCAAGGCTACTTTTCTTCTAGAAAGTATGACATTTTCCTAATTGTCAGTTAATGTAAATTATTTGATAGCTTTCTCTGCAGAATGACATACATAAAGTTTTCAATCACAGTCAGGCAAGGAACATTCCATTTTCCCCTCTGGTCATGTCACAGCAGCTGAATAATTTGGTGTGTCTTTCATAACAATTCTTTCCCTAGTTTGTTTTTCCTCCTTTCTCACTGCTCTGGTACTGAAGGCAAGTTTTGTTCCTTCTTGTGATGAAAATAGTTGGGAACAGAGTTAAAACAAGAAAAATTCTCAGTTTTTCCAAGGAAGGCCAAACCATGTAAAGCAAGAGATTTTGCTCACACAAGGAACAATTCCTCAAGAGCCAGGTACTTCTAGCTTCATAAATTTCTGGGTCAGCAAAGCACTGACCTGTGAAAGATCAAGTCCATACAAGATACAATAGTCAGAGACATGTAAATGCTTCTGCAGTTACCATTCATCTGTCATGGAAGCTAAACAGAATGTTTCTCTTTTGTGTCTATATTCACCCACAGTGTGAGAGCTTGTGTAAGGGACGGACTAAATCTTTTTATGGAAAAAGAGATTACAATCCTGCCACTGGAATTTTTAGCTCAACTTTTATCCTGGAACAGAACTGCAACATAGAAAGGCAAAATGCACAGTTCCACGAGGCAGCTGCTGCTTTGCATTATAGAGTGTCTGGGAATCATTAGCGTACATGACGGACAGCTTCAGGACCCAAGTCCTGCTTGCAAGTTCTTCCCCACCCCCTCTTGTTATAAGGAATTCATTCTACATGGCTTCTTGTGTTACAGACCTAAGTTTATTTCCTCATATTCCCTACACTCTGAACGGTCCTACCCTGGTGGGGATTAGCCATTCTACCTGAACATGCAGCATAACAGAGCTCACCAATGTTCCCCTAGAAAAGAAGATGGTGATCAGGTGTTGTTACGTAATTGTTGTGCTAGTCTGCTCCCAAAACATAGGCTGAAGCTACAGAGAATTGCCCCCAAGTCTTACTAATGGATATTGCTTCAGAGAGGCCAGCAGTTAGGAGAAAACTTTATCAGCTGCGAATATCTGGAATATCTTGGGTATCCCATGATCTCCTCATGTAATACAAAGGGGTAAGAGGAAAATTTCTTCCTTCCCCACTCCCCTTACTATTGTGATGCTCTTCTGAGCAAGAAACTTTCGATGAGAGAAAGCACCAGACTGATTTCTCTGACCCTGGAAACAATGCAGCATGTTTCCTTTGCCCCTTGTCCCTTGAAAATGAACTGAGTTCAAGGTTCTTAGTCAATATGACTTACCTCCCCATCACAGGCACATCAACTCTACTTTCTTTTAATCACCCTTTTTGTGATGCTTTGCTTCCAACAGCAATATATTCTGATTTCTTCTGATAGTAAAAGACAGAGAGCATGTTTAGTGACAAACTAACCCTGCCCCATCCATACTGTTTCTTGTAACACACACCAAAGCCATCCTCACAGAGGTCCTTGGGACCCTTGAGTAGCAAGAAGGTATCCTCAGCTTGCCTGATGCAAGATCCCTTGAGCAGTATGCTGTCGTGGTTGAGACGGACAAACAACACATATGCATTCTTACAGTACAAGCAAAGAAGTTTTTTTGTTACTACAAGCCAGCAATTTTATACCCATTATACTTGTTACCTTGTACATCTGTCTGTCCCTTATTGGTCAAAAGTTGTTTTTCTCACCCCTCATTGGGTGACTTTTTCAAGTTCCTTATCACAACTGCAACTGGTCAACACATTCCTTAAACTTAGTTTCCCAGGCATGCTTCCAATTCTTTCTTGTTCTCTCAAGGGAACACTCTAATCTTGTCAAGGTCAATATCCTCCCCAGGCCCCTCGGTCCAGCCGAGGTCCTCCACAGTAAGCGACAGCTCATCACTAGCCCACAACTCCCTCCGAGAAGAATGGGAAAGAGGAATACCTTCCCAGGTCCTGACCTTGGTTTACTGAGCTGTCATTTCACAGGTTGTCCTGTGGTGTAACTCTGTTTCCTTGCTTAACAAGCTGCATCTTAAAACCACATAATAAGATCTTACTCTCAGCAATGGAAAATCAAGCACTAGCAGTCGTTGCTTCTCTTTGGGCAGAAAAAGAGACCCTCTCAGTTTGCATTCTCTGTGCCACAGGTTAGTAAAGCCATAGTGCTTATGCAGTTAAGTCTGTGGAGGGCAGACAAGACTAAACAGGTGACTGTCAGATGAGGTTGCTTTACTGCCTTCTGCTGCAGCTGATCAGGCTGGAGACAGTGTACACCAAAGGAGAAAATCCTGATTTCTTAATACTTTCCTCCTAGTTTTCTGTAACACAAGGGCAGGGAAGAAGGAGATCTAAGATATTCTTGTCTATCTACACACTGTCTATTACTGACTTATTTAGGTACTTATATTGTGGCTTTATTTTAATTTGCCAAATGTTGCTTCATGGCTCCAATTTATCACAACAATCTTAGCTGCAATGGAAACTGGTAAAGGCCTTATTTGATTTTGCCAACATCCCTCATTGCTAATTTATACACCCAGCTCTATGACAAATTGAATTTGTATAACACAGTAAACAAAAGGACTTTTAACTCTCATTTCCTGTAATGAAGTAACATTATTGGAAATGCATATTAAGCGGAACAGACAGACCTGGGGAAAGGGCTCAGCTTCCCAGCTGTATTTCACACAGGATCCAACCTGGTTATTTTGCAATAAAGCTAATAGGAATTTGCACCTGGTGTAACTATTCCTAATGATATTAGCTATTTCTCAAGCTTTATGCAGCCTTCTGGAAGGAAATGGGGAAAAATCCTTTATCTATACAGTGACAAACTAACAGGTAATTCAGTAGTATTCTGAGCAGAAAGGCGGTGATAGGGAGCAGTTGGTCTTTACTGAAAACCAACTGTTATGACTATCCCTGTCAGCTGGCTGTTTGTCATCATGACTGGATTTTAATATAGCAGCAGTCTACTGAAGACATGGTGTTAACCATTGGCACAAGAACATTGAGCAAATATACAGTTATCTTGGCAGTGTTTGCTGTAGGTGTAGCCCAGCTTAGATTGCCACAAGAGGAGGCAATCATAGGCTTATCTTTCTGGCTGAAATATAAGCCTGTGATCACTTCCCCAGGAAAAGGCCATTAAAGGAAATGCCTGGTGGGTCTGTCTTTTCCCTAAACGAAAAATTGCTATGAAACTGGAATAGATGCCTCTGACTCTGTAAAGAATCAGCTCCTTATTAGTACAGCTGAAGTGTAGGGAGAGCCGGTGGCAAACATCAAAGACTGCCATGAACTTGTCTTCAGGGTCTCAACAGCTGTCAGTCTCCAAAATGTGCCAATATACCTCCTGACACCAATCTCCCTCTGACTGGAATCAGACCTAGGCTTCCAAACTCATGCACTTAATAAAAGTACCGCTGTGAGGAGTGTACTTGCTTCAGGCTCTGACAGGTTCCTCAGGAGCATGATTTGGGCCCAGACAGCTTGAGGGAAGTCAAGGCACATCTATAGTTGATGGAGGTGAAATGTAACTGGGCCTCAGTGGCTCTGTGCAAAAATGTACAGTGCCACCTGAATGCACCCATATGGCTTCCAGCCACCAAGCACTCTCTCTCCATCCATGCTCTTCCCCTGACAGCAATTCATGCTGCTGTTCCGTTCTATCTTTCCTCACCAGCATGTTTTCACCCTCCTCCTGTGCTCAGCCTTTTTATAATCCCTCTGTTTATTATTACTCTCTCCCCTAGGAACAGCATGAGGGTGGCTCAGCTTCCTGAGAGTGAATGGGAGTAGCTCTACTGGCTTCGTGATTCAGCACCTGGAAACAGGGTCTGGCTGAAAGCCCATGTCAGTGACAGCCCAGAGCAGCCCCTGCTGATGCTGTTGATTAAGCTGGCAATTGTGACCCTAGGATACAGTTGGTTTTTTTTCTCTGTCTTCCTCCCATTTCTGTCAAAAACTTGAGCTGCTCCCACCCTCTATATATAGATTATACAGAAAAGAGAAATGCTTGTCACTTCTTTGCATCCAAACACAGAATCTAGGGAGACAAAGTCTAAAATTAGAGCGCATCACAGACAGCAGCATCTGAGTAAACTCATTTAATGTCACTCCAGCAATAGCCCCTAGGGAGGCTGCAAATATACCTGGAAGCAGCTGATAATAAATAACATATGCAGGCAGAAACAAAAATAAGCAAAAGATTATCTTTTCTATTCATGCCCAGTAGCAGCTTTCTCCCGAGGCAGTCACATTTGCAGGTTTTTTGGTGGCTGAGGACAGCACACAGCTTATGATCTTGGAGTGATATTTAAAGAAGTAAAAATGTATGTGTTGCCTGGAAATAGAAAGGGTGTAATTTTGATGCCACAATTCTGTATTGGATCAGGAGAGCATCACAAATTATACTACCCCCAAATTTCATCTCTTCTGGGTTTTCTCCTCCATTTGAGGCATTGATTTCAAAGCAAAAGGGAAAAAAAAAAAAAAAATCCCAACAGTGGACAAGAGATACTTCCAGCCTTCCCAAATATCTGAAAAACAAAATTTTCCTTCTGGAATTTAGACATGAACATTTTATATATAAGTTTGCTTTCCAGACAGTTGAGACGACGAAACTTTGTTTTGACCCAGCACGGCAGCCCCGTCTACCTGGGTTTGTCTCTTTCTCTAAGCTATGCAGCAATGTCACCATGGTAGATGATACTACAAGTAAACTCCTTGGAATAACATTCAGTTGTCTGAAAATCTAGATGCATTTCAGGTGGAGCAAGGGAATGCTTTTGTGATTGAAGGTACTAATCTGGTGCTCAGGAGCCCAGTGTACAAACTCCCACCTCTCAATCAGATATTCCACGCAAACTTGTCAAAATCTTTCCGACCATCAGTTCCAAAATAGAGCAAACAAATTCTCCTGTTTTCTACCTTCTTGTACAGTGTTCTGCTTAAATCATTAAGGTGCTTTGCACTAGCCTATATGGATGTGTTTTGACACCAGTTATTACGCCAGTGACCCACTCCAAGTTCAGGCTTTAAATCACCACTGTGATACCGAGTAACAGTTCCCCAGTCTAGCTAACATATCAAGACAAAACTATGACAAGGAAGTCACGAGGGAAGGAAGAGTGAGCCAAGGAGGCAAGAAAAAGGAACCAAATCAATTGGTGCTGGGAGGGAGTCTTGAGTTTGGTTCAGAGGCAACAGGAGAGAAAAAAGTTATTCTTGGAGAAATTTCCTTTACTAAAACAGCTTGTCTTCTGCCTGCTTTAAAATAGATTACAAACGCTACAATCAGTGACTTTGGAAGAGTGAATAACATACTATCTTTCACCTGTAAATGCACCAGGTATTTGTACTGCCTATGTACTTCCAAGGAAATTTTCTAGATATTGGATATCCTAAGCTTTGAGCTTTACAATCTGAACAAAACGAGAAGGAGGAGAGGGATATTTGAGAAGACGGCAATTTGCTACATTAAAATATCTAGGCAGGTAAGGAAGAAAGAAAGAAAAAAACAGATAAGATTTGAATGCATTTCACTAGTTTACTGTAGCTTTAAAAAAATGCAAAGATGTTTTCAGCAGCAGCCAATACAAGAAGGATAGATTGAGATTGCCAGCCAATCTGTTAGACAGCTGTAGGCATCTCTCACCTGACTCAGAATTTTCTTGGTTCAAGAGGTCTGATTAATTACACACGCAATGTTAATTTCTTCCTTCAGCTACAGGCAGAGAGTATGGATTCATTAAGTCCTGGGTTGTTATAAGCCGATGGCCAATTTTGCCAAGAATTTATCCAGGCTCACGTCTAAACTTGGACCGAAACTTGACTGTCTGTTCAAGTCCAATGCCTCAACATGTTTTTTTTTGCAGTATCCAAGCAAGAACAATGCAATATTTTAGTACAGAGATGATGCCAGTAAATACCTCCCTTGTCTCAAACCAGTCAGGAAGTGTACAGGAATTGCGAGGAAAGCAGAAGGCCTGGCAGTCTGGAAATAGCTTTTGTCTCAGAACACAGATACTCTCGATTGTATTATTTCTGGCTTCCCACCATAATTACCTGTTTGTGCTAATGGAAACATCAAAGGTATGCAAATGACACAGGCATTTCTCCTGCATCTATATGGGGCCAGGAAGCTGTTATCAGTAAGTGATGTCTGCAGACAGAGAGAACCTGTGGGTAAATAAGAGGAAAATAGGATCTTTTAAACAGAATTCCTATTGTAACTCCCAGAGATTAAAAGCAGACCTTCCACAGCTTTGAAGTTGAGAACTGTTCTTTCTGCAATTGTTTTAGAGCCAAAGTGAGGTTTGAGTGGGTACAAATATATGTTTAAGACTTAAGACATTTACCCCGAGTTCTATTTTATGCTTTTCATATGCCATTAAGTTTCCATCGCATGGGTAAATGAATTATACACAAAATTTCATAGTTTCAAGTAGGAAAATGGTCTATAGGGTCTGACTTCTTGTTAATGTGTTGTCAACACACAAAAGGGGATATTTAATGCCAGTGTTGGCAGATTAACAAAATGCCTTGTTTTATATTACATGGCATGTCTTGAAAACTGCTAGGGAACTGCTAAAACTGTTATCTTTAACAGAAGCTGAAAATGAGCTGGCCTTTGGATTATAGGGCAATTTAATCCAAGAAATGCAGGGCAATTTTTTTTTTTATCCGCCCCCCCCCCCCCCCCAATACCAGGTGACAAAAAGTTTCCTTACAGTGGCAGAATAGCCTGTATGGATGGCAGCAGCTCAGGCTGTGCCAGTCAGGGACCTGGTTCCACTTCCACAAGGTTTCTCCACCTCTGTGGGAACACAACTGTCTGCAGCTGTTATGTCCAGTTTTCTTTGGAACATTTAAGAGGCAAATCAGGCCTTTTCTTGGTTTCCTTCAGTGTGATTTCTATTATTTTCTCTTAATAGCCACTCAAATATGGATCTGTCCCCTTGTTTTCTGGGTGCATGCATGCTGGGAAAATGTGTTTACCCCTGCATGTGTCAGTTCTGGTTACCTCCTGCTTCAGAAAGATTTGATGAGATCCTGCCTTTGTTTAACAAGTTTTGGATTTTTCTTATGAATAGATGCTTCTATGCTATTAGGAAGCCAGTCTCTGCCCAGGCTCTGTCTGCCAGTGAAGAGCGGCTGGAGTGGTGCCCTTGGACATGCTCTGGAGAACCCTTGCGTACCAGCTTTTGCCTTGGTTGCAGTAATTGAATGAAGAGGGTGTGGGGGTGTGTGAGTGGCTAAACACAGAAATTCATAGAGATATCAAAAAATTTTGCTATAGGATGAGAGGATTTGGCTGAGTTCAGAAAACTGCATTTTCCATTGAGCCTGAGTCAGGTTAAGCAACTTTTTATTTTATTTTCAACACCTTTTTCAACAACTTGAAAAACAAAATAAATTTCATCTTCCCCCCATGTCCTTTAATTACCTTTCCTTTAAGGGTAGATGCACAAAAATATTGTATTACAGAATATTCCGCAATTTTTATTTCTTCTAGTGGATTATTTTCCGACTGTGTTATGTTCTTATTAAACAGTAATCCCTAAGAAATGTAATTCTTGGAGCAATGGTTTGTTAGTTAATTGCTGGAGAGCAGATGTAGGAAGAGTTCTGTTTTTATCATCTATGGACAAGACTGGAATGTTAGGCTGATTTTTCAGGAAGAGTGTTTCCTAATGA
>JAVJGG010000082.1:6436692-6465439 GCA_035590195.1 Aviceda cuculoides
CAATTGCTTTCAGTTAACCTACCTACCTAGTGCAAAACATGAGACATTTATATTTTAACAAAGCAACATTGTGATGCCTAAACTGTAAGTTCAGGGCACGCCCTGGCTATAAAAGTAAACATCCAGGGCACATCATCCTGCAAAGATCAAAGCACTCTTTTGCTAACATGTATTTTCTGTATCTGCTTAACTTTAGTGATGCGAGGGTAATCCTTTTCTCTCCTGAGGTTCTGTTCATACATGTTACAGATGACTTGCAAGCTTATTATAGAAAGAAAAGAGATGGAAACTGAGAAAGATGGGAAAGATTTGCTCAAGATGTCCACAGAATGGCCGAGTTCTAGGCTAGTGCCTTTATGAATCCTTCAAAAGTAAGAGCCAGGTGGCATCCTTACCTGTTTTCTGCAGCTCATGTCAAAGTCATCTGCTTTGCAGCTGAGGTTGGGATGAATCCTTCAGAGACGATACTGGGCTGTCACTCAAGGACAAAATACCAAACCACTCTCATGCATAAACACATGCAGGAGAACATTAAGACTTTTCCTTGGGGTCCCCATATACCTAGGGTCTGCCTGACAGGTTTACTGAAAGGCCTTTGTTTTACTTTGAATACAGTTAGAAGAATTCTAAAAATATCTTTAAGGCGTAATCCACCATTTTTTTTTAAATGTTTCTGCAGGCTGGATTCCTGCTCTTCTTTCTTTTCCTGCTGTCTGTTTGTGTAAAGGGGAAAGTGAACCATAAAACAGATAAACAAGAGACTCAGTTTGGGTTAAAACTTTAGTATTAATCCCCAAACTTGTAGTTTTTAAAGATATTTAGATTTAGCCTGCTAAATTCAGTTGTTTAGCCTGCTAAATTTGGTATGTTCAACAAGAATGGTAATGACTGCTAAGATAGCACCTTAATTCTCCTACCGTGCATCCTTTGGCTGACATCATGCTTCTCTGCTGAATCATTTAACATCGCACAGAGATGAAAACTCTCCTTTACCCATGCTTAAACCTCCATCTGTTACTGGAGGATGCTGAAGCATCCCATCATCTAACCTATCCCTGAACATCGAAAACCACAGCAGCAGAAGATGCCAGTTGTTAAATGCTCAACTTTAAAAGTATTACTCACATAGGAAGGAGGGCAAAGGAAGGAGGGTGGGAGTACAGTGCAATTTACTGAAAACTCAGAGACAGAGACACAATCATGCTTTTGCAAATCTAATTCTTACAGCCAAACACAGGTGGTTTAAAATATCTTGTCTGCACCCCAAACCCATGTTGCTCCTTGTAAAAGGACTGACATCACCCCTTAATCAAATCTCTCCACAATGCAGCCTGTTACTCTACTCGTTATAGAGATTGTAAGGTTCTAACCAAGCTACGCTTGAAAGAATTTTGAATGAAAGTAATTACTGATGTAACATTGCTTCTTGAAGTAAGAGAGAGAGAGAATTTTTCCTCTCCTCTTTCCTCTGGGGTCTGCAAAAAGCAATCACCTTGCATCAGATGCACAGGCTTTCAAACACCAAAGCAAAATAGGTTTGGGTTGCAGTTAGTACGTGTTCACTGCTCACAATCTCCCTCTCTCTAACCTGGGTCCTGGTCCATGATTCCTCCTCTGTCACATGTACTCAGGCTTGTTTTAGCAGATGATAGCTGCAGATTATAGCAGTCCAATTAAAATGACAGAAATTAGAAACTGGCTGAACCATTCTTACAGCCTCTCTGTCATTCTCATTCCAAAATTTTTCCCTGAAGATACATAGTCAGCTCTCAGCCAGAGCAAATCCACTACAGAGACAGCAGCAAAATTGGACTACAAGACTAAGCCTGTTGAGGCATAATTTATGTGCAGAAACCAGCGTAAGAGTGTGTTATAGCCTGAGTGAATGTGAAGCAGCTAATAGCTGTTTGCCAGGCACAGTCTGAACTGCAGTTCTGCTCAGTCCTCAATAATGTAGTTCATTCCTGGCAAGACTATAATCTACAGCCAACCTGGTGCCTGCAAGCTCCACGCCCCTTTCCTTGTATCAGTCATTGTTGACTGAATGAGAGTTACTGGCGTCATCAGAACCAATACACGGTAAATTGCAGTGAGTCAATAACACAGTGCTTGTACCTGCAGCAAAAGACAGCTATAGCCAAATCCAAATGTCAAGTCAAATTCTAGCTTTGGAAGAAAAATCCGCCAGGAGCATTAGGTATGATGGCTAATTTAAAACAGAATTGGATTACTATCTGTATTATTATCTCTCTGGATGATACTTGGAAGAAGGTGACATTTCTTCTTTCCTTAGAGTGAGGTTTTGCTCTTAAGGTAGGTAGGAGATTCCATTTTTTGGCACATAAAACTGTTGCTTTAAATGACGTTAGCAGACCTGGCTTAGCAGGCCTACTACATTTGCTTCCCCTTTTGCTACTAAATAGGCAGTTGGGACTTTTAATACACTTTCTGGAATGAATTTTATTATTGTCAGTTGCTTGTGGAAAATCCTTAGTGTTACTAAACTCTTTTGTTACCACCAACCTGGAAAACTTGGAAGACATACTTTACATAAGGGGTTCCTGAGCCTACGCAAAGAAACAAAACTTTTGCAGGGTGCATGTGTGCATACATACACCCACAGAGACAGACACACAGACACACACCTCGTTGACACACAAACAGTACTTTCAGAGTGGCTGCTTTCCAGTCTTTGTCAAACTGCCAACTTCTAAGAAATCAGACACTTGCAAAGCTAATTTCCCCCTTATTTCATTTCCAGAGTGCTCTGTGATTCCTCAAGGTTTCGTTCCTCTCTGTAAGCACGGTTCTGTGACGTGGGCCAAGGTAACTATTCAGCTTATGGCACGCCATGAACACTGGGAAACCAAGCCAGTTTGGAGTATTGTTTTAAGCATGTGTGGAGATTTAGGTAGAGGCCTGTTTAAAGATTCTCCAATGCCACTCAATTGCTGTCAGCTGTGTGCTGCGTACCCACCACATGACATCTGAAACCTGTAACACATGTCTACTGCAGAAATAATCACAAGATTAATGAACCTATTGCAGTTGTTTGATATTATTTTTGCCAGAGGATGCTCTTTTTTTTGCAGTTCCAGTGTTGGATTATCCCCTTCCTGAGATCTGTTATTTTAAGCAAGACTCACACATCTCAGCTTAAGGATTGCATGAGTTTATGAACAATTCTGATTGTTGTTTCAGCTAAAAGTAAAATGGATAGAGATCTTTCAAAAAAGTCAGAGGAGAACCCCACTATCCTGGCCAGTATTTTCTCTCCAAAACCTGGAAATGACTGTAGCTTTGCATGAGGTGGAATTAATCCACCTTGAATAGCTTGTGCGTTTCACTAAATGTTTTGGGGGACCAGGACAGACACAGATGGGATGTTCCCCATCACTCTAGGATCCGGAGAGCTCCTTTGACCTGTACAGAGACTCCGCTCCTTGAGGATGCTGATTTTCCACCAGAGTCCCCATGACCCACTGAACTACAAGTAACAAAATCGAGCAACATTTTTCCTGGAAACTGTTGTCAGCCAGGCTCTGTGAGATTTTTTGCATAATGCTTTTAGTCCTTTCTTTTGCTTATGAGGAAATACAATTTTTTTAATGATACTGTGCTTGAGTTCAGATGCGCACAGGCTGTTATTTCACACAGCACTCCTGCGTGTGTGCCACTTATCTCAGGGCATTGCTTTTTACAGTCTTTCCATTATCACCAGCTAGTTGCTTCTCTCCCTTCTGCTCTTCTCTTGTATCATCCATGGCAAAACCACTGAGACTGCCTACAGTTGCCTGTGGTCTAACACAATGTTATGAGGAGGGCTCATTCCTTTCTACCTCCATCACCGCCCACTTACTACTGTCACCAACGTTGTTTAAAAAGGCAGCTTGTGTTCAGCATGTGCCTGTGTTTTTTCCCAGTTAAGCAGTACTATGTATTTAGAAACAAGTTTCAAAGCTAGCCGGGGCCCATCAGATGCTATAAGGTTTCCATTCCCCTCATTTACGTCTTTGTTAGCATTAACAAATCCCAGTGCTGCTGTAACTCTCTTCTGAACAGTGCTGAGCTTCAAGTGGTGCTGTCAGCTACCACACAACTCTTAGGAGGCTTTGTCTTCGAGCTTTCAGGTAGCTGCTGTTACACAACTTAGCAGCGTTACCTAGCGAAGGCTGCTAATCAAAAGCAGAATGGAACAAAGCCTTTGCTCTGATTGACAAGGGTTTGTGCAGACCCTGAGTTGAAGAGCTGTGTCTAAGTATTATGCTAAAGTCAGTGATGAAAGGTGAGATTTCTTGCCCAGTGGAGTGGCCTGTTTTCATCCCCAGAGCATAAAGCATTAAGGTGGTCTGCACAAGCAAATGCTGCATTCCCTAGCCCAAAGCAAACAGCAGCTCTCTAGAGTTTTAGATCAGGAGCCCCTGTGGGCTCTATTATCAGTTTTTAGGCAAGGTGAAAATCTTGAGGAGAAACACATGGTTATTATACAACCAAAGGAGCTACAGTTCTTTGTCCAGCCCTTGCCAAAGTAGTCGGTGAATAAAGAGTGCAAATACAACAGTAATAACGTGAGCAGTTTCTGTTCTGTTGTCCCATTTCTGTTCTACTGCTGGAAAACCGCTGCTCAGAAGGCATCATTTCAGGGAGTGCCAGGGGGACGGTAACCTCATTTCTTGTATTAGAAGTGATCATATGCCATAGGTGCTTGCCTCAAATATCACTCACTTCATGAAGGCCTTCTCTTCCTCTGCACTGAGGAAATCACTATTTTATCTTAGCACACCAGCTTAGGTACAGCCAGATACCTCCTAAACAGGACTATCCTATGTAATAAGAAGACAAGCTGAGACTCTTCTCAAGGTGTGAACCCAAGTCCTGCCAAGATGGCAACTGAAATCCAGAGGAAAACGTATTGGTGCTGAGGGGTGAACGTGGGCAGTCTGAAGTACTGTTCTGCAAAGTCTCATCCTGTGCTGCTCTTTCCTCCAGTAAGTGATAAGAACTTTTGAGAGCTTGATACATATGCCATTGACAGGCTATTACGTGCCGTCCAACAAAATCTTGATTAGTCCAATCCTAGTCATAAAGCTTTCCTTAAGGAGGCGCTGGCAAAGGTTTGGAGGTTCAGGGGCTTTAAAAGATCATAAGGACTATTACGGTCACACTATCTGAACTCCAGTATAACACAGGCCATTTAATTTAGCTCATTGGTCTCTAAATTTAGACTAGCAGCTTCTTACTGAAGCAGTCTTGGTATCTTTTGGAAAGACATCCAGCCCTGATGTGAAGACTCCAGGAAACGGAGAATGTACCACATCCCTTGATAATAGTTACTACTGCTTAACTACTCTTACACTTGAAAGTTCTTGTGCCTGTGTCTATTAAACTAAAAAGCTTTCTCATATCTGAAATCTTCCTCCACTCAGGTACTTATAGGCTGCAATTAAACCACTTTTCCCCTTTCCTATTGGTGTTCGCGCTGTGTGTTAAGCCCAGATGAGGAAGGCTATTTCTATGCCTTGATTCAGTCTTGGCAGTTTCCCTGAGCCAACCCTATTTTTTATGCCTTTTTTGAAACAAAGCATGGACACCAGGACAGGAATGGGTTTCCAGAAATGGCTTTGGGCAAAGGTTAGTACAATCTACTTCTCAGTGTTTCCTTTTCCTGGAGAACCTGTTTTAGCCGGTGAAGTTTTACCTAGTCCTTTAAAGGGTCTCTAAACACTTTGGGGAATTAGAAAAAACAATGCTTCTGGCAAGTTCAGGGAAGTTCTGCTGAGTATCAAGAAACAAAACAGAAGCACTGGCTAACGCCTGGTAGCTCATTTTCCATCTATCACAAAGGAGGAGGGCAAAGGGTTGGTGGGAACTACTTGTAATTGCAGATTTCAAAGGGTGTGATTACAATTTGTCTCTACTGTGAAAGCTCAAGTTTGGAAATAATTGCTTTGTTTAACTTTAGCTCTGTTCCTTTTGTACTGCGTTTAAAAACATCCCAGAATATCTTTAGAGCTGCATATTCGTCTGTAACTGGCAGAATGACTCCAATAGCATAGGGCTAGCACTCCTGAGCTCAGACTATTTTCTCTGAGTCAAATACAACAAAAAGCTTTACTGATAGATTGAAACCTGAATTATATAGGTATCAGACAGCCCATCAACAGCAACACAGGGTAGCTAGGCTAAAGACATAAATAGAATTAACGGCCCCAATGGCAGCATTATGTCTACTGAGCTCTCCTTTCATATTTGCCTGCTTTTAGCTAAAACCTCCACCTTCCTACAACAGTTACTGGTGGTTTCTGCAAGCATTGATTTGTTCTGATGAGTAGAAAAAACTTGCCATGTATCTTTTTGAGATATGCCTGCGATATTTCCTACAAAGGAAACAAGTAAAACTTCTGAAACCTCATTCTCGCTTAAAAATATCCACAAGTTATTCTTGCTCTAAACTTCAGTTTGCATTCCCTTTGTACTAGGGCAATAAAACAAACATGTAATTTACTGATTAATTTTGTTACTCTGGCTGCTGACTGCGTATTTACCTGCGAATTTTGCTTTCTCCCTTCACAGTTTACCATTCTACTATATCCAACAAAGCAGTTCACTCCAAGCGCGAGTCGCTCCTGTTCATAGGCCCAGCAGAAGGCCTGCATAGTACAGGCATACAGTCCGTAAACACCCACTATAACTAATTTAACTTAAACCTTCAACTTATATTTGCTTGTTGGAAAAATAAAAATACATAAACTACTGCCCTTTGGTTTTGAAAGAGCCAGTGCAAACTATTCCAGTTCAGACGATCCAGTAACTCAGCATGAGACACAGCCAAGTTCTGGTCTCAGAGAGATTTCGCGCAGATCTGTGCTGTGCCTGCACCTACTTGATATGGTCCTCTAGAAGCCTGGAGTCTGTTTAAATCTCAGTCTAAGTTACCATTAGAATTTGCAGTTCTGCTAATAGCCTTTATTCCCTCCCTGTTTTTCATCACACACCTGGGAACCCAGATTTTATTGTTATATGTCTACTGCATGCCATTGTCTCCTGGCTCCTCAGTACTTTGGCCCTTTACCCATCTGGTTGCCTTCAGTTCTATGCAAGAGATATTGCTTAGGGTCATAGCAGCCAGGTGCAAATGACTGCAGCCCTAGCAGCTGGCTCAGTGGATTTATCTGTTTTCTTTGCCGTTGGGCTTATTCCTATCACCAAGGACTCTGTGGTGCTGAGGCTAGAGCATTTGCTTTTGCAAATTTAAATCCTGCTCTCCAGCTGAGTGTCCGAGCGCAACAAAAGCCAGCAGCATCAAAACTGATTAAACACCTTTCTGTAGAATGAATTCTGGTTGCATAGTAAAGGTGCAAAATGAATGTTTAAGGCAGAGGTTGAACCCCAGCACCAGTCTGCTGCTGCTAACAGGCTTTACAGAAGGATGACAGGCCCACAAACAGCAGGCAGGAAGCTGGGCTATAACCAGTGCAAAGGGCTGTGCAGCGAAAGGTTTGCTGCTGGCATCTGGGGCCACTAATGGCTTTGCTGTAAACCACTCTGCAGTACTGGCCACCATGCATTGCAAAGTAGTCCTGCAAATATTAATGAAGGCTCAAGACACATCTCGTTTATCTCTGTTTTGCAGATGGGTAGGATAGAATCAGACCTTTCCAGGGACTCCTTCAGGGCTGCACAGAGGCTTTGCAGCATAATCAAGATTAAAACACTTGCAGTTGTTGTGTCAGTCTGAAACTGCACTGCCCTGCTGGACCAGGGAGCAGAACTAAGGAGTCTAGTTTTCAGCCTCTACCTTTTCAGGGGTGACTAGACACCCTTGCTAATAATCAAGGTTAATTTTAGTTAGTCAAAGTTATAATTTATTACTCCTCTTCTGGAGCATTTTGCTTCTCAGGGTGGGGGCACTTACAAAGATTGTTTCATGCACAGTGATTGTGTCTTTCTCTGAAGCCAAACTGGAAGTATGTCCCTACTTTGCTTCCATTGCTACTATTCATGTCAGGGAATCTTCAATACTTGATCTTTTTTGAGGTCAACATTTTTCTCCCTTCTCTTTTTTGTGTTCAGAGGGAAAATGGTGCTTCTTTAGGATCTGTGCAAAGCAACCGCGTGCATTTTAAGCACAGATCCCTGATCCCCCAGAGAGCTGCCTAATTGAACACGAACTCGCTTACTCACGCAAGCCCCGTGGCTCAGCCGCTCTCACCCTGCTGGACCTCCCCCAGCCACTGTCTGCTGCATCGCAGAGCGGCTAGTTAGAGATGAAGAGAAGAGGCTTTGTCGCCTTTGACGTTCACACATCACAGCTGCCACTCTTAGACCACTTAATAATTATTTTTCCTTTTTGTGGATTAGGACTATCAGTGCAATGCAGTTTCTTTACATCTTTCCTGTGAATGGCCTGCTTGCATTTGGGGGAATATGTATGGAAGTGGCTCTATTTAAAGCATAGATGCAGAAGACAACCAGAATCAAGTTGCAGGAGCAGGGAGCATGCTTCTAACAGAGCACGTAGCCAGATGCTCATGCCGCAAAGTCAACATCACAGGAGTCAGGAGGTCAAGCTACTACAGACTGTAGCTAACCCATTTCTCCTGTCCACTCAGTGTCTGCCTGCTGTCATTTAAAACATTTTGGTTGTTGCCTCTTTTGTGAGCTGCCACCACTCTGGATGTGATGAAATACCATTTGAAAAATGAATTTCCTGCTAAATAAAACTTTAACAACAACATGTCCAGCCGTTAGTCTTCTGTAGTCTCCCATTCCTTACCACAGGCAGGCATTTAGAAAGCCTCTCCAAGGTGGGCAAGCCGAGTTTGTTCAGGAGAAAATGTTGTACTGCCCTTCTCTTTTGCCCCAGAAGCACTCCTTTAAGATTAAAGAGGAAAAAGAAAATACAGATTGTAATCTGTTTCACATAGCTGCTCTGTGAACTGTTTTACGGAGTTGCCAACAAGAAAAAGAGCTGAAGCTGGAAAGAAAGGTGAGCAGATAGTGAACACGCACATGCACATACACATAGTTTTCTTGTCAACATACCAGGATGTTCTGGGGAAATCCCAAACCCTCATTTTGCAGCAACAGAGGCAAGTAGTGTGCCTCATGGGGAGGCTGGCAGCACTCAAGGTGATCCTGAAGGGGCCTGGATTGCTGTGGCTCTGTGGAATTAAGCAGAAGCTACCCATTTCAGCCTGGCTCTGCTCCCCACCTCACAAAGCCACAGTGCCCCCGGGCAACGCCAGTGCCAGCCAGCAGTGTAACAGGCATGGAAAGTGACCCTGCTTGTCGTGCATCGTCTCGTCGCTGGTAAAATCTGTCTCGGTCACAAGGAGGAGCACTTGGCCTCACTTTAGCTAACGGAGATGTTGCAGTGCCCAGGGAAGTATATTAGCCAGTGACTTCGTTTCCAAGGTCTCGTTCTTGGTTTATTCGCTGCTGATAGGAAGCTTATTTCACCAGAGCACTGTGGGCTGGCCAGTTCACTTTCATAAACCAGTACCTGAAATAAATGCTGCAGTTGTCTACCCAAGAATAGCTATGTTGCTGTAAGGCATCTTCCAGCATACTCTGGAATAAGAGTGCAGACATCCTCAGGAAGCCCCAGTGAGCCAAAGAGAGCCTGGAAATACATCAAGAGAAACAACCTGCAGAAGACATGAATGAAAACGAAGGAGCAGGGGAGGATGGAACATTGGAGCTTGGCCAGCAATGTTGACGGGTAGTTAGATCTAGGGAAACAGATCTTCTAGAGGGAAACAATCTTTGTCCCTACCACATATAAACTTATATTTATTTTTGTTAGTCAAAATCTGCTTCATTTTGATTTGGTCACGGGCTGTTTTGACTGAACAGGCCAAATTTGCAAAAAGAAAAAAGATGATAATTTAAAATGTTAATTTTCATCTAAATGTTCCACAGGAACTTAGTGAGCACTCCTGAAGGTTTGCTGGAAGCAATTCTGCCTGCCCAGAGTTACAGTAATATCTGGACTGAAAGGCTGGGGTGGGGGGTAGGGGTGGGGGGGGGCGGGAAGAGGAAACAGACTCTGCTTCTTGCCTACACTTTGAATTTTAGCCAAGAACATATCTGTTTTACTTACATGTGTTGTTAAACAGGCAATAACTGCCTTCAATGTATTGGATTTTTCTCTAAGGCCCTCATGAAAGTATTTAGACACTGAAGAGCTCAGAGCTGTTTTCTTTTCCCCTTTCCTGTCTCCCCCTTCACTGTTCTCTCTCTTCCAGTGTGTGTTCCATCAAGGTATGGTTTTGATTAACTGGAGAAAGGGCCTGTAAACATTATAATACTGTAACTCGCTCATGCTCTGTCTATATATTTACATAAATCTTATAGGAAGGGGATCTTGGTGTCTAGCTGGGACCTTACATGAATAAGTAGTAAAAAGAGTTGTTCTCTCTTTTTGCTATCTTTCACTCTTGCCCATAGTTGGCCACTTTTCTCATTCTCAGTTTTTTCCTTTCAAATCCAATATGCTTGTTCAAATGGGCTTGTCCAAACTAGGTTATAAAATCTTCAATTACTTTAGAGTTCATGAGTGTTTGTAGTCTATGAGCTGTGCAATATTTTCTGCTCCATTTGCCAAGAGCTGGAAAACTATGGTCCACCCTGTTAGGACGTATCTGTGTAGAGCGCTCTCTCAAAATATTAAATCAATCCAATATTTATTTCCATGCCCCTATTGTTCTGCCCTCTTAAACCTTAGATAGCAAGATGGCTAACAAGAAATGTGTACTTTCTGCACTCTATTACAGCTATTTGGAAAAAAGATAATAGCGAAACACTGCAGCCGTATCATAAGCCCCAGGGAATTATATCTGCAGCATGAAAGTTGGATGCCAAAGTGAATGGTCTCTTGATCCTAAACTTTTTCAATTCCTTTCAAGCAAGCTCTCCTGCTTTCTTCCTGTTATTATAGCTGTACCTATCAGTTTAATATTATAGATCTTAACCCTATTATAGGGCCCTTTCTGCCAAACATTCCAGTCCCTTGCATACCAAAGGATTCACTTCCTGTATGCGACTGCCTTGAAACAAACAGGGAAATCCTTTCAAACCATCTGCAGTCCACTTTGCGATGCCTGAAGTACACAGTCCTGCTCCAGCTCCAGGAAAGTTTATGGCTAACAATGGCGAAGGTTTCCAGTGCTGTATCTCACAGTTACATTGTGAGGTTTGCTCAGTGGCTTTGGATGACTTGGCCTGAGATCCTTGGGGAGGTTGGGTTTTTTTCTTTTTTCCATTCTTCTCCGACTGCACAGCTATATGTGCCCACCAGTGGCAGGTTCAGCAGGCACAAAGAATGGAAGAGGCATTTAAAACTTTCTCAGCTAAAGGCAAAACCTGCCATCACAGCAGGTCCACCACATAGATGTTATGGCTATCTGCCTAGGAGAAAAATGCACTGCTTTTGCCTACATTCCTCTTATCCAGGGGTCAAGTAGAGAATTTTAATCTCTAATACCGATTAATCCATCACAAAAATCCCTGAAAATATGCTAATGAGAGAAAAATCCAAGGAGCAAGTAAACCGCAGAATGGCATTGAGACAGGTGCAAAACCAGGAACTGCCTTTTGACATAGTAACAAAATCATGAGGCATGAGTTTCTGTTTGAACTAAGCAAAATAAATACTCTTAACCCAGAAACAGTTAGGGGAAAGAATGCCAAGAGACTCATAAAACCATCACTGCAGTATTTGCATTGATGATTTTAGCTGGCATTTTACAGTGTGGTGTTTCGTTCATGTGCTCAAGGCAGAAAAACCTATCCCCAAGTCAAAAAAACATTAAAGTAAAAAATGGATTTCAATAAAACAGAATATAAAACTAAGAAATAACTGTAAATGGAATTGAAAGCAAACTGCATAAAGCTCCAGAGTGAGCCTTTCCTTTCTGTTCCAGGAACTTGACCTATTGCAGCTGCGAAGTGATCATTATTCATACGTACTTTCCTGTGAATTTACTGCTTATGGTAATATTCAGTGGTCCTTCAATCACAGGCATTTGTCTGTTCATTTCCATATCTCCTAAAAACTAACCAAGAGCAGGTATTAAGTCGCCGCCTTCTCACCATCTGATCTGCCAATGCTGAAATGAACAGAACGACAATTTCTAGATTCTGTAAGTGTTGAAATGTGGGAAGTGGTATCAGAGGAGCAGAACAGGTAAGGGTGAAAAAAACCCTCACTGAAGACAGAAAATGTGAAATTATTTGCATTCCAGCAATGAGTTTTCTCCCCAGAGGCACAAATGTTGGAGTTCACGTGATGGCAAAAACACTACTATCATGTAAAAGTTGGCTCTGCCATGAAAAATGTGAAGTGACTTTTCAATGTGAATTCACAGTATTGCCAAGGGGGAAAGTGCTGTCTTTCAAAGCTTTGAAAAAGGCCAAAATAAAATGGTAAATTTCACCCAGAACCAAATAAACAAACAATAAAAAACACTTTCACTTTGAATCTCTCGGAGCTGGCAGGCTTGGCTAGTTCCATACACTGTCTATCAGTGGTGACGATGCCACTGCTCCATAATTTGCAAGCCAAGGGGCACAGGGACTGAGCTTTGCCAGGATAAGATTCCCCAATTTTCAGTCAGTGGCATAGAAAACTACTTTTCTGTCCTTCAGCACCAAGCAGTTACCAGAATGGGAGAGAAAAGAACACCATCTAGTCCCATCGTCCATCTCCAGCAGCAGCAGCAGCCGCAGCCAGGACCAGCTGCTTTAGAGGAAGGTGCTTAACAATTTGCAAAAGGCAATTGTGGATGCTTTTCCAGAGAGAACATTTCCTCTCTGGATTTAGTGCCAAACCTGACACAGGTGTGAACACACAGAGCTGCAAATTTTCTAAACTATCCGATCCAGCTTCACTACCTCTTCCTGGCCTCTTTAAACTGTAAACAGATTAGGGCTTGGCCTTATCCATCCAAACGGAAATCAATCTAGCATAGAGAAGTCTGCAGCTGGTGTAAGGTCATTTAATTTAGCTGCTTCTTTAGCTCTCACATCCCTGACTCTGTGTAGTCCAGGGTTTCTCCTGCACTCTGACCCTTCTCGGGGGCAGCGGGGTGCTTTGCAGCTGAATGTCACCTGAACATGCCCCTGGCCGTCTCTCATATGAGATGAGGAGATGGGGAGAAAGAACAGGGAGTTGCACTAGCACCCTCTTCACTGCACTGCTGGGACCTCAGCTGCAATGAGGAGTCTGTTCTCTTAGATGTGGGTAATCGTACCAGTCTAGACAGTACCCAGGTGCTAGCAAAGTACCCACTGAAGGGAGACTCTCTTAGGAGAAGACGATTCCTATCTGTTTGTTTAAACTCAATAATCCAGCCCCTTCTGTTGCTAGTTCCCTCCATACTGCAATTTTGCCTTTGCCTTTGAAGGAGACTTTTCCAATGCCTGTTACATCAATGGCTGAATAGTTCCCTTAATTTCTACACTTGAATATAAACTATTTCCAAATAAAGATGGTGCATAATAAGCCTTAATATGAATGATTGCTTAGCTGGATAGGGAAGTGTGAGTGTAATGGCAGTGGAGGAGAGAGAGCAGTAAATGAGTATCTCACACAGGGAGAAAACAGCTCTGATTTCTATTATCTCAGTAATAAATGGCTGTTTGACATTCTTCAGTGTTACTATATATGGTTTGATATTACAATACACACTGTATAACTCAGTTACTCAGTGCAAAAGGCTGTGGCATCCTTCCAAAACCTAATATATGTGAAAGAGTAATTTCTGCAAGGAACTCAACTCTGTCGCTGTCATGGATTTGCAGAAGAAACTGATTGGCAACCAGTTACCTAGGGACGGTTTTTAAAAGATTATACATTTATTATTTTATCATTTTACACGGATCAAATAGAATGCTAAGTATAAAGTCACTGCTATTGTTAGCCTGTGAAAATGAGTAGAATTTACTGGAAAAAGATGTCAGAACCTGAATGAAAAGGAGTGGATGCTTTGCTCAGAAAGAGTTGATTTTCAAGTTGATTCTTTATTTTACTTTCTTTCTTTTCCATCTAAAGGTGTACTAAAAAACAGAAATGAGAGGCAAGACTGAAATGTACTCTATTAGCGGATGTGTAGGAGATCATCTATTTCTTGATAAAATACTGTGCCTTGCATTAGATATGACATTTAAAAGTAATAGAATACCTTGTGCAAACAAAAGGTGATACATAAGGGATGGAAACCTTCTGTAATTACTAAATGTGAGGAGGTTTACAAACAACCTGTTGCAATCTTCAGTGTTTGGAGTGATGTTGTAGGGATAGTCCCTTTGAACTGATGCTCAGCCACATCCCTAGTCTGTTGTCATCCTCATCCTCCTTGCAGATAAATATTCTGCGCTATTATCTAGGTCACTGATGAAAATGTAGAACAACATGGGCCCTAATATGGATTCCCAGACATTGGTCATAGATCATTGCCCTTTTAAGCCTGGTAACCCAGCCCACTTTTAAGCCACTGAATAGCCCATTCGTGAGGTCCATCCTTAGCTTCTAAATACAAATGTTGCAGGAGACAGTGTAAAAAACCTTACTAAATTGCATCTTCCTCTCTTCCTTTAGCCTTACTCTCATGTTGGCCACTTTTCTCAGTAGCCTTGGAGCCTCCCATCCAGCCCCATGAATTTGAATACATCTAGTTTCTCTGAAGAGTTCCTAGCTTGTTACTCCCCGACATTAGAGGAGATAAAATTACTCTTGGTGTTTCCTCCCCAGCTAGCATGACTTACGGGCACAGACAGCAGAGTCTGCGGCCTGATTGTACTTGGGCAAACATTTGAGCTGGATGGAAGATTCCAGGTTCAGGTCACAAAGCCATTCCAGGCATGCTTCATAGAGGAATTGTCTTCTTCCTGTCTTCCCCACACCATGTTGCGTTTAACTTCCAAGGCTCATTAACCACAAGCCCGTACCTTGTTACCACGTCAATTCAGTGGAGTTATTTTTCGGCTGCAGTTATGCTTCAACTTGGAGTATTAATTTCCTTTAACACTTGCCCTATTAATCACTTTAACAATCAAATTAAGACCATTATTTTAATGAGTTAATGGATTATACAGAGGAGACAATACACGTTTATAACCACTTATGCCAGAGCACTTTTATAAAAGTCAGCCTTGTCAATAATATATTAGACCATAAATGTACTCCTATAGGGTCGGGGGAAGGGATGGGAAAGTGTTCTGTTTGACAGATTTAAATATGTCTGCCTCATCTCTGTGGGAGCTTTTATGTGCTGTGGGCCTATTAAAATCAAGTGCGAGCCATTGAAAGGAAGAGCTGTTATTTTGGGGGGGGATATTAGTGCTAGATGGCAGGGTATTCTCTTTTAGATTGCCTCTAACCTAGCTGCTCTAGATATGTCATCAAAATGAAGCTTTTTTTGACACATTTTTCACATATTTTCTCAAGTAGATGCTGCATTACAAAATTCCACCATCTCTCCTTTGATTCACAGCTCCCTACTCCTCATGTGGAAATTTTGGCCTGAGGAAATGGGGAATTATTCAAGTACTGAGTCCTGACAACTTTCGTATTTCTCTGATTAAAAGCATGATTTCTTGGGGGATTACACCCTGCCAGGGCAAGTTAGATTAGCATTTACAAGAGATGGAAAGACAGCAAGGTTAAGAGTAGAGGGACCAAACCCAACCTGTGCAAGAATATATGGACATGCTTTCATCCCATGAGTCAGGGCGGGTTTGCATAGGCTAAGTTTTTGTCACTGATGCTTATAAGGAGTTGAAGAGCTTTAGGCAAAAATGTTCTTGCCATGATCAGTAGAAGCCATACCTTTTAAAGGTTTCAGTAGCCTTTAAAGAAAAGAACAGGGGAAAATCAGCCACTCTGAGGCACTCTAGTTCCCTGTCTCTCTCAAGCAGAAATTAATAATGACCTCTTTCATCTTACTGTTCCCAAAGATGGGACTGAGTGCAGAATACCAACATCTACCATTGGAGCTGAAGCATAATGACGGAACTCAAACTGAAGCACTTCATTTCCTTTGGACCAGCTTCTGGGCCCAAGTCTTCTAGCCACAAGCAGCAGGTGCCTGCCTGATCAACAGATAATATAATTTTTCTGTGTTGTGCACATTTCCACAGCGACCCCTATGCCACCTAAGAAAATGGTGCACTCGTCAGAATATGGCCTCATCAGCCCTCATCTGGCTGAACTAGGAAAGCACGTGCATCAGGATTTCCAGACTCATGACACTCAAGATAGAAAGCAACTGTTTAAAATGTCTTTCTAATGGGAGAGATATATCAACAAGGCTTTGCTTTCTGCCGCTGAATCCTATGATTGATCATACAATTTCATTGTGCAAAAATCCATCTATATTCCTGAAGCAGTTTCTGCTAAGATAATACTTCAGTTATGTGCCATCTATACCAATAACTCTGGGGCTTACAGATCTATCGGAATCTTTACAAGGGATATACCACAATGCTGTTGAAATAAACGACATCTTTCCAGTTTAAAGCATCAATTTCCAGAATCAAGGATGTGTTTGTGGGTGGGATAGGAATATACATCAGAAAGACTAAATCGAAATGACCAGGATGAGTTGGGATGAGCTGAAATAAATTTTATTGTGACCATAGTTAGAGAGACTGTTTTTTTCATGATGGCTGTATTTAGGGTGTACATATGGAAGATTCACTTGACTGTCCTTCAGAGAGGAATAGTAGGTAGTAGGAAACTGCCTGATTATGCACAGTTAATGTGTAAGGACCCTGGGACCCAACCCTAGCTGATTGTTGCCAGCCTGAGAAACGTTAAAGAAATGTGTTTAGAAGAACCTGAGCTGAGGAAGAGACTTTGGCTATGTCTACGTTAGCAAGTAGTGCAGCCCAATAGCAGAAGATCTATAGCGTGAAACAACTGGTGGTGAGGACCCAATATCCATATTACATGCTTTGATGGCTTTTCTGCAGGCTGACTGTAGTATGGTCACATTAACTGAATGCCCAGGAGGCACTGCCACACATAATGGTTGTCCCCAGAGCACATTTTCCCATTCAGTTTCTTCTGAAAGGAGTCCAGGCTGCATGCTCTGTGACAATGAGTGTACGTGCTTCAGAAGTGTACTGCTGATCTGAACTAAGATGCTAGCTGAAATGCACCTTCTGTTGGAGGGAGGGAGAAAGGGAACTAAGTACTCACCCTTTCAAGAAATGCCAAGGATTTTAAAGGTAATGGCTTTGCAAGACAAGCTCTAATCCTGTATTACTTCTGCTTGATGAGTAGAATCTGAACAACAGAACCCCCCCTACCTGAGTAAAGCATTTAGCAATGAAGGGATGTCCATTGCCTTCTTAACACACAATGGTGGGATCACTAAAGACTCATTCCCTTAAAACATTTTTATCTCCTTGGTGAAAGGTACATTAGAAATACATAATTTAAACTCACAACCCATTAATCTACATGCAAAAGCAAACTCAGAAATGTAAAGTATGTATTATTTGCCAACGATACATCTTTCCTATTAAGATCAGCAAGAGTAAGTGATGTTATTCTCTTTCTGGTTTGCTGGGCAGTTAGGGAGTTAGGGTGAGGCAAGCAAATAGTCAGTCAGTCAGTAATCTTTCTTTTAAAAAAAGGAAAAAGGCAGCATTGGTGTCATGACATTTACTGCTCCTCCAGCACATCCGAGACAATGCAGTGGTTACTCCCATGAGCTGACCAAGACACCATCTGCAAAGCACTACTGCTACATTTCTGAAAAGTGGAATCAATTTCTAGCTCCTGCATGGCCTCATGTTAACTTGCCTACTTTTCACTTCCCTCCCTGTAAGAAGCGACGATATGTCCACCATGGGCCATAAGGACTACCCCTGCCTGTGCAGCCTTGCTGCTAATGGCACTGTGCTCTGCCTGCAGACACTTATGTCACAGGTGCCCTCTGGATGCTAAGAGCAGCCTGGCCCTTCACCTTGCCTTTGGACAGGACAGGTCAGGTGTGTGCCTTCCTGGACAGGATTAGGATCCTTCAGAGTTTTGTTAGCATTAATTTTAAATTAATACTGGGGAGATGTTGTGTCCTAGATTTCAGGTGTCAGCTTATGAGTACAGAAGTTCTAAGCCCTTAAGGTAGTTCGTTAAATACCATGCTCCAAGGCAATGGTCCTTCTTGGGTTGAGGACTGGAAAGTATATCTTTCAAAGCTACTAGATTCAACACATAATTTAAGTTCTAATATAAAACCATAATATGATTATATTCAGACATATTTTCTTTCCTGCCTTGGTCTTACACACCTGTTACTGTTTCAAATCCTAGTTACTTTAGAGTAACTTTTTAATAGCAAAATCAAGTTTGTCTAAGCAAAATTTCATTATCATAGAATTCTCATTAAAAAGGTGTCTGATATAAAAAGCAAAGGATGGGAATGAGTAAAGTGCAAATCATTACTGTAGTTTTCTTCCAGACTGGTCTGCACTCTGAAGAGATATCCAGTACTTTTACTGCTACAATGAATAGTGACCAGCACCTAACAGAAATTTTTGGGCATCTAATTTATAGGTTCTTCCTTTGAGTTATGTACTTTCCTATTACAGGAACAAAGAACCAGAAGGGGCCTCTTATTCCACCAAGTCCAGTCATCTGCTAGATCTAAACATAATTTTTCTCAAATGGAAACACTGAAAATTCCTACAGGGTCTTTTACCTGTCAATTTTTATGTTAAGATTGTACCTCAGGGCATTCTGGGTGCACGGGTACTACTTAGGTGAACCTCCTTGCCCTTCCTAGCTGTAAATATCAATAGCATTTTCATCCTAGACGGAAGTTCTGTGGCAACCAGGAATAAAGACACCTGACCAGTTCCACGCTAGCAGCACCGTTAAAAAACATAAGAAAACAAATCCCAGAAGTTCTTGAAAGGAGGATTGTTAATCTAGTAAATAGAACAGTGTGCAAGATTGAGGATATGATTATATATTAAAATTGAGAATCAAAGTCTATGGTTACAAACCATACATCTATTACTATCTGCAGATCTAAAGGAACAATCTAAAGGTGTTTTTTCTGCAGTGTTAGTGCTAAATATGGTGCAGAAATGTATTTTTAAAATTTGGTGAAATTAAGATCTTGGGGTACATATCTTTGACCTCTAAATTGGGTACCGTAACTTTGACAGAGGGCTGTTGTGAGTGTAATTCACTGTAGACACTCATTCATTCTGTGGTGGAGGCCATGCCAGCATTAAAAATTTGGGCACAGAACCAGATTAAAGTGACATGGGCAAAGCTGTGCTCTAAGAATCCAGAAATGCTATTAGAAAGCTAAGTGCATTAAATGCTGCACTTTTCACTTTCTATCCCAAAATGCTTCCTTACTTTCTACCATGCGCATCTGTGCAAAGACACTATTTCCATGATTTATATATGCTTTATTTTTGTTGACACTTCTGCAGAGCTCCTTGCTGAAATAAAGAAGATAATAAAAAATTAATGCCATGTTTATCACAGGTGTAAGTGTAAAACCTTAGTCATGACTTATTTTTTGCTACCCCAAAAAAGTCAAGCTGATGCTTTCTCATTCTCGGAGCTTATTTGCATGGTGTTTGAAGTTCCCCATCAATGTGGTTTTCTCCAATTCTCTCTAGGGCCCAGATGAGGTCAAAATAATTCCTCCTGCTTTTTAATCTCAGCATCGTCTTGCTGGAGTGAAGCAGACAAAGTCGAATGTTATGGTCTCATGATTTTACTTTACATAAAAGACAATCTTCACCATGTCTTCCAGACTACCACAAATTCTTATTACTAAAATATTAATGCAGTAATGCAATGAAAGTGATCTGAATTTGAGGCCTCGGTACAGCAGCTGTGGACCACAGCTGAGGAACCATTCAGCTAGACAGTCCAAACATAATATCATACTGGGATCAGTGCCCTTAATTCAGCTCCCTGCTAAACGATGCATCTAAGAAGAGCAGTGATATTTCTTCACAAATGGCCTGTAATCATGTACCATTCCTGTCCTAAAGGGAACAATGTCCACAGTCAACACAGCAATTCCCCACACCGTGGAAACAGTGAGAAGGAGAAATACACCTCAGGAGAAAAGAGGGTTTGGTGGGTTGCACTCTAATTTATGAGCCAGCAGGAGAAATAGGTTGGAGACCTTGCTCTTCATGTCAGCTTGAAGGAGGTTCAGTGAGGACTCAAGATCGTGAGGCTCTAGGACAATAATGGGGCTGTGCTACAAGCGTTAACTGTTTTCAATTTATGTTATGGACAGTTAAAGTTGACTTGAGGTAGGTGGCAACAGATGAAGGGGCAACATATGATAACTCAAAAACGTTATCTGGGATATGAAACTACTATCAAAGAACAGGAGCAGTCCACAGAGAAAGGAAAATGCTGGTCCCAAGGACGACCTAGATGAGCAGGATGACCACTTTCCAAGGAAGCAAAGTCCCTCACGCAACATTTGAGATGAGCTGTATTTCCTTGTCAGTGGAATTCATTCATTAAGGCTCCTGTTCTTCAGAAATTGTCACCATCAGAATCCTCAAAATAAGCCATCTTACCAAAATAAATTTATTAGCAAACTCTCTCTGGCTCCCCCACTACAAGCACTCTTAAGCAAATGAAATAGAGGCCTTCAGGCTCTCTCCCTTTTTATTCTTCCTTGTGATTAACTGCATAATAAAAAAAGATATTAAGTGGGTATAAATTTTATACAGGCCCATCTAAATGGCAAACCATTATAACTACAACAATAAATAAGGGCCATATTTTTGTGGAGTGTTTAAACGTAGCATGCATATGCACTGTGACTATTCCAACTCAACTGTTTCCTCCCAAGCCAATAAGCTGCCAGGAGAACTGGGTACCCCCAGCTCCAAGCTTGTGTGTGTTTACTACTGCTGACAGCTCCCTGTACAAGACTCAGTCCCTCTTGCTTTTCATTTGCAGGCTTCGGCATTCTCAGGGAATCAAAATTAAAAGCAGCACTATAAACAAATCTTCAGCCAGGAAATTTTTTTCCTAGATATTGCTCCAAAAGAGGGATGGTTTTTGTTACTGGTATCATTTCTGCTCCTACGATCTGGTTCAATTTTTCAAGAAAAGAGGACAATTCAGCAAACAGAACAACATTAGCAAGGCTTAATACTCTTACAATTCCAGCAACACAGAGGGCTACTTAAAAAAACATGATAAATGTAGATACAGAGAATTCCATGTGTCCAAAGTCCAAAGGTTAAAGCAGGCATCTGTCACAATGCGTCTGCCAGCAAACGCATTTGCATTTAAAAAAAAAATCACCACCAGCATCCTGGAGCCATGTATTTATAAGGGCACATCACAGTTCTTTTCGTCTTATTCACACAAGAACTCTTGTTCACACAATCCTGCCCAGTGACTGAGAATCCTTAACACGGTAGAATGGACTCTGTTCACAAGGGTTACATTTACCATGGCCAGTATTATGGAAACTCATTGAGGTTTTTGTCTTTTCTAGAAAACATTTGTTTCATAAAACTATCAACAAATCATTATCAGATTCCAAATAGGTAAGACTGACTCCTTTGCAAATGCAGATCTCATAGTGGTTTCACAGTAACTGATTGAATGCAGTAACAAATCCTGGAGGGAGAAGTCACTGAGTTTTAGAATAAAGTCCAACACCTCTACATGTCTTGAATTCCATTCCGAGGTTGTGTGCAGCAGGTGGCCTAGGGCTACTGTCTAAGAGCTGCTGAGCATGGAAGATTTTGCTCTCAAGCCCACTTGCATCAACACTCCTGGTTGTATCTCACAGTCAAAACAACAATGCTACTCTAGCTGGTACATTAAATGCTGGATTCTTTCTCTCATCTCTTTTCACTAAAGCTTATATTTTCTTTTATGCTGTTGAAGCTACAAATCAATTGCATAAATAATGGCTCTGCCTATATAATGGGTTATGGAAAGTTAGTAGAATAGAAAAGTTTTATTGAGCTGATGAGCAACATGCATCTGTCCCTACTGCATACAAAGACTAGCATGCAGGAAATAGTACTGGAAATAAGGACACATTTATCCAAAAGTTCTCCTTCAAAATAGAAGCAACTTTTCCTATTATTCCTGTTGTTATTATAGTCTGCATGCATGCTGCTGACCCATGCTAACCATTTCATAAAAATAAAGTTTTTACGAAACTTTTTGAAATGGTCTGAAAATATGCAAAGTCACCTTCTCACTCTGCTTCAGAGAAGACCTTCGCTGTTATGCTTGGAGACACATGTATAGATGATTCATTGTAATTTCATTAAGGCTGCAGAACCTTGTTATCAATTCCTCATTTAGTGCAATTTAGAGAAAAACATCAGTTAGGCTAAAATAAAGAGAAGAACTTTTTTCTCCGTTCTTTTTCTTGGTAACTTTCCAATTAGAGTTCACAGTTCAACTCAAGCTGTTTGACTGAGTGCTCGTTCATCTGTAACAGATCACTCTGTTGATGAGCGTATCCCCACTGGGGAAAGAGCTTCCCAGAAAGGCACTGCTGGAGACAGTCATTCATAGAAATGACTCAAAAAGTTCGTTTTGGCTAAAATACCATCCCACAAACTAAAACTGCAATCATCCCACACTACTCCTATATACGGTCTTAGGGACCCAGCCTCCATGAAGCAAGGACGTATCTTTCCTGTTCTTTTATCAACTCAGCCTGAGGCTCTTAATACAGAGTGTAGTAGCTAATAGCTTTTCAGGGAACCTTATGAGAGTTCAGATCCTCTTGGAAAGGGCTTACCTGTGAATATAGGCAAAGGTTAATTTTACACTTGAGGTATAGGATAGAGAAAAAGAAGAAAAAAACAACATAACAAGTTAGGCTTATTATCATTCTCACCTCTTACGGCATTTACAAGAGACAGTCTACAGTCTGCTAAGACAAATGTTTTTGGTCTAAAGAATAAAGCATAGCTTTGCTTTAGTGTGATACCGTTGCTGGTTCCTGATATTTCTTACATGGTTCACAGGAAACTCAGCTTGTCTTCATATACCTCCTGCAGTCTGCAGATTATTTGTCCTACTGGTTTGACCTAGGTTGAAGCTCAGGCACGAAAAAAGTAAATTTCTCCCAAGGCTAGAATCAAAAATGGGTTTGGAACATAGGAGCCTATGGATCTGAGGCAGATAGCTTTCTCTTACAAAAAGATAGAGCACTTGAGGCTCCTATTACCGTCCCTTGAAGAACTATAGATGGTTTCTATGTTTAGCAACAGAGGAAATGAAGCGTCTAGCTGTGGATTAAGTCTAGAAAACTGTGGCTTGCATCCAGCAGCATAGGGAGCCAAGGAGTACAGTTGAAAGAGACCCTTGGCTAGAAGCCAAAAGAATTGGCTTAGATTCCCAGATAAGGCATTTCTTTCATTCTTTCTGGACAACCTCTGGAGTTAGATGCTAACAGATAGGTTAGCAAGGACTCCAATTCCTCCATACCACGTTACGCTTTCATGTAACATTTTTAATTTTTGTCCTTTTTTTTCCCCCCAACTGTATTGATTCTTCTCTGTGAGGAAGGGACTGCTGAGTTCACTGCTAGGTTTTTCAGCTGAGGGTTTCTGAAGAGGAGCCAGCGTCTTAGAAATCGGAAGGAAGGAAAGTGCTCATAAATTCAGGGTGCACTACCACTTGACATTGTACGTATGTACGCATGTATCATGTTTTTCCCTTTTTTCTCTGCTATTGTTAAAAGGTGAGTTAAGTCAAGCAGGGAGAAATAATAGGAAATGTGAGCTCTGGGCATGGTTCCCCTGATTTCACTGCTCTGAGCTTGAATCCACAAAGCACTTACCACAAGCACACAAATACCTTTAAGTAGCTGCACCCTGATCCTCCAGGTTGAGTTCACCATCATCCTGCAGTTCCTGCAAGTTTTCTCGAGGACTGGGAGCTAAAGATAGTGTCCAATGTGAATATGCTCCCCAAACCTTCCATGAGTGTCAGAGAGGATGCAAGAAGCAGGACCGCTAGCATCACTCCTGATACTCCCCATATCTTTGCAGTAGATAGGATATAGTCAAGGCCTCAAGCTGATTCTCCATGGCCAGTCTCTCTGCAATTACTGTGTTGCATAACTGCAAAATTTTCATTTCCTCATACTCAGCCCTGATGTCAGGCTTACAAGCCAGAGAATCTGGTGTTAGGTGTTAGTTAGAGAGCACTGGACATCCTGCATACTCCTAGATAGCAAAGTTATTTTGACCAAGGAGCTTCTTTTTCTTCTTCATGGCTGTATTTGTTCATCTGTAAGATGAAAACATCATTAATATACTCTTCAAAGCACCCAAGCTGTCCTGGTGAAACATGCTCTAACAGAGTCAGGTATTAATACAGAACTGAAATACAACTACCAGGTCATTCTTGCACAAGGAGTCAGTTGTTAAGTTTGGCTGTGAATCCTCCTTTTCAGATAACTTAGATTTCATCTATTTCTAGCAAAATTACTGAAGAGCTACTCCCGAAAAACAGTCTGACTAAGCAAACATTCTCCCTAGTGTGATGACAGCATCCACAACAAATCGGGGGGGGGGGGGGGCTAAAATCACAAGCAAAGCAAACTCCAGGGTCTCTACAAAAGCTGTTTTCTAATAAAACATTATCCCCTCAGGAAATTAATTGGTGTGCTTAATTGGTTCAGAGAAATAATCTTCAGCATGATCCCTTAGGGACTTTGCCATAATTTTCTTTTATTTTCCCATGCTTGCTGATAAGACCTGGAGCATTTCCTGCTCGCTTGTGGGATCAATATATAACAGCATTGCTGTTTGTTTTGGATCAAATTGCCACAGAGTCAAAGGTGCCATATTGGTCAGAGATGTTTGTTTCAGCTAACTCAGCGGAAACATGGCAAGGAGGAACGTGTGGTCAGATCAGAGAGACTAAGGGGGTCTTGGCTTCATTTTTGTCACTGACAGATTAAGGTATCGTAGACAAGTCACTCCCTCCCTGTTTTCACATTTGCTAAAAAAACGGTGATAATTCTGGATGCAACTTACTTCTTCATAGGGGGCTAGCACAAAACTGAAGACCATTTAAGCTCTCACATGAATCCATGTACTGTCTCTCTGTCTCAAAGACAATTTCATCTGCTAAGTCCACTTCTGCAGGATGTTGTGAAATGGGGGCTTTGCTGTCATGTGGCACCCACGCTGTTTTAACTGAATGTAAACTGTTGCACCAGTTCAGTTAAACAAGCTCAAGTTGTGCTCAGCATTGATGTTGTTTTAAACTTGGCTAATGTTGTTTCACCAAACAAGGCTACAATCAAACCTCTCCAGAGAGGTCCATCTCTGCTAGTGAGTGCGTTGCCACAGCAGATACCCAATACCAACTCCGTATCAGAGGCTAAGTCCTTCAGATCTCCAGGCAAAGTGGTCTATGCAAGCACTCCCTGACCTGCTTCATAAGAAATCAGCTATGTGAGCTCAGGTCATCAATCTAATCAGTTTAAGCCACATCAGCTGATTTTGCCTCTAGCAGTACAGGCACAGTTACATAAACTTTCCTGCTGGTAGGCTAACAGGCTGCTACCTCCAGCAGAGTACTACTGAAAAAAAACACAGAGGCAATGAAGTTTTTCAAGTGGCAAAAAGGTTTACAGAGTGAGTATCTGTCTGACACTATTTACTTTTGTTTGAAACTTTGTTTGATAGCAATTTACATTGCATTTGTATGAATAAGCTGAAATATCAAATAAGTTTAAATCTCTGCAGAATTTTCATGTGCGCATAGCTGTTCCAATTTGATGAGACAGCAAAGATACTCAGATAACTAAACCATGTTTGCATGTCATCCAGATCTTGATTTTTCTTTGTGAAGTGCTTTGAAGCTCTAAAAATGTAAAGCATTGCTTAGATGTACAAACTACTTTTATTAAGGTTCATAATTGAATTTATTTATTTTGCAATATCATGTTACTCAGCAGTTGATAATAGAAAGGTAAAAGCAGTAATAAAAACTTAAATTCTCCAAAGAGGATTACAATTCAGAAAGTCGGTAATAGGAGTGGACCTGCATTTGCATTGTCAAACACAACTTTCAGTATTTTTCTTTCTCTGGATGATGATATGGAAATTAAAAGTTTCTTTATGCTTTGTTCTAACCAAACCAATAATCTACATACCAGATGCATAGCCCACTGGTTACCTCATACACTGCCAAAAAGGCTTGTCTAGTAATTTGATAAAAATTAGATTTTGGCCTTTGTGTACATAAATGGAGTTTGGTTTACCTTCTGATGTTTAATAAAATTCAGCTATGGAGAACATAAAGTGTGACTTCAAGGAAAATAATTTAAGAACATATTGTGTTCTATAGCTTTGTATTTACCGAGTAACACTTATTTTCTAGAATAAGCTTAGCAAATTCATTTCCAGGTTTTTTTTATTGCACTGGTACCTGGAGGTATGAGCCAGGGTTTAAGGCCTCATTGTGCAAGGTGTTGTTCAGACATATATAACAAGTAGGTAATAAACAGAGAGTAATTCTGTTATCAGACAGCCCAAAACATTTAAGAACATTAGCAGTGCTATGCATCTACTTTTACTTAGAGTTGATAAAAATCTGGAATTTCCACATTAAAAAAAAAAAAAAAATCTGTCAATCTTTTAAATTTCTTTAAAAACAAAGAAAATTTTATGCCATGTAAGAAAAAATTTTCTTCTGCCAGTATCTTGGACCTGTCACATTTGTAATTCTATAGCTGCCAACAGTGTAAGACAGCAGGTGCTTGCAAACCCCACCCTCAGGCTTGAGAGAGTTTTGCTCATAATTTTCCATACAATAAAGCTGAAGGTAAGAGAAATCAATTTGCTGTAAATGAATCTGCACGACTCATAATTTCAGGGATTACAGGTTTTCAACAATGAAAAGGAAACAGAATGATACATGTCTGAGGCTAAGAGGAGTACTATTGTTGGAAATACACAAGTGAGAGGATAAGGCTATGTCAGAAAACAAGCTCTTCTCATTATGTCACAGAACTTAGATCGGTGTTTGCATACTTTCACCTGTGTGAGATGACAAGAGTTTTTAGCAGGAGGGCGTGGGAGCTTTCGTGCAACTAGCAATTGGTAGGAGAACAGAGGAAGCAGAAAGAAACAAATTTCACTATGAAGCTCAAAAGTATTTTACCAGACAAATTCTGGCAGTGGGTCTGTAGGCTACCAAATATTCTCCCATTTGATGAAGGTGCTTGAAATCAGCTGACTGTAATTTCTGGGGAAATATAGATGCTGATTCAACAGGATTTATACAGCTGCTTTTTTTTTTTTTAAAGAAAGCAATTGTGTGTATCTGTCCTGATAGCCTTGCAGAATCGTTCCACTGTTCATGTTTGCTCTTTTGAGGGTAAACAGAAATCCTTGATTTCTGAATATGCTCCATTCCCTTTAGGAACTGGCAATAGGTCAGCTGTTTCTGCAGAGCCAGCACAGGTTTGTCAGAGCACATGTTTCCAGCTGGGACCAGAAGTTGCCAAGCTGTTGTGCCCTTTTTTTCTCCACTTGCCAGAATAATGTCAGGCTGCTGTTGGGACCATCTGTAGTAAAAGCTCAGAACTTGTTTCAGTCTACCTTTAGATTTGCAATAATGTGGATGCTTTGCTTTGCTGTATTTACCTCAAATTCTTTGGTTAGAAATCAGAAAATTCCTAAAGGTTGCTGTAGCTCCTACAGTTGGGCTCATTCTCTGGATAAACCCCATCCTGGTCCCATTACACAAACTATCAAATTACGCAGCTATAGTTTGGCTCTGAGGAGCTCTCCCAGGGCAGATAGGAGGGCCTGGGTTAAGCAGCATGTATCAGATAATTTGTGAGGGGTAATACCTCTTCATTGCTTTGGGATTCTTCAAGCTTGGATCATGTTAGATGAGCCTCTGTAGTGAGTTCTGGGTTTTTCCAGCTTCTGCTTATACCATGACTTTTACTTCCCATCTCAGATGAAATCGGGAAATGCTGAAAATGACAAGACACAAAACCAGACTTTGTTGCAAACCTCCATGCAAGCTCATTCTGAATCACTACATGTTGTCACCAAAACAATTGACTTCTTGGTAATTTAAGATCAGATTCAGGTGTTCTTACTTAGGCTTCATATTGTCTTACTCCCTTCTGATGAAATTACAGAATACAATTCCATTACACACGAATCAGAACAGCAAGTCTTACTTCTATTAAGTTATATCAAAGCAAGAAGCTTTAGAGGATTTTACCAGCTCAGGATTGGCTTCTAAGGACACATAGGTGTTTGGAAGACTCAGATTTCATTAATATTCTGTGCTTACTTCTCTGAAGCTGCTTTGAAAACCAAGGCTAAATACCCTGAAATCAGTTTGTATTAAAACATAATTTGTAAAGGAATATAAATATAAGTGATTAGAAGATATTTTAAGACCTTTTTTTTAACCTCCTAGTAGGAAGTCTGATAGATCATAGAATGGAATGGAAATGCCCTGAAGGACTCTTTTTTTTTTTTTTTTTTTTTTTTTTCCCCCTCGTAGGAGAAGTGTTATTTGATACAATCATTGTGTTCCATGAAGATAGTTTGATTCTGTTGAAGGCCCACAGGAAAGTGTGCAGGTTCACCTGTCTGATCCCTTAGCAGTCCATGTGAAGCCAAGAGCTCGGTAGAATCATAGAATCATTTAGGTTGGAAAGGACCTACAAGATCATCGAGTCCAACTGTCATCCATGCCCACTAGACC
>JAVJGG010000082.1:6467628-6491450 GCA_035590195.1 Aviceda cuculoides
AACAAGTACAGGGACTGCTAGAGTAGAAACTACACAGGTTCCAGAACTTTTGACAACAGTAACTGTGTGGCGAGAAAGGCATCCTTCAAGTGTCTGAAGGAGTGAGATTATGATTGAGGTGCACGTACAGCAGGGGTTTATTTTTAAACAGTTTATACTGAACTTTAAAAAAAAATATTTTAAAACATAGCTTTTAGTGGTGGGAAATGTACAGTTAAAGGCAACCATGAAGGAGTGTTGAACAGGAAAGAAAAAAAAAAAAAGCACAAGAAAGTAAAATACCACAAAATGTGCCCAACTTTCATTAGCATTAAAAGCTCTATGTTAAGCAATGATTACTTTAAACTATTTTGAGAAAAGTCTAACAACCTTTCAATTTCCAAGTGTGTCCATGGCAAATATTGTGTGGCTGGCAGAAAGCAGTAAGGACACTTTTTTCCCCTTTACAAAAGGGAGATACAGGAAGTCCATTAGTGACATCAGCAGGAACTGAGGACTGTCACCTCAGCTTGGCTGTTAACTCAATTCTTGGGATGTCCTTGGAGACTTCCCTACGACCAAGGATACCATTCAGGAAACTGGCTAATCATTCCACTTCTAAGCAGTTTTGTTATGAGGTTTAATCAGCTCAGCCAAAACAACAATGCCAGGGCTATCAGTTTCTCAGTATCCCAGAATTTTTTCATTAAACCTAAGCCTTACCAGTGTACTTGAATTAACAACAACAACAAAAAACCCCAAACAACAACAATAAAAAAGAACCCAAAAGACCCACAAAACAACCCACCCCTCACCCCCAAAACAACCAACAACCACACCCCCTTCCCCACAAAAAGCTAAATCGCAGTGTCCCATTAACTTCTGCAAGTGAAAAGCTCCGGTTCAGCAGGAAACTCTCCAAATAGTAAGTTTTCATTTACGGATGGAATGAGTATTATTTTAACATTTCAGAGTTGCCATGGAAAGGAGAATTTTGGCTTCCATCCATCTGTGTTCATACATATGTCTCAATAACTTCATGGCTGTTACATCAAAGGGGCTATAAAGGTGTAAAACTTGACTGCAAATTTTTAATCCACATGTTGAATAATAATGTCACACCAAATAAAGTGCTCAGTTAAACTCTGACTGGATTAATACTGCAAAGGTAGCATGCACTTGTGCATGTTTACATTTGCTGCAAGGCAAAAAAGTACAGATGTTAAGGGGGAGTACAACATGTTCAGGTTTTCATCTGTCAGGAAGCACCAAGTAAACCATGTTCACAAAAAGATAAGGATCAAGGGAAAAGTTAAGGTGGACCATCCGCAGCCATTCTAGGCTTGGGTTGCCATGGTGACTTGAACCCACAGCTCCTGGTTGTATTTGATTTCTATTATAAAGACTGAGTTTAGCAGAGCAATTATGATTGATTTATGGCCTCTACAATAACAGAACTTCTCAAAGCTATACTGCCTTTATAAGCAGAGTAACTGAGTGGACCCATTTTTTCCCCTCTCGTGTGTGTTTCATCTACATTTTTCTTAGTTTGAAACAGTCTCCTGTCCACGAGCAGGCAATTATTATTGTTATTTCTATCTGTCATGGTTTAACCCCAGCCAGCAACTAAGTACCACGCAGCTGCTCATTCACTTCCCCCCCACCCAGTGGGATGGGGGAGAGACTCGGGGGAGGAAAAAAAGTAGAATTTGTGGGTTGAGATAAGAACAGTTTAACAGGACAGAAAAGGAGAGAATTATAATGATAACAATAAAAAAATGACAATAATAGTAATAAAAGATTTGGAATATACAAAACAAGTGATGCACAATGCAGTTGCTCACCATTCACTGACCGATGCCCAGTTAGTTCCCAAGCAGCGATCTGCCCCCAGGCCAACTCCCCCCAGTTTATATACTGGGCAAGATGTCACATGGTATGGAATACCCCTTTTGCCAGTTGGGGTCAGCTGTCCTGGCTGTGTCCCTCACAACTTCTTGTGCCCCTTCAGCCTTCTCGCTGGCTGGGTGTGAGAAGCTGAAAAATCCTTGACTTAGTAGAAACACTATTTAGCAGCAACTGAAAACATCAGTGTGTTATCAACATTATTCTCATACTGAACCCAAAACACAACAACAGCTGCTAGAAAGAAAATTAACTCTATCCCAGCCAAAACCAGGACACTACCACGTGCAAACCAATGTCAGGGCTGGCTAGCACAAAACACCCCAGCAGTAGGGGTGTGTCGGGTGTATTTTCAGGGAGCGCACCCCATGTGAGGGAGGGCACAGAGGAAAGCAGGTGACATGTCTGATGTGCTACCAAGTAACTGAGAAAACCTGGCACCCTAGGGCTGGCAGGATGTAAGGGCGAAACCTTCATCATAGATAAGAGGAAAAGAGGGACAGGGAAGGAACTCATGGCAGAAGCAGCAGCTTCTTAAACTCTTACGCAATTCCTGCAACAGCTGCAGGGTGAATTGACTATCTACTGCCAAGCAGATTTGTAACTACCGAGAATGAGCCTAACAGCTAACACGGTCTGGGTTCCTATACATGCTCTGCTGGCTACACTTTCTTTGCTCAGATGCTTTTCCCACACTGTCTGGTGTTGCCCAGGGCTGTCAGCTTGAGTCGTATAGGTGTTTGTTTCCAAGCAACACGGTCTGCATTAACACTCTGCAGCCCCTTAGAGATACCACCATAGATCCTGGCAGGAGTGCAGTTTCATTAGTGCTGCTTCTCTCTGGAGTTAATTAGGGTAAGTGCTAGAACGGGTCATGGTTGCAGAGCTAGCTCCCTTACAGACGGCTTACTCGTCTCTGTACTGCTCTGACTGAACAGGATAGTGGCAGCTAACATACAAAGGGAAAGTGGCGAGTTGCACATGTTCCAGCTCACTTCTGACTTCAGAAAGGCTTGCAATTCCAATGCACCTCCTATACCAGCCACTTGGAGATGAGCTTCATCTTCCCTGATAAGAAGGTGTATTTTCTTTGTCTCTGCCTTCTTTTTGTGCTATAGGAGGAATTAAAAAAGAAAGACACACTGGTCCAGTAGATTGTGAAGGGTTTATCTCTGCACAGACCACTTTGGAGAAGTCCAAGCTGTACAGCCTGCAGTGGGGTGAAGCAGTTTCTGAAGTGGACAAGCAGATTGTCTGCTGCATTCAGCCACCTCTGCAACACTGTTATTCCTCTGAACTCATCAACACAGCTAAACCAAGGTGGGACCCCCAGGAAATCTCCCACACTGATTTCTCAGACACAACCAGCATGGCTTTTCAGTGCCAATTAATTTTCTTAACCAATAACTATAATCTATGCACAACCCAGTTGTATCCAGCTGTCAGAGCTAGTAGACTTCAATACCAGCTCTAGCATCTTCATCCCAACAGGATGTCTTGTCTTGTCGCTTGGCAGCACTTTCATCTCCTCTGCAGATAGCTAGCATGTTGGTTTGCTTAGGAGGGAAACAGATGTTGCACTGATGAGAGGGTGCAAAGAAGATGGAGCCAGACTCTTCTCAGTGACGAGACAAGAGAAAATAGGTAAAAATTGAAACTCATTAAATTCTGACTGAGCAGTAGAATAAAAACCCAAACCTTTTTTAAACTGTGAGGGTAGTTGATCACCCAGAGAGGTTGTGGTGTTCCATCCTTGGAGATATTAAAAACCTGGCTGGACACGGTTCTGGGCAACCTGCTGTAGCTGCCCCTGCCTGACCAGGGTTTGGACTAGATAATCTCCAGAGGCCCTGCCAACCTCAACCATTCTGTTATTCTGTGCCAGTTATTACATAAGCCATTTATTCCAGCAGAAAGAAATGCAGAATGTAGATATTCACCAGGCACAAATTGCTGACCTCGGTGGAGTGATGGTACTTCTCACTAGTTGGCAGGCTGAGGAGGACTATAAGGGCAGGAATCTGAGTCTATTCAGTTGCAGAAAAAAACTAAAAATGTGCACAGTACTGCAAAGCAATCCAAAATGTTTATATTGCCATTGAAATCCTTTTGTTCTTTGTATTATACAGTATAATGAAGCAAACTTAGAATATAATATCCTTATTGTATGTTAGGCTGTAAAAGAATGACAGAACTATTATGGGTCACAAAACCCCAGGATGTTTAGTGAATTTATAGTTTAGTATTTTAAAGAATGAAATCATCAGCCTTCTGTCACTTTAATTCTGCTGAAGGGCTGAGTTTTATCAGCCGTGAAGAGGCTTCCTAGTGATTCCAGTCCAGGATGCAGAAAGTTATTCCCCTTGTTCACCCTGATGCTTGAATCCCACACTGCCCTCATCTTTCAGGAAGACATGGACAGCCTCTGGAGAGCTGACTAATCTGCAAGAAAAATGTTTGTTTTCATCATAAGAATAAATTCCGAAGAACAATTAAATGACATCTTAAAATGTTCTTTTTATAGTGGTCCTTCAACATGGAAGCTGGTTATTCAGGATGAAACCACAGCAGAATATGTTTAAACATGAACATATTTCCTACCTCTCCCAACCTTCACTGCCTATGGTCAAGAGGAGGGAGTTTTCTTTTCTGAAGCACTGTCACATTTGAGTGACACTGGCTCAGTATTATCGCAGCCTTGCTGTTGGGCCCACAGTTTCTTTGGGATTTGCATTCAAGGAGGAGATAGTGCTCCTGCTCTGACCTGAGAGTTCATGTATGTCCTTGGGAGACAATTGCTTGTTATAAAATGTTCTCAGGAGGGTTTTTTCAACTGTTTTATTTATAAGAGTGCAAAGAAAAGAGGTTAATAATGCTCAAAAGCCATGGTTCAAGTCCTGTGACTTTAAACTAACCCATCATGTTAGAAAGTAGCTGGCAGTTTAGACTCAGATCTTGCATAAATTAAGGAGGTGTTTTAGTTAACTGGCTTTTATCCTCACGTCTTGGGCAAGTTCATAATCATTTGGGAAGTAACCCCGTTTGGTTGTACATAGTTACTATATTTAATTACTAGCTGTTTAAAACATATAATAAAAATAAACCTCTATCTGTAAAAAAAAAAAAAAAAAAAAAAAGGTCTTTCCCCCTCAGGCAGGACTGTCAGGTCTTTGCATGTGAGTTTTCAGCATGGCTTGAATAAGAGATGTTCAACGTAGTCCCTACTTGATGTGTTAAAGAAGAAGTTCTCCTGGGGATGCAACCAAGGTGCTGTGGCCATAGGTTAGGACATCATCTGCACAGCTGGAAGGAGCTGTAGTTGCACTAACAGTCAGATGAGAATGACTTACCTGCGTTGCAATACTCCATTTCTGTCCTCTGCATGACAGTTTCCATCTTCCTCTGTCTCTCTTTCAGCTCCTGTTGAAATGAGCTGCTTTTTTGGTTTGTAGCCCAGACAGCATCTGTTTTATCTGTGAGATAAAATCATGATAGTGAGATAACGTCCTTATTGCTGGGATAGATTAGTCTGTATTAGGAATGAAACACCACTACAACATCATCTCCTCTCGCCCAAATACTTAATATCTTCGTCACCCGAGTGAGGCTAGCCAGTCAGAGGGGATGTGGGATGCTTGCATTATGGAGCACGCTCTGGTGGGTTTAGAAGATTCCTTCTGGTTTTAAGCCTAATGCCAGTGTAAGTGTTCCCTTCATAGTGTCTTCTTTTTCCTTGGAGTATGTTGCTCACGAGTGACTTTCAACAGCCTACAAAGAGCAGCTGATAGTGCCACTAGTGGCCAGGGAGATCCTTGTGCTATGGTTTGAGCAGGTTTTCTTCCTGTTGCTTTATTGCAGCAGCAAAGACTGCTGCCATTCTCCCTCCAAACCCACAAGACAGCCAGGGTATGGACAAAACTCATCTCAAGGAAGAGATACCTCAGGTTTCTGCTTTTCTGAAATGACAGCAAGTGCGGCTAAGTTTGAAAGGAGCACTGACGTGCTACATTAAGTATTAGGCATGACAGGCCCATGCCTAGATTCCAGGTTCCTGGAGTTCCTCATGTGATTATACTAGATTTCAACTCTTCTTAACAAAAAAGTAAAAAAGGCAAGAGAGAGGCAGAAGGGAAGTTGCTTGTAGCTTCCAGCACTTGGAAGAGAATCCCAGATGACGTAGAATGCATTTCATCTGCATTACAGCTGTTCTCTTTTTCCTATTTAGAGGTCAAGAAAATACATTTTTGAATCCAGGAGCTGAGACAGTTGCCAAGGGAAACTCAATATTCTAGAGGGAAAATCGTTATTACATTTGCAAAACTTGAAGTTTCTGTAATGGCTAAATGTAAAACAAATGTGACATAAGGAGGAGGAAAGAGTGGGTGGGAAAATAAGGAGATAAAGTAGAAAGTCAAATCAGGGTTTAGCAGGAAGTCCAGAAGTCAGCTATATCCCTTTACGGCACAGAATTTGCAACATTAAGTTTCACAGAATACACCTGGGGAGCTCTGCACTGAAGGACTCCCAGGGCATGGACTGCATGTTGGTCTAGTTTTGTGCAACACAGATGTGCTCAGCTCCACTGTTACTAACAGTAAGTAATAATGAGAAGCCATGATAAAATAATATTGGGTGTCACAGACTGAGACAAGGGGCTATTTCAGGTCAAAGTTCTCAAACTATGCTGAGTTTCTAAATATACCAAGTACATTTACATACTGTTTTGGAGGCAGACGTGAGCTCATGCTGCTCATGTTCCAGATTATGAGCCTGCCCCAACACACAAATTAAGCAGCTACATTCAAAGGTGCTGAGCTCACACCAGTATTCCTCATCTGCAATTCTTGTTCTGCGAACCATCTCAGGAAATGCTATCACTGCTTATGGTTTTTTTTCTTAATTTATATAAATTATCGTTAGTTTTTCATTGTCCAAACGGATGAAAATTGATGTTTTACCAACAGCTGGAAGGATTGAGCCTTACATGATGAGAAACAGGTAGTGTTCCTTGTGCAGCCAGCCATACATACAGTCCACCCACATATATAGTATGCAGGCACTGAGCTACTCTGGATGGGTATTTGAGAGACAAGAAATGGAAAGTATATATAAAGTTGCAATAAGGCAGACTCTAATTTGCTGCTGGTTTAGGGTATGTGCTGATAACAATGCTGTGCAGAGCAAGCATGCAACAAGGGAAGAATGATGCTGTGCCGAGTGGCCACCCACAGGTTGTCGCAGCTCCAGAGGATAAGCCTTCCCGGTCTGGCTTTCTGCAGCAGCCCTTGCCCGGGGCTGGGCCTTGGGGCACAGTGCTGTCCTGAATTGTGACTCTCTACTTTTCCCAGTAGCCTGTGTGGTCTCATATTAGGTTTAAGAGTCAGCGGTCCAGGTGAGACTGTGCAGGATGAAAGCATGAACAGAGACATGGTCCTCTCTGCTCTACTGTGATTCAGATCCCATATCCCAGGGGCTGGGGCAGCCTTCACCCAAACGCAATATGCTGCATGCCCTACCGTATTTTCCATCTTGTCACGTATCCCTCAATTGATTTTCATTGGCCACAAATGCTCTGCTTTTGGGGCTGTGATTAGCTGCAAATTGATTGGGTTTGAACATCACCAGGGAGGCTGGTTAGATGGTGCAGTACAGCTCTTGCCGCCACCCCCACCCCAGGACTGCTCTAACTCACTAGTGGTCGCACATGTGTTTTGAAATTTGCCTTTTTTAGCCTGTCTTGAACTGGTTTTCATGACCTCCCTGGCAAAGATGACTGTCCACATAGTCTCAGCTCTCGGACAGAGACCTGTTTCTGAAGAGAGCTGATAGAAGCTTTTCAGGAAGGGCTGATGTGAACATTAATGCCAGAGAGTGAGCAGCGGGCTCCCTCCTGTAGTAGTTTGGGTGGCGCAACGTAGACCATAGGATCTGCTGCTGTGTCCTTGCATGCTCTTCCTTCTGACATGAGCTGGGTGAAGAGGCTGAGATTTTAAATTTTTTTTTTCCATTTTACTATATAATCTAACAAATGCTTCTGTCTTTGTTGAAATTGACATGTTTGAGAAATATGTGTCAATTCTGACAACATTTCACATATGCACGATAGAAGCAAGGTGCCTTAGTGTCAAAACACGCTGTTGTGAGGTTTTCAGAGTAGTTTGGGGGGTTTGTTTCAGAAGGTCATTTAAAAATGAAATGCATTTTTTCAACATCAAAATAATCTGAAAAATTTGACAGCCTGAACTTTGTTACGGTAGATTTTTTAAAGACTTTTTTCTTTCTTTGTTATGGAATGCATAAAAATGTGAAAATTTTAATTTCTGACATTTCTAAGGAAATGGAAAATCAGCCTCCCCCACTCCCTTTCCCCTGATCTGGAGGTAACTGCATCTAAAAACATTTCTTGTTTAAAACTTGTTAGCTATCCTCTACTACTAAAGATGTTTTCCTCCCTATGTCTCACACCACAGACTATACCATTTATATAAACAAATTAATCTCTGAAGCTTCCAAGATGCAAAGAAATATTTGACAGCTGGGAACCAAAGAGATTAAGGAAGAGATTTTGCTGCCTAAAACCAGGTAAGTGTATGATGTTGTTTATAAGAATGCCAAGGTCAAAAAGATTGCATCTTCAAGGATCAAAATACGTCTTGAAATCTACCTGTGACTTGCACAAAAATCTATAGTAAGGGTCAAAGCTGGAACCAGATCTTTCTAAGTGCACAGTTTTAACTAACCAAGCATTAATCTTCCTTTGCTCATATGTGTCAATAACCTTCGGGCCACAGATAAAAATAAGAAGACACTTCCATCTAATCAGAGGCACTAAGGGAAATCATACCAACTCCAATCTAATGGGGAGCAATCTGCTTTACAGAAATGCCACATTCACTGGTGTCCCTGGTTCATTACTGCAATGACAGCAGGTGGTTTGAGAGGTCCCTTTCATTGCTAGAAGGGGGTCAGCTGTGAAGCTTACAGTGAGGATCAAGGGGCCGCATTCACCTCTTGTTTTCACTGGTATTCAGTGAGAAAGTGGGAGCTCGGCACCTGCAGAGAGCTAGATCATTGTGGGACGTGAGCAGGCCTGGTGCTCCACATGCACACATCTTGCTCTTTTCTAACCACAGTTGTTTGTCTTGTTCTCTACCCCCAACCTAACTGCGTACATGTTGATTTGGCTTCAAAACAAGGTATTAAAAAAAGTCCTCAGAAGTGAAATTGTGTCTGCTAGTTGCAGCTGCATAAAATATTTCACCCATACAATTGCACAGGTGGGTGAATTTTAAGCATGCCAACTAGCAGGTCAGTAAGAAGACCAAAGAACAAAACACAGGACATCTGGTTTCTCTTTCCCAGGGCTTCATATACACAGTTACTTGCCACAAATTGTCAAAGGCATTTGATGGCACGGATAAATATTTGCAATATAAAATCTCAGCTTGAACCCATAACTGGCTTTATCACCAAAGCTGAGACAATTCAGTGTTTAGTAAAATCTGCTAAGCCCAGTTAGCTTTTTGAGGCTAGCACCCTGTATTCTCTGGATGGTCCACATTAGGTCATGCTAACCTGACAGCTCTGAAGCATGGCGACATTAATTTGTCCCAGGAACAGACACATTGATACAACCTATGCCCATCCTGCCCCTGCCTCTGAGCATCAGCCTGTTTGCACAAGGCCGACTATGTGTTAAGTGAGAGTTGTTGGCCAGAGCTAAGTCCTGACCAGCTGTGTGCAGATGCACAAGAAAAAGTCCAGTGGGACATAACATTTTTATGGAAGGGGCATTAAAAGGCTTCTAGAGAAGGAGACTGTAAAAGAATTTAAAAAAAAAATCCCATAAATTTTTGATACAACAGCAAATTTAAAAAACGATTGACCGGCTCTAAGTACAAAGAAGTTAATGTATGGTTTTAAGTATGAAATACAGGATAGGTAATACTGCCCTATAAACACTTCATTTGGGCACAGAGAGACTATTAAATTTCATGATTCTTCATACCACAAGACAGAAAAGTAATCGTTCAAGTCATGTATGATGAAATCTAATGTTGTGGTGTAATTTCTTTCCATCGACCGGGTCCTAGCCTATCTAGGATGATTTATAGGAATAACTAGGGACAGGAACTTACTGCAGTATTGAAAGGGCCAGTTAAGTTTATGTGCTGTGCTGATGTTCAGAGTTAATAGTTTTTAAATTATAGTCTATGTAGTACTCCTATTAGTGCAAGCTTACCTTGAGGATCTGAACAGGAGAGGTAGGTGGTGAAGCAGCAGCTAGTATAACTGTCAGTCACCTCACCAGTTGCATTTGGATCACTTGGGTATGACTAGTTGTCAGCAGGAAAACAGAACAATCAAAACAACTTTTAATCATAGCAAAAAAGGACAACGGCTCAAGGGTGTAAATCACTGTGTAGTTAAAAATCAACGGAGTTACACTGATCTATGCTAGTGAGGGTCTGGATCAGAAATTTGAAGGCAAAGAGGTTAATATTCCTTTCCTTTAACACAGAGATGAAATACGGAACCAGTGCTCTGTGTCTAGAGCACTTGAGCAGTCTTCAGAGAAATCAAGTTCCTGTAAGCAGACCTGAAAGGTGGCATAGAAGTTACACCCACTACCACCATCATTCACACTGTTATCACGCTCTGTGCCACAATGGAGACAGTTCTAGAGTCAAACAGGGTCTTGCTTCTGCTTTCTGCTTTTGGTTCAGTAATGTTAAGAAGGGGAGAGCCATAAGCATCTATAGAGAAGCAGAGGCTTCTGTAGGGAAGCTGGAGAGAAGGGAATGACTCCTGATTCCATTCTTGAGCATCAACAGGCTGGAGTTAACCTAAAAATGATACAGTCAGAACAGTGCAGACTGCAATGGTACATTTGCATTTCCATGGGAATCTTCGCTCCCCAAAACAAATGCAGAACCCAGGGGATGACACACCAGGGCCAATAGACTTTACAAGACAGCATTATGGCTGATGCTCACTTCTGGTATACCACCTGCAATTACAGGAGCTCAAGATCACTCTGTGATTCATTGTGCAGAAGTTTTCAACGTGGTGCAACCAAAATTAAGTAGCAGTTCTTATTTTTTACCTGCAATTTTGTTGGATTTTAACCATGCTGAATGCATAGTCCCTTCCATGCAGTAGAAGCAAGAAGCTGCTTGTTTGTTTGAGGATTAGGTGTGGAGTTCTGTTTTTCCAAATGCTTTGTTAAATTTTGAAAAGAAACAAGCAATTAAATCATGGCAAAAGGGAATTGTAGCACATGAATGCTTATGCTCTGAATAGAAAGAAACAAGGCTTCACTTCATGCACCAGAGCCAAGAGCTATGCTTTTTAAGAAGTTCCAGTGACTCTGCCTGCCATAATTCTTGGATTCCTATGTTAGAGGATTTTTTTTCTTCCTAACTTAGGCATTGAACTGAGTTTGTTCTAGACTCACAAGAAAGAGATTTCCTCTGGAGGTGTTTTTGTCTTTCTCTCCACTGACAAGAGAGGGAAATTCAAGTAACCGCATTCCTAATGAAGGCACTTGGGTCACAGCTCTGGCATCTGTACCTTGCTTGATCCAGATCGGTCATGGTTTTGTATTGCTGTCAAATTATGAGATCAGTCTAGAGCTTAGGCTAACTGTATTGCTTTCATATCTGTCAGGACCAACAGACACAAACATAGTACAAGTCATTAATAAGAATATCAATGGAGAAATGCCAAAGGTGTCACAAGGTGTGCCTTAAACTGCAGTAAATGATGGCACAAGAAGCAGAGCACAGGTGAGAGGGGCTATTTGGCGCTAGCTGGCTTCTGCACCTTGTGCATTCACCCATGTGTGAACACAAATTTTTATGTCCCTGGGCTTCAGGATGTGCTCCAAGATATGTCAAGCAACTTGGAAACAGCGGCTGTGGTGTTCAGGCACTGCAAGACTAAGCTGAAATCTGGCAAGTATTCCTGTTCCCTTCAGGTCCTTTTTGATGGCATCTAGGGAGGGTCTGCCACTGCTGGACTCCCCCCTTCCCCTCAACACAAGCCTGTGACACATTGCAACAGGTCTCAGGTATAGACTTGAGCACAGAGGAAGAGTCTGTCTGGGAAAGCATTGGGCTATTGCTGAAGAACTTGTGGTTTGATCCATAGATCTGCTGCGGACTCCTTTTAAGACCTATTACTTAAAAATTTCTGTGCCTCTATCATTTCATTTATAAAGTGAGAATCACGCTCTTTCCTTTGTCTGTCCTGTATGTTGAGAGTGCAGGAACTATCTAGCTTCACGCATACACACAGCCTGCGGTATAAAAGGCCCTCATTTCTCTTTGTAGCTTTGAGAAATATGGAAAATATATCCAATGACCTATGATTCGTACCTAGTACTGGTGTTTTTCTCAATCAAAAGGCCAGAAGTTCAATAGAGAAAAAGGAAAGGGCAGTGTTTTCTTATTCTTCTAGTTTTTCTGCCCCATTTTCTCTGCCTTTGTCCACATTTTTGGTGTAGCATTTATCTTGCTATCTTCTTTGATGCCAAACCTAGGATTTCAATTACTTTTGCTTAGCTTTCTCTCTGTTTTGCTACCTGTGGCTATGGAAATCAGAAATACACAGCCTTCAGTTACCTCATCCAAATGATTTTTTGAAACAAAAAAGAATACTTTTTTCATTAGTTGCCTGATCGCAGCTTGTGCCTGTTCTAGTCTGGGCACATGAATACACTATTTTTGGAAGAGCAGTGTTGAGGAAGCAGTCAAGAAAGGAGTGATTACATCTGGCCAATAGTCCAAAATGTGACCCTCCAGCCATATGCATTCAGAGCAATTTGGATCACAGCAATTTGGTGGCACTTTATAATAACCCTTCCTCAGGGTTAATAGTTACTGCTGAAGTGTTTTTACCCTTAATGCTACCATTTTGCAAATACCACTTCCCTCTCTCCACACACAGCCCACACATACCCAAACATCCCCCTTAGAGCCATCATCTGTCAGACATATGATCAGCCTGACAGTGTGCACCCATGCATCCTTCCAAAAGGGTATACGTTTGCATTAGTGTTTCTTCTAGCACTGAGTCAGTCTAACATATTACAGAATCAGAATAGCAGCATTTTGTGCAGCATAAAACGCAAGGGAGAATGGCATCTTTTAAGACAACAAGTGAGGACTGAGAAAGTTCGACAACCGCACCTGCATACTGAAATATCTCTGCTCTGCCTGCTTAATCTCTGCATTGTTTCTGATATACAGCATGCATCAGTGTTCTCTAGCCCTGATCAGCAAAGGGAAGGACAAAGATCAATCTACACTAGTTCCTGTTTTTTTCTTTCCTCTCCAACTCTTATCCCTTTTTTTCACTCCCCAGAGCCTTCTGCTAATCCTCCAGGCATGCCTTGTAAACTCTGCTGCTTCCATGGTCCAACTCTTCCTGTTTTGCAAAAGCTCTGTCATCAGCAATAATGAAAACAAATGCTTTCTTCCCTCCACTCAGTGGTTCATCAGCAGAAGTCAATGAGATCTCCAGGGAAGCCAGTTGGCAGGACAGCTGCAGGTTCTGCTGGCTTAGTTAACAGAGGCATCATGCAAGAGGATTCGGCACCCAGTTCTAGAATGGGGCATCGGTCTGCCCTTTCCAGCTCTAAAGGCATCATCCCTTGCTACAGGGCCTATCCATTCACAATGCAAACCAGTTGATGGACCTGGGAACTGCTGTGTTTCTGACTCTCTTTTGTCCTGTGAAGATACAAAGGAGTTAACCTTTGCAGGAGGCAAAGATTATTGCTTCTTGGTTGCTCTGCCAGTGAAGCAATGCAGCATTTACAGTTCCTGGCTGTAGTTAGACCTCTGAAAGATACAACTGCTACTCAAAGATCACAGGTAGCACTCATCCGTCACCTGGAAATACAGTAAAGAGAGACAGGCCAATCTGTAGTAAGCAAGTTTATTTCGTCTCTTCTGACATCTATAGATTAGACAGCTGCCAAGAAGATATAATAATGTGCTTCACCAGGAGTTACTTTCTGAACTCATCAGGAACTGTTGATGAGATAAGCACATGCTGAAACTGTTGCTGGTCCCTGTCCCAGTGGCCACATCCCCACTAATGAAGGAGCAACACTGAGCCTTTACCATGTGTCGGACTTGGGTTAATACACCAGGATTTCTGGCTCGCTCGTGAGAAACAGAGCATGCAGCAAACCCTCTTCGTGCTGAGGCTTCAGGCAGGAGACATGTGCCCTCCCTTCCCTCATTGTCATCTGTTCCCGAGTTGGTTCAGGCAGCCACTGATCTGGATGAATGAGCCAGATTCAGTGCGGTGAGAGAAGCGTCTGCCTGACTCAGGCCACCAAACAGCATCTGCCACTGGCGTTGTTTCTGAGTGATGCCAGAGAAAGGACAGGACCCGAGGGGCAAAAGTTTCATCTTAGAACTTGAGGATTGTCTTTTTCACCTCACCACAGCAGCAGTGCTTTATAGACACAACTATAAGCAGCTGCTGCATGTTAAGAATCCAGCTGGCATGTCTACCTAGAGGGTAAATGGTTGTTTTTCCCCCACACGCTCCCCAAAGGTAGCAAAACGGCTGCTTCATCTGCAGATCTGTGTCAGCACAGGCAGTAGGAGCTGTCAGCCAGCCCTGGCAGACCTGCAAAAAATCAGGTCACCCTCCCTGCTCACACCTTTGGGTGAGCAGCCTTCTTAGGCCTGGGAAATAAGAATTTCAGGGGTTTCCTCAACAATAATTTTTCCATGGCCTCAAAGCGCTGATTAGGCTGTGCTGCCCATGTAAGGCACAGAAGGGAAGGCAAGTAGATGGAAATAAAAAATGCAACCACTTCTTCCACAGGCACTGTGTAAAATACCCCCCTGGGATTTCCCACCACTAGGGAGTGATCTACTTTTAATTATCCTGGCCCTGATTATCTCCTAAGCCTCCTTTCACATTAGAGCAGTGTAAAGAGGCCAGGAAAAGACCCTGACACAATATTCTTCTTAAGGTGCAATTCTTCATGGGGTGCCTTGGCACAACATCCCAGGAAAGATGGAAAAGGAACCACATCATCAGCCAGCATCTCAGTGGCTCACAGATAGCATGCTGTCGACTGCTTGAGGGGGCACAAAAATCCCTTTTTGTCTTTTTTTTTTTTTTTTTTTTTTTTTTTTGGCCTGAGAAAAAAAAAGGAGGAAAAAAATGCAATTTAACCCGTGTCTGCATCTCTTCAAGCAAACCAGTCCATCCAGGCACACAGTAACTTCACTCACAATTTCACACTCAGAACCAGACGTTTCTATCCAGGCAATCAATAAGTTTTGGATGGGGAGCCACAGTGGACAACAGCGTCTCATAGCTTTTGTGGGCTTCATCGTAAGGTGTCAGTATTAAGCCTTCTCACTACCTCATCCCCTGCCAGAAAAATATTTTCCTTGCATGGTGTCTGATTACCCAAGTGACAAAACCTCAAAGGCAGTTCAGAGATAACAGGAGTCAGTGCAGGCCAGTGCCTTTAAAGAGACTTTCCATCCAGTGTTAAGCTTAGTCAAAATTAATTGGGCCTGAGGGGTCAAATCTTGTAAACAGATTTAGGTACAGTTACTTTTCTAATTCCCAGAGCTGCCTGTAAAAAACTCACCTAAGGCTTATCTGAATCCTTAGGTACTTAAATACTTCTAAATAACCATTCCAAAATCTTGAATTCTGCAGTCAGACGGAACACTTGAGCTGTCATTCACAAATCCTGTTTTTTCCTAATAATGGGATTACTGGAAGAGTTTTGCAGTAGCTTTGAGAAAAGCCCATCTTTCATATCTGTACTTTCATCTCTTAAATTGGGGGAGGGATGGTCAAAAAAATCCATCTTATTAAAATAAACAAAGCCTATTTGTGTGAAGAAACTGAATCAATTTTCATTACCATCCTGTACACAAACCAAATATGACAGAGATTCATACAATTCAGTCATATTCAAGTGACATTGATTAGTTTGCTGTTCTGTGCATTGCACACAGTTTCGAGGGCTGTGTTTGCTTCCTTATGGTTTAATGGCAATTTTAGGTAACCTTGTTCCTTGTGTGGTTGCTTTATGTCTAAAATATTTGCAACACGGGCTGGCAACATCATCTGATAGATGCCTAGAAACATTGCTTGATTCTGTTAAGGCACATGGTGGCATTAAACAGCAGCAGAGCTCACCAGAAAAAAGAAATTAGATTGCAGTTTGCAAAGGGAGTTGCAGAATGGCTTGCTGGGTGAGGATCCCTTTGCAGGGAGATGTGGCTGGGGCTGCTGAAGCAGTCCTGAGGGCTGCTGAAGGACTAGGCTGAGGTTATGGATACAAGAATTAGCTCCATTCACTGGCTCCATGAGCAGCTCAGGAAAGTATGATGTACTTTGCCAGAGAGAGGCTGAGGGGTCTGGGAATGAACGAGGAGTTAATACAAGGAAAGCTGTGAGGGTTTCCCCAGGTCGAAAGATGGTTCCCAAGGAAACTCCACCACGTGACCATTTGACAAATCTCCTGGGATATACATGGCATATGCAGTCTGATGTCTTCACTGCAGGCCTGGAACATGTGGCCAGCAATTGCTCGTGCTGCCCCAGCACAGCAGGAGCTGAGATTAGAGGGCACTTCCCAAAGCTGTTTTTCTGGCAAACTCAATTCCCTGACCCCTTCTGTGAGAAACCTTCACAGATCAAGGAGGCAGTGTGCCTCCCTCTTCAATGCCAGAAGGATTCGCATGAGGGAGAAATAAGCAAACTGACTCGCCAAAGACAGAGAGAGCATGGAAATTATTTTCAATCTGTGTTTTTGCAAGTGCGGGGAGAGGCTTCCACTGCTCCATTTCCGTGGAGTTGCACACTGCCAGACTCAGGCCAGCTTCTGAAACTCTGCCAGTTAGCACTTTGAGCAAAAAATAGTTTTAAGCATCTTGTAAAACTCTTCCCTGAAAAAGAAAGAAATGTTTTACTTTCTCCTGTCAAATTGTAACCATATCTCAGGAGAGAAATAAATGTGTTTTGGCACACAATGAGGTCAGGCTGCATTTTGATGGCACTGTTCACACTTTGTCCCTGAAACAGACTGAGTATTTGGCAGAGCAACACAATTTATTACTGAATGAGAAGATGTGAAGAACATTTGGGTTTAACCTCTCCACCAACAGACATTTTAAAATACTCCTAGCAAGCTGTTCCTTTCTGATAGCAAAATACTGTCAGAAGTTGGTGGTACACTGCTCTTCCCAGGATCTAGTCACTGTAGTAGGTCAGAGCAAAGATCAGGCTGGGCTGGGGTCCCTTGATAGGAGACAATAGCTGATGTTTCAGGTAACATGTCCCACAGTACGATTATGCATACTGCGAAAATCATTATTCACCCCCTGCCCAATTAGGTGGCACGGGGAACTGCAGTACACTCTTTTCTGTCCGTGGCATGAACCATTGCCAGTGGTATGCAGGTGATTTACTGATGCTTGTAGGAAGCTCCTGTGCAAGCACCCGTCATCTGAAAGCAGGCCTCTCTCCTCATCCCCTCCCCAGCCTCCCCCTCCATGCTATCCATGTTACTGAAAACAGAAATTTTTGTCGTTAAATGGCTGCAGGGGTGGGTGGAGCCTGGTGGGAGCTCTGCTCAGCATCCTGCCCTGCTCAGCATGGGAGCACTTGCACGATGTTCCACAAAACTAATATGCTCGACATGGCACCATGCCTTTGGCTTTGCTCAGTTGAGCTAGTACCTGAAAGGAAAAAAAGTGAAGGGAGCGATCAGAGAAAGTGTCCAGAAGTCTCCTGCTCTCTTTGCTTTCGTTTATCATCACCTCTTTAACATACCCAGGCTGTCCTCAGGAAACCTGTGTTCTCCTCCACCACCCTGCGCAGTCTGGGGAGAAAACAGGGCATCAGCTCAAATTCCAAAAGTAAGAAAAAACCTGCAACACATGGGCTTGCTAATTATTTAGAGCCTTGAATAAAAGCCTGGCATTTTCAGGCATTGCTAAGGGCAAGGTGGATGCCTGCTCACCCTCTCCTCCCCGGGAATTTTTAGGTGCAGACCATGGCATGTATTTCTTATGTCATTGGGCTATAAGAAGAAGTGTGTGCATCACCCCACAGCTCCCTAGGAGTGAATAAGTGATGAGATTGGAAGTGTCATCCAAGAAAGGCTCATGCAGCCAGATGTCACTGCTGCTTCAACACCACCACAGATCCCTCAGTGTTGAAGAGGTTGACATATCTGCTGTTTGCGGATGGCTAGGAGGCATTTCCAGGCTGCTTTAGCATGTGAGTGGCAGTAATCCTGCAGCCTCCCTGATCCAGACAGTGCTGCTGGTTTCTGCCAACACCATGCCTTTGGGAACTCACCCAAGGCCTGCTTCAGAAGCAGAGGGACTAGAGAAGGTCAGTGGGGATTTCTGTGTCCAATATGGTCTCTGGGGGCAGGAAGACCAAAGCACAGGTAGCTCAGGGACTCCATTAAGTGAGCTGTGTCTCTATTAAACATAGTTTCTTGTGTTCTGGGACCACCTAGGGCTCTGTTATGCATCCCACCACCATCCTGGCCTGAATCTTCAAAGCCCAGTTCCAGAAGGCACAATCCGAATTTTAGCTAAAGACATGGAAATAAGCCTCTTGCACTGTATTGCTTTGAGGTCTTTCTCCCACAGCAGTCTTTCAGAGAAACTAGAAGACGGAGCTAGGATTTAATGTGAAAAGGATAGGGTGTGAATCTACTGGTTACCCTTGTAGAGCTCAGCGGGTGGGACATCAGCACATTACTTTCTCTGTAGCAAGCTGACTTGTGTTTTACTCTCTTTCTCTGCAGAAGAGATGCTGCCCCCCCTCTCTCTCCTTCCAGCCCATCCTTCTCAGCAATGCACTGTAACCCATGACCTCTCGGATAAAAGATGAGAATACTAATTGCTTGGAAACACTCCACAGAAAGTTGACGTTAAGTGGACTAAAGCTAAAAAGCAATGGAAATTACAACATGGACATCATCAGAATCCATCACAACTAATGAGATTAGAGCGGATACCACAAGAATTCTTAATGATCTACTCTGTGCCCCCAAATTTTTATCAGTGCATCTGAACCATGCTTTGCTCTTCTCCTGCCCTCTACTTGCACACTTTGAAGAGTACAGACAAGGGAGGACTCCAGGAGCCTTTCATCCTACTCTGTACCTCTCTTATACAGCCCTTGTTTCTAATTATATGCAGACACAACAGCAATGGCAAGGACTTCATAGTGAACCCCCCTAATGAATAAATCATCCTAATTTCAAGGCAAAGTTAGCACAACCATCCACTGTGTCATTTCCATGAATCACAGTGATAAAGGGCTGTGCTTGTTAAGACATTGCTTATGCAAATGCAATACAGCACTAATGAATGTAAGCAAAGTCCTACAGTGCCAGGACAAGGCAGGCTTGTGCCAGAACTCCTAGGAAGAGACTGTCGCTTTGTTCAAAGGAATAAGTGATGGACTGGGGCAGAGGGGCTCTCAGGAGCCTGGGACTGTACTATTCAGCTATTTCAGATCCAGGGTTAGGGTCCTTATTCTTTAGGGACATGCTTTCATACCAAATATTTCTGATTTATAAGCAGCAAGGCCTCTCTCTGAGTTCCTGGAAATTGTCATAGGGGAGAGGGTACTCTGAACCAGGATGATCAAAGGTCAGCTCCTTTGTGATGAGATAGCAGCTTACTGGGAGTGCAGTGTAAGGTGCTGGAAAGGACCTACAATACTTTGGATTTCTTTCATTAGTCTCCAAAGCCTAATCTAATTTAACAGCTCCCAAAACAGGGCTTTGCTGAGGAGGTATCTCTGTTTTCAAGCAGATCTCATTGTGATTGTGTCTGTGCTGATACTCAATACCTTGATCTTATTGTCTGTGTTCTCTAGAAGCCTATCAAAGAGGTCTAGAGCCAAACAAGGGTTAGTCCTGTGCCGCTACATGATTTATGGGTAAAGTGTAAGAAAAAGCCCAGCCACAAACAGCCAGACGGGCAAAATAGCTGGGTGAGGGATAGGATGGCAGAGAAAGGCAGAATGATTTCCTCAAGGTCACACAAGTCACAGCACAAAGCTGGGAAGAGGCTTGATGACTCACAGCGAAGTGCAGTATATTGTCCTGCTGATGCAGAAGTTTCTGATATCCCTGACTAACACACCACATGAAGAAATTATTTCATGCTCTGGAATTCTATGGCACCAAGTATCAGCCAAAAAAGGTCTAAAACAATGAATGTAACTCAATATATGCCACCAAAGGTTTTCCGTTCCCAATAGGTGCCATGCACAATTGATTTTCATTTACAGTTGCTTTCTGTGTTAAGTGATGTCATGGATTATTTATCTCTGAAAGCCTTAAATGATACAAAGCACTTGATGAGTCATTGGGAAAACCAGTCTTCATATCTAGATGGTACAAGAAGAAAGGACCATAAATTCCCTAGCCTCAGTGTTTCCAAGACTTGAAGGCAACTGCATAGCTCTCATACAGTGAATGCAAGGACAGTAGCTCTCCCACCATTCTCAAGTCACGCAGTCAAGCAGTTAGTACTTCGCTGCTTCGTATTTGGGTTTCAAAGCCTACCAGTGTCACTTCTTGCTCCAGAAATGAGCACCTGAAGGCACCTTGGACTGGTAATATTTGACTGTGCCTCAGCTGGCCAAGGCTGGAGCAAAGGTGCTGTTCAGTCTGCAGCTGAGCCAGTGAAAGGCATAATTTTCCCTTGCATAACACTATTGGAGCGTTTGACCTACTAAGGTCTGCATTGTCACAGCACGTGTTGGTACCCCCAACATAGTTCTGGATTTTACCAGGTTCATGCAATCCTCCTTTGCAGCCTCAAAACAAAGCAAAAACATGCCTCAAGCACACTGATAAAGGGCTTTTGAATGGAGATAGATGAATCACATGCCATTTCACAATTAGCACTTTAATTTTGAACATTAATTAGGGCACTGGTGTTTGGAGAGTTTGGTTCTCATTGGCCCACTTACATTGTTCAGAGAAGGCCTAAAGAGATACTGAAGTCTGCAAAGAAATCAATAGGAAAAATGAAAAGTCAGTACCAGCTGCAGCCCATGAGCTGAATACTGGTGACCTGGGAAATGCTTCACGAAAAAAAGACTTGCTTGCTAGAGCACGGGAAGAAAGAGTATTTCAGTTACAATACCGTGACACTACAGAAATATAGGCACACTGAAGAAAGAGAGTGGTTTCATGTGCAAGGCACAGGATAGGCTACAGATGGGAATCCACAGCCCAGCTTTGGTTCACTGAATAGTTCTCCTAGGCACTATTACAGTTATCTTAGCAAGCTCTAACATCCTTTGAAAACAACATTATTCTTGTGCAAGAGAAAGTGTTACCTATTTGGAGGTGTAAACACAATAACTAAAGCCAAAAGTCTGTAAAGAGTCTTGGATGTAAATTCATTATGAATACACTCTGACGAAATGAGATTTACTGGCTCTTCTTTACATAAGGAAGTGGAATGAAATCTGGAAATAAAACCAGATGGAGATCAGCACATCCCAGCCATAATATAAGCAGGTGTACTACTAAGCAGTAGCTACAGGTGAAGCAACAAATTTATTTATCCTAAAGAATTACAGGCACTGAAAACACCTACTACTTTCCAGAAAGACAAAAGCCAAGAGACGGTATTTCCTCCTAAGCCACCAAAAGAAGAAACTGAATTATGAAGAAGTCAGCTGAACAATACACCTCCATCACGGCAATAGCAGAATGACCTTTATCATATTCTGAGCACCACCTTGTATATCAGTGAGAAGATAGCAAGGACACCCCTGCAGCAAAAGCATCCAAAGTAGGGTTTGGAATACTGATGGCATGTTAAGTTTTGCAGGTTGAATGGGAGTTTTAGGGGGCAAGGAGGACTTTGCCAGGTCACACTTGCTACAGCCTTTCTGGCATGTAAATGAGGACTTTCCTCTTTCAAGTTTCTCATCTCAGTATGCGGGAGGCAATATGTCTCCCTCCCTCCCCTTTTTCTGTCCCCTGGCACAGAAAAGGCAAGACCTCAAACCCTGAGAATTTGCATCGGATACCACTGCTGGAAAACACACGCCAGATTGGAGAGTTGCATGAATGTATTTTATTTTCCTTTATGTAGGAGAAAAAAACCAAGCTGCTGTAGAGAGCAGGGTCTTATCACTCAGTACTCTGCATGGTGTTTGACTTGATTTAAGTGGCAGAAACCTTAATTAGGGCTCTGAACAGGCTTCCTAATAGTGCAGTTCAAACTACTGTGAAAGAAACATTTGTCTAGTCAAAGCAAGCAGAATTTGATTAGTTTCCCTGAGGGACCCAGGGAGTAAAACAGGAATGACACAGAGGAGACACTAAGTCCAGCAGGACATGGCTGGATTATTCCTCTCATACCCTTTATATATTTTAAAACATCTGTCCAGACTGCAGTGAGCCTTGTAGCCTACAGATGCAAGTGATAAACTGCAAGTGGAGTCTGTGGAAGAAATTAAAATTGCAAGCTAGATTCTCCCTGGGATCCTGATCTGCATGAGAGCAAACCCATCAGCTTGAAAGGGTTATTTCAGATTCATGAAGCTGTAAAAGAACTCAGAAGAAGGTCTTAGGAGCAAAATTATCCTGGACCATGGTCATTTACAGAGGCAAAAGCTTGCAACATCAGAGCTGCCTGGTTCAAAGCATCTGTTTGGAGAGGCTTTTTGGAAACATGCCTTTTATATATGACCTGTAAAACTTTAGCACTGACTGTGCACAACACATTCCAGAGCATCTGTAGTTCCCTCAGCTATGTAAGAAATACATGAGAAGCAAGCAGAGGAAAAATACTATCTTGCTGCAGTACTGGGAAGAATAGTATGGAGATAGTGGAAAGCAATCAGTGGATACTGAATCCTACTACGTGGCATGGAGGTGAAGTTGCTGTGAAAAGCAAGTTTTATGAAGAAACGTGTCCTTGAACCACCACTTACAGGTTGTCTTTGATTTGCTTTGATTGTAACGACCGCCGGGGCAGCGCGAGGAGCACCGCCGGCGGGACACACGTGGGCAGACAGCAGCTTGTCTGAACGGAGGGGGCGGGGGGGGCGTTCCCGAGCAACTGATCCGCTGATTGGACAACACAGACAGCAAGGGGCGGAGCCCGCACCGGGCAGCGCGGGACATTTAAGCAGGCGAAAGCAATCAGCCCAGTTGATTGCAAGGGGCGAGCATAGATGTGTTTCCCAGCAGGCAGCGTAGTAACAACCATCCTCTAAAAAACCCCAGCGTCCTCCGCTTCTAGCGCCTGGCAGAACCAGTGCAGCCACGCAGAGCGAGCTCCCGTTCCTGCGTGTGACCACCCAGGTTTCTGGCTGTGGGATGTGTGAAGGGATATTCCCAGAGGTGGAAAGGATGTCAATATCTGGCTCCAGGACTGGTGCCTCTGCCAAAACTTTGGGATATTAAACCATGGAAGAGCCTTCAAGGCACAAGGTATGCTGATGGGATGGGGAAAAAGCATCTTTGGGTGTAAGCTGGTGGGACTGATCGAGAGAGGTTTAAACTAGACTCGGTGGGGGAAGGGGATACCAACAGGATTGCAGTAGGTAAGCCAAGGGTTGGCATGACATCTCCTGAGGATGGCAATGCTTCTGGGAACATTTACACTGCTCCTGGGAGCATGGAGGGCTCAAGGGTGTACCTGAAATGCTTATACACCAATATATGCAGCATGAGAAACAAACAGGATGAACTGGAAGTGTTGGTCAGCTCCCAGAGCTATGATATCATTGGCATTAGTGAGACCTGGTAGAATGAATCTGGTGACTGGAGTGCTGGGATGGAGGGCTACAGGCTGCTCAGGAGGGATAGGCAAGGCAGGCGAGGTGGAGGTGTTGCACTATACATAAGAGAGTAACTTTGGGCACAAGTATAGATT
>JAVJGG010000082.1:6494025-6508983 GCA_035590195.1 Aviceda cuculoides
TTTTTTTTTTTTTTTTTTTTTTTTTTTTTTTTTAACTGGAGAGAGTATGTGAGTACCTCAGAGGAATTTCACTTTTCCTGACCCTGAGTGACTTAAACTTTGTTTGGGTTCTTTGTGCAAAAATTAGCAGCAAAACAATTCTATAATTGTCTTAATACACCAGGTTGCTAAAATGCATGGACCTTCAGGTTAATGAAAAAAATACATGGCTTAAAAGCCACTTGGCCTTTCTTTAAGAATCACTGTATTACTTTTTCTAAATGAAAAAACAAGTCCCTAGAGGAATCTAAGGTCTGCAAAGAAATGGGCTAGAAATTAAGGAGGTTGCAAAGGGAATCTGTCGCTGCCCTAAAACTGAATTTTCACTTCTTCATTCCTAAAGATTACATCCACTAGGCTCTCTCCTCCCACTCTGCATCTATTTTTCTATACACAGATATATAAATACAGTTACTATTTTAACTGCCTTTTAAATACAAATGTTGCCAATTTGCCAATGTTTTGCATGATGCCTGGAAAACATAAAAATCAAAATATTCATCCAAATCCACATATGGCCAGATCCTTAGGTGGTGTCAATGCTTGCAGCTCAGCTAATTTTTTTTGGAGCTGGGCCGCTTTATGCCTGCTAAGGATATGGCTCAGTAGAATCCAACTGAAAGACTCTTTGGCTTCTCTAAGATATAGATCTAGACCATTGTTATTACAAATGCTTTAAAAAATCTGGAGTATGTTAGATGTTGGGACTGCTACTCTGCTAAACAATTGTATGTTGGAATGTTTTCCTACCACCTCAAACCCCATGAAGCAGAAAATGCAAAGCCTGTTCTCTCTCCTCCTGTTTATATTGGGACCAATAATGCTAATTTTCAAATTTAATTTAGCATATGCCTGAAAGTTGCCTGATTGCCCCAGCCAAAAATTGCAATTGGCAGCTCCAGTTTCTGGCATGGCTGAATTCAGGGTGGACTATCTATGCAGATCAAAATGTAAAGCAGCACCACCGGTGAGGCCTGGAATACAAGTTGTTCCCAGACATGTGCCCAAATTGTTGGTGTTTAATCACATCATAGGTAGGAAAAGTGTGAAAGGAGCTAATTCTGCTACATATTTACTAGGAAATGAGAAATCATCCTCAAGTATGTGACATTACAGGGCTGAATAAAAACAGAAGTTTAACAGAACATTAAATCTGTGGAAGCTGAGATTTAAATCTTTAAAACACCGGTCAATTCAGATGCTCTGTATCTTTCCTTAAAAAGAATGCTCTCAAGGTGGCAGTATTTGGATAGAGCTTGTCACTGGACCATGAAGTGAAGGTATTCCTGCCTGGCTTCAAACATAGGTTTTGCAACTGTAGGAATAAATGAAGTTGAACACTAGCTGAACTCACCAAAGGGCTTTTTAAAACCAAGAGAGGAAGGGAAAATGAAACATAAAACAACAAACAGATGGACAAATAGTAATAACGCCAATGAAACATGAACAGCCACAGCGTGATAGGTGCTCCCTTGCGAAAAAAACATTTAAAATAAGAGTGCAGGTAATCTATCCCTAGAAATTTCTCCACACAAAAGTTAATATTAGCATACTGGGGGAGGAGGAGCACCACGTTGAACTAGGTCTCATAAGTTAAGGAAGCCTCTTAGAAAGTCCTTCTTCAAAGGATCAGATTATGCATGCAGATGCAAGAAGCTGGTTATGGAACAGCCCCAGGGGTCACTTTGCTTTGATGCAGAGTGGCAAAAGAAATGCAGATGAGTTTGCTAAACATGAAGCTGTCACATCTAAGGGCTTTTATTAATTAGCCTATGACTCATTTGCTGCTGTGAAATAAATAAAGCCTGCTCAGTACTGTTTCTTGATTTTGTTTTTTTCACCTGTAGTTTCTGGAAATATCTTTGTATGAGAAGAGCTGTGCAGTCTCTTTCCTTGACAATTTTGTCTCTCAGTTGTATTTTCCTGCAGCCACTAAAATTGAGGGGAGTTGAGAATCCTCGATGTCATGGTGAATCTTGCTCTCTCTTAGGAGGTACCTCCACAACCCTTGAATATATGAGGTTTTTCAAATTCTTATATTCCATAAATGGATGTGCCCTAACACGGTCCCTGTAAATAAGGCAGGTTTAATAGTAGACCTGGTGCTAATAAGATGTCACTGGGAAAAGAGGAGGAGAGAAACCTGCTATGATTTATAAGAAATGTACTGTGGTCTCAAGGATCGTGGCTGGGTTCTTGTTCAACTGTCCCAGAACTCACCTGGACAACAGGATGTCCATTTTCTCACTTCCATGCCCCCATTGGAGCTCAGTGTGCTTGACTTTTCTTACTGAGGTTCCAGTTTCACACAGGAGGAGCCTTTATGAGCTAGTCTTCAAACCAAGGAAATTGAAGTACCTTTGCAAGTCAAAAATTACTTTTTTTCCATAGAGTTAATCATGAGATCTATCAACTTCTTTATCTTTGAGTAGAGTCATAATTTGGAAACTGCTTAGAGAAAGGCAGAGTTGCATGAGAAAAAAGGGTCATATCTTCAGCAGGGGTAAATCAGTATCCTCTTGAGTCAGGGAACCCATGTTGATTCATGCTGCTGAGAATCAAGGCATAACTTCTTTCAATGCATGAATACACTATTTGTAATGGGCAAATAAAACCCCATTTAAATAAGAGCCTAATTCCTATGAAGAAAGAAAGACTGAACATTGAAAACTTGGGTTTTGTTAAGTTCCAATCTCCGTTATTTGGCAAGAACAGAAATTAGGTTGTACACAACGTATTTATTAAAACAATTTTTACTGACAATGCAGTTTGGTCTCGGGGACAATAGTGTTGGAACAGGAGGTAGTGGCAGATTTGGGAGGAAGAAAACATACAAAGAGAAAGAAAGTAGACAACCACCCCTTCTTCAAGACTGTGGGGCTGCTTCATCCCTTTCGTGGATGGTATACAGGGTACAGTAAACTACCACCACAGGCAGCTGCACTTCCTCTTTTTGCCCAGAATGGCATAGCCTGGGCCTTTGCAGAGTTAAAAGCTTTGGGGTTGAAATTTTGATGAAAGTCTATGCTATCAATTTATGACCCAGGTAGGGCAGATACTGGTATTATTTCTATTATAAAGGACTCTCTACAACTACATGTGGGGGCACAGACAAAAGAGATGTAATGCTTGCTCATTGTTTTACAATTGGAGTGTCACATCAGGAGCCACCAGAAGCAGGTCTTGGCTCAGATGGAGAGGAAGTGGGAGACAAGCCAGTGTTTAAAACCCCAAAGAGGAGTAATGGCTGTAAAAAGCCTGATGCTCGTTTTTGATGCTGATGCTTTGGGGCAGGTTTTGAAGAATGGACCCCCTGTGTTGTACTGCAAATATGCATACATGTTTTGTGATTAAGGCTCTCTATCTCTGCATATGCATATTTTTATTTATTATTTATATGCCACCAGGAATGTACGTGGCGCTTCAGAGACATATAAAACAAGCTGTTACCTCCTGTGAATTGCTTCCAATCTAAGTGCTTTGTAAGGCTCTTTAAGTAACTAATTTGGAAATCCAGCTTTTTTAGTGCCACTTTTTAACGATAGATGCACTGATCCAATAGAAATCATTTGTTTTCCCATTGAAATTCTGTGATGGTCACCACAGACTGGCAGTGAGCAGGTTTCAGGATGAAGTATTCCGCTAGAGTCTTCATTATGGGAAAACTCTTTCTCTTTCTCTGTCCTTTTTTCTATTTTATGACATGATTTATTTATATTACCAAAGACCTTGAAAGCTGAAAACAGAGAAGGATTCCTGTTGTGCAATGTACCAAACATGCACAGTGTAAAGATGGCTGTACTACCAAGCAGCAGAGAATTTATAATGCATTTCTGTTTCTGCTGGACTGAGTCACCAAGATGACCCTGTCTGTCTAGGTCCAACTGTATCACAGCTCAGCTGAAATATGAACAAGAGATCAACCATTTGCAGATTAAGTGGTGAAAGAAAACACCCACACAGAGCACATGTCAGAATGGCTCTATCAGGGACTTAAAGTCATGAGATTCCCAGGAGGACTACTGCTGCACATGCAATATAAATTATACAAGCCACCAGCCAGCCAACTTGGAGGCACTTCAAATAGCTGTAGTTGCAAACCCCATTTTTACTTCCTTAAAGTTCCAGCTGGAAGTCTAAGAGAGGGACTGATAAGTGACTGATAATCACTGATAAGTGATTCAGCCCCTGGTGCAATTGGAAATGCTTACAGACCTTGGGCAAAGCAGCAGCAGTGTGAGGAGGCACAGAGCTCTGGGCAGCAGCCTGGGAAATCTCCACCACAGAGAGAAAGAAGAGAAATGGTCCCTCTAGTGCACTGTTGTTGCCAGAGAGAGGGGAGGGCTCACCGATGCGCTTTTTCCAGGAGCATTTGGGTGGATGTTTCGGAAGCAAGGTAACAGAGGAAGCTCAAGGAGACTTTACAGTCCCAGCACTGGAAGAAAAGGAATTTCCACTGCATTTAGCAAAGTGCTGGCAATTCCTATTTTGAGATGAGCGAAACAAATAGGGGATGCCAAACAGATCTGCAGCCAGAGCATCCAATTAAGCTGTGCGCTTGCCACTCCTTTCCCCGGCTTTACATCAGACTCACACCAATGACGTCAGTGCATTTACCCCTTGTTTGTAATAGTCCGAGAGAGAGAAAAAACAAGCAAGCTGCTTTCAATAAATCAGCCCAGCCTCATTAGCTCTCATCAACTTGCTCTAACATGCCCAGTGAGTATTTGGCTTAGAAAGAAGGTAGCATTCACGATACACAGGGCAGGATTTGACAGTGAGGATTTTCAGGAGATAACAAGCCAAAGCTCTATTCCCACAGAATAAAGCCTGTCATAAACACTAGCCTGTTTTTACTGTCAGTTACTGATTAGTGCTGTGATTGCTGTGGTCATTTGCTGTGGCTCCCTGATCATTGTCCACTTGCAGATTATTGCAATAGGAACTGGGCAAGAAAGGGAAAGTATTTTTTGTCTCCACTGCTAAGGAGCTTTTAAATTAACTCTTTTTTTTTTTTTTTTTTTTTAGAAAAAATACTTGCACCGTTTTTCCAGTTCTTTCAGTGGGGAAAAAAAGCACCCCTACAGCCAAAAGAGAGATTGACTTGTCATTGAGAAAAATTGAATAATTTAAGAGGCAAAATTATGTCAAAACAGAGGTCATCTTCTTTTAATGAAATGTTCAACCTGCCACCTTCAAGCAGCAAGGTTTCTGTGAACACATTGTCTGTCCTGTGTGTCAGTGTCTGCCTGTCCCCTCCTTTCCAAGGCATGGAAGGGAAAGCAGTCCTGTGAGAGCTGGTATTACTGGGCTCTAAAGAAATTACACTGGAGGCAGGCATGAATGTTCCTTTCTCTTTTAGCATATGGATAAAGAAAGCCAGAGGAAAAGAAAAAACATCTTTATGGGGTATCAGACTTAAATCTGGTGGCTGTTTATAATTTCTCCAAATTTTCTCTAGCTCTCAGGTTCAGGAAGACATTTAAACCTAGACTGCCCATGCTGCTACTGCTGCCACTGCTATATGAGGCACTCGCCTCACGGCTAGCCCAGGCCATGCAGGGAAACAGGTTCTGGAGCAGTGCAGGGCTGTGCCTGAGGACATGAAGTGCTATGGGGATGGAGGAGCAATGAGGGCAGCTTCTGCAAAGGCAGAGATCCAGGTACTCTTTGGGGGAAGCTGGAAGAGTTTGAGAGGAGCCATGACAGCACTGAGAGGAGTCTCTGAGGTGACAGAGAGGAGAATGCAGAGTTGGAGAGTTCATTTTAGAGCAGTGTTTCTCCACAGTGGGAGCGGAGGGTGAAAAAGGGCTGACTCTCATGGGGCCAGTCCTGCTCATCATGGAAGGCAGCAGGTGGTGAATGGACAAGAGGCAATGATGAAGTTCTGTCTCTCTTTTCTTAGAGTCTGAGCTTGTCATCCCAATTTAGGAAAGCCCTTGGTGGGATGCATGATATGGCTCTGTCTCACAGGTTCCATGACTCAGGCTGTCCTAGGAATAGAAACAGGGTTCTCTTGGATCTCACAGTTGTCTGACATAAGCCTCAGAAATACCAAGGTATTTTTTTACCAGTGGTACAGTGTTGCAATTCCCAGACAGCCGCAATCCAAAGCCTGGGGGACCTGAATCCTGCCAAGGCCTGGGAGTCACAGGCTTCCTTTGAAGGACTGTTTCCCCAGAGGTTTCAATGACAGACCTCTTTCCTTTTGGCTGCAGAGTTTCCAGCAGGGATGCTGCTATTACGTTTGGGTGACGCCTGATGCTATGGTGGTGGGAAGCAATGTGAGCCCCGTTGCATTCAGTCAACACACCTAGAGGCCTGAGAAGGGCCAGCTCTCTGCTGCAAGGTCTGCAGTGCTACCAGTCCAATGTATGCAGGCATATCCAGGCACCTTAAGAGGAGGTGGGATTGGTCCCATCCTGTTACCGGGGCGGGGTGCAGAGAGCAGCTCATACTCGGGATTGGTCCCTTTTTCTGTCCTCTGATATCCTCTGGCTGAGACATATCTTTGCCATGCCTGGGTTGAGGTCAGAGGTGCTCAGCAAGCAGGAGAGAGGACAGTATCTCTTGGGATATGGTCCAGCACACTCTCCTCATTTACCGCCCCTCAAAGCAGCCGTCTCAGGAATCCAGCTGGCAGCACAATGGCTGGCTGCAGAAGCGAGTTTTAGTGGGGACAAATGAGAGCTAATTGTGTCTCTGCTACAAAGCAAAGGAGGCTCCAGTGGAAAGGTCAGGCTGTTAAAGGCTCCAGCACACCGGGTAGGTGGGAGCTATTTTCAGTCAGACAGAGAGATTCCAGCACATCTCTTGCCGCCTTCTTGTTTCTACAGCGATACTGGGGCCAGGCTGCACAAGGACTCAAGCAGCAAATGGAAACATAGTCCCACAGAAATAAGAGTATCACTGCTCCACACTACCTGTCCTGGGGTGTGGGAAGGTCTTGGGAAGACACTGTACACTTCATGCTAAATGCTTGATGCAGAGAGCTGTATTGAGTAAAGAAAAATTCTTCATTTACCTACCTGCCACATTACAGAAAAAATGCTATAGTATGAATAGAAGGCAGGAAAGGAAACCAGGAAGGGTCCCAGAATGGAAATAAAAATGTTAATTGGAAATAATACACTCCGTTTTTTGGGTTTTTTAAGATACTGATGAATTTGATGCTAAGGAGTTCATTCTCTGAATAATTTTATAGGATGGTCCAAACGGCCCATAGAAAAGCAGCTACAATATCCCCAGGAAACATCTTTGTTTTCTCTTCCCTGCTCTTCTCCCCTCTCCTTTTTTTTGTTTGTTTTCTGGCATGACTCAGCAACTGCATAATATGTTAGCACCCAAGCATCATTTGGGAAACTTTAAATGAAATCAGGAAAGCTGACATTTCCTTAGATACGTACAGACCAAAAAGTCTGTTCTGTTACCACAGAAAATTCAAACTGGGCCGGGTGCTGTGCATTTACATAATAAGAGACAGCCTCTGCTCCTAAAAGAATGTAGCATGCAATTAGGAAAAACAAGCAAGACGGGGTGGAAAGAAGTGCTGCTATCTCTACTTTTTCAGCTGAGGAACTGAGATGTACAGGGATTAAAGCATGCTACAGGAATGTCACATAACACTTGAAAGCACAGATCCCATACCCCAGAAGCAGGAGAATAGGGCCCCAATTTCACCGGTGTCCCACACCCTCCAGCCTACACAAGTTACCTTCCTGCAGTCCCTATACCCTGTACGTTTTGTTAGGATGGTAGCATTCACTTCCTAAAGCAAACTGATGTCTGAGTTCTCAGTCACAGTTAGTGCTTCCCTGGCATTAGGTGTTCCAGGTAGGAATTCAGTTAAATCCTCGGGGTTTACTTGAAAGTCAGATGGAGAATTTATTTATCTGTTTTTCTGGGTTGGTTTGGGTTTTTTTTTCTGGTCCTGACAGTTATTTCCTATTCAGTATGGGAACTGGCATTGTTTTCCCAGCCTGACAACACTGCAGTCTGTACTCACATGGCTTTCTTATCACCTTTCTCCATTTCCTGCTCTCCCTTCTGTCATGAACTGTCACGTTGTGTTTTGTCACTTCTCAGCAGTTCAACTTTCAAATCCAAGCATATCCACACACCTAAGGACCTTAGATATCAAAGGGAAATTTATCTAAAGGTCTGACTTAGATGAACATTCACCACCAGACTGATCACTCCAGTTTCAGACTAGTACCCTCCTAGCCTTGTGGCTACACACGCAGAAAGTCCTCAAGAAATCCCGAGTAGTAACGTTTGTTCTGCTTTAAGCTAACCGTGCCAGTCTCAAACCAGCCATAGCCAGTGTTTCCAGCCCCTGCCTCCTCAGTTGCTGCAGCTGGTCCCTGGGGTCAGAAAGGCATGAAAACAGTGGCCTTCCTTGCTGATGCTGGTTAATTACATGCCCCCTGTTATACTCCTGAGGCTTGAAATAAACATTTTTCCATGCCTAGCAAAGCTAAACATAGCATTATGCTCCATTCCCAGCTGATTCCCATTTTAATTTCCCCTTCAGCACTGCTTTTCTGTTTTTTTCTGTGCTTGTAAACACCAAGCACTTTAGATGATTGTATAGGGGAAGTTCACTGATGTTGGAAGAACCTTCCTTCCTTCTTGCTTCATTTCCCAGGGGATCACAAGCAGTGCTCCAAGGCAAGCACTGGACAAGTTGATTAATATGAGCAACAGAGGAATATATCGGTGATATCTAGTGTGCATGACATATATGGAAGAAGAAGGTCCATAGAATTCTTCCCTTGCCTATTCTTGCCTTGCCCCAAATACTACCCATCATATGTCTAGAAATACAGACAAGTTCCACCTATGTGAGAATAACAAATATTCATGGGGCAACGCTGCATCAGCTTCTCTTTCTCACGCCTCTTAAAATTCTCCAAGCATGACATTTGACAGCCTTTTTCATTCTCCGGTGTTTATGTGCCAGCATTTCTCCTTATCAGACTGTCTTCTCAGGATTGTGTGTTTTCTTTGCTTTGTATATTGTGCAGTCAAAGTAACAGACTTATCAGCTTTTTGAATACCTAACTGTAAAACCATTAATAATGTAAGATCAGCCCAGCTGGTCTTACAACATAGTTGAGACAAAAGATACCTTGTTTTTCATCAGAAGGCACATGGAGACCTTCTCCACAAATCCAAACCCTTCTTCAGTAAGAATCATCCCACCCTAACAAATCTGCGCCTAAGCTGCTTAACAAGATTCCCTCTACAGCCAACAGAAAGAAATAGACACCGAGGAATGTTTTTGGCCCAATTTAGATGCTTTCAGATTAGATGAAATGCATCTTAGAAACAACAGCTTCTCCCAGCTGAAAGAGAGTCCAGACAACTAGCTCAGGTGGAGACAGCTGTACTGTAAACACCTACAGATCAACAGCTCAGTCCATACCATTGCGACTATCCTGGCTTTGCAGCCCTTTGAAAAAGGCATTTTTTGCAGCGACTCCAAGTGGTTTCAGCTTATTTACAGGCTGTAGCGATTTTGCTGCCTTTTGCAGTTAGTTTTTGAACATTACCATCCTCTATCCAGGAACTGTCATTGAATTTTAGTTTAATAAAATGAGAAGAAAACAAAACAAGACATGCGTGAAGCGAACTCTTGAAAAACATCTTTCTGTTCGGCGCTGTGTTAAATATAAACAATCTTAAACATAATGAAAAAAACCAAAGAATAAAGCAAGAACTCAAGGATGGCCTGATGGAGTGCCTCTCTGCTTCTGAGATGCACCAAACTGGGAAAGAAGCACCAAGCCCTTCAGGACCTACTTTATGCACAAACATCCTAGAGTACAAAACGCAATGCTTTGGAGAAATGCCCTTGTGCACACACATTAAATAACACAGCACAGGCTTTTGAACTTTGTTTCTGCCTCAGTTCTTGCTCTTCTTCTCAAGCCAGGTTCGACGTCTATCCATTTTTGACCTGCTGCCAGCTGGGAGCATCATCTGCCAGAATGCTGCTCCGCTGGGCTGCAGTTCCACTTGCTCACAGAGCACTGCACAGCCGCATGTCTGTCCAGACACTTCCCTGCTGTGGATCTTGGGGGTTTATGTTTCTTTAGGTCTATTGTTATGGTCACCATTTCTCAATCATTCCTTTCCTCATCCGTTTGAGAAGATAACTCAGCTCTCAGTCTGAGCTGGCTCTTGCATCCTGGCCTGAATTCACATCAATCCTTTCTCCATGTCATTTACCCTCAAGCTGGGCCCTCAAGTTCCCTAATAGTGCATTGCCAAAGTTAATAGAAACAGACTTCCCTTCCATTTCCAACATGGGGTTTCTAGCTGCTTTTTTCCTAGTATACGAAGTGTAGTCATCATTAGGAGATAATTCAATTAGATAAGATCAGCTATCAGAGCTAATAAACTGATGCAAAAATGAGCTTGCACCAGCCATCAGCAAAGCCAGATGAGGGGGTAGCTTCTACCCTGTTAATTAGTTTAAGCAAATGTGCATCTATGTGTCCCTGGCGTGAAATCAATACTGGGCAGCCCTTCTGTGAGCCAGGTGTCCCTCTGCCAACCCCATGGGGCCCACCCTGAGCAGTCCAGCCACTCACCAGATGTAGTTGCATCTGCCCTGTTGTCCAGCCTGTCATTTAACCTCGTCTGGGCTGCTCTTCCACCCCATACGGCTGCCTTTGTTCTCCTTGAAAGCAGATTTTATTTATGACAGGTACTAAAGCAATATTGAATCCCTGCAGGGGCTCATCTCCAGCTCAAGGAGGGGAGTTATATAGGAACGGAGAAAGGGAAATTTCCATCTGCCAGTAGTGGATACAATCAGAAGAGGCAAAAATGTGTGCTGCCTTTTAAAACGTTTGCAAAGCCATGCCTTCTGGGGTTTGGTTTTGCAAAATAAAACCCAGGGCTGGGTCAGTTTCAAGGCACCAGAGCGCAGCACAGAAGTGAAAAGATGTTAAAGACACATTTACGCTTTTGACCTGCATTTACACTTTAACATCTCTGTCTCATAAATTCGTCTGACTGGGCTTCAGTAGCAGTGTCTGAAATAAGAAGGAGAAAACTTCCCAGAAATACAAAATACGCTGACTGAGAAACAACAGAGTAGAAAGTTGCACTGCTGTGGTTGACTTTCCCCAGAATAAGGTACAAGTGAGTAACTTGGGCCACTTTTATTATTACTGTTGATACAAATGCACCTCCAGGATCCCAGGCAAAGGTGAAAGCACCGTCTGGGAGAATGTGACAGGTGGGGAACATGGATAAGGGGAAGGGGGCTGTGGAGGTGGTGCTCAGCTGTGGGACATACTGCTCACTATCAGTGACTGCCCTAACCTGCTCCAGAGAGCTGCATGTGCTCGAGAGATGCCCCATTCCTTTTGCAAAATTTCATACTTGTATCTCCTTCTGTTGTTCCCATGTTCCCCTGTGTTCTACTTTCTCTTTAAATCATCTGTTGAGACTATGAAGAACTGAATAGCCTTCCCTTAAAACTATTATGAATCATTTATGATAATTATAAACTCATTTAAAGAGGTATTGTTTATCATGCACTAGTGAGGCCACACGTGGAGCACTGTGTCCAATTCTGGGCTCCCCAGTACAAAAAATTATATGGACTTACTGGAGTGGGTTCAATGAAGGGCCACAACGACAGTGAAGGGACTGGAGCATCTTTTGTATGAGGAGAGGCGGAGAAGGCTGACACTCTCAAGCCTGGGAAAGAGAAGACTCAGGGGAACGTTAATCAATGTGGATAAATACCTGATAGGAGGGAATCAAGAAGGAAGCCAGGCTTTCCTTAGTGATGCCCAGTGACAGGACAAAAGGCAATGGAACACAGGGAATCCTGCCTGAACATCAAAAAAAAAACAACCCTTTTTTTTTTTACAGTGAGGGTGGTGATTGAACCCTGGAACAGGTTCCCCACAGAGATTGTGGAGTCTCCATCCATGGTATTCAAAACACAGCTAGACAGAGTCCTGGGCAACCTGCTCTATCTGTCTCTGCATGAGCAGGGTTTGCAGTAGATGATGTCAAGACGTCCCTTCCAAGCCCTTCTCAGTTTCTGTATGCAGAGCCAGTGCTTTGATGCTTTAACATCCAAGATTTAAAAGTGCAGCAAACAAAAATCCCAAACTAGGACCAATGGCAGCTCATGGTCTCTTCCAAGTCCTTCAGCAGCACATATGAAGTAGGTATGTATTGACAGCTTGTAAATGTCATAAAAAATTGCCACAACTTCGGCTTGTGGGTTTTTTCCTCACACTCCCTCTTATTGTTTTTGTTGAAAATGTCATTCAGAAGACATATCTTGTCACAAATTCCTCTCTACTGTCTTTGAACAAGAAAGGCATAGAGAAAACCAAAATGAAGTCCCCAGATCTATTTCTTTTCCCTAGCGTTGTCCACTCAGTTATGCCTTTGTGTCAAAATAGGTAACACAAAACAAGATGAAGATGCCAATAGTTGTGCAATTTCCTTAATTTTCCAATGAATATTCCCCATAAACCAAAGCATCCATGGACACATCTAGGAGCTAAGTCCTTCCCTGGTCCTTTTACCATGACATATTCTTTGGCTGTGTTTGTCCTTTGCCTTAAATTATTTTGAACAAATGAATTGCTTGTCATGAAATTTGTACAAAATCCATCAAGAACTGCAAAGTACAAAGATCCCTCATCTGGATATCTTTAAACCACACCTCACTGGAAGCTGGGAGAAATGGGGAAATGCTGGGGGGAATCTACATTCTTGCCCTGTCCCTATACTCTTCCTTAAGCATCTGCATCTGCAGTAGCTCTTCTTCCACACAGGGGTGTTTTTTCTGAGCACAGGCTGGATCTGGGAGCAGAGGTTTCCTTGAGGGTAATGTAAGGCACTTCATTGTGGGCTGAGCGACAGCATGTGCAGAGAGCAGCTTCAGTATTACCTTGCTGCAGCTGAGCCACTGCAACACCTCTGCTGTGACTCCAGATTGCTGTCGTGATGCTGCTCCTGCTGAACAACTAACTGAGGGATCGAGAAGACAAGGAGTGAGCAGAGCTGTTGCTTGCAAAGGGCTGCCTTTGAGAAAGATTTGTTCTCACCTCTGCCATCCAGATTGCCACCACACAGAGGGACAACGACTGCAAGAACTGGTAGGAACACGCTTCCTCACAAACCCTCAGATCTTTATAGTAGTTCACAGAGTGTGGGCATTTCTTCCAGCCTCAGCTTCACACCAACACCCACACCATACTGTTTGCACACACTTTGTCAAAATATATCAGAACTTCCAAAAGAATATTAAAACCTCAGCAGATCTGGAGAATGGTGACACCTGTACTGCAGACCTCCCTCTCTATCTGTACAGGATGGAATGTCACCTGATGAACTGAGAAGTGCAATAGGAGAATTTTTCAGAATAACAAGAAAAAAAAAATACAGTTCCCCCTGGAAAAAGAACTTGTTTTGGCTAGTAGGGTATTTGGCCACTTGTTTCTGATCACAAAGCAGCCTTTAGCCTGGAATAAAATTACTTTATTCTGGAATGGACTGTCCATGCAGGGGCATGTCTAGCACCTTGCTGACATGGTTTCTCCAAAGGGTTTCCCCTTGCCACTAACACTCAGTTTTCACTTGCTTTGCACTTCTACTTTACCTCAATACTTACCACCTCTTTCTTCCCCTTGTTCCTTGTTCCCTTGTTCCCCAGTGTTCCCCCAAAACACTGTGTGTTTTTGTATTAGGAGCAAATACTATGATTGAACTAGACCTGAGTTGCTTTTCATCCTTAGGTCTCTGATAAGATGGTTTTCATTAGCTAGGCTTTCTCTGTGAGAAACCTGGACGTTTCTCACTTCTTGCATATTTATATCCCTCCTCAACTCGTGGACCTGTCTGTTTGCAGAAAGGAGCGACTGTGAGTCACAAGGTGGTTTAGGTTGCGTTTTTAACTGGTGTTGCCCAAGTCCAGCCTCCTTCCAGTGGCTCCCTCTAGAAGTTGCTTTCCTGCAAAAACCTCGTGGGAACCTCAGTTTATAACTACTTGATAAACTTCTCTATAGAAACATGCAGTTGGTTTCCTTTGTGCACTCAGGTCACAGGATGGAGAGGCAAGCAGCATAATGTTCACTCTGCAGAGCAGAATAGACTGAGTGAAGTGGTAGTGGCAGCTGACACATAAAATTTGCACAGAAGTTTAACAACAAACAAGGACTGATAGGATCCAAGAGCAGATCTGCTCCTTTACATCCTCCACATCACCAATAAGAGCTACTGAGAGAGAGGAATTGACTTGGATACTTGAAGAAGAGGCAAAAAGTGGAAGAAAAGTAGGTAGCAGCTGCGAAACGAAAAATCCACACACCTATATTATAACCAGGTACACTACAATTCTGGTATGGCTTCATCAGCAAGGAAATGAGAAAAATCTCAGCCCTAGGGGGAACTTTATCAGCAATGAGGTGGGAAGATCAGGTCAGAGCAAAGCCTAGGGAGGAAGGCAGTCTTCACTTCTGCATTAGGCCAAGGGACACAGACTCCAAACACTTCTTCCTCCTGTAAGCAAACATTTGGGCCATATGTAGGAGAGTGCTTACAGTTCTCATGTTGCTCAATACCAGTACAGATCCCAGAGCATTCCCCTCCTTCTGCTTAAAAACTGAGCAAACGGCACTGATTGAGTCCTAGGCACCTACTCATAATCTGGGAACCTTGCATTTCCAAGGTGCAGCTGTCTTTGCCAGGATAAAAATCCCCAAGGATCGTAGCTCAGGGAAGCAACAGTAAGTTGAGCTGTTTAACTGAGCCTCTGTAGGCTGCACTATGAAGGGGGAAGTGTTGCCAGACAACAGAATGTTGGGGAATGGCTAGAGGACTGTGGACACGGTTCTCTAGAGAACCTGGTTATGCAGTCAAAGTGGTAGCTAAAGA
>JAVJGG010000082.1:6538918-6564779 GCA_035590195.1 Aviceda cuculoides
TTCAAGATATAAACTGTTGACCAAGTCTGAGACTAAGAGTGGATCCAGCCGCCCCTAGACCCTTCTCTGAGGAGGAGTCTGGAAAGCAAGGGGATCTGCTCTGAATCTCATAACTCAAAGGGAAGGATCTCTTTATTCCCTGAATTGGTATATATGGTTACATGGTTTACAGAAGTAGTCTTATGCCAATTCCTGTCGTGAGAAACCCTGTCACCTACTACCACACCTCCCCGGTTCTGTTTGCTTCTGTCATAAATAAAATCTTTAACTGATCGTTTGGTGTCGTTTCGCCTTAATTCAGCCCAAGGGAATTTTGAATTAAACACGACTCCCTGGTCTATCCAGTCTGGGTCGTGACACCATAATTCCCAGATACAAACAGGGAAAGGACCTACTGTGTCCATGCAGAGGAGTTCTACCTTCTCTATCACTTTCCTTGCATAAAAGTGTTCTCAACCTTAACTTCAAAGGTATGTTCTGGTAAAGACAGAAGCCAAATTGCTTAGTGACAGGATAATTTCCACCTGGCTTGGGTAATGCAAATCTTGCCCTGTCCAGCCTTGTAAGAGATTGGACTAGAGTCCTCCAGACATTTCTTCAAACCACTAGAAGAAACTGTGGCTCTGTGGTTCTTTGCTGAGACTGATAATGAAGAAAGCACTAAGCATCATACAGTAGGCATTGCTGGTAGCCAGGTACACTGAGAACTACCTAACACTGTCACGGGTTTGACATGCGTATACCCACCTCAACTTGCAAAAGACAGCTATACTATTTTCCCATGATAACTGTTCACCAGACATAAGAAAGCTTTATCAAATCAGCATCTCTCTGTGCAGATGAAAAAAAGCCCAAGCCTGAAATGTGTGGGGAGTCATTCATCAAAAATTTGAATGTTTAAGGTGTGGAGGATTAGCTGGGTCATCAACACAAGGCTGAACACTCCCACCTCGCTGTCTTCTCCACTGATCTTTCTCCCGCTTTCGCAGGTATTTCTTACGAGGGTTGGCACTAGTAAGCATCTTCCTGCTCAATAATGTCCATTCTAGCATCTACAGCTTCGGTGATATTTTCTAACAGGTTATTCTCTGAGAGGGGACAAGTGGGACACATATTCCTCTAGGTCCTATACAGCTCTGCTAGTTACTTCTATGTTTATTTGCTTGTAAACAGAGTTGCAGTCCTTTGATTCTTTAAAGCAATAGTAATTTCTAACCATCCAGTTTGCCAGCAGCATTATTCTCACCACTATAAAACTCCCAGATACCTTTCTACCTCTCCCATGGCTGCTGCAGCTGTTGCAGATCTTGAAATGGTGTTTCAACTCTGACTCAGGCAGGATTTCAATGCACCAGCAGATTTTGGCAAGTGGACTAATCCTTGCAATACCTATAGTGAGGAACTCATTATCTGAGACTGCAAAGAACAGTTCAACTCACAGCCTGACAGAAATGACCCTGCAAGCCAGGATGAGAGTGGAGGTGAGACTGTTTTCAACACCTCTCATCCCATCACGTGTACGTAAACAACAGCGTTCCCTTTGGAGCTGTGTCTTGATGTCAGCAAACTGTCCTGCTTACCCAAGCCCTGCCATTTTTCTTGCTCCAGAACAGCAAATACTTTTCATTCCCTCCAGTCCTACTTGTTAGTGTTTCATTTAAAATGTGTCCAGCCCATTCTTATTGCAGTGGCCACACAATTTCAGAAGGCATCTGGCTGTTTCTGATCGCCTGTCAGTTACAAATGCTCTGCAGTAAGAAACAGAGACACTTTTGTACAAGCTCTTCACTTCCCTGATAACGACTGCAGGTAGGTAGCTCCAAAGGGAGTCTGCTGCACTTCAGGTATGTTTTCCTAGCATACCATGAAAGCACCTTAGATCTGGCAGAAAAGAGGAACAATCATGTCATAGCCTTGTATTTGTTGGGTCAAAACACTTCGCTCTGCTCTCAAATGCTTTTAAGGGCTTCATATAAGGACATCAACACATTACATGTGCCATGACATCCTAAGAATTTCTGCTGCTTCTCTACTGATTAGCCTCTGTCCCACAGCCTGAGGTGACCAATAAACCAGTAATAACATAAATCCACAGCTGGCAGCAAATGATACTGCCTCTGAGGGGAGGAATGCTTCAAAAGACTGGGTGGTGATGCATATGTCAATGTCCCATTCCTAGCTTTGCCACTGGCTTCTGCAAAGACTCTTGGTAAAGCATCCAATTCCTCTGAGACTGTCCCCTTTTGCAACATGGCACAGCTCCTTCCCCTGCCTGCCTCGTTTTCAGGACAAGGCTTCTCGCCATGTAGATGTTCCAGTAAAAGGGGCCTGACCTTTACTGTGGCTGCCAAGAGTAACTGTAATATGGGAAATAGTAATGAGTCTGCCTTTCTCCCCTGCCTGGGAACTAGGTAAGGAACATCATCCCACTTGACATTAAAAGAAAAAAACAGGCACAGCAAGGAGATGGGATTTGCTCCAGGTCACACAGCAGATCAGTGGCCAGTAACAGAAGCCAGCTCCCACTTCCCTTCTCAGACCCCTCTTCCTCCTGCTCTCTGAGGATCGCTTCAATGTGCACTTTAATCACTAGACCATGTTTGTTTTCATGGTCATGCATTCCTCCCACAAAGCACACCCACATGATATTGGATCCTCTTTGCCTTGGTGGGGCAGGTGGGTGGATAGCAAGGAGAAAATTATCAGTTCCCCAAGTCCTTCTCAATTTAAGAATCCTGCTTGGCTCCAGCACTGTGAATTTCTTAGGGGGGTTTCTAGACTTTTGGACTCCTTGTCCCACTAACATTCCCTTGTCCTGGGGGAAAGGAAGCACACAGAGCAGTTTAAACCTGAACTGGCAGACAGGAAATTCAGAGCACTGTCTGAAGAAGACACAAAGTGATAAGGGGCTGAAATGTGCAGAGTTCTGAAGAGAGGGAGGAAAATAAAACCCTCTTCACAGCATGAGGATGCATCTACATGTCACTGTGGTTTAGCGTGATGCTTGCTGGAAAGGCCCATGCACTCATTTGTTAGCCCATATTTGAACTCTAGTGAAAAATGAGTTGGCAGCCTCCCTGCACTTCCTGCTGGGTTCCAAGCAGAGCTTTCTATTTGAAAATACAGCACCTTGTGCAAACAGGCTTCCTTTATCTCCAGCATGGGGGCGTGGAGGGGATTGTGGTTTATTTTGACATAGCAGCTTGCAGGGCCAGAAGGCTCAAGAGAACAGACTACCACAAACAACTGACTTCAACCAAACAAAGGAAATTATACTTTAGAAGCAGGAGGCTTGAGGACAGTCGCACTGCACCAGAGGGAAGCAGTGGAGGTAGCAGAGCAGGACGATAAACTTCAGTGAGTGACAGAAGCTTTGCTGCTTCCATTCGCAAGATGTATGTGACAAGACCAGCCCAAGGAGCAGGCTGTGGTGTATGCCACAGGGAGGGGGACCTGGAAGCGAGAGGCAGGCAATGCTTGACTGTGATTTTTAAGTATTTCAAGTTTTGACCCTTAAACACTCAGTTATATGAGTCAATACCTTTTCAATTTAATAATTCAATGTTTTTAAAAAATAAACACTGTCTATTTTTCTGTCAATCCTTTGAGGGGATAGCATGTAGACTGTCTTTACTTCACCTCTTCTAGATTTATCTTGCAACTATAAAGGCTGGTTTACACTGACAGCTACACTTTCAGCTATGTAGCTCCTGCAAGATTGCCAGGGCAAATATGTCTTCCCATAAGCAGGGGAGAAATCCAGGACCAACCATCCTTTCACTCAGTTCACTGGTCAGAGACCGTGGGAGGGAGGAAGTCTGCTTTCAGCAAAAGAGCACTCTGCAAGAACTGTGCCATGACCACATCTGTAAGGGCAGCTGTGCCCATGGGGATTAGGAGTTTCATGATCCAAAGGGCAATGTAAAGTGGCATTGTCTGTTAGCCAGAAACTAGATGTATAAAGTAGTTTTACTTCAGCACTGGAGGGGAATCTTGGGTCCTTACATCATCTGCACACAGGTTTATCTCCTCGTTTGGGAAGTCTTAGCTTCACCCCCATGTTCCATCCGTGTCAGATTCTTCTGCTCTACTCAATGAAATCCAACAGGGTAGGGAGCCCTCAGGGAAACCTCTCATCAAGACCACTCTCTGAAGAGAAAGATGCAGGAAATGTGCTTAGTAAGCTGATGACGGTTTTCCAAAAGGTGCTTTCAGTCAACGTTTGCTAAAGTGTCACTAGCATTGCACACAATGCAATCACAACCCAGCAACAAAAATATGGCAAAACATTGGAATGGTAAGAAAAAATGCTGCTGGAATCTTTCCTGCTTTGCCTAAAACCAGCTGTACCTGTAGTCTTATTAGTGTATCAAATAAAAAAAAAGAAGCAACTGAATTACCAGAATGTGTGCTTGAATACCACTAAGATTAATGAAGATCAGTGTAATAAATTATAGGTACACTAACTACAGAATCACTCTGTGGAGAGAAAGGATGCAGTGAAACTGTTGATGTCTTCAGCGGTAGGTGTCCTTCCTGCTACTCCTTTGCAAACAGCCATCCAACAGTGAGCAGCCCTCGCAAGAAGATTCAACAGGCTTTGTTACCAGTGGATAACAGTCTGAACAAAGAAAACCCAGATTTAGCTCAACCGAGCTGAACTTTATCTCTGAGACCAATGCCTCCTGTGACACATTGCCATAGCAACAGGCAGGCCTGTGCTAGAAAGGGTGCTGGCTGCTTACTACCCTTCATCTTCAGTGGTTTTAAACCATCACTTTTTCACCAAAGCCATTGTGACATCAGACCCCGTAAATTTGATAGCTCTTGGATTCTAATGCCTGCAACCCGTTGCAGTTAATTGCAAGTTTTACTTGCAGACTCTAAATGATGAAATCTTTCTACAAAAGAGATTTCTGATGTAGGGTACTATGTAAATATTTATGTTATTTCTGTGGAGGAATGCCTTGCAATCAGACAAACCACACAAAGGCAAATGAACTCATCAAAAGAAAACACAACTGTAAGGCAAACATTAAAAAAAAAAAAAAAAAAAGCCTCCCTTCTAAAAAAAACTAGGGCCCAGGTGGCACTGGGGTGTTTTCCTCAAGAGAAGACCCATTTACTAGTTTGCAGGTGCTTCTAGATTATTAACAGGATGGGAAATCTTGCCCAGTCCATCTTAAATCCCAGGAATCTGATTTTCATGGAAGTACAGTGTTTTGCCAGGCACAAATGAGAAGAAAGGCTGTATTTACTGACATAGTTGTTACAAAGCAGTCAGGACACAATCACCACTCACGCTCAAACACAACAACTTTCAGCTGTTGTCTTTTATAAAGTTCAGACCTGCTATGAACCAAATATTTTGTCTCCTGATCACAGTTTATGTTTTTTATTCCTAAATGTTCAGCAGCAGCAGAAAGGGAAAGTCTATGTTTTGTCACGTATGGTTCCTTTATTTTAGTTTTATTTTTTAAAACTATCAAATATCCCCAGCACCAAAACAAAGTTAAAACTTTGTAGGAATTTTGCTGCTGATATCAAGAAATATAATTATGTTTATTTATCTTCTAACTCCAAATTTTAATAGATTTTTTCATTACAGATAATAACAAGGACACAATGGGCCATAGATACAGTCACATTTGGCCGTTGAACTGTTTTTCTAATAGTGCGTTTTGAGTCTAATCATGATTCCAAAAAATCACTGTCAAAACTTACATTGACTGAAATAGCAGAAGGCCAATCCCAAGCTGAACATTTTATTTTTGGCAGTTTTGATTTCTCTCTGAAAGAAGATGCATCAGAATTGTGTTGGTTTGTCTTAAAAGCCCCAGATTTTCTACAGCACCTCTTGGCTTTGTATCAACGTCCATTGCTTTTGGAAAGGATTGTGTCCATTTTTGGACTTAGAGCAGAGAGGTTTTTACACCAAGAGGGAAAGAGGATGGTACACGTGAGTCAGGAGAACCTGTTCTTCCTACAAGTCAGCTGCAATAATACAGGTGAGGTTCCCATTGATGTCACTTGACTTGAAAGCACTATTTTGTCTAAAGAAATGTAAAGCTTTTTCAGGCAAAATTCTCATCTGCCATGCTCAGCTTTCGTTAAGGAAACATTGAGAGAAAGGTAAGTTGTGTTTTTTTTGCTCTTCTCTAAGACATTTTACTAATGTGTCGGAATGTAGTAGTGCTCATCTCTTTCTAGCCCCAGTAGTTTACGGGTTTCAGAAGGATTTTAGTTGCTCAGGAACTGGGGGTGAATTTCAGCCCTGTACGTCTGGTTAACACAAGGCTCATGCTCCTGAGGGAACCTGGGATTTAAGCTTTGTTCCAAGCCTTGGGTACCTTCCTTGTTCTTGGGGGAATTCTGTTTGAAGGAACAATGAATCGAATCTGTTTACTAAACTTATCTTCTAGCCCTTGATATTTCACCTAGGAGAGGAAAGCCAAATTGCTTTAAAATGATGACTTTGTTCGGCTTCCCTGCTTGTGTTTGTCCAAATTCTCCTAAAGTAACAGCCAATTCTGCATTCCCCAAACAATACATATTTTAGATCGCGATCAGGGATCTTGCTTTCAGTTTAAACTACCTGGCATGTGAAAAAAGTTGCTACTGACCACTAACATCTGGCATTGCTGGCAAATGTTTTTTAGAGCAAAAATAGTCTTGCAGTAACTCCAGCACAAGCTTAAAGTAAGGGAAGAGATGACAGCCAGACAGCATACAGAAGAATAAGACCTTTGAACTGCATTGTGACCTAGAGAGATGCTGAAAAACAATCTGTACTGTCTGCTTTTTTGTGCAAAAGAATGCTGCTTCTTAGAAGCTTTAGATATACATTAATGTTAGACTACAGCCTATGCACTAGGTATAGATATGGGCTGCCTGCCAAGCATGGAATTTCCCAGCGGTTTTGCTTGATCACAGTAACAGAAGTTGTCAGCACCAGCAATCAATATCCAGAGGGTCACTGGACTTACCAACAGTGCTCGTGCCTTGTCAACCCTTTGGTGCCTGGTTTGGCAAAACTCCATACAAGCAAAATGTAGCGGAGACAGAGCTCTTTACTTTTGGATAGGTACTAGGAGACAGGAACACAGCTACAGCACAGTAAAAACAGGTCTAATAACTAGAGTTAAGGTCCTCCATTACATTCTCTTCACAAAAATCATTAATTTATTCACATAGCAGGGATTCATCCAGAACAGCTTCCATCCAGATGTCTATTCCTAATGCATTAATTAACTACTCTTTAACTAACTGTTTTGTTTCAGAAAGTTCTTCTTTTGAATGATCTTTTTCTTTTTTCTTCTTTTCCCTGTGTAGCAATTAAGTTTCAGGTATTGTTTTTTCCCCGGCTGCCCAGCTTTTGGGAAGGGAGTTTTTGAGTGACTGTGACCATAACTGGACTGCTGTCTTCTCACAGAAATCCGTATACCTCAGACTGGATACTCAGAACCAGTGGCCACAGCAGCGGGCACAAGAATTTTTGATCAAGTAGCTCAGTCAGGATTCAACAAATTAGGACTGAAGCACAAATGTAATGTAAAGCCCTATTTTCCTTCTTTCACTTAAGTTCCTCTTGGGAGAAATACAGCAAGTAGCATAGTAGGACCAGGATTAGAGGAACAACAGAGCCAAGCCGACATCTGAGCCCACATATCTGTATCCCTGTAGGAAATCTGATTTTACCATGATGACACAAACTACAACTACCCCCCCCTGCCAAGGGACTTTGGAAATAGTAGATTTCCAGGGCTAAATACAAACGACCTTCATCTCTGCACAGCATATCAGACCGCTCTCTTTCCCCCAGTTTAAGACCCTACCCTCATGCAAGATTATCATACACATCTCAGAATCTATACACTGATGGATGAGCCTATGGTCATGTTAAGGTTAATTTGAGTTTGTCAGACCAGGCAGAGCTGTGGTACAATGGCTTAATTAATTCCTGGGAAAATGCAAGGAATGTACTCAGGAACTCTGAAAACATGACTGATAGGTTTGTGTAGAAATGCTTGGAGTGTAAAAGCAAGAGAAGATGGGGGAACTAAAAGGAGCAGTAGGCAGAAGATGGTGCTGTGACTTTCCAGGAAGCCAAAAGCCTGGAAAAAACAATCCTCAGAAACACTTCAAAAAAATCCCACACAGCAGCACTGGCATGTTTGGCAAACACTGAACAAAAATGTCACCACCCTGCCAAGTTGGCAGAGAGGGGCATGATGTGTGATCATTATAATGAACCCTGGCTAACACTAATGTGTCCTTAGCACAGGCTGGTATGGGAGGAAGAGCTATTCCTCCATTAAACTCCCCTCCCCTCCCTAGCTCTATATGTAGGCTGGCAGTGTTTCTTCATGTATTATAATTTCCATAGCTGCCACATCCCAGCCCAAATCAAGAGCTGAAATCTCAAAGGCCCAGTGGAGACAAGTAAGTAAACTATAGACTGATGATGAAGGACTTGCAATGTGTATGCTCATCTGTATTCACCTGACAACATACTTCATAATATGCACCAGATGGGGCTGGGCTGAAACAATCCAGAGTGTCTCTGGATCATTGTAAGGTATCTGTCAGAGTCATAAAAAATCTTCCTCTCACAGATGAGGGGCAGAGGGACACTAAAAAAGAATAGGGAAGAAAAGTGACTCCTCAATTACTGACCAAAGACATGGCCAGAGATTTGGTCTCCAAAAGCAATTTCTGCTATCACTCTAGCTATCTATCAGCATGCTTCAGGCAATGAGTAGAGCTGAGGATAACAATGTGGCTGGCTGCAAAGCAGCAGAACCTGGCTATGCCACAGCACGCTTGGCAATGACCTCTTTTCACAGCAACTGTGGGCACTAATAGCTAATGCCTCAGTCAAGAGAATCCCTTAACCAATGCAGTGTCTGTAGCTGACAAGCATCTTTTCTTCAGTTTTCAAACTGCTGCTTAAATGTTTTTGTCATTGACCTTCCTGCAAGTCACAGTTTCAAATCATGTATGCAGAGAAAGATCTAGCCCCTGACCCCTTCACCAGAGCGCCCCTGGCTATTCCATTTCATGTGTAGGGTCACTGAGAGAGGATGAATCATGATTTTAGTTTTGAGCTGTTATGGCTAGTGGCAGAGAGGTATCAGTAAAATGGTTTTGAAAGCAAAGGTACAAACACCAGGCAAGTGTTTCTCACCAGCTGAGAGCTGAATTGGAAAATCACAGCCACAGGAGAGACCCTGAGCCTTCCAGCAGTACTCATTCACCCACAAAGCAAATCTCACTCAAAAATAGTAGCAGAATTTAAACCACATTTACAATTTTGCCTCTTGCCATTTCTCTGTTGTTGCATTTAATACAAGCTCAGTATCTTATAAACTCACCTGGGTTTGGACCTTCAAAACCTGCAGATCATTCAGGGCAGAGACGCTGTCTTGCCTACATGGCATGCTAGACATAGTGAACTGCTGGCAGACAGTACCACCTGGCATTGTATGGAGGATGTCAAGTAGAAAAGACCATAGTGTCATGCTCTGGTTACGCCTCCTCCAAGAATGACATAAGCTAATGTGTACAGTGATTCTTATTCCAAGGGGCTTCAAGCCGTTTTCCAGGAAGAAGCACCTGTTCAGGCATGCATAGAAATGCCAGGGCATTAATCAGGAATAGCAGGATAGAAAAGGCAAAGCATAATTCCTAAAAATGGCTCTGCAGCAAATAGGAAGGATGGGCAATTATTTCAGTACCTTCATGAGAAGTCTTCAGAAGCAGCATTCCCCACTGCTCTTGCAGCAGGGTATCTTAGCATCTTTAGGTGGAGCCCAAAACTCTACCAAGTCAGTGGGAGTCTTTTTGTTTGCCTAACTGAACTTTGGACTGCCCCTTATTAGATGCAGTGTTAAGGACCTTGGATTTACACTGTTCCAAAAGCTGGACATGAGCTTGCCCTATCCCAACTCTCAGCTTTTACTTAATGCAGTACTGGAATGGCAGAAACACCAGATACAGATGGTTTCAGTAACTACTTATATGTCTATAGTCAATCTAACAAATGTTATGCTTTGAGTACCCCCATAATAACACAGCAAAATTCTGGCTCAGGCAGCTGTTTGGAATTGCATTTTACTAGCCTGCCAGAATGCAGTCTGCTTGTAACAAATTCAGAACTTTTCCAAGTTGGCCTATGTCACTTTCTGCAGAGAGAGTGAAACCTTTCATTTTTAATTCTATTCTTTTTTCATTGTGTTTTATTTGTTTCTCTGGAATTTAAGACAGCTTAGGGTATGCTTTAATGGAATTTAGTCTTACGGAAAGTCTTGAGGATTTGCAAGAGGCTAAACTAATGAAAATTAGAAGTAATTTTCTTTCTAATACCAGAAAATTTGTTGTCTGAATTAGTGATTGATTTCAGAGATACATGCGTTAATGCCATACACCATTAACGAGATGCTAAATTACTAGCAATATTCCCATTCTTTATGAAATACTTTAGCTAATTATAATGGGAACATTTCACAGGCTGAAGCGCTGTAATGTACTGCAGAAGGTCACAGCAGAAGGCGGCAAGCAATGGATTAGTGAACACAAGAACTCAGCAGGTCTGTTCTGCTCAGTCACAGGATTGCGTCGCTTCCAAAGTCAAAAAACTTGAGGTTCCTGGGCTCTCTAGTGCCTTTTTTCTACCTGTAAGTATGTAAAATAAAAGTGAAAACTCTAATTAAGATGGTGATGAAGACCACGAAAATTGTTATTTCTGAAGTGGCTTCCATGGCTGCCAGTCATGCCTGAGAACCAACTGCATTAGAGTCTGTGTGAGAACACAGCAAAACCATGTTCCATAAAAACCCTGGGGCGATTGGCTCAGAACAATACATTTCAGAAATGCAAGTGTGAAATATGGGTCTTTTTCTCCCATGCCTCACCTGCAGTGATCATATAATGTTTGTACAAGTCATTGCAGAAGACTGACTTGGAGTTTCCCTTATGTTCCTGTGACCTTCAGGTAGTATCTTCCTGAGTAGAAAGCAAGCTGCTTTTTCCTCCACGCAGCACATCCCTGTGCTGTAAGCTTGGAATGCTGCACTTCAGAATGGAACAGCGAGTTCCAGCAGCACCAAGTGCTACCGTTGCTATTCACAGTGCATACTACTTTACTTTCCTTTATATAATAGACATAATGCGGGAAGCAAATACCATGGCTAGAACACTTCAAGAGCTCTGTTTTTGAATGTCACAAGTTTACTGTGAAAAATTCATACTAGTCAGCCACTGAAGCAGTGAAGCTACTGGCAACATCCTAGATGTAAAGTGAGACAGACAGGCAGCCCACAGAGCAACCTCCTTCCTTCAGTAAACTGGTAGGAATAATATGTTAATCAGTTTACAAAATAAACTGTCTTTCTATGAGCAGCCCAGTCTGAATGCAGCCCTGTCCACTGGCAGGAGTGTGTTTTGACCGTGTCCACTCTTGCAGATTAAAGAGTCAGATGAAGCTCATATCAGAACGAGGGAATCCTTCTCAGTGCAAAATGTTTTGGTAGTGATGTGAATGGCACATTTTGCTGCCATATGTTGACCTGCTGTCACACTGATGGGGCTAGAGGTGTCAGTCTATAGGAAAAGTAGACACCCTGTGTTCTTACCTCACTAAGTGACTATAATAAATTAATAACATTAAAGATACCATAATGTTATACATGACAAGTACCGCGTCAGTATAATTCTCTTGGCAAAGGCCCAAGCCAGGTAATTATCCTCTGCCTCCCTTGATTTGCTCTGCGTGGGCAGTGGCTTGAACATTTCTTCTGTGGTAATGCTGTTAGGAACTGTTAGCTACCAGTACCATCACAAGCTACACCAAAGACAAACACGATGCCTTCAAGGTTTGTTCTATTTCCTTGTTTATAAAAACATGTTTGATTTCAAATGACATCTTTGCTTAAAGATCAGTATTCAAGGGAGAAACGTGTTGAAGCACTCATCTGTGATTATTTACATCAAGCACTGACCAAACAGCTGACAAGTGCTCTTTGTAATGCTAGAGATGCGGGAGGGCAGCATGGAAAGTGATACCTCTATCTGTATGTAAGCACCAATTTAAAACTAAGATGTTACTCAAGTATCTACAAAGACACCCAGAAATACAAAATTATTTGTTTTGTGAGGACAGTTAAGAAGGTGAAACTCAGTCTAGATGTGCATGAGATCATAAGCTATGCAAAAAAAACCTAGGGCAAATGCCTGTGGCTGCATTACAGAAAAATATGGTGAGTCGTATTTTTAGCCTAAATTTCACATGAAACTGATTTCAAACTAAAATTCCAAGAGAAGGTCCTGGGACAAACTCTAGAAATTATTGCTGAAAATGATTTTTTTCTCATGAAGTCCGAAAAGAGAGAGAGAAAAAAATATATTCTCAGCTAACAATTTTGTCATTTGGCTAATCATAAATTCTGTTATTTTCCATTTCTAGAAAGGTGTCTAAATGTCAGCTTACCAAACCTAATTCTGTGTATCACCAAAATATTTCATGACAAAATAATCACAAAGTGCAAATCAACAGTTTAAAGATCATCTATCCATCTAAGGTTACGGATAGGTGTTCTGTGTTAATTAGATAATATTTGTGTTGTAATATCTAAAGGCTTCTATCAGTAAACCATTTTATTAAATACTCCAACACCAGTCAAAATTTGGTTCCTGCAGTGTATGTATACCATAAGACCAAATCACTAAACCACAAGAACCACAGGATAACAGTAATAATCATAAGCAGAATAAAAAAGATTAGCTGCTCAAACCCAGAGGCTTAGACATCACCTCTGAATTTCCCACTATAGTTCTTCTGTATCATTCCTTTAATATTATTGCTTTACAGATTCCGTTGTAGTTTCATGCTCTGAGACCTGTCCAAAAATAACTTTTGGAGGGTATGCTAACTCAGAGGTAGAAAATTCTTATTTTCTATGAGTTACTATTTACAGAAATTTTAATAAACATTCATTTCACTGGCTACAAGAGAATCTCACATGGCAAGAAAATAAAGCTTATCTTGTAGGAAAAGTCTGCTTATCTTGTGCTGTTCATCCTCAACAGATTTGTTAAAAACACAGACTAAGAACTTCTGCATGATGAACTTTAATTTCATCTTGTGAGTCTAGTTTTTGAAGTTAATGCCATTTGTGATGAGCACAATAGCATATAAAGTCATCTGTAAACAAAATCCCACAAGTATCAGAAATACACAAATAGCAAGAGTTTGACCACATGCAGGGGACCTGTTTGCTAGGCTGTAGGTATGGCCTTAGTCTTGTTTTGAGACTGAAGAGCTGTGAACTGGAAACAGACCACATAAATGAGAAACAGAATCTTCTGCTATTGTATTTTTCTTTTATTTGCTCAATTTGTTTTGTGATTTATATGGAGAATGCAATTTGGAAGATTGTATTGTTGTGCTACCAATAAGACCACACAATGTTCTTTGACTCTCTTAGACCAAGATGAATTATTTTGCAACTTTGTCCGTGCTGTTAAATCATGAACTGGGGCAGTGGGCAGAAAATGGATCTGTGATTAAACTGGATTTCCTGTTTCATGTGGATTTCCAAATTTTGAAATATTTTTTTGATTACATAATAGAAAGTACTTTATGAAAAAAGCAGTAATTTATTACAAAATTATAATTTCTGAGGAAAAAAATAATTTAGATTTGAGGGGGCATAAATTCTCTTCTGAAGTACCTCTCTCCCTTCATTCAGAGTGAGGCAGAGACAAGTGCCTGACTTTACTGCCTCAGTAAATTACATAAACCTTGGTGAGCTGAATCCAGGCCACAGACCATGAATGACAGTATTCACCTTTTTCAGATAACACTATCCTCGATAAAGAGCGGCAAATAATTGTATAAGGACACTGAAAATATATTTCTATTGATGTTAAATATCTGGATAATTTTCCAGATTAAAGGCATGGCCTGCTTTCTAAAATAACAACTTCTGGGCTAACCTGCACAATGATAAAAGCCAAGCTGTATCTGAAAACTCAGGCTGAAGCAATCCAAAATTTGAAACCCTACAATAAAGATATTTACACCTATACTACTTCCCCACTGCTCCTCTGACCGGTGTCTCTGTTTGACCTATTGTTGACACCTGCTTTAGAATGAGATTAACCCAGCTGAAATGAATCCCACCCTTAGTGTGCTCCATTAAGGACATTATGTTCCTCTATTTAAATGCCAGCTTTCAGTGTTGTTCTCTCTCTACCACTGCCTGGCAGTTACTCCCTATACAGAGAAATTGAGTAAAATGGTTCAACTGCTTCACCCCATGCTTTGGTACTTATCACAGGAGAAATAGGAAGAATAGCAATTGACAAACAAGTGACTGTAAAGATGGGGCAAGAGCAATGCTGATAATATGGGGAGAGTAAGAATGTGAGGTAAGCCAAATGCTGTGAATAGTTTAAGACCACCACCAGGCTCCTGAGCTTTCACCCAGCACCTTACAGTGGGATTAAGGCAATGTCAAATTTCCTGCTGCTACTCTACAAAATTCTTGGTAGAAAATCTTTGGCAGTCACAGAACTCCAGTGTCCCCTGTGCTTTAGAGCACTTCTACAAGGTATTTTCTTGCAGGCCCCAGGGAAGAGTTTCCTTGGAGGAGTCAGTAATGCTGCAGCTGTAGAACAGGAGTACTTTAGTGAGTCATGCAGGATTTAAAATCCATTTTGCTTTTGAAGTCCTCAGGATCACTGTCTACAGCAAAGGCAAAAATGTAACACTCCTTGACCTTGGTTAGTAAGCTATTTCTTAATGACACAACTCTAGGCAGATTAATCCCTCAGCACTGTGACTCAGTGGTTTTCAGATATGTTCCCTTAATAAGATGTGCTGGTGGGTAGAGAGGCTATAGGGATGGACAGACAGACAGACAGACTGGGTTAGGAGTCAGCAGTGTTCCCTTCAAGCCAACAAGGCAAGCACAGAAACAATGCCAAGGCTTCACAGACAGCTTCTTGGCCACAGTACACTGTTGAAGCTGTGCTGAGAAAGGTAGCTATGCCAAAGCACAGAACAGATCATGTTACAGGAGTGTTTGTAAGGTAGGCAAAATAGGAAAGGGCCTGGATGGATTTAAGGCCCCCTGAAGCTTGTCAAGCTGGACAGCCAGGCAAACTGTTGACCCAAAGCAAACCAGGGTAGTATAAACTACGAGAGGTGAAATGCAATGGTAATCTTCTGACTTCAGAGATGTTTTTCAGCCTCTACCCTTTCAGAGTTTTTTATATTTCTATCCTGAGGCTGTGATAATGATGTAAATAACTTCACATACATTACACAGAGCTTAAAGAAAAGTACAAAGAAGAAGAGCTCTAGAATGGAAGATGTTAATTGCAGTTTAAATGTGCAACAAGTATTCTCAAGGAAGATGCATGTTCCGTATGCAATGTTAAAGGTATTATAAATAAACAATTCTGCTCCCTCTGCTGAATATTTTGATCTCAACTTTGTAAGCAAAAATAGGAGCTGCTGCTTGAACCAGACTGGGAGTGTTGCTTAGCAATGGGAAAGGGTCAGATCCTGCTTTGTCCAGAAGGATAAAACAAAGCTCTCCCTTAATTCCTTAGACAATGCACAGGAATGCGAAGAGGAGTTTTGGGAAAGTTTAGGTTCTTATCTGAGTAAAAAACATCACAGCAGAAATATGGAGCAATACACAAGCATGAAAGAATGACGGTGAAATCACCATGTCACTAACATTACTGGGATCTTTTTCATTGGCCAAAATGGCACAAGGATCTGACCCTGGAAGTAGTGTTATGAAACAATTGGCATTTACCTTGGGTTTTCTCTGAATGGAATTGAGGCAGTTTTTTTCTTCTTCCTGATAAGACATTCCAGATTTTCTATTTTGTGGGTATTCTTCAGATTTTCTCATTATGCAGATAGTTTCTCCAACTCACGGGGAAAAGAGAGACAGAGAAAATAATCAGCTTACTGATAGCTAGATTGCACCAGAAGAGTTTGGGGAGTACTGGTTGTTACAAGAAGTCCCTGTCTCGTCTACCCCTATTATTGGCTTACCACTCAGCCATTAGTGAATGACTGCACTGAAATCTGCAAGCAGAGTTTGGCTAAACATTTGCAGGCTCAGGGATATGCATCTTTGGAAAGATTGCGTGAACCTATTATTCATGTCACATTATCCACAATGCTCTGTAGTGTAATACCAGGGATGCAATTGTAATGTTTTGAAAGCCAGACAGTAAATTCAGGTAGACTTCAACAATTTCTTTAATTTTACGTGGGTGTCCAGTTATCTTTAAGGAGCAACTCAGAGGAACTATGTGAAGTGGGTAAATGCCCTGGAGAATGCTGGCTTAGTTGGAATTTTGATTGTGTAAATGTGGCCCTTTAGTGTTTGCTACCACATGGCTGATTTGTTAATACTTTAAGCATGCACACGTACATTTAAAGTAAAATACTGCTAAGCCTATATCAACCTGACCCTAGGCACAAAGGTATTTGGCTGTCTTCAGGATCAGAAGACTGTTTTGTGGTAGGATTATTTTAGAAATGAAGCTTGGTCAGAAACATAAGACGGAAATTTGCAAAATTGGCAGTGTGATTTCCTTGCCCAGTGCAACAACTTTTGTAACCATTTTACCTTTTATAAAGTAAATGCTGACATCAAACCTAAGCACATTACAAATGGCTATACTTAATGGCCTGATTATATGGATGTATCTAACTCCTAGTATTACTGTGAAAGAAAGGCATTGTAGATATTGATTGCTAGTGTAATTATAAGTCATTTCCTCTGATATAATGCTTGTGCCAATGAAGGTTAGGATGCCCAAGGGGCTGTTTTAGGCTTAAAAAAAAAAAAAAAAAGGGAAATAGAAAGGGAGTGTGCCCTGTAGAGTGGCAATGACTTTCATTCAGAAAACATCTTTACAGGATAGCTTGGCTTTGAGAAGGAAAGGATTTATATCCCTTCTAACATGGAACAGCAAAAATGAGAAACAAAACTAAAAATGGCAAAAGAGAGCAAGATACCATACTTCCAAAGGCTTTGTAACATTACACTTGAAAAAACAAATCATGGTTTAGATTTAACTGTCAAATGAAACATGACATTTAATAGCCTTTAATACACTTTGATCTGATACCATCAGGACAGCTAGTATGTTCTGTGCTGCTGCTTCCCCTCAGGAACTAATTTTTCACAGATAAGTATCATGTCACATGGAGCCTGTTTTCTCATATGGAGTTTCACACATCTGTTCTAATTGTTCTATCAAAATCATCTCACAGGTACTGTCAGGGAAATCAAAGAGATCGCTTGTGGTCCTTGCTAGGATGCTGAAAACAAGCAGTCATGCTTGCCAAGTGATGATCCAATAAATTCTTAAACCCAAAAAACCTCCTTGATCTAGATCAGACCACAGCACACACTGTTGGAAACTAATCCCTATTGCAAAAGTCGCTGTGGTGAGCACATAGACCAGGAAAAGGTAGTGGGTAGTAGGGAAGTCGGTGAGCCTACATTCCCTTACGAGACTCCAGTTGCTCTGCTGTCAGCCTCTTAATTACTCACGTTATTGTAATAGAGCTTTCTGCAAAGTGGAGGAGGGGAAATAATCTTTTGTTGCTCTTGCATTTAATTCCATCCTACTGCTTTCAATATTGGCCTTTTGGTTAACGGTTTAAACTGAGGCTCAGGAGATCTGTTTTCAGTTTCCTATTGGCAACAGATTTCCTATAGGGAAGCACAAGGCACATCACTAAGTCTAATTTCTCAATATATTCAGCTAAGGTGACTTACTTTGTTTCATCTATTTAGGCTGTGTGCTATCCTGAGCAAGGACTTTTTTACTGTGCTTTTAAAAATTACTGAGTTTGGTTCTCTTAAGCTCTCCACTAAAATAATAAGGACTTCAGGAAACCAAATTTTATATTGGCAATCCTCACCAAGAGTAAACTAGAAATATGAAATAATAAAGGAAGATGTTGAATTACACTATCTTGCTAATACTGCTAATGGAATGCATTGAAGTCCACACAATATGAGTTGTAATGGTGTAGGTGTAATGATACGTTTATCTTCATGAGACTTATCAAAATAAGTTAAATACCCTAGGGACAAACTGGACAAATGCAGTGCATTTCCCTGATTGTCCTACCTGACTAGGATCTCAAAGTCTTCAAAGAGGATCCTGACTGTTAGCAAGTCGTATCATTTTTTTCCCCTCCCATAACGAGCACAGCCCTTCTCCAAAAAAACACTGGTACTGCTGTGCAGATGGTAGACATCTGCAAAAGAAATGCATCATCTTACATCATCTGGTATTGCTCATGTTACCAGTATAGGCACAGAGTCATTTATGTGTTACCTAACAACTACCTCATTAGAGACGAAACTTCCTCTGTGAAGAGAGCTAACACCATGCATGCAAGACATTGCCTTAATCCTATTTTGATGGCTTGATTAACACTTATGCTAGCCTAAGACCTTTTATCTATATGTGTAGGTACAAACTGCCACATCTATTAATGTGAAATGCTTTATATAACAGACAATGCCCTGCAAAGGCATGAAGTGCCTGTCCACATTCTGTCATTTAGTGTTCAGGAGATTATTTAATATTATGTTAATTTAGATTGGAGATTTACAGTACAAGAACAGCAGTGATAAAAACTGACTTCAAAAATCAAGGAAAGATTCATCAGAAAACCTTTGAAAATCATAATCTGGATTGAATAGGCAACAGCTGCATTGGCATCACTTGGTGATTCTCACAAGTGAATTTGGCCCCTATGTATGCTACCAGACTGGTTATAGCAAAGATTAAAATATTAATGTGGTGCCTAAAGATTTCACAGGTGAACTTTAACATCCCAAATAAGGCAGCTACCCAGATGTCTCTGGGTACTGGGTAGTTGCCTCAAAACAACCTGATCTGGTTCCAGGATATTACATATCCCAGAGCCTAGATCCAGTCTTTAGTAATAAAGCAGGATATATTCAGTTCAAGAACAATGATTCTGCCTCAACAGCAAGAATTTTTTAGTATCTTTTCTTTCTCACTGCATTTCAGCACCATCTTAAGACTATTATGCAAAAATAGAAACACTACTTTCCTCATATTTTCATCCTCTCTACAATATTTTTAGAGAAATGTAAGGCTGAGATAACACAAAATTAAAGACTGAGATTCTATTACTAGCCTTATTCCTCTATGCCTTAAATCTAGTTGCAACTAAAAATGTTGAGGAAACGGAAGGTAACCCTGAAAGGCAGGGGAAAATGCTGCATGTTGCCTTAAACTATGCTCGGGGCTGATTTTTAAATAGAACTCTTCCTTCTTCTGTTTGAGTGACTGTCTACCTGTATGCAATCAGCATAATCCTATTTAGTTGCCTTTCAGCTAGAGGAAAGTTTAAAGCACAGTACTGTTTGAGTTGTTTCAGACACCTTGACTTCAGAGGTGGTTTAGCTGGTGATACAACTGAATGGTTTGTGGAACAGCAGAGGACAAAGCCTCCTGATTACTGTTTAAGAGTAGGATGTAAGTAATAGAAATTAAGAGGAACAGAGAAGAATCCTAGTAGAAAGCTGAAGACCCTCTTTCTGGCCAGGTGGAGAGGATTTTGAGAATGAAGCTGCTTAGCACTAAGTCTTGTAAGGGGAAAAATCCCCAGCTATTGGCAGTCTTCTCAGGCTGCAGTGTAGATGGGTCTTCTCCAAAATACATAAATATGCACTGTGTGCTAGTTATGAAACAATATGAAAACTGTTTGCAGGACTATTGTTGCTTCTTTAATGTTATACTTCCTTTACACTACGATATTTTAAAATCTCTATTTTCTATGCTTTTCCTTTCTCCCTCTGATGAAGACAGATGTTTACATTTTATTTATAACTTGCACCCCCTCCACTCATTGCATTATTCTCTCTACTATGTCACCTACTCGTACAGTTTTCTTCCACAGAAATGGAAACAATGGTAAGATTCATCTTCTGGAGCCTTGACTTCAAAGGAGCTACCTCTGCCCTCTTCCAAAAGGAGCAGGTACCACTCTTGTGGTAAAGACGAGGAGCGAAGCATTGTAAAAGACCCTTTTATGCTGTCTCTTGGATAACTTGTTTACAGTTGGCAGATGGGGGAACCTTCATTAAGCTGCTAAGTAGAGTCCACTGGTCATTTATGCTTTAGATCCACTTCTATGGAAAAATTCTGTTTAGCTTGGGTCTAAATGTGAAATGGAGCTTCACATTGATAGAATGTGGTTTCTCATAATATTTGTATGTGCTTGAACATTCCTGTCAGGTGTATTTATACTTTTAAAATAAAAGCAGATTGACAGATAGATTTTTTTCAATTAAGATAACCGTTTATTGCTTGCTACCAAATGTTTAGCCAGAGACACCCTAATGTTTTAGTCTCATCTCTTCTAATTTTGCATATACTGGTTTTACATGTGTATTACTTCACATGACGTGATGATGAGTCTTCTAATTAACATTAGTAAAAATAAAAGCAGAACTAGAACAGCTGTTATTTTAAAATAGCTAGGTATCAGTGATGGTTGTGCCATTATTCAGAGGCACTGGGTGATGGACATGCCTTAAATGCCTTGGCTAATCATAATGCTTCAAATAAAACAAGTGCTAGTGATACCATAGGAAGAGTGTAAAAGAACAGGCAATTCATCCTGATGTACTCTTTATAGCCCCCTTATTTACTGTGATTCTGATCAGTTGAGAGTCTTTCTCTCTTCAGAATTGAAACAACAGAGTTGACTGGATAGATTAAAAAAATTAAAATGAGATGTTTACTGCACACTGTGTCATGGGTTTATACATGGAAGCATAAACATTAAATTTCAAGTTTTAACTTCAAAGGTGGAAGATTTCTTTTATTTCCAAAATTACATGGAAAGTAATCGCCAGGTAACTTCTAGGAATGCCATTAGATTGTTGATGACATTTCCATTGTGAGTCAGACTGACTGACTATCTTAATGAAGTTTCTTTCCCTGGATATTTTCATGAATAAGTTAATGGCAGTCGTGCATATTTTCTTAGCTCTGTGCATGGAAGAATCACCTATTTGCACAGATGTGGCAAGCAAAATCCCAGAGCGGACAAATGCTGAGATCAATGCTGGGGTTTGGTCCAGGTATGGAGATAAAACATATATGTTTTAATGCCAAGATTGTGAATTTCTGGATTTTATACCAGAGATCTGGTATACCAGGAGAATACCTGGAGAGGTAATTTTACCTCTCAAATTCTGATGACTTCATCTTCATTCTTGTGGTGTATGACATCACCAGAAGAGCCTTAATAGTTTTGTAAGCCATCTTGCCTAAAGGAGGAAGGGGAGATAGTATTTTTTTTTTCTTTATTAAGACTTCCTTACAAAATAATCTGTGACAAAGAAGGATAACTTAAGGGAATATCTCTACTTGTATTGCCTATCTGTGAAGAAGAATATTGATTTGAGGATCATTTTGCATAGTGTTGTTATCCATCATAATAAATATCTACACAGCATAGAATAACACTTTGACCAGAGAGACTATTGAAGTGCATTCCCTCAGTATGCCACTAATGTATGCCTATTTTCTGTATCCTACAAATAAGTAATAAGTCTACTTTGTGGTTTATAAATCTGGGTCTAATGGTTCCCACAGAAAATCCCAAGTAATTCTTTGCAGACTACCTTTCCTTAATGATGGGACATAAGGGGCATGTTGATGAAAATTATTTCTGTTGCTTTTCAATGATCAGAAACATACAACATCTATCATTATAACAACAGTTATTACTGTGCTGTTGCATCAGGTTGGAATCTTGGGATTTGACCTCAGTAGCAATTTTAGATTGTAAACTTTTCTTCTCAAAGGCTGACTACAAAGCATAACTGTCTGCTGTGTTATTTCTTTTTAGTTTGACAGCTGAAGTCCTCTCTTGACCCCACATTATGCTTTAATGTCATAGAGAATTTCCAGTGCATCCTGTAATAATCCTGCCTCAAATACCAACCAGTGAACAGTTATGTCAGGAAAGGGGGAATGCTCACTATGGAGAGGGTTACTCTGCAATCTTTCTATGACACTGAAGCTGCACCTACTCTGTGAAATGCCTGTATAGTTAAAACTCTAGTTCTCTTATTCTCATATTTACATAGTAGAGGTAGCATTAATTTGATAGATACCATTGCTGCTGATTTTAAGCCTGGGACAAAACTTGATCCAAATTTCCCATTCACTTTTATGCAAAGTACCCAATGAAGTCAATAAATGAAAGGTGTGTTTTAATTACTGTTTTGTGTGATTTGCCCTTTTTATTTTGTAGATTAAGGAAATGAAATGTATGGGCATGGCCCATAGATGTCTTAATGGCAAAAAAGGGGGGAAATGTTTCAGGTAATGTACTTAGAAGAGCTCTTTCAATTTGGTTATGCATGGGACCAGCCTCTACTGAACTTTCATCATAACATCCATGATTTTGTTTTTAAATTGCTTAGAAGCTTAAATTCAGACTGGACATTTGATGTCTTTGCTCTGTCAAATCTTTTGAAGCAGGGGGAAGCTCAAGTTTCTGGAAGTCCGCTACAAGTGAAATAGTGCCCTTCACAGAGTTGGAGAGGGGTTGGGATGTTTTTAGACTGCTGACCTCTATGTAAGTACTTCCCTTTACTTACCCTGAGAATTAATACTACTATGCCATGGACTAAGGTATTGCTTAATAGGAGTAAAGATATACTAGATATCTCTAACACAAACAGCTACTCACAGTACATAATAAATCATGCTATTTGTTGTATGTAACAGTCACATATCTTTCTGTTCCAATTTTATGCAATGTCAGCCTTTGGGAAAAGAGCTGCCTTAATTGATTTAATGTTCTGTACAAGACTATAGTTCAACACATACACATACTATTATTTTGCAAGCATTTTGCTGGTTTGCTGATTTTTGTAGAGAAGATGACTGAGATTTCATAGAAAAATCTCAGTCGCAGTTTATAAAAATGGACAGTTGCATCTTATAGGATAGTGTTATATCTTCCTCATTCAATATGTAATGACCTGTGCACTCCCGTGATCTCTTATTATGAATGCTGTAAGTGTAATTTTTACAAGGTAGCTGTCTGTCTAGATGTTCTTTGTAGTGAATGGAAAGAAATAGACACTTGTGTAAGGCCTCTAGAAACTAGAACTAATTCTACAAACTATTTCTGACAGTACTAATAACAGTATGACAACTCAGTCTCTTTTCTCTGTAGGAAATGATTGGGCACTAATCTGGCTCAATGCAAAAGAGTTTGTTTAACTGCTCAGGGTAGAGACTCAGAAATTCACTAGTGCCAGAAATCCAGCTAATGGAGCTGGTATTAAAAAAAAGACCGCATCTCATGAAACCGCATTTTGTTATCTTTTAGGGTTAGTTTTACAGGGCAAGCTCACTGAGAAAGTTGATGGCAGAGAGGAAGGGAGACCCAAGAAGAAGCAGATGGCTTGCCACTATGTTTATCCACATTCGTCAACCAGCAGTTGAAAGGATGGAGAAACAAGGTGGGAGTCTTGCAAGATGTTCTGGTTTGATGGATGATCGAGATCCTGCCTCTCTCTTCTACAGTCACTAGTTGATTTAATCTGCTAAAGTTGTGTAATAACTGGCGTAAACTCAGTGTAGTCTTTATGATAAGAGGAAAAGTCTAATATGTATCCAGAAATTGACTTACTATTTTCAGGATAAAGGATACAGTTTCTTCTGAGGTTTTTATCCCGTCAAAATACTCTTAGTGAGAGGCTGGATTTCTCTTCCAAAATGGTCTGAGGTGAGCATCTGTATGACCTGAAAAACTTCAAATTAATATTGGCATCTTACTGGATGAGTGACCTTATGTTGGGGGTGGAATACAGAGTCCAAGAATGCAAGTCTGCAGGGCAGTAGAGATCGGTGTGAACTGGGAGAGCAAGAGCAAGTCAAATAATATCACATGGCATGGTTGAGCAAGGTTGCTCTCTGCAGATAATCAATCCAATATGAGGCCAAGGGCTAGGCAGACCAAAGGAGCAGAGAAGGCATGTTTTCAATCACAGTGCAGTAAGTAATTTTGTTGTTTCTTTTAGAGACAGATTCTTATAAAAGGGAAAGGGGGAAGGGATTTCTCAAACAGAAAAGGATAAAATAAAAGAATATGACGTGGCCTGGAACAATCCTTTAGACCACTAACAGCCAAATACTGGAATGGATTGACTATAATAAAATATTTTTGAAATACTGGTGTCAAATTGTATTCAAAGGATATTGTTTCTTTATCTAAGTAAGCTATCTTCTGCTTAAATGGTTTCTACATAGCAGTTTTCGGCTGATGAAGTCTCTGTGTCATTAGAAGTCCTTCTGTGTTCACAACTACTCTTGCTATTTTTAATTTAATTTTAAAATAGCAACAACAATTAGCCAACTAAGCCAAATTATTCTGCATGTTATGACAAAGGCCTACTTCAGTTGAAGTCTTTTTCTCTAATACTAACGAAATGAAATGAAAACACAGACTGTAGGCTATACCTGCATAAAATAAATGCTTAATTTTAATTTTTTTTTTTCCTAAGAACTTTCTCCCCCTTGAAGCACAGGTCCCAAAGCAAGTGATTACTATGCTGAAGTAATGATGGTTCTTAGCAATTCCTGTAGTTTGGGAAGCTGCTGGAGGAGCACTGTTAAGACATGGTAGTCTGAAAAAGGCAGGCTTTGTTGATTGTTATGTAAAGCTGGTTCAAAACTGACTCTTCAACATTATCTTTTTTTCTGTACACCCAGCACCGAATCCACATCATCTTTGGTACTGTGCCTCAGTGCCCACCACCTCTCAGGTCTTGAAGGAAGAAGAGTTGCTGCTGTGGGTGTTGGTGCAGGCCGCAAGTTGAATGACACGATATTCTGTGTATACAAACGTGTAACTCATTAGGACAGCTTTGATGTACCGTCCGTGTGAGTTGGGGGTGGCCGGAGGGTCAGTGTGGAGCTGTGCGAAGGGAGGCCTGGCAGCAATGGTTCAAAAGGTGGGCAACCTCCTTCCTTCAGAGCTGAGTCCCCACGGAGCATCTCTTCACCTGCAGTTCCCCCCTGGCATTTGCCCCAAGTCTTGGCTATGGCAAAATGGTGCCTGTAAGAACTCTTGGCTCTGGGAGTCCTGCTAAACACACTCTGTGGTTTCTGAGCTGGCTCCGGCCCCCTCGTGCAAAAATGGAACAAAAGCCCAGCCGAACGGCAAGGGATAGACAAAATGGTTCTGCCCTTGCTCTCTTCGTTTCCCACCTGCTTTTCCGCAGGTATTCCTTCCAGCAGGCGCCAGCCAAACCAACAAGGAAATCCCTTCCCCAATTCCCGCAGACCGGTTAATTCGTTAATCTCATTTTTAGCAATAAAGTACCCCCGAAGGGGCCGCCGCCCTGCCCCGGCTCTGAGTGCGCGCGAGCCCCGGCAGGTTCCTCCGCGGACTGCGCGCAGGGCCGACCCCGAGATCCGCGCCATGTTTCGTGGGCAGTCGCAACCGCCCTCGACGCACCAGACCTCTTCTGCGCGGGCCTCCGCTGTACTATTTGAGGCGGGCGCGGGTGGAAGAACACGGCGGTGCTATACGCCCCGCGAAGCCGTGCGGCGTAGGGATCTGGGTCGTGGTGCTGAGGCCGTCTGTCAGTCAGCGCGGCGGCGCCGGGACGCGGCCGGAGTGCAGCCGACAGAAGGCGGTGTGGGGAGTACGCGCGGTTAACGGAGCCGGAGGGCGGCAGGCAGCAGGGAGGAGCGGCGAAGGAAGACGCGGCGGGGGGGGGGGGGTCAAAAAAAAAAA
>JAVJGG010000082.1:6564879-6585678 GCA_035590195.1 Aviceda cuculoides
GGGGGGGGGGGGGGGGGGGGTAAAAAAAAAAAAAAAAGAAGAAAAAGGGAGGAAAAAAAAATATAAAAGAAGCGAGCTGCGTTTCTTCCGTACTGCAGGAAAAAGCTATTTCACGAGCGGTTGCCTCTCGCCCAGCCGGCTGCGATGCTGCTAGCCACCTTACTGCCCTGGACGTTGGTTTTGCTTGGAGCTGCAGGTACGCCCGGGGCTGGGGCAGTGGGGCGCTGCCCGAGGCTGGGCCGGGGTGGTGCCGGGACCTGGTGGGGCGAACAATGGGGTCGGGCGGACCCCCTCCGCCGGGCTTGGGGGGAGGGGGGAGACAACCCTTGGTGGGGTCCCCCCTCCCGGCCGCGCCCAGTGTGCGTGGCGGGGCGGCTGGTTCGTGCACATTGTTCGCTGTCGTGGGAGCGGAGAGGAAAGATGGCTCGGGCTGTGCGAATTTGACAGGAGAGAAGCGGAGGGTGGGGGGGGGTAGGTGAGAAGGGTGTGAGCGAGCGGCTGCATCTGCGCACTGGTGCCGCTGTCCGCGGGTGCGAGGGGCGGAATCGCTCTCCCCCCGCGGGAACCCACCTCCCCCGGGCTGGGGTTTCGGTGTGCTGTGCATCCCAGATAATGGAGATGGGGAAAACAGGAGGCGAGCGAAGCGAAGAGGATGCTACGTGCGCTGTGTTAATGGTGTCGCTGGGCGAGGGAGGCGGTGAATTTTCGTTGTCGCGTCGACTTCATTGTGAATACCGAGGCAGCTACTGCGCTGCTCGGCGGTGTCCGCCCCCGCCCATCCGCCCCGCTTCTTGCAAGCGGTTGCATGTGCGGGGCAGAAATTGCAGCGAGCGCGGGGAGGGGAGAGATGCGATTGCAATTAAAGGCGGGGGCTAGAGCGGCTGTAAAAAAGAAAAAAAAAATTAAAAAAGGGGGGGCGGAGGGGCGCAGGACGGCTGGCAGTGGGGGGGAGGAAAGAGAGACGGGACGCTGCGCACGGGGGGCGGCGGGCCGCGCGCCGCTGCCGTTAAGGGAGCGGCAGCCGGGCGCGAGCGCCCCTGCTCGCTGGAGGGAGCGGGGGGGGCCGGGGGGGAGACGGGAGGGGTCGACGGCGGCCGCGGCCAATGGGGAGCGGGCGGCCCCGAGCGGGAGCGGCCGTTAGTCGCTTGGGTCGCCAACGTCCGTAACGGCCCCGAGCGCCGGCTGCCTGCCTCACCTGCCCCGGCCCGGGCCGCTGGCCCTGGGAGATGACAGGTTGGCTGGGCGCGGTTACGGCCACACCTGTGCTGGCACCGCCCCCTCCGCCAGCGGGACCGTGGTCCCCCCCGACGTGCCGCCTTCCCGTTGCCATCCTTTGGCGAGCCTCGTCGCCCCAGGCCCGTTGCTCTGCGCTGTCCTTGACTGCAAGCACTAGGAAGCGTTCCCCAGAGCCTTTTCTTGGCTGTGTGTTTCCTCCCTGTCCTGTCCTACAGCTCATCAACCACTTCCCCACCCTTCTTTGCAAGCATCGTGGCCTAAGGCACCCAACACTGATTGTCCCTGCTGTCTACCTCAAAACTGTCATTGCCTTTACTTCTTGCAGCCCCTTCTCAGCTCATCATTTTGTAACTACTTCCCAATCGCTGCTGCTGTTCTCTCGGTAAAGCTCGCTCTCTGTCTAGATCCCTGCTATTTCTGGGTAGCTCTTGTACCTGTTTCTGTGTCCTTGCGGTGTACCCCAGTGCATCCCTCGGTCCCGTCACTGCTATTACAGACCTCACTGCGCAGTCTCTTTTCACCCCTCCCTCAAGTGCTGTCCTTAACTACCATAACTCCTCACTTCCTCATTCCCATACTGCTGATTCCTTATCTCCTTAAGCAATTACTTCTGCTGTAGCTCTGTCTACTAACATAGTAACAATTGCTGTCTTGTTGTGGCTCAATTCCAGCTCCCGGCATGGTGGACCATTGCCACCAGTGTGCTCAAGTCTGTTGCCAAATCAAGCCACCTGTTTAACATCAGCACAACACCCATTCTTAACTATACACAGCTCTCCTGTGTCATAAGCACTACTGTATAGCTTTCCTTTATTATAATTTTTAAAAAAATTATATTATGGCTTATTAGGGGGTATATGTAACAAATAAGGGGGGGTTGTCTTTCCATTTCCAGCACAGTTCTTCCCCATAGCCAGCTCTGCATCTGGCTCAGCCACACCCTCTAATCACCATCTCTGCATTCTTGATCTCAACCATTGTAAGATGCCAGACTGCTATGTGTGATTCTGTAGCTATCACCTCTCTGACACATTCACACAGGCTTTCTCAGCTGTGTGAGGGCAGAATAAAGCGTTTTTTTCAGGGGAAATAGATGGGAGTAAGCAAAGAAAAATTATCTGCATATCATCTGTTGCCCCACTCAAATACATGTTTATCCAATAATAATAATTATGAATGCATAGAGTGCCTAGGGAGCTGCACAGCTGGAACTGGACTGTTAAATCAGCAGAAAATAGAGAACACAAAAATGAAATAAAATATTAAAAAGCTAGAACAAAGCAGCAGCACTGTTTGTGGTAAAAGTGGTACGCAGCACATCAGTTATGTTTTCCACTCTAAAGGATGCTTTGGTCTGGTAAAGCTTGTTCCTTCTTTTTTTCCCCAGCTGACCTCACAACAGTCTGTGATGGGGGTAGAAAGGCTATTGCTTTGGGCTTTGGAAGCTATGATGTTGAAGGAGATGTCAGTGAAAGAGGCAGCTACGATCATGCTAATAAAGAAACCTAATTACAGCTTTACAGTAGCTTAAATGTAAAAGGAGGCAAGAGGTAGATGCTTATTAGTGAAGAATCCCTGAAGAGACTGTTGTCTGAGCGACAGTTACGTGGTAGGTTCAGAACAAAAGCATGCCTTTACATCTTTTAGAACAATTTCACATTTTGTATGTATTCCTGTGGCCTGGGATAGTGATGATTTATTTAATCTACTATTAAATTAAAACATTCCCTTATAATTTAGAAGGTGATTATTTATAGACACAGCACACGGCTCACCTCCTTTCGTTTACATCCTGAGAGCTATGGTTTCTTAAACAGAGAGTATTTTGTATAAACTTTATCCTCTTGACATATGAACTTGAAAAGTCCTGACTTGACTGTTGGATTTTTTGAGGGTGGATTTTTTTGTAGGTTGGTGGTGTGTTGGTTTCGTTTGTTTTGTTTTGGTTTGGTTTTTGTTGTTGTTAGGATATTTAATGTAATGTAATAAATACCCAGTTTTTAACTGTTAAAGCTTGTGGCTGCTTTCTGGACTGAAAGTGCCTTCACTTTTCTTGGCTCATCTCCAGAAACCTGTTTTAGTGATAGACCTTTCAGCCATTGGGTATAAGTGATTGGTTTCTTGTTGATAGAGAATGGCATGTTTTTTGGGGGGGGTGAGTTGGTTTGTTTGTTTTGGGGTTTGGTTTTTTGTTTTTTAGGTAATGCTATGGATTTGCCTAGACTGGCTGGCAGGAAAGCAGAACCAATTGATGGGAGAGGAGGAGGGGATACTGCATCTGCTGCTGTCAGTCTGCAAGGAACAGAAAAATATCTTTAGTAAGAGACAAAAGCACATTTTACTTTCTCATTTAAAAGGCCATCCTGCATTTTTACTCATTATTTAACACACCTGGTGATAATGCTTATATAGAGAATGCACAGTTCTAGGGTTTTTTGTTGGTTTTCCTGTGTGGCTTTTGAAGCATTGGTTTTGCAGGGCAGTATACTTCAGTATGATTTGATCTGTCAATAACAGTTCTGTTGCACTCTAACTCACAACTTGCAAATAGTAAGACAGATATTATGAACTCCCCAAAATGCCTGCGTAAGCAGACTGGGAGAAGCTGTCATCTTTGGAAGTGTGTATCATAGCTTTTATGCAGGGAACTATCAGAAAAAAAATGAAGTAGGGGCCGTTACAGTATTTTTCAGGTGCAGTGACAAGATGGTGTCTTTGTTATTTTCCCCATTCTATAGCTTCACAAAGATCTGAAATGTGAGATAAAATAAGTAAAGCAACTCAATTCTAAATATAAAAGTTTGAAGACAATCGGGAAACAACATTGTGGTGTTTGTCTTCCTACAATAGCTTTCTATAACAGGGAGAATGTCTGGGAGTAACTTGGCTGAGGGTGTGTCTGTGAAGAGAACTACAGCTCCCAAGCATCTCCACTTTCCCGAATGCTGTCCTTTGCGCATGTTTTCATAGGACTTGATGTGTCGGTTTTCACCACAACTCTCAAGTCGTGGAGGGGGAAAAAAGAGCCGCCAGGCAAATAGACTTTGAGACATAAAAATCACAGAATCAAATTTGAAGGTCAGATCTATGCTGGCTCTGGCTCCTTTTGTTTAGGAGAACACATTACCATCGTTTAAAGCCCTTACTGGCGCAAAGGGATGTAAATGAGGTGGGTTTGGCGGTGGTGCCGTTATGCCCTTTCAGTTCGTGGTGCTGAAGTGCAGCCTCCCCACTGCAGCTGCTCATTAGGAACATTGCCTTTTGAAGTTATTGTGAGAGCCAAATGGCAGGCTTTCAGGCCCTTCTGATACATGGCATTTATAAGTGTCTGAGGCAGTAACTACCGAATGAGATTTTTCTGTGGTTTTTAGTTTACAGTATAGGTGCCCAAAGAAAGTGGAATGGATAAAAATCAAGGATAAACTTCAGATTAAAATAATTTTTTCAATTACAGTTTAAGTCCAGTAGCTGCCACTATATTTGTCGATGATGATAAGGCAGATAATTGATATCCATAGAGTGAATCATACCTGCAGCTTCTAGACCTTCCAAGGATAAATAAAATAAAAGCTTGTGCCAAAACACGTTGAGGTGTACAGGGTAGATGATGATGTATTTGAAAATGACCAAGGCTACCTGACAACTTCAGTTACAGCATTTTTTTGGACCTCGCTATGGGCTTTGGCATCTGAGGTTGCTTTTGTTTTATCACAAGCAATATATGTATTACAGGTACTTGAGCAAAACTATTGTTTGGACAGATATAGAACATCAGTAGCCTTAGTCCTGGTAACTTCAGATCTTTAGGCAGCTGCTGATGAAAAAGCTGATTTTTGGGGAGTAGCTAACAATGGAGGGTTTATCCTGCTAAGCAAGTGCAAATTGTTTTAAGATACCAGAGTCCTCCTCTGAAGAAGCAGCAGCTGTGGGGTATATTCGCATAGTACTGTACTTAATAGCTGGATGAGTTATCCAAATTCTTAAGCCATCACATTTAAAAAGTGAATAATTAGAATGGATATTCACTGATAATTTAGACTTGTGTATTTGCAGCAGAAACAAGGGAGCTATGTTACATTTGAAGAAAATGAGAGGCTTGCACATGAAGATTAATATATCTCAACGTTTTACTGTATGAGTGAGATTAGACCTCAAATTTAAAAATAAGGGGGAGAGATTTTCAGCTCTAGTCTGTAATTGTTCACTTTTTCTGCAGTGCAGGTTCTGTGTTTCTTCCCTGTCTAGTTAACTAAGGTACTAAAGGTCTGTAAACCTCTGACTGTCCACAGAAGTCAGTAGCAAACTTGACATCAGTTGGCTTAAAGGCAGGTCACAGAGGGACCCAAAACCAGGGAATGGCAGAAACTGATCCTACAACTATTTCTGCTAGTAATTTGTGATGGCGGGGATGAAGCCCTATATCTGTAAATCTGATGCAAGAAAATTAAGTTTAGGCTAGAGACGGTAATGTGATATGTGTTGTAGTTGATCCTTTAGCTGTTTGCATCCTAGATCTTATGGCAAGACAGATACAGAGATCTGCAGGGTGTGTTGTGAAAACTGGGAGTTGCCTGATTTAGTACAAACTTGGTAGAATGATGTGGAAAATAATTTGGAAAGCCATTGAAATGGTTAATTTCTTAGGATGGGGAGACACAAATACCCGTCACCTTATCTGCCAGGACAGAACGCATATAAAGAAACTCACGACTGTTTTAAGTGTTTCAGAATTGTCAGTCTCATAATGCCTTGAATAAAAATATTTTTGTTTTCTTTATAGACAACTTTTAAAGACTTAAAACAATTGGGTCTTTATAATCAGGATAGCTACTCTTCACAATTTGTTATTGATTTTAAAAGTATGCAGGACAGGTTAATTTTCTTAGAATCCATCTACTTGGCACTGGTGAGGCCACATTTGGAGTGCTCTGTTCAGTCCGGGGCTCCCCAGTGCAAAAAATACACAGACTTAATGGAGTGAGCGCACTGAAGGGCCACAAAGATGGTGAAGGAACTGGAGCATCTTTTGTATGAGGAGAGGCTGAGAAAGGCTGAGACCGTTGAGCCTGGGAAAGAGAATACTGGAGGGAATCTTAGTCAATGTGGATAAATACCTGATGTGAGGGAATGAAGAAAGAAACCAGGCTTTCCTTAGTGATGCCCAATGACAGGACAAGAGACAACAGGCACAAATTGGAATACAGAAAATCCTGTCCAAACATAAGAAAACAGAACAACACCCCCCCTTTTTTTATTTTCTATTGTGAGGGTGGTAGTTGAATCCTGGAACAGGTTGCCCAGAGAGATTGTGGAGCCTCCATCTGTGGAAGCATTCAAAACCCATCTGGACAGACTACTGGGTAACCTCCTGTAGCTGCCTCCCAGTGTTGGACTGGAGGATCTCGGGAGGTCCCTTCCAACCTCAATGATTTTGTGATTTTAGTACAGCTACTGCTATAGAAATAGTTATAATGGATGCTTATTTAAATACTTAATTTACTTTTTCATTTTTTGTTTATATCAGTGATACATATTAACCTTGAAATCTTTAAGATAAACAAGAATTTTAATTATTGGTTACTGTTTTATATTTAATAATAATTTACCGTGTTGGTTAACTTGAAATGCCTTTCCAAAGACATGGAAGGCAGTGTGTAAACCTGTGTGAAAAGGTTGGGAAGCGTGTGAAGTAAAGGGTTAGAATAAGAAATGAGTCAGGGAACCTATTCAGACTACATTTTGAGCTCATTTTGGTCAGAGTATGGTATATTGGCACTTGAAAGGTCCTTTCCATAGGTGAGTCCTGGCTGAGTTGTACATAGAAAGTGTAGTTGACCAGGTGATAAATGATGACAAATAGTGACTAAAGTTTTATACAATGGAAATAGAAAACCAGTGTCTCCAAATCTGAATGGGCTTTTCCAGATGTTTCATGTATTGTATCTCTTGTCCCAAAAGCAACTATATAAAAAAATACTTTAAATGTTACTGGAACTGCAATGTATTAAGAAGTTAGTTAATTGTCACTGAAATTAGTTTGTAAACTTTCTTGTTTTATTAAAAAAAAAAAACCCAACCCTAAATATTTCTTTTTTTTTTTTTAAAAAAAGGTACAGTTATTTACAATGTGTTTTAAATGCTGTCTTTCTAACATCAAGATTGATATGCATTAAGGATTCAAAAATTTTAATCCTATTTTTTTTCAGTGCCTTCCTGTCTAGGATATTCAAGGCTGCATTTAATATGAAACAAAAGATGAACAGCCAATTTGGTGGTGTTTGCACAATATTGGCAAATTGGTCTTAATGTGTGGTATTATTGCATAATCTTATGTTTAAAATAAACACTGGAAATAATTGAAGAAACCTTAGAATTTAGAAATGCTTGTTGGTGGTTCTCCACATCCAGCTAAAAAGCAGGCTGTCTTTGCATATTGATCACTCTTTCAAAGGAAGTTTGCCTTATTTGCTTTGTGCATGCACTGAGGAGTCCCATAGTGTGTCTGAGAAAAAAAGAGGGGGAATTGGAATTGTTGTTCTCAAAAGGGTTTTTATTCCATTCAAGTGGAAAGACTGAATGCAGGAGAATTAGCGCAGTGTTTTGTAGTAGAACAGTCCTATTTGGTCATTGCATTTCATGTGGAGCAGTCCTGGCTTGTAAGGAGTCTGAATGCTGGGGGTAGGGTTGAGAGGGGAGTGACTCGTCATTATATGATGTAATCTACAGGATGCAAGATACTCTCAATTAAATGCACAAATACTCTGTGGATTATCAGGCAATTAGGATTTAAAATAAAATATTGGTGAAATGTTTAGTGTTTGCCTTTTATGAATACAGTGGCCAAAACTCTAGGCCTTGATACCTTTGGAAAATATGTGGAAGGTGTCAAGACTGGGGAAATTTTCAGATTGCGTAAATTTTGGAATAGCAACATTTCTTAGGTCTGCATCACTCCTCTGGTAATATGATTTTACTTTACTTTTACATAACAAAGCTGTTAACTTTGGAGCAATGTAGGGTCTTGCTACCCTTGTCTGTACTCTTTCTGTTCTGGCTGCAAATCCAGGAAAGGTGAGCTTTTCTGTTACTTTTACGTTGGACATCCTCATATAAGCAAGGAAGGTGTCTGACAGTCTCAAAAAACTCAAACCTTTTTATTGAAACATGAACTTTAGGGAATGGTAGAGATGTTTCGATGCGTAATAGCTCTCAAACTGTTTTGCTTGTTACCCTAAATGAGATGTGCAGATAAAAGATATCTGTGTAAATATATATATACATATATAGTATGCTATAGTGGGAATTTTGTTTTGAAAGGAGCTGTGGCACGATGAGTAAGAGTATTGGCCTGCAAATTGAGTCTGTGACTGTGGTGGTTATGAGTAGCGTTATCAATAACTTCTGTTGTAAGTACAGGTGAAACCTAATCTGTTCCTGTAGTGGCATTATTTCTCTGTTGCCTTCAGCAGAAACAAAGACATATGTTGGAGGGAGAAACTGCAGCTCAGACATCTAATACAATCACTGTACATCCCAAATCCAAAGATGTTATCATATGTTTGTGTTTAATCAATAATATTGAGCTCTACAGTTTGCTGAAGTCCTTGGTATCTTTTTTCTTTTGCTTATCTTTGCATTATCAACTACTTGGGCGTATTTTCTCACACTGAAATAATGTCATTTTGTTCTGCCAGAAAAATATCAAGTAGTTTCCTGTTAATGCGAAATTCACAAGGTTCCGAGTGAAGTAATGTAAACCAGTAGGAGTTCTAGAAACAGTTATCCTATGAACTAAAGAGAGCAGAAGAATGTTGAGTGTTGATGTTCTGGCTGGGGTAAGGTTGATTTTAACTTGAAAAAGTCTTTCCAGAAATTAATCACAGGAATTAAGCTTTTGGTGTTTTTCTTGTTGCAATCTGTAATACAAAATCATATCTTAGCTGAACAGAGTGGGGTTTTTTGTTGTGAGCATGAGGAATTTTTGTGTAAATTTGGTAACGCTATTAACGCAAGAAGATAGGAAGAACATTCTTCTGATTAAACTTTCACAGTTTTTTGTATTTTAGTCAGGAATGGTTGGGCTTATGATGTATGTGTGCAAGTGCACATATTCCAGGGTAGAAATTGAAAGATTTTCATAATGTATCAAAGCTTTGTCTGTATGTTGTTGTGGTTACCACATCTACGGTCAGAAGGAAAAAAATCCCAAACCATCTATGCAATACACTTTCCATTATTTTGCACATTTATTGTCTTCATATGTTTATATAAAGCACATTGCACTTCCAGTGTGTAGAGGTTAAGTGTAGTAGCAAATAATATATACAACTAATGTTGATGTTATATTTCCATCTGTGATGCGTTTTAATGATAGATGCCTTAACATTTAGTTGTTGAATTGTCGTGCAAGCTGTGGCATTGTTATGATAAAACAATGCACTTACTTACACAGTGCACTTCTGTGTGTACTTTGAAAGCCTTATAAATAATCATTTTTAAAACTTTCTCTCTAGCTGTGGGTATAAAACACTTATCAATGTGCTTAAAACATCAATTTTGTACAGTTCAGGATCTAGCATGCAAAATGCACGCTCACGGTATTGGCTAATTATAATTTTTCAAGAACTTCATTTTGTGTTTTTGAATATGTTAATACTGAGAGAAACAGTCATCAGACAACTGTGTATACCATTTTAGAAAAATATAATGAACAGCTGCTTGTCCAAGTAACTTATTAAGTTACTATAAGCCTGCAAAATTCAGAAGAACAGACTACTGTAACCATATTTCAGTTGTAGTGTTTTCAAAAGGTAATCCCTTAGAAGTATAACATGCTTTTAGGGGTTGCGAACAGACGTACAGAATTACTCCCTAGTCCCCTAAATCCTTTTGGAGTTTAATCTCTTCATGATCTGCGGGATGCAACTTGAAGGCATTTAGCATTTATTACATACTCCCTAGTGGCTGGTATTTGTTAGAAAAAAACCCAGGCATATTGGAATACTATTAAGAAAATAAAATGTGTATATACATTTATTATGGACATGTATTCTTCAAGAACTAACAGATACTAAGAAAGCCATCATAAATGAAAATCTTAATGAATACTATTATGAAGAGGTATGAATACTATTTAGCTGTTCTCCCTATTGTCATCACTAGAATTCTGGCGGGTCATTTCCCTGTCCCTTCTGTCATGACTGAACTGTAGCTATATATATACACCTTGTTTCACATATGTGAAGCTTCTCTAGCTGTGTTTTTTCTGTTTTAGCTTTTTTTTTTTTTCTGTTCTAGCTTTTGTCTTTCTGCAGCTGGATACGTCTATAAGAAAAAGAAATAACACTGTTTTTCTATCAGTTCTGCAGCAATTGCTTGTTTATTATTGTGGGGATTTCGTATCTACAGTTTAAAAGCTGATTGGCTGCAGAATTTTTTCAACTTTGGTCTTTAAGCTGAGTTTTGCTTAAGAGAACTCGTTGTCCTGTAAGAAGAGGAATGGCACATGGAGTAGAGATTTAATTTAATATGGATTCATTTCCTAGCTTTGCCATTGGCTTTTTTGTGGATGGGCTTTGGCCAGTCAGCTCTATCATTTTTCTCTGTTTCTCTGTAAAATGAATATTTCATAAAATACTTCATTTGTACAAGCAAATTTAGAGTAGTTTGTGCTTTATGGACAAGAATAATGCAAAGAATGAAGTCCTGTAGTGTATGCTTGTGTTTGTGTCTAGGAGAAGACTGTAATTTTCCGCTTCAAGCTAGCATGAATGTTAGCTCTAGATTAAGGCTATACTGTGAAATATTTCTGTTTAATAGAAGTTATTTTGTCTAGGTACTTGAAAATGGGTATTTCTGTTGGTAGGATGCTTTTATTTCTAGAAAAGAAGTGTGGTTTTTATGGTCATGCTCTTGTTCAGTTTGCTTTTGCATAGTATCAGTCACTAGGAGGTAAATCCTGCACTTAGGCATATGTGCAAAACTGTTACCCACATCAGTGATAGTTAAACGTAATAGCCAGGAAGGAACTTGTCTCACCTGTTCTGAAATACTGTGTGGAGGGATCACGTCAAGTGGGCACCCTGTCAGCCTGATTACTGTGCAAGATTCAGAGTGATTACTTGAGTAAAGATTAATGTAAATCTGCAGACTGGCCAAAGACCACACTTTTCGAATAAGTGAGCGTTCCTGTGAGTTGAAATGAGTTGTGGTATCTTACACCTGCTGAAAAAAATAGGGATTTCATTGAATGAGGAAAAGAATAACCTTATGAGGAAGCTTTTTTTTTTTCTTCCACATAGGACCTGCCTTGCTGCTCACAGGAAAATTAATTTGACCTGCTGTTTCCAATAATGATTTGCTGTGGGCAGTTAGGAAAAAGTATAGAAAACTTAAGTATACAGTTATCTTTTCCTTGCTGGATGCTCTCAGCTCATTTGAACAATAGTACTGTTAGTATTTAAAACACTTAGTCTGTCAGCTTTTCATAGTGTTTCACACTTCTGTTGCAAGAACAGAAATCGTCCTCTTCACTTATCATCAGCATCTGAACATCATCAAGTAATGTATTAAACAAACTCATACCTATCTGATTTATTCTTTTACTCAGTCTCTCTGCCAGAAGGTAACTTGCAGTGTATTGAAGCGTTTTAATTGGACTCTTTTTTTGTTTATTTGTTTTAAATACACATTTTCTGAAGCAGTTATGTTTCCATTATTTTGCTAAATAGACGTTGAATATTGAGGTTAAAAAGATGCCCTTTGTACTTGGAGCAAAAGCTGTTGAAACAATATCTGAAGTATGTTTACCTTGTATTTTTCCGTAGTCACAGGGCAAACACGCTTCAGATATTTCTCTTTTTATCAATAACAATTGTTTGTGTTTGCTTATACCACAATAGTAGAAGTAAACTTGTTAGACACAAGCTTGTTGTTTTTGTGCTTGCATCATTTTATTGCTAAAATAATAACTTGTGGTGAATGAGAAAACTCTAAATGCTGTACTGTTCTCATAATAGCAATAAATGAAAGCAGTCACTTTCTTTTTAATATGTACACTTAAGTTTCTGATAACCTGTCTCTGTTTCAGTTACTGTCTATCTTTTGAAAATCTTAAACCCCAAAGAAAAGATGAATATGCCAGTTATCTATAGATGAAAGTCCTAGTGTATTCTGATTTCAAAACTTACTTTGGTTAAAAGAAACTGTGTGTGGAAAATACTTGTTTTATGAGAATGGATCTGGATGTAAATGAAATTACAAGCCAAACATGTACCAAGTCATTGACCATTTTTGTTGCAGTTGTCCATGAACTTAAAGTTCTTTTTTTTGTGGCTTTGTAGCTAGCTGCAGTCATTGTGTCAGGTCTTAAGAATGATTGGTGCCATATTCAGAAGCTTTTGTGTATTCCAAGTAGTAGTTTCTCATGAACTTAAATTAGTACATGCACATAAGACTTGAGATAAAAATAGCAAATCCCACACTAACTGATTTTGTGTGTTAAGGCACTGCATTATTTATGTGTTTCTGCAATGTCTTTTGTGTGCAAATGCAGTTGTGATTTATTATTTATTGGGACATATAGGAGTACCTGCAAGTATTCAAAAATAACGGGTAAAGATACTTTATCAGGTGAAGGGTTTTATCTTATCTCCTTTTTATTGGAGATTGCAGCGAGTAGTGGGACCAGAAGGATTTAGTTGAAGTGGTGAGTGAAAGCAATGCTGCTGATTCTCTTGGAATTCAGCACTTTAAATGGATTAGAACTAAAAATATCTCTGCCTGACACTGCATCAGATCTGGAAGCATTTTAAAGTATCTGTATTTACATATTTGATGTAAATTTGAAAAGATTTCCACATTTGAGCTAAATGATAGTGTTGTAAATGTAAGCTCTTTGGGAATCAGTATTCTTACTGGAACATCTTAATGTTGGACATAATGGTAAAATTAACGTGTATTTTGCTAAAATGGTAGCCCATAGAACAAGTGTTTCAGAAAGAAAATATAATCTTGGTTTTATATACAGGATATATAATTCACTCCTTAGATATGTGGAAGCCTTAACAAGAATTAACCTCCTTTTGTAACTTTGGGGTGATGTGGAATCTTTTAGCATCTTGACTATATCTTACTCTTTCACATGTAACTGCATTGTAATTACAGTTTTGAAGTACTTACTTCTGATCTGTGTTTGTAGTCTTCTGCACCTTTGCAAAATGAGTAAAATGTGGGGACATGAGAAAAGAATGCATAGCTTACACCAACAAAAAGGAATGGGTGGTTGGTTACATGGGTTCTTCCTGAGGAAATTACCTTTGGTTTTGCATTTCTCTGTTAATAATTCTTTATCTTGCTGATCAATTCTAGTGCCAACTAATTCACCCGTAGCTCCTGTTTTTGTTAAATGATGGTGTGTTAACACTGCATTATGGCTTAAGATGCACTCTTGCTTATAATCACATAAAACCCAGAAATGGTATTTTAACAATGGAAAGTGAAATAATCATATTTTGTGCTTATCTAAAAGCCTGGAATTCCATTACCACAAATGATGATCTTTTGATATTAATTGTGTTATGTGCTCCCATTTTGTTTGGACTGTGTTCAGTTTGTTAGTCCTGAGATGGAAAAGCACTTTCATCTTTGGTTGCTAGACAGATGCCATTGTAATTGTCTTCCATTTTTATAGGTGAGATCTGGTGTTGTTATCTTACAGGATACTGTGGACAGCATATCTAATACCAGATTCCTGTCTTGCTTACAATTACAGGACTTGGAAGCAAGTCCAGTGGGATGGGGGAAGCTTTGATTATGCTGCTGCTTTATATATCATGTTAGACATTGGAAGACTATATTACATCATCTGACATACTTTTTCCTCATTTGGGACATGGCACTTGCGTACTAGAGGACGTTTTTGTGCAGCTAGCCTTAGAAATTATGTAATGGTTTGAGATGTATTTGTTTTTTAAGAGTCAGTTGTCAAGTAAGGCAAAAGATCTAGAATGGTTTGGGGTTTTCTTCTGCATTGTATTTCTTTCATGTCTGGTGTGAAGAATACTGGGTAAGGCTGATTATCTTGCAACGGTATTTCTTTGTATATGTTTCAAACCAATTCTGAACATGAGTGTTAATAAAGATAATGTGCAGTGTTACAGTTAGACTTAGCATTCTTAGTCTACTGGGCATATAGCAACAATCCTAAATATTAACAGAAGTAGGGAAGCTCGTGTAAATGTTGCTTGAATTAGCTCACAGATGGGTGGATTAATGATAATAGTTTTTACTTTCATATAGCAGATAAATGATCTTGGTGCCCTTTCAGAGGGGCTGGAACAGAGAAATACATAATCACACAGTAAAAGTAATTTTTTTTTTTAATAAGGTGTGATGATATCACTATGTTAAGCCTCCCTATTCATTCTTATTTTCAAAACTGCTGGAAAAATAATTATAAATTGATGCAATATTTTTTTCCATTATACTGAACATTTCTGTTAATTGTGGCCCATATTTATTGTAACTGCAGAGCTATTGGCTGCATGCTCAACAGCTCTCAAGATGAGTTTCTGCTGATGTTGAAGACGTATTGGTCTTCATTTGTTGCTTCTGCAGATTTCTAGAAGTTGAGGAAGACTTAAGTGCGTGTTATACTGATGTATTTGATAGATCAACTGTGTGCACTGCAGGGAACATCTATCGAGTTGTTTCTGCTTTCAGTTTATTTAGATGTTTATAGAGGTCCTAAATTAAAGACAGTGCAGTAAAAGACAGGTGAGAGTTGCAAGCTCTTGTCCAGGTTAAGATTTTGAACGCCACTAGGTGGCACTAATTTATTGTTCTGTTGATAAAGTTGCTTTTTCTGGAAAAAACACCAAATGCAGTTTGTGAATTATGATGGGAGATTTTTACTTTTGGAATAGGAAACATGACTAGGATGATGAAGATTAGTAATACTGAATCTGTTTGTCTTGTGTATACATATATAGTATCCTTCATGACCCTGTGCTTTTGAAGTGGAGTAATGAACTGGTATTTTGGGTGGGATAGGCAAATCATAAGCATATTTTTTTAAATATTTAGAACTGGGAAGATATATCAGAAGAAATAATTGCCTAGGGTTTTTTATACTCTTCACTTAAACAGCCTCTGCATATGTTAAAGACAAGAAACTGGTCCAATGTATTGGTGCAGGCAGCATTTGATGGACAGCTGGGTTTTCCCTAGTTGTGTCTTATAACATCTCAACATTCAGAAGCTTGGTCTGATAAGGAGAAGGAAAGAGTATTTCTGGGGAATTATGATCATACAAGTACTAGCTTTGGTTAGCATCGAAATGATTTCAACGTGATAGTGCTGAAGGGCATTGGATATGACATGAGCGTGTTTTATTCCAGCACTAAGGGTAGAAATGGCCATGACAGTTATTTTTGTAAAGTTGATGCACAAAGAGTTCTTAACAAAGATCCTCTGTGTCATGCTGAGCCAAGCCCTCTGTCCAGTGTACAAAGATGACAGCATAACTGGTAGGTTCCCCTGCCATCCTTGAAAATGTTGTTCTGAGAAGGACATTTGGAGTAGTCCTTGACTCATTTAACAGTTGACCATTTTTGGCTTGCTGGTAAGAAATTTCCCTTTGCAGTTGGAAGACTGTGTGGCTGGAGAGAGAACTTGTGTCTGCAAAAGCTGTAGGTGTTCTGCTATTTACAGTTGTGGTAGGGTAGAAAATTAGCTAGTTAGCTCAGAGCTAGTGCTTGAGGAGGGCATGCAGTAACTTAACCTCTCTTGTCTTTTTTTTTGCATTGTCTGTGCCATCAAATACTGCCTTTGATGGCATTGTAAATGCATGAGTCTTATGTGGACCTTGGTTTCAAGCCAGTAGGGGAGATTTTTAGGATGCTACATGAGAATAAATTTTGAATAAGGCTTTGTTCTACCAAACAGTACCTTATTTTCTTAATCTAATCTTGTTTTCCATCAAGCTGAGGGGGAACTATAAGCAGTGTTGCAGTTTTGCCTCTGTTGACTTTGAATCCAGAACTGGTGGGTGTTTTAATCTGGTGCTGCAAAAGAGAAAGCAGAGCTTCTCTTAGGATTTTTGTCTGAACTCAGGAGCTCTTGCTCTTGTGCTTACAGAGTATGTACAGGTGCACCTCCAGTCCCCCTCCCTCCATAAAGTAAAGGCTGTGTGTTTCCTCTGTCTTCCTGGCAAGTGGTTTGCAAGCGGTCTTCCAGAGAAAACAGGCTCCCTCTTGTTGTTTACAATATCTGCTTTCTGTCTGTCCTGTATTTGAAGGGATGAAGTCTTTCAGGAGAACCTGGAGTCTCGGAGAAGTATAAAATCTGATATTAAATCTCTAGCCATTTATCAGTATTGTATGGTCGGTGTATGAATGGTCTATACCATCAGGCTTCTGATCCTTCAGTTGTACTTTTTGGAGTTGTGTGTAGAACTTAGAGCAGCTACCCACTGAACTGTGTATTACCCCCAGGACTTGCTGTGCCGTTGGGATAGGTCAGTGCACTTTTTCAACGGGTGGTGGCTTTGTCTTCTCCTGTCTGGCATGAGTTTTTTTTCATAGTCCTGAAAAATGAGTTTCACATCTGACACCAGTTTTCAGGATCTCAAATCTTACTCCGGTGCTAGCCAGCTCTTTTATTCATGAGACAGGGCAAGAGCAGATTTAAAACCCACATGACAAGGCTGTGACTCTGCAAAACCTGTATCAAGATGTTTGCATGGACAGTGGCTTAATCAGACAAGACTCTACAGTGATGCACATGAGGGAATTGAAGTACATTTTTGTGTAGTTGGGAGTCTGCCTTCAGGCATTTGTGTGTTAAGTACCGTGAAACAGTTTGATTTATGTGCTGATGTTCTTTGTCTGGTTTAGGGTTTGTTGTGTTTTTTTTTTGTTTTGTTTTGTTTTTCTCTTAAACTATAGATTCAGTTGTTCCTCTGGCTCCTGATACATAATTATAGTTATCTTTCAGCAAGCATAGCACACTGCCATCTGCCTAGACTGTCTTCCAGTGAAATTGACAGGTTTTTTTAAAAATATTTTTCCCTCTTGATGCCATTAGTTTTTCATAAATTTATGTGCTTTAAGAATTTAACCCTTTGTGAGAAGGCGGTTGGTGATATGTCATGGCTTTGAGTCTTATGCTTGTCCAAGTGGTTCAGTTTTCATTTTTAGTGTAGCTTTGTTTTAATGATGCAAGGACTTCCCTATGAATTAAAATGGCCTGTAGGTGAACACTGTAAAAATCCCACAACATACATAGTGTTTTCAGATAGTATATAAAAGGTATGAGCTGATAAAATGTTAATTGTTTGAATCTTATTCGGACATAAATTACCAAATAAAGATTTTACAGAATTTGTGAAAATAGATTACCCTTCTGGGTTATAATTAGTATATTTCCACTGCCATTTTTTTCTCTTCTTTACAATTTCTGTCTTGCTTGCTGCATATTGTTTAGCAGTTGCAATTTGAGGTTTTGATATTACCGTTCTAGATATGAATGTGTAAATGCATTGTTAGTAACTTTGTCATGTCAAGTGTGGCTACAAGTGCTTGGGAATAGTTTCTGTCTGTCCTCTGAGGCTGATGGGGACCAGATGCCTGCTGTTCTTTGGACATATTACAAATCTAATTGTAAATCGGCCTAAAAAGGGGAAATTTACTGAAGCGTATCTAGGTCTGTTTGATTTGTTCTGTTGGGATAATCAATCAGGACTGACGGAGGTGGGTAGAGACGTGGTGGGGGGTGGGGAGCGGACGATGAGTATAAGGTCTGTTTTCCAGAACAGAAGGTGGAATAGTAATTTATTATCTGACATTCTTTGAAAGCAGATGGAAAATACTATACTTATAAATTTGCAAGGGAAAGAATTTTGGAAGCAGGCTTCGCATACGTCCTTTCCCACATTTTTTGCATGCTTAGAAAAACAGAAGTTAAGTTCTTCCTTGTTATTGGAAGCAAACTTGTATGATGTTGAGCTGAGTCCTGCTGTTGAGATGGATAGCAAGTATAAAAAAAAATCCCCAAACAATCCAACCTGGATGTGTTAAGTAGATTGAAAAAGTGTGAATAAAATAAGAATGGCCAAGAAGTACAATAAGCTCTGTGAGTTATGCATAATTCTCTTAGTATAATTTGCATTTTTCTTAATGTGGCAAAGGGCAGTAGCAAAGAACTCTGTGCTGGAGATAATTATCTTGTGAAGAAAAAGGAGTTGTTGAAGGCTAAAAATGCCTACTATTTTTAAAAAATGAGCATTTTAATAAATGGCACGTGAATCAGTAGGCAATGTATGTGCCCATGTACAGTGATGGCATATTTATGTACTGTACTGTGGTTTGGTTTTACTTGTTTGTGGCTTTTTTCAAGGTGGCTATTAATTTAGAGTAGATTATTGTGTTACTTTCATCATTGTATTTTACTTTTGTGACAACATGGAAGTTTACTGCTTTGTGGTGTTTTGGTTTGTTTTTGGTTTGGTTTTTTTTTTCCCCTGTAGTGAGTGTAAATGACGGAGGTGATTCTCATTCTCTGCAAATTAAAAGAAACTGACACTGGGTTTAACATCATTGGTTTAACAGTGTGGTCTGCTATAGGTGGAGCACAGATTAGAGTATTTGTCCATTATGCATTTGTTCCTTGTGGCAAGTGAGTGCCCTCTGGGTGTCTGCCTTATAGTCTTCAGACTGCGATCAGACATTACAGAAGTTCCTGAAGGCCACAAAATATTGTATAGAAACAACAGTAATCATTTATGATTGGAGCTAGTTACTCTGCCTGTGTCAGCTAGTGGCTTTTTCTACTGCAGAATTGGGGAGAGTGATAAAAGCCTTCAGAAGCCAATTTAAAGTGTGGAATCAAACAGATGGTTACTTAACCTAAGTACTCTGAAAGCTCTATGAGGACACTTGTCCCATTCCACTGTCTGGGAAGTCTGGGGACCCTTGGCTCATAGTTTGAGCTGCTGTATTAAGTGACGTGAATACTTTCTTACACATACAACTTGGCAGAGTGGTCCATGAAATAACTGCTCACAAGATCATGCAGCTATGGACGAGATAGTATCAAGAATCTCCCAATTCCTGGGCATGTGAAATTGCATCAGAAATGTGTTAGACTTTGAAATTTCAATTTACAACTCTGGAGGCAACTCAAGTTCGTGTTTGTCTGTTTGTTTGTTTTTTCCTTCTAATAAAAAAAAAAAGCATAACATGAATGTTAACAAGAGATGAAAAATCACATCTTCATGCATTTACAAGGCATTTCCATTTTAATGGAAGGCTTCAATATCAATCACGTGTACTCTAATCATTCTTGTTTACAGTATATTTTCATAATTTGAGTGTAAATTTTAATCTCTGAAGCTCTGACTTGCTCTTTCAACTTTCTATCATAAGAGGTAACATTTCCTTTTTTCTTCTTTCGTATATTTCTTCCTCTTTTGCATGGAAAAAGCAGAAGAGGGGAAAGACGACAATGCAGTTATTTCCAATTAAAAGTTGAGCAGGTCCTATATGAGCCTTGTCTAATTCATTATAGATTACTGCTTTAGAATTAGAAAATTGTTTTATAAATAGTAATGTCATTTCCAATTTATCAAATTCAGGCGTAAGCTCACATGTTCCCTTGTGCGCTTGCCCATTACGAACAGCTGCATCGTGTGCTTTGATGTCTCGGAGAGACAGTGGGATCACTGTTCTAACTTCAAACTGCTTTTCCTGTTTCCTTCGTTTAGTATTACGTTTATGGTATTGCATAAGATGCAAACGAGAACACTTAATATAAATCTTTGGCAGGAAATTGCTTAGAAATTCTATCATTTAAACTTCAATACTGTGTCAGAATTTTAGCAAATATGTGTGTTTAAAAGCAGAAGTCTTTTAATGCTTACAAATAAATGAGAATGAAGGGAAAAAATGCTCTTCTTGAAGGGTGAAAGACACCAGCTTAATTCAGAGGGAAGTGTACTTAAGAGGGGGAAAATTTTCTAGTGTGAATAGAGAGAGCCGAGAATTAGTTTTCAGGAAAAGTTCTAATTGGAGTGACATTGCTTGTGCATAGATAAAATTTAGCTATTTCTGTCTGGTATTTCAGAGAATATGTATGTGTTTTCCTGTGGTATTTTATGAAGTGGGCAGGCCTGAATGCATGGAGAGAACTGGGTAATTCACTCCTAACTTGTGCATGTGAAGGGGGGGTCTCTATGCAGAAAATTGTTAATTTTTGCACTGAAAGTTAGGTGCTTTAAAAAACAGCAAGAAGATCGGCGGTAAAGGATCTATCAGTTAATTACATGTTTGTAAGAAGGGATCTTGCATCTGGAAGAGGTAAGGAGGGGATAACAGAAGATAATAGAGGCACTGTCTCATTGGTTTGGGTTAAGGTTGGGAGCTGGTGTAAAGTAACAGTAAAAGATGATTTTTCTTTTTCCAATTGCCTGAACAACTCAGGGCTGACTAAAAGTTAAAGCATGTTATTAAGGGCATTGTCCAAATGCCTCTTAAACATGGACAGGCTTGGGGCATCCATCACCTC
>JAVJGG010000082.1:6585841-6608310 GCA_035590195.1 Aviceda cuculoides
CAGGAAGCTGTAGAGAGCAGTGAGGTCAACCCTCAGCCTCCTTTTCTCCAAACTAGATGAGCCCAAAGTCCTCAGCCACTCCTCGCAGGATATTCCTCCCAGCCCTTTCACCAGCTTTGTTGCTCTCCTCTGGATGCACTCAAAGACCTTCACATTCTTCTTCAATTGTGGGGCCCAGAACTGCACACCGTACTCGAGGTGAGGCTGCCCCAATGCTGAATACAGTGGGATAACCCCAAATCTTGACCAGCTGCTCATACTGTGTTTGATGCACCCCAGGATGTGGTTTGCCCTCTCGGCTGCCAGGGCACACTGCTGACTCGTACTGAGCCTGCTGTTGACCAGCCCCGCCCCCCCGCCCCCCCCCATCCCTTTCTGCAGGGCTGCTTTCCAGCCATTCCTCTCCCAATCTATACTTGTGCCCAAATTTACTCAATCTCAGATGCAGAATCCAGTTCTTGTTCTTGTTAAATTTCATGCCGTTGATGGTTGCCCAATGTTCCAGTCTATCTAGATTCTTCTGCAAAGCCTGTCTGTTTTAAATTCAGGGATTTCTATATGGGGTTGGATGGTTGTATCTGACTATTTATTAGGTTTCAAGGAAGCTTAAAAATACATTCTCATTTATATTTTCAACAGTAATAATTTTTTTCAGAATCATAGTGAGTCATGTTCTCATAGGGTTTTTGTTGTTGTTTAACTAAATGACAGAACTGACTAAATTCATGCTTTCATGCATATATGAGGTACCACGATTCTTGTACCATTTGTTACCAAACTTTGCAACTTTGTTTTTACCAGTTTGCAGCAATTTTAGGAAGAGTAGGGGAAATAGAGCAGGTGATTAAAAGTAAAACTCAAGTGGGACTTCAGTGATGCAAAGCATTGTATGCATTTACTTGTTAGCGTACTGATCAGAGAAGGTGAAGTATCTGGTTTGGGGCACATTCCTGAGCGATTAGACAGTCATGCAAGCTGATGTTACTGGAAGCACTCTTTTCTCTGTTTTGTGGCTGGCTGTTGTATGCAGCCTCAAGGGAGCGAGCTGGGGGCAGCGCGATCCTGGAGGGAGTTGCTTGCAAGGTGTGGGGGAGTCTGCATAGCCTTCCTTTGATGTCTGAAGTCTGCCAGAGAGAAATGTGTAAACTGTCTTTTTAAAATGATGGCTATAGAAACAAAAGAACTGTTGATCCTTGAAAAGAAGAAAGGATTCTGTTTAAGGAACAGAACAGGTCTGTTCTCAGTTGGATAATTCGAGTGTTTGGTTTTTTGATTTATTTTTAATTGCTGTAGGTAGTGCCCTGTGTGTCTGTATGGAATACTCATAGGGTTTGTATTGTGTTTAAAACATCTTTCTTACCATACCACTTGAGTTTCCAGTTATTTCTTTGCTCTTACTTAATTTAGCATAATGCAAACGGTATTTTCTTTCATTTATAATGAGTATAGTATCATTAGTTTGGCGTGTCATAGGGATAGATATTGAAAGGGGTTCTCCACATCAGTGGTATTGTCACTAAGACCTGTAGTTACCTCACTGTCTCAGTCTTTAGGAAGTACAGATTGTATTATTTATGTATGAAACGTATTATAAAATATCTCAAGTTATTCATACTAATCTGTATGTAGTTTCTCTTTAATAATTGTTGCTGAACAGAATGTTGTGAATTCTTTGCGCATCTGCTTGGAAGGAAACTCATTTGAGTACTTGAGGGGGTGGAGTTCATAGACTTGTAATTAGTGGCAGTATTGTAACTGTGGTTCTAATGAAGGTGGCAGTGTAATACACCTCCCACCCCCACCCCGTTTCCTTGTTGTTCATCCTCAATTGAAGCTTCTGTAGCTTGGTGAAGGATTTGGCTAGAAGCTTGTGCTTCATGATGCCACAGAATGAAGAAGAGAGCTATTCGTAAGTAAAATTTTCTTACAGAAACAATGGAAATTTTTCTTATGGAAGCAATATGGAAAATAAAGAAATTGGTATCCTTTCTTGTCCCAAAATGTATTTGAGCTGTTTGACTTTTCCTTTATTTCCTTTTTCCTGGATTATAATTTATATAGACTCTCCCTTTTTTGGTCACTCCCAAGATATGCATAACATATTTAAAGAATAGAATGTCTTTGTATATTAAATGCTTTGGTGTTGCAAAAAAGATGGAACTGCACTGTTGGAGTCAGTGGCTGTGTTGGATTAGCTCTTCTGCATTGACCATTGGTTACGGAAGCAGAGGAGTGAGGAAGTCTAGGTGGTGGGGTGTTTTTGTTTGTTTGTGGGGTTGTTTGTTTCTTTCCTGGGACTTGTCAGTTTCTGTTGCTAAAGATCTCTGTCACCAGTGTCTTTTTGTATCTTTGAAAGGAGCATAGCTCCCAGAGATGCTAAGAGGACAGTGCCCTTGGAACACTCTGTACAGTACCCTATTGCTTTCTTTGTGTACGTGAAAGAAGTGTAACATCAGGTTGGCTTTCTCATGTTTAAAGAAGCCTGGGAAGCAGTCTGTCCCCAGGAACTCAGGAAAACCTGCTATTGCAGCCATCAAGAACAGTTTTGCTTTTGAGTTCCCTTTGTTGGTGAATGGGAGTTTTGTGTTGTTGGCAAAACAAGTCTTTGTTTTACACTGTTGAGATCATTCAGATGCCCGTGTTTTGTATTCAAGCTGATAAAACTTTTAACACTCTGGGGCAAACAGAGGCACCTTGTCTGCTGAATATTGAATGATTTGAAGTTGTTAAAGGTTCTGACAAGTGCAACCAGTGAAGATGTAGTTGGCTGATCTTTAAGGTATATGAGGAAGATGCATAGTTAGAGCTATGAGGAAGGAAGCTGAAGGTTTTGCAGCATATGCACAGCTTTGGAAGTTACGCATCTTTTGCTAAATGTGTTTCTATCGAGATAGTAAAAAAGAAATATACTTTCTTCTCGCGATTTGATTAGTACAACAGTTCTGCCTGATAGCTACCTCAGTGTATAGCTGGCTTAACTGTAATATTACCGCTTCTCTGTGAAAAATCTGCTCTCTGAAATGATTTTTTTTGTGTGACTCATTGGAAAACAAACATAACTATGCAGTATTATTTACTATTAAAGGTAAAAGATACTAAAAAGTGCCCTAAAAGCAATACAAAACTGCTTTAGTTTTTAACAGCTCCAAACCTGGATAGAAAATATGCTTCTGGTAGAAATATATGTGAACTTGTGGGAGGTCCATTGATTTTTTTTTTTTTTTTTTATGGACACCCCTCCCCCCCGCCCCAAAGCAGCAACAAAACGTGCTCTGCCACACTGTGGTGCTGCCTATTTGTCATAGATGCAGATGAAAATCTCTACCATATTTATCTGTCTGGTAAATACAGTAAAAACACATGATTGTCAAGAACTAATCGCTGCAGACAGTGTTGTTGGCCCTTGCAGCCTGAAGGCAATAATTAGTCTTTTTGTTGTTTTTGTTTGTTTGGTTTGGTTTTTTTTTTTTTTAGAAAGTGACAGGTAGCAAGCTAGTTTTGCAGATTAGCAGTGTGTCTCCCCGTCCTGCTGTGAAGACAGATTTCAGAATAATACAAAAGTACCTCTAACTATGAAGTAAACTACTCATTTCCTCTAGAGAAAGAGTCTTGGTATTTGTAGCCAAGTATTTTCTAGAACACGTGACCATTTTGAATAAACAGCATCTGAACTTGCTTTAAAATATTCATATTACTGTCTGCTGCTAATACAATGACTGATCTGTATGTGACAGTCAGAGGTGATTAAAGAAAGCTAGGTAGAATCTGAACCTAATACATATTTTGTACTGCATAATTTTCATTATAATGCTACCTAAGAAAAATAGAAAATTCAGAGACTATGAAGGCTGGATTCTTGTTCTTTTTCCATGAAGTGACAGGAAAAATTAGATGCTTTGGTGTTGTAGAGAACACTCATACAGGTCTGATTTAGTAGCTAGTTTGTTGGGTTCTAATCAGTAAATTTAGGTATGTAAAATATTTAATAAGTACAGATGGACTGGCGGTCAGTACTGTGCTACACAGAATTGGTGTGGGATACAAAGGTTATTGTGTAAGCTTACTTACACGTATCTAAATGTTACATGCATGCAGAAAAATGTCACTCGTGAACCTATCCGTGTCTGGTGTCAAGTAAGGGATCTCTCAGCCTTGAGAGGTAACCTTGAGACGTGTCCCTACTCAAGGGGAGATGACTGCTGTGCGGCCAGCTGCTATGGAGGGAGAGCTCAAGGTCTTCTTAAGGCTGCTAATATTTATAGTGTGAAGTAGTTGGCTGCTAGTCAAACTACAAGTATATGCATCCTTTTTTGTGCTTTGGGGTTGTGCTGGGTTTGGCTAGGATGGAGTTAATTTTCTTCAAAGTAGCTTGTATGGGGCAGTGTTTTGGATTTGTGCTGGTAACAGTGTTGATAACACAGGGATGTTTTCATTATTGCTGAGCAGTGGGTACACAGAGCCAAGGCCTTTTCTGCTCCTCACAGCACCCCTCCAGTGAGCAGGCTGGGAGGGGCACAAGAAGTTGGGAGGGGACACAGCTGGGACAGCTAACCTCAACTGACCCAGGGGATATTCCAGACCATATGATGTAAAGCCCAGCAATAAATGCTGGGGAAAGGAGGAGGAAGGGGGGATGTTCAGAGTGATGGTGTTTGTCTTCCCAAGTCACCATTGTGCTTGATTGGAGCCTTGCTATCCTGGAGACGGCTGAACACCTGCCTGCTGGTGGGAAGTGGTGAATGAATTCCTTGGTTCGCTTTGCTTGTGTGTGTGACTTTTGCCTTATCTATTAAAGTGTCTTTACCTTGACCCATGAGTTTTGTCACTTTTACTCTTCTGATTCTCTCCCCAGCCCACCAGTGAGGGGTGAGCGACTGGCTGTGTTGTGCTTAGTTGCCAGCTGGGGTTAAACTATGACAGAGATCTCTGATAATCTGGTTTAAACTAGTTTCATGTTCTTATCCATGGTCCAGGGGCTATTAGGCCCACAGGTTCGTGTTCGATCAGGAGGCCTGTTGTTCCTTTGTCAGCCTGAACCAAAGTATAGCCATCTTGAAAAGCAGACTTTTTTCCCTTTTAAGGGGTAAGAAATGAAATCTATGTGGAAGCAAGCTCTGGCTGTGTCTATATACAGGTAAGGGCAGAAAAACGCTGGAAAGTAGGCATTAGCAAGCTTAATGTCTAAATATACCTATACACCCTGTCCCTATATACAAAAATAAAACTAGGGAAAAAGTATAAAGCATTAATATAGAATCACAGAATCATCTAGGTTGGAAGGGACCTCTTGAGATCATATTGTCTGACCCCAACTAATACTGTTTATGTGGTTCTTCTTTCTACTCATACTTGGATAAGTCCTGAAAATAAAATGGAGGTATTTTTCCTAATCCTGTTCTACCTTGTGGCAAAAATCTATTCCTGCATCTGTTGGTTTTTAACAGTGCTGGCACACAGCCCTATGAACAGCTGCTTCCAAATTTTTATAAATGCCTAGTGACTTTGATGCAAGTAAGTTTTATTTTTATTGATGACCTGTCAGAAATGCAGCAAGATTTAGTTTTTGTGTTCATTTCCATAATCAAGGAAATGGCAGTGTGTAGAGATATACTTGAAAGCTGAGGGATGTAGGGTCTTTGTGTCACTGTGATATGTCTTCTATTTTTGTTAATGTTTGTAATTACCTGTATGACAGTAATCTCCAACAGCCTGGCAAGACCAGTGCCCTATTGAACTTATCACTAATTTAAAGGACATATAAAAATAACAAGTCAAGCTAAAGAATCATAGCAGAAACACAAATACGTTCAGCGTTTTGCCCAAGGTAAAGCAGAATGTCGGTGACAGAGTTCAGAACAGCTTCATACTGTAAGTAATCCAGTCTAGAACATACTCTTTCTGTTTTGTACTGTTTTACCCTAGAAGTAATCCTCATACTATCTTCAGATATTGTTATCTGAGAAGGATTGTAGAATTCAATGTCTGTTCTTAAAATGTTAAATGCTACAGTTTGGTGTAGATAAATAGAACATGTTAAAGTACTGGAATAAGGTTTTAAACACCTATGGGGTGGTGTTTATACATAGGGTGGGGTATATTCATAGTGGAATCCCCAGACAGAGCTCCTACGTTTAGGGAAGGTATTTCAACTTTCTGTATTTAAACAGTTGTTCACTATCTATTGTTTAAAAGACAGATTTTGCTGCTCTTAAGAATCAAATAATCCCCAAGAAAACTCTTTAGTATATAGCAATTAATTAAATGGCAGACTTCCTACAGGCTGGTTATGTGCATTGGAGAATGCAGTCAGAGTAAAGGGGCAGTTGTTTCCTTTTCACTTTGAGATTTGTGTTGTTGAGTCAGATCTTACCAGTTAGCTGAAGTAGTTCAAGACATACTTCTGTCATGTGATAGAATTTGGCAAAATATATCAGAACTTAGAGGAGGTGTAATATAATTCTGATTTGTCTTGAAATCTGTTCTGGCTTGACTGTGTGTTTGATCTGTCAGTCACCTCTTGTTTCTTTTGGAACTGTGTACCTACTCAACATGATTTCCTCTTACAGTGGGAAGTCCAGGTCTTCCCAACATGTCTTGTTCCTTGGCATTTACAGACAACTAGTAAAGTGAGTCTTAAAAATTCAGTGAAGTATCACTGCCTGTCTGAATGCTTGCTTGTATAGAAATTGCCATCTCTGCTCGTGTTCATTAGATAAGGTTATTTCATTACTTCTATTTCAGACTGCCTCTTGCTTTGTGGAATTTGCCACTTGTGAAATGATTCCATTTAGAAGATTAGTTTCTGTAACTGCATATTGCTTTTCATTAAAATTTCATGCGGTTTTTATTTAATGTGTATTCTAGCCTTGTTTATATGGGACCTGTTGAAAGTAAAGTGGATTAGACCGTTTGAGCCATGTATAATCCATTCCCTGTGGTCTTCTGAATGACTGTTCCCTACCATATGTCTATTGTTAGTTTTTTTTCTTTTTTTCCGGACTGTCTGTCCAGCTATCTATTCATCCCTCTGAATGTTTACAAGGAACAGGATTTTTGCACTTTCTGTAAAGTAAATTAGCATGGTTTTAATTCCATGATAACAAACTTGTTCCAGATCTCTCTTCAGCATACTCAACAGTTGAATTCCAATTTTGCTTCTTACTGAAAGCACAATTTTTGGATCTGGTATTATGCCAGTTCTCTGTTCTCTTGTTTACAAGAGTTGGCTGCCATTAAGATGTAGATTTCTTCATTGTTTTTATGTGATTAAGGGTAGATGTTTATTAGTTTTGAGACACAAATTTGTTTAATGGTTTGTCCACTGTGTTAGAGCCAAGCGTAATGGGTTCATACAGGAAGAATCTGTGTTCTGCAGATTGGTTCTGACTGCTCATTGATAACGCTGTTTGTTCTGATTTTATTGTTTAAGTAGGCCAGCCTTTTGTTTTCCATTCTCTTCTATTTCTGCTAAATCACTGTGTTTACAGTAAGTTAATGCTTGGTTTTTAGTTCTTGCTCTTTCTAAGGGATTATTGTGCTTATTCACCCATAGTACATAGGCCCATGACTTCATGGCACTGAATTTGCTTCTGATGAGAGTTTGACCAATTATGGGTTCCACAAGTTTGCAATGCCTTATTAGGAGGACAGCAGGTGGTTATTTCATAGTACAGGTAAAAAATTATTCTGCATACATTGAACTATGTTACAATACAAAGCAGTCTTCATCTGTCTATACTAAGTAAAAGTCATTAACATTCTTCGCAACCTCAGATAGGGACCGTAGTCAGTAGCATAATATCGCATAAACTGAGAGCTGTTTATAATAAATACATTTAATGTGTATGGTTGATATTTCAAAATTAAGCTTTTCATCATGAGTCTTTATTCTGAGTTAACATCTTCAAAGGCTAATTTGATCATGAAAATCTAGTTATTACTCTATTATGAAATGTAGTTGATAATTCAACACAAATGTCATGATTCACTGTTTATTATGTCTTATGCTCTAGCTTTGATTAACTTTGACATAGCTGTTCATAAATGGGGGAAGACCAATAAATATGGAGGCAGCCTTTCCTTGGGATTGAAAGGGACATCACAGCGTGTTTTTGACTTTCAGTAAGGAAGTATACAATTCTTCGTTCCACACTTGCAAATATGAGGCCACTTAGCTGTCATGTTTTATTGGCTAAATGTATGAATTAAGCTCAGTAATAATAGCAGCAGTTATTATGTCCTCTTCTATAAGAGCCCTACTGTGTAATTGTTTAGATGGAGATACACTGACTATGCAATCTGTCGATGACGTGCTGTTGATCCAAACTCTGTGTTACATTAGGGTATCTTGTTAACTCTCAAGAGGAAAAAGAAATGTAAAGCAGATTAAAAGAAGGACAACCACCAATTAATTTGCTTCTCTTTTTTTATCAACCGTGTACTGGTACCCTAACAATTAGCATATTGATTTAAACTTGGTGTCCGATGGAACATGTTGGTAAGCAAACATGAAGTGACCAGAAGCCCTCTTAACTTCGGGCAACTGCTTAAATGCTTATTTTTAAGCAAATAAGTGCAATATTGATGTTTTATTCTCTGTATGTTGCATACAAGCATTGCTTTTGATCAAGTAAACAAAACATTCTTTTAGAGGAATCATATGAAAGAGGGACTGCTTTCTCCAGCCAAGATGTTCCTCTGATAATTAGTTGAGTAATATCATAATATCTTTTTATTGTGGTTACATTGTTACTGTTTTTAAGTGGAGGCTCAGAGGGGCATCTGCCTTCTCCTGGCTGCTTATTAAATCCAGCTCATAACTATGAGTCAAAGCCTGCAAGTTTGGATCTTTCAGGCTTCTCTCTTCAGAAACTAAACTGCAAATGAAGTGAGAGCATTTTTTTTCTTTAGAAAATTTATGTAGATTTTAATGCTGTGCAAGGAAAATTAGGTTCTCCACAAGAGGCTTTGGAAGCCTGGAAAGATTCCAAACAATGATGGAAGTTACAGTCTGTGGAGTTGGTTTGAAATTATTAAACAGGTGATTAGATCCTCAGGATACTCTCATGGACTCTACAGCTTGGAAACAATGAGATGGAGTCTCTTGCTATTGTGAAGATTTTGACTTGGCCTCTTTCAGCACTGCAGATGGTCTGTCACACCCCATCACCTAATGGTCCTTGGAAAAAAACATTGCTATGTGAGGCATGAGGGAAAATATTAGGAAATAAGAGAAATTAATAGGGCATCAGGAAATGGAGTTTTTTCTTCCCGTTTTACACAGCAGAACACTACATTCCATAACACAGTGTTTCAGCAAACCTTCCTGAGCTCTCAGTGAGCTCATCATGGGCAATGGTGAAAATTACTTGTATAAAAGGCAGGACCTAATCTCTGAGTGACAGAGATGGCACCACTTGTCCTTTAATGGAACTGAAATGGCCTACAGACTCTTTTATTAATGTTTCTCCATAGTGGTATGTTTCAGACCACAGTTCAGGATGTTGTTCTCTCTTGGATGTCTGTAAACACTACTGGTTCCAGTCTGGCTTGTCTCTGGAGGACAATGTCTTTTGGCAGCAATGTGGCTGAGTTAGTGGGCTGTGTTTAGAGCCATTGTAACCTACATGTTTGCACCTTGCAGCTTGTTGAAAGTGCATGGGACCTTGATGATGGGTATTTTGGCTAATACATTTTCTGTATTTGCTTCACGTTAACTCCTTAAGTCTGGATAGCACAGATGTGTGTCACAGCTCTTCAGTGTGTGTTTCCAGTGAAATGAATAGCATGACTGTGTCACTTTAACAAGTTCTTCAGGACTGTTAAGGAATCGGCTGTGCAATTTCCTTGTTCCGTTTGCTATTCTCAGTCACTTAAAAAAAAAAGTCTACTTTACCTGTCTCATTTTAATAAGCTCGCTGTGCATTTTCTTTCATAGGCAAGTCTTGGCTTAACTTTCTTCTGCATGGACTTTTCAGTTTGACTCTCAACTTTTAATATTGTGGTAAACAGTTCATGTGGTGATTAGGAATGTGCTTTCACCTGTTGTTCTCCTGGATCCCTGAAGCTTTTTCATTTCTTTGTGAAATGGGAAATAAACAGTGCAGTGGGGATGCCTCTGGAGAAGAGCAGAATGGGGCTAACTCTTTGATCGTAACATTGACCTATGGTAATACTATTAAGTACCTTACTTGTTGGAAATTTGCATTCGTATCCAAAGCATTGCACTGAAGTTAATGAAGGAAATCTGGTTAAGAATCATTTCAAGAAAGTGGATGAAATGGAGATGATTTTTTTTTTTTTCCTGTTCCGAGAGGGAGGAAGGAGAGATTGGAAGACAGAATTGTTAATCAAATAGAGGATTTGGAAGAGGAGACAGTTTAAGTGCACAGCGTGCTATTTAGATTTTCATCCTGGAGTTAAATATTCACAAATTTCTTGGTAGGTATAACCTGGTGATCTCTATTTAAGCACCTGTTTCTTTTCTCTGCTTCTCCTCAACTGTATACTAAGTGAGTATACATTGTTGTGTTCCTTCACTCAACAAAGAGTTACAAGCATGGCTTGCGTTATTTTATTTGTTTACATAACTGAGGAATCGGTTTTCTTGCAAGACTGTTTTATGAGAAAGGTGGTAAGAGGGGAGATCCTTAGATCGACACTGAAATGGTTTAGGTTTCACTTCTCAAAAAAACCTGCTGTGAGAAGGTTTGGTGCTCATGTTTTCTGGTGAGGGGAGAATACACTTCTTTTCTTTTTCTTTATCTGGGATGAAGTTCAGAGGCAAACACTTCCCTGCATTACACATAGCTCATATACTGAGAAGAGCTCTGAAGCTCTCTCTGCTTGGGGTTTTCTTTGTTAACCAGTGAATGAACAATGAGGCCATAGAAAGGTTCAACTCAAACTTCTGTTAAAAGTGGGCGGTTCACCAGTTTTCTTAGGATGTGCCTTACAAACTGTACCCAAAAATTGTCTCGCTATAGAACCACTTCCATTTTCAGTATACTTCTGGAGTCTAGCACATAATGAGCATGCAAAGACTTAAGGAGCTTGGACCAGTGTCACCTGTTTACTTGCATGTTTCTCACTAGACTGAGGAAAACTGTCAGATGGTTTCGGGTTGGATTTCTTCCAATGCAATCTAATGCAACTCTGAACTATCTTCCAGGCAAGGGTATTCCAGAGGCTGGCTGGGACCTGCTGTCTGAATCAGGTTAGCATTTCTGCTTGCTTTCTGCCTCAAGGCCATCCATTGCAGTCGCAGCAATCCTGTTTTCTGATTCACCCTACTAGAAGATTTCACTCCCAACCCCACAATGTCAAGAAGAAACTGACTTGTAACACTTCCTGGCACCTGCTCTGAGGAATTCACCCTGGACTGGTGATGGTCTTTTAGGACTGCAGTCTTCATTGAGGCAAAAGGAACTCCTTGATTCTGTGGAGATAACTACCATGTTTTAATAATTCATACACTAACACATATTGCTGGTCTTTTTTGTTAGAGAAAAGGAATTGCAATGGAGGAAGTGATTCAAAGAAACTAACTCAATAGTTTGATTAACTATTAAGTAGGTATTCCTTATTGGCAGCGCTGGATGCACGGGGGATCGTTCCGCCTATCGTGCATACCGTCGGGTCTAGTTGTGCAGGTTAAATACATGTTCTACATACATATTCACTAGATTTCCGAGAAATGTTATACATATTCATTAGTTTTCTGGGAAACTATTAGCATATGCAAATGTCCTTTACGCAGGCGCATTGAAGGTCTCTGGTGGTCTTCAGGAGTCCTCTCGTGGTCTTCCATAGTCTTCCTCACTTGTCCGCCACTTGATCCTCCTCAGGTGATTCTGCGCAGTATGGTTCTTTACATGTTTGATACATCAGCGCTTGTTAGTGCTCTTATTATCTAAGTTTTCATTAGTGGTGTAAAACCATATGGCTAGTTTAAGCTAAATTACCTACAAGGACGCAAACAAAGGCAGGAGTTCTTATCTTTTCCATCCCTATCTATTCAAGCAAGGCCTCTGCTTGTGCCTTCTTAACATAATCAAACGTTTAATTAAGTTTTGTGATCGCTCATGGCTCCTTCCTGCTCATCACTCCCAAGTGCCAGTCTCTGACAGGCTTAATCCTTGACAAACACCAGTCCTTGGTATGTAAAGTTACAGAGAGACAATCACTAAGCAATAAGCAGTTCATTCTCTATATCACCCTGTCGTTTTCCTCCAGTCGCACTTTTGCATTAAACTTACTTCAGTTGCAGGATATCTTGTCTCATCAGAAGAAACTATATATTTTGCTTGTACGTAGTTATTGCTTACAAATTATAAAATGTAATTGACATCTAAGATATATCAATTACACATTTCCTGTGTTAAGGCCTAATTTAGTGGCAGTGAGGCTAACAAACATCCTGTCAGGACGTAGCTCATGCAGCATTTAGGCAAATTTCAGTGTTCTCGTTTTGTGAAAGCCAATATACATTTCATGCTGCCTAAAGACAAAGGATGAGGAGACACAGATGTGTGCAGGCAGATTGACTTCCACTAGGAAGTTCTGAGGAGGAGTTGGCCTGGAGCACTTGTACTCAGTTCTCTAGTCCAGCAGGTTCCCTTTGGTGTGTTTCTGCATATATGAGCACTAGGAGTTTCCTATCCCAGTGGAAACTGGAGCTAAATAGCACTTGAGGCTGCAGTTACATTTTGATCATTTTACTTTAGCCCTCAGCAAGGAGAGCCTTCTCATGTGAAGGTAGGGCAGAAAAAAGCAATGGGGTTACTTAATCCATGCATGACAACTGTGACAGCTTCTAATCGCTCAGGCTGAAGTGTAGATGATCACTAGCCAGACCCAGTCAGGTAATTTCTGTCTCCCTTAAATGGATGAGGGTGTTGAGCTGCATAGGAATGCTGAGGTCTCTTTTCCTGCTTGTGAACATATGGTATCTTACAGGCAGCAGCAGAAGCAGCATCTAAATAACTTGGGTTTGGTATGTTAAGCTGTAAGTATGTGGCGGGTGACGTGGCATTCTGCCCTGCAAGTGCCTGGCTGGCACGTTGTTATGCTGCTCTAAGGACAGGGTAGGGCTGCAGCATGAGTCCAGGTGGCTCTGCACTGTCAGAGGACTCCAGGGAAGAAATGAATGGGCTAGGGCTTTCCCTGGTGCAGATGGCTTCTGCTGTGCTGCTCTAAATTGGATGAGCTCAAGGTGTGTCCTTTTTTTTGGTCTGTGACTGCTCCTTTTTCACCAACACAGGAAAGAATGAAGTTCTCCTGCTTTTGTGCTGACCACCTATCTCCAAAAGAACCAATATTCTTCTTCCTTTCTTTAGGTGTGTGTGGCTTGCTCGCAAATGAGGCTGAGAGTCCTCTTCTTCTCCTTAACCTGTGTAACAAAGCTGATTTTGTAAAACTGCTTTGACAGAAAATACCCCACCCAGTGCAAGCAGAGAGGGCCCCAGTCTGGTCATACAGTTCCCCCATTCAAAAAATCAATACATTTTAAAAATCTCACTGCATTGAAGAGGGGGAAAAAAAGAAAAGGGAAAAAAAGAAAAAAGAGAGGTTTGATTCATTTGGCTGGGACACTATGAACGCCATCCTGGCTGTCACTGAGTATTTCTCATGTAGTCACAGTCTCATTGGAAATGCAAGCGTAACATCACCTTGCCTCTCTGACTTCAGCCAGGGCACTTGGCAGTGGTGCAGGAGAGAGTGCAAGGTCACCTCTGGAGCCCAGCCTAGCAGGCAATTAACACTTCCCTTGTGAGGTGTTCCCATGTAATAGCAGTACCTTGTCAGCACAGATGAACTTATGATGACATCTCATGAACAAGATGACATGCTTGTCACTGCATCCTTGTTGCCGTTCCCATCACCAAAGCTGCAAGCTGTCACTTCATTATAGTCATATGGGGAGCTTCTCAAAATGTCCTTGCACTGACAGGACACCATATATGTGCAAGTGGAAATTGCTTATTTTCTATGCTGACATCATCTTACAAGAAAGGGTGCTGATGTTTACGAAGCTGGAATACACAAATACGGGGTATGATCTTTTCAGAAAGATCTATGGCATATTTTTTAGGTCGCCAGTCAACGTAGGAATACCAAAATTACTAGATTTTACTGTAGTGGGGAGCTACCACTAGAAAACATAGTAGCCACAATATATCTCTTGAGCTACATTTTCTGAGAATTTAAAGCTCTAGTTCTGCAAGAAGTGAATTTGATTATTGCAGCACAGTGTGTGCAAAAGCACCTGGATTATTTGGAAGCCTGAACATCTAAACTCATCAAAAGCTGGGACTGTATGCTAGTCAGAAGGTATAGGGACTTGGATTGCTAAATGCCAAGATCGATTATGTATCAAATTTCTTCAGAATGTGTTGCTGTTGGTTCCTTATATAGCAACCAAGATCTTGCAGCAGAACCTCTGTTGTATGTGTCTGGCAAATATGACTGGGAGCTTTGTGAAAACACCAGTGTATTAGTGGCTTCCTTAAATACCATGTGAAAGAGTAGCAGACATTGAGCAGAGGACTCTGTATTAGAAAATAAAATGTGATTGTTAATGTCGACATAATTTCTGTCAACGTTCAGATTGCAGGGAAATCAATTCATGGTGATATGGAGGAGAAAACTATACTTAGGCATATTACTCAAAGGCAAAAGGACAAAATACCTTTGTGTGTGCCTCAGAAGGCAGCCCTGCTTATCTAATCGTGCTACTAATGTTGCCAAAAGACTCAGAATAAAGAACTTACCAGCAGCAATTTAGTGTAGATAAGCAGATACTTCTTTATTGACGGCCGGGTGTGCGGGTGAGTCCTCTCACGAACCACGCACACCTGAACACCAAAGTCATACACTTTATATTGAACAAGGGGTTTCCAAGTAACAAACTGGTATCCATAACGGTTTCCTTAGTTTCTTAAAACACTATGGATCAATAAATCTTTGTCAAAATCTCTGCAGCTAACTGATTTTAAACAATACTTAGATCCTTATGGTTACCTGATTTTAAATAGTGCTCAAATCCCCATGGTTACATCTAGTACATTTCTTAAAGTTCCCAAGTCCCTATGTCCTGATCATTGTTGCGTTGCAAACTGCACACCTCTACAAGTAAATACGGTGTACAAATTATCTCAAATCTTAGACCTATTCTCTAATGCTCTAAATGTTCCTATTAAATGATTCTAGCCAATTCCTTTGGCCTTGGTACAGGGCTATACAAAAGATTTTATAGTAGCTGTTGGTTGTTGGTTAAATATATAAAATGCAATAGATATATAATTTTTGCTAAAGTATTTTTTATAATTTATTCCTATTAAAATCAAATATAATTAATTCTAACCAGTGGCAAATCAGCAACACTAATAGTGACAGACTAAAATTTAAAAAAACCCCACCTTTTGTTAACTGTGTACCTATGGTTATTTTTATTTTTTTTAATGCAAAGCTACTAAGTACCACTTAAAAACATATTTGAAATTACCTTCATTAATGGTAGGAGAAGGAAAATGCAAAAAGATTGGTCTAAGTTGGCCTGAAACAATGTAATGCTCTTATCTTTTGTATTTCCACTACAGGCAACCTGCCGAACCTAGTGATTTTTTTACTGGCATTTGGTTCACTGGTAAGGTAAAACTTGGAGGAGGAACAATATTGTTCATTATTTGAAATGTTAACTGACAACCTGTTTTCACCTGACACTTATCAGGATGCTGAGAAACTTTGAGAAGTAGAAGAGAAAGAGCATTTAGGAACCTATCCAGCTGTTACATTGAGAGCAAAATCATGTCTGTACTGTTAAGCAGTTGTGCATCTGCAAACAAGAGAAAAGACCAGAAGATTGTACTGGTTTTAGTTCACCTACCATGCTGCAGAATGACACTGAAGGGGCAGTCTAAATGTCTGATGCACAAAAAAGCACATGGGCAGTGAGGTACGTAATAGCAGCTACTGATCATGGTGTCTGGTTTTCTAATGAAATGTTGAAGGGCAGACAGTGGATGTGCTTACTTCGGTCTTGTTTTGCAGAAGTTCAGAGCAGCCAGTAGCAGCTGTGAAGAAGGTAGGCAAGTAATTTTTCAGGTTCTGGACATTAAGAGGATTATTTGTGCCATTTGAGGTCTTGAGCAATTAAGAAGAGGAGGAAGTTTCTCTTATCTCCCCAACCTTAAGAGCTAATCATTCTTCTGGCCAGATGGATAATTTAGAGGTTGCAGTGCATATTTATGCCTTACCTGCCATTTCATAGATGCCTCTGATTTACAAGAGCTGTTTTCTAAGGATGCTGTTGCCAGCGAGTAATTCTTGGTGACCTGGAAAGCACTGGTTGTATTTGAATGTATTTAGCAAACTACTGGGGCAAATGACCTTTCCTAGAGATGGTTAATATAGGAAAAGTAAATAGCTTGGTATGTGATGTGTACAGCGCACATGGGCATGGCAGTCTGTTTCAAGGAATCATATATTGTATAGACACTCTTAGACCTTAGATGCAGCAGTGCTGGAGATAACTTGAATAGTAGGTCAGCAACCTTGAATGTGTCAGATAAGCTTCTCCTTCCAGTTTCATAAGCAAAATCAGAGTTTGAGCCAGGTCCGAATTCTGATAATCTTCACCTTATTGCCATGGTCTGAGCACATCACTCTTCCATATTTGTCTTTCCTGTTGCCTTTGTGCCATGGAGAAGATGCTTCTACTGTTTAGCATAGCTGGGGACTAGTCACTGATTGAAAGTGACTTGTCCAATACCACACAGGGAGTCTATGGAGAGACAGGATGTCCCATCTTGAAAGCCTAGGCTGGTTCCATAACTGCAGGATCATGCATTCTCCCAGAATAAAGCCATCCTATGTGCCTCTCTGGCTCACTGTTGTCAATTTTGAATAGTTAATTTGCTTTTACTTTTATAATCTGTATAGTTAATGTATCCTTATTCTTAGTCATATGCTTCACATCATGAAGCCTGTTACCACATACGAGAAGTCTCTCCTGTGTTGACTAAAGAAACATGAATCTTTTCAGCAACATGTTTCTTCTACGTGGGTAAACAGATACAACTTCCTGTAAGAGCTACTTGTGTATGAAAGGTCTTTTCCAACCTAAATGATTCTATGAAAGGAAACCCTGTTGTGCTTCAGCACTGCTGTGTGTTGTGGTTTAACCCCCCCAGCCAGCAACTAAGCACCACAAACTGCTCACTCACTCCCCGCTGGTGACATGAGGGAGAGAATAGGAAGAGTAAAAGTGAGAAAACTTGTGGGTTGAAATGAAGACAGTGTAGTAGGTAAAACAAAAGTCACGCATACAAGCAAAGCAAAACAAGGAATTAATTCACTCTTTCCCATTGGCAGGCGAGTGTTCAGTCATGTCCAGGAAAGCAGGGCTCCATCACACGTAACAGTTACTTGGGAAGACGAATGCCATCACTCCGAACGTTCCCCCTCCGCCTCCTTCTTCTTCCCCCAGCTTTATATGCTAAGCATGATGTCATATGGTCTGGAATATCCCTTTGGTCAGTTGGGGTCAGCTGTCCTGGCTGTGTCCCCTCCCAGCTTCTAGTGCACCCCCAGCCTCCTTGCTGGCGGGGCAGGGTGAGGAGCAGAAAAGGCCTTGGCTCTGTGTAAGCACTGCTCAGCAACAACGAAAACATCCCTCTGTTATCAACACTATTTCCAGCACAAATCCAAAACGTAGCCCCATACAAGCTGCTATGAAGAAAATTAACTCTGTCCTAGCCAAAAGCAGCACACTGTGTTATTGCAAATTAGGGAACCCCTCAGTATGTGACTTGTGCCTTTGAATAAAGATTGAGTTTATGGAGTTGCTGATGTTGTAGCAAGCTCGGACAGAGCAACTTAGAGAAAAATAATGGTGATGCCTGTCGAGATACTTTATGTGACCTTAATGTCCTAAATTACAACGAGGTTGAGACAAATGCACAGATAATTCTCTAAGGCCCTGCAAGAGTGCCCTTGATAGGATGGATGGGTTGCTATAGGAAATCTTCTATGCCCAGCCCTCTATGTTTAGAGTGTAATGAAATTATTGGATACTATTTTGGAAGCTGCTGCTGCTAAGGATCCCCGATTTCTGTCAGCTTAGCGGTAGGATCTAAGTGTAGCTTTCTGTTGGTGCAGACACTCTCATAGTATCAGTATGTACATTTAAAGCTGTGCCTGTGTGTTTTCAGATACGTCCAATATAGGTATGCAGAGAACATAAACTCTGTGGAGTGTCCCTGTTGGGTTGAAAGAGTTAAAGAGGAAGTATTCCTTGCTTGGATGGAGGCTCTGTAATTCACCTTCTGTACAGGACACTAAATGAGCAGAACAGACAAAAGCAGCAGGTACCCTCAAAAGCAGAGCATACTATAGTAACTGCAATCTGCTATTCCAGGGCCAGCCTAGCACTGTTACTGATATTCTGCACCATTTCCCAAGCCAGCTTAATACTATAGCATGGCCTGCCAGTGACTGTCACCTTGTCACTGTTTAATAGCAGCATTCAACAAGACACTGGCACTTTAAAAGACCAAATCAGTGTTTCTGACAGCAGCAGTTTGTTGAATGACACTGGCCTTATCCAGTTTTTCTGGTGTAAGGTAAATGAAGTGTAAAGGGTGTGGATTCATGTGTGTCAGCTCCCTCTGTCTTAGAATAAGCATTTGAGGGGAGGCCTTTTTTTGTTTGGTTTTACAGCTTGTCCATTGAGGGAAGTAAATGAATGATAGAGGAGAGATGAAAGCAGGGAGAGCATCTTAAAATAGAAATACAGAGGTTGTCCCAGCAGTATGATGGTGACCCAGAACCATGGACATGTGAGCAAAGTACCACCGGGATACAAGCTTGTAGCATGTCATCTGCCATACAACTACCTATGTGCACCTTCTAAATCAGTCCTGTTTCCTAATGTGCAGTAGATCGCTGAGTTCTGTTGGTTTTCTTCAAACTGTGTGAACAGAATACTGTGTATTGCTGAGCCCTTTGAAAAGACGTGCTTGAGGGGCATCCCTGTTGTTTTTTACGCTGCACAGAGATAACATGTTTTAAATATGACAAAAGAATATGTAACAGTGGCTATGGATTGCTAGTAGATGAACAAGGCAATAATGAAGTTACTGTGTTTAGTACTGTTATGGTTTAACCCTAGCCAGCAACTAAGCACCACGCAGCTGCTCACCCACTCCCCCCGCCCCATGGGATGAGGAAGAGAATCGGGGCGGGGAGGGGGGCGGGGGGGTAAAACTCATGGATTGTGATAAGAACAGTTTAATATGACAGAAAGGAAGAAAATAATAATGATAATAACAATAATACAATTAGAATAATGATAATAAAAGAATTGGAATATACAAAACAAGTGATGCACAGTGCAGTTGCTCACTGCTTGCTGACTGATGCCCAGTTAGTTCTTGAGTAGCGATCCACGCATCCCCCCCTGGCCAACTCCCACCAGTTTATGTACTGGGCATGACATCACATGGTATGTAATACCCCTTTCGCCAGTTTGGGTCAGCTGCCCCGGCTGTGTCCCCTCCCAGCTTCTTGCGCCCCTCCAGCCTTCTTGCTGGCTGGGCATGAGAAGCTGAAAAATCCTTAACTTGGTATAAACACTACTTGGCAACAACTGGAAACATCAGCGTGTTATCATCATTCTTCTCATACAGAACCCAAAACACAACACTGTACCAGCTACTAGAAAGAAAATTAACTCTATCCCAGCTGAAACCAGGACAAGTACAGAGGCAGCAATTACATCACTTTTCTGCTTGTATCAGAAGTTTGCATCATGTAACTTGCTCAGAAGTCAGCTCATGAAGTCTGGTTAGCAGGAAGTATCTATCAATGAGAAGATTTCTCAGGTTAGTATGTTCTTGTAAAAGGGATTAACAAGGCCCTAAGCTGCCAGTGATGCAGGTCAATTCTGTATGTTTCAGCAGTCTCCTTCAAGAAAAGTCACAAGATATACAGTGTGCATCTGACCTACCTGATCCTCTCACAGAGTACCTCAGCATTTTGTTCCCAGTACTAGATTAAAGAAACTGAAGTGTACTGTGAAGTAGATTTGTTAAAACTGGCTCTCTGGTTCCTGCTACTCATGAGGTCACAGTTTCTGTGTCATGGTAATTGCTAGGTTTGAAAAGTGCATTTCCAGTGTTAGTAATAATATCAGGAGGTTTCTTGTCTGCCTCCATCATGTCATGGTTGAAGGGACTGCCCTGACATACAGGGGCACTAGTGGTGTAGGAATTGCTGCCCCTCTGCATAACCCTTCCAGAAATTCTATTACTTAGGCCAGTAGTTAGGAGATTTAATGTTAACTTTGCAGCTGGTGGAGCAGAGGGAGTACTGACTGAATGAGGTATGACCAAGGATGTCCTTCCTTCTCTCACTTCTAAGACTCCTAAAAGTTTTGCCTTCCGGTGTCCCAAGGGTGGTTTCTAGGTTTCATTCTCTTGAAAACCTGCCCACCTTAATGGATAGAAGGAGCTGAGCCCTTAGAAAAAAAATGAGGGAAAATCTTGGGAGCTGGATGTTGTTGCCTTGGCTCAGATCTCTTGCCTGGCCCTTTTGGCTGTATTTACAGTAAGATGTTTCCTGGTTGTGTGATTTCCTCCTTTTCTTTGCATCTACTGTGGCACAGGCATGCATAAAAAAGATGTAAGGTAGAGCACAAATGCTGAATTCTGGGGTGATGAAAAGTTCAATACTTTACGCAGAGCCTTTTTTTTCTCATTCCTAGCTGTAACAGAAAGCACCTGAGAATGGAATGAAAGGCATTAATAACCCCAGCCTTTGCCACTGCCTTCCTGGCATGCAGCAACTCAAAAGTGTACAAGAGGCCCATTGGTGTATTTAGATAGTGTAGTGTGGCAAAAAAAAGGGAAGGAAAAAAAAGGGTACGAATTTATATTAGCTCTCAATTAGCTCAAAGCTATTTTACCAGCACCCCACTGTTTGCTAGCAGTGCTTGGCTGAGAAGAAAGTAAGTTGATGACTGATCTAAATGCCCTTCCTTGGGCCGCTCTGGTTTTCCAAGGCAGTGCTGCAAGGGAATTCAATCACAATTTCATCGTGTTCCCAGTTGATAAAATGTGCAGGGCTCAGGAGAGTGTCTTGGGCAGGCCAAGAGGGGCTGAAAGCTGCTTCTGAAAGCCTCTTGGCTAGGCAAGATATACAGCCATACATGCAAATGTTAGCCAGAACTAGAACACACAGTGCTCACGAGCTCTGGTTTCAATTGAATCTTGGCTGGGTTGTTTCTGTTTACTGCTGTATCCCAGTTTTTTAAGATGGAATACTAGCGTCTATCAGTATAGCCTGCTAAAATCTGGTGAGAGTAAAACTAGGAGAGTGGCATGGACCTTGCGCTATTATTATTCTTTGCAGAGTTTACTTATGAAGAGAAATGCTGTGTCAGAATGGTTGTTGGCTAAAGAAATGTGCTCAGACACCTTATCAGAAAATCCTACTACTTAAAGTCCTTTTTAATGACGGCGGGCAGCACTCCTTCATTCTGTGTATAGCTATATACTGAATGTCTAACACCCACGGTCCATATGTCTGTTTCCCAAGTACTGTAAGGAATATTGCCATTGGCACATAAAAAAAGGTTTTTATTTCTGAAGCAGTGCATGTTTCTTAAAATCTCAGGTGTATTTGGCAGCTAAAACTAATGCCTCCTGTGGTCTGGAGGTAAAATTAGCTGCTCCGAGAGAACGATTTTCATGCACTACAGCATGAAAACACAGAGGGTGACGGATGAAGTATTTGCAGTAAAGTTGCGGAGAAGTGCTCTTGCTACATGGGGCAGAGGAATAGCTTGATTAAGATGGTTGTTTTCTGCAAGCTAATGGCTGCAGTTTCAAAATAAAACCTATTCATTTTGGCCTCTTGAAATTCATACTTGACCTGGACTTGTTAGGCCACAGAGCTCCTGCAGCATTAAGCTATAGCTGGAGGAAAGCCAGAATCCAATTACATTTTCTGCCTCATGGTTCATAATTTATGCTATGAAGAAGGCGGTGATGTTGCCGGGAGAAAAGGGCATTGGGCATGCTTGGATATGCATTGTGGAAGGCTGATTGTAAGTGAACATGAAAATGGGGAGCTATGCTTTCCCTTCTCACTTGTTTAGTACCAGTGTAATTCAAATCAGAAAATAAGTAGCCACACTGGACTATATGCAACACAGAGCAGAAACCTGGTTAGCTTACATCTTGGCTGTCTAAATAGCTTTTCAGTGATTGTCGATTCTCCCCTTACTGTACTAAAACAGGATTGTTTTAATAAATTCAACATCTTTGACTTTTTGCTTTTGGTTTCTGATGCCACTTCCAAAATGGTATGTTCCTTCTCCTTTGTCTATTAAATGCTAATCAGTTTCACTTTTGTAAATAAATGAGGAAAAAATATGTTGGGGGGGGGGGGGGGGGCGAGTGTGTTTT
>JAVJGG010000082.1:6608317-6632392 GCA_035590195.1 Aviceda cuculoides
TTGTTTTGTTTTTTCAGTAGTGGGACTCCAAATGTAGGCTCCTAAACTGTGCTTAGGTATTGAGGTAGCAGACTTGCCCTACTTGGCTGCTCAGAGAGGTTGGTTATTCTCAAAAGCCCTACTTTTAATTTAGATACCTAAATACAGATTCAAAGACTGAACTTTGGACTTCTGTTGTCAATGTTGGCCTTTCTTTTTTAGTTTATGAGTGAAGGTGAGAAGGCTTTTACAGCAGCACTTACCAGAGCCTCTGAACTTTAACAAACATTTAACTGTTCACCCAGGAGCTCTAAATGTTCCTTAATAAATTATTCTCATGTGGGTGAGACTGAGGTTTCTTGGTTCTTGTAAATTTAACTTCTAAATGGGACCTATCACTCACATGCCAAAGACAAGATCATAAAAGACTGTTTAATTGGTAATTTGAAAACACTGTAAAAAGGTCCCATTATTAAAAAGTGCCTGTCTTTTGCTGGTGCCCCCAGCTTCTGAAGTGTTCATACTGGAAACTACCGTAATGTTATTCTGGAGTATTTGCATCACTGCGCATTGCTGCAGCTGCTGCCCAAAGATATTAATTGAGTTTGTAATATTGTCTGTGCTCAAATCTACTTCCTTTGTAATGTAGAAGGGTAAATGTTTTAGATAGTACTGCAAAGCAGAAATCTGGTCTGGAGGAACTCAGAGTTCTGGATTTGAGGCATTTAAGATTTCCACTCAGTCCATACAGCAGACACCTTCCCAGGATGAGCACCCCAGAAACATGACTGCAAATGTAGAATTCAGATGTTGGAAAGATTTGTAGAAAAAAACCAAAAATGAGCCTATAGAAGTAGGCTATTTAGTCCTTACTGCACTGAATCTAATAAACCTTTAGCCTTTTATTATATTTGGCTCTTTGTATTTGCAATTCTGTTCAGGATTGAATTATATTAAAGTAGTATAGTTGAGAGAAATTAGATTACCTAGAAATAAAACAGGCTGAATGCAGGAGCTAGAAGGACAACTTGTACTTCATTGAAAAGTACAAGGAAGGCAAGAGAGTACCCTCAGACAAGACACGTGAGTTAAAGATGTCTGAAGGGAGATTGAGAACATCTGGGAATCATTTTGATTTCTTTCAGCAACTGTATCCTCAAATATACTCTCTGGAATTATTATCTAACTTGGATTATTTTTAAATTATTCCTTTGAGGCTGTGCTGGATTCAGTTGTAGGGAGCACAGACGGTACAATATCTTTCACTTCCAGGCTCCCGCAATTCCAGACAAGCATGTAATAGATGCTTCACCCAGGTCCATGGAACATCTGCTCCATCTCTGCTGCCAAAACACCTTCAGTCTCTTATTTAAAAATAAAATAAAATAAAATATCAAGAAAACAACTAAAAAAAGCTAACAAAACCCCAAAGCACTGGTGATATGCCATGAGAAGACATTGTAAGAGACCAAAGTATTGCAAGTATTTTCACCTCTGCAGTAGGAGGGAGTTAGGTGAAATGTGCCTGGATGAACTTGGAAGCAAGTCTCAGCCAGTACTGTGAAGGCAGAAATCACAAACTGTCAGTAGTCCTTTTCAGTATATACTGGAGGAAATTTCCTTCCTAATCCAGGTATGCTCTGTCTGCCATAAACATCTCTGATTTGCTGGCTGTTTGGACTAGGTTTCTGACTGGAAGATCAGAGTTAGGAGATCAAGGACCCAGTGACTTCCATTCTGCATTTGTGATGATTGGTAACTGGGACTTGTATGAATACGGTATCACATACAGCAACAAGTAGTCTCCAAAGTAAAGATAATTTGTATTTACTGCCAGGGTACAACTTTGAGCCAGTTCCAGTTTGAATTCAGAGGAGTCCTTCTTACAAGCTGTTTGACGTTCTGGTGTGCACACCAAGCACACTCCCTAGTAGTGCAGTATGGTAGAGATTTGAACATAAATCAGGCCTTTCTCTATCATTCCATGTGGTTTTATGAAGGGCTGGAAGCAACTCTTGAGTGTTAGCAACTTCTTTTGGGTTCTCAGGAGTCCATGGCACTGCACATTCAGATAAATACTGATAAAGAGCGACAGTTATGAAGCCAAGAATGCTTGACCCTATGCTCTTCCATTGGATGAGTAAAGGAGCCATGGGATTGGAATGCTGGCAAAGCTTTTTTGCTGAAGACCACTCCTATTGTCTAACGAACTTTTGTGTGTTCATTTCTTTTCCAGCCTCACTACAAGTGGACATTGTTCCAAGCCAGGGGGAGATCAGCGTTGGAGAATCTAAGTTCTTCTTATGTCAAGGTGAGTGATGGCTTATGGCATCAGTTGTCTCTATCTGGGCTTGCTGGGAAGGTCAATCAGTGTTTTAACTTGGGGGTAAAAGCTCCAGCGCCAGGTCTAGCTGCAAGATCTCTTGCTCTTTCTTTCTCATATGCCCTTATGGTTTATAAGACTAAGTAGCAAAGGCAACACATGCTGTTTGCTGGAAACAGTAAATACTTTCTCCCTTGAGAGCTGGTGACAGAAAGCAGCTCCAGCAAACAGATTTTAAAATGAAAAAACAGGTACTGAAGTGTTGTCTCTAAGCTTGAGCAACAGCCACAACAGTGGCACCTTGCGTCATTCCACAGCTCTTTGATCTTTTGAATTAAACCTGTTGTTTTTCCAAGTTATTTCTCTAATCAACTGCTAACAGCAGTAATGGGAGTGCTAGGTGACTTGAGAGTTGTTACTTCTGCAACTACGGATTTTAATGCTGCTGAAAACTTGTATTTCTTGTAACCCAATGTACTGTTTGTTCAGGCCACCAACTGCCCTGGGCTGTTCTCCTGCACAACATGGTGCAGTGCTGGCACAATCCATGTGCCCCAAAGCGGGTCCTACAATTTTATGGCATTTTCCAAATTAGCATCTAGATGTCCTCTTCAGAGGTTCACCTGAAAGCAACTGGCCTGATTTCTAATGGGAGGAATTAGTATGCTGGAACACTGACATGATAGCATTCTGAAGCATGACACAGAGCAAATAGGTGCTGTAATGAGCTCTGGGAGCAAAATGCCATCAGAGGACCACACTTCCCCAGGAGCATGCTGACTGGGACAAGTAATGAGGTCATCTGATCCAGGAGTGCTTAAATGAAAAGGAATTTGTTAATGCCAGTGCTTCAAAAATGAAAGTATGCTCTGAGCAAGTGCTGTTGTGATGATATTTGCATTCAGAAAACTGTGGGATCAATTAAAGCCCCTTCAATAACAGGAGTTTGTCCCAAATAACAAAGCCACACTGAGGAATGCAGAGATGTGAGCTGCAACAAAGAGATAGCCTGGAACCACTTAATAATAATTTTGATTCACACTGGATGTAGCAGGAGGTTTAAGCTGATCAGTGCCAGAACTGCTGCTACACCAATGTCACCATTTTGGTGTGCAGAGTAGCCCAGCCTGCAAATACGGGTTTTTATTGAAAACGTGAAAGAGCTGAAGCGAGAAGAGATTTTCATTTCTTGGGCTGATCTGTGTAGTGGAGGGACTGGGACATGGGATCCCAGGATGCACAGAAGGCCGTTCTGGGCTAAAATGAGTGTACCCCTTTAGATTATAAAACCAACCTAATATCATTTTTGCAGGACAGCAGCTGACCATTCACAGTGCTGTGAGAGAGAATTTTCTTTGGTTGCTTCTTAAGTACCAGAAGCCCTTCCCCTGGGTCAGTTTTCCGCATAGCGCTACTGGTTGTGTTTAATTCCCTCTGTGCAGATTTGTTGGGAACTCATTTCAATTTGCTCTGTTTTCTTTTATTGTCCCTAGTGGCAGGGGAGGCCAAATACAAAGACATTTCCTGGTTTTCCCCTAATGGTGAGAAGCTGACACCGAACCAACAGCGCATCTCAGTGGTGCGAAATGATGACTTCTCCTCCACCCTCACCATCTACAACGCAAACATTGATGATGCTGGCATCTATAAATGTGTTGTCAGTAGCATGGAGGAGGGAGACTCCGAGGCCACCGTCAATGTGAAAATTTTCCGTAAGAGAGCGGCTCCGAGGCTATTTTCTGGTCTACCTTGCACATGTATGAGGCAAGATTAGGGAGGCAACCATTTTACCTTCCTAGAAAAGGCTATTTCTAAAGGACAAGCAGGAGGGTGAAAAGAAAGAGGATGTTAAGAAGATGCAGCCTTCTCCTTTCTTGGTTTGGAGGGGTAGGTGGGAGCTAAGACCTTGGCCTGTCAGGGCATTACCAGCATCTCTACTGCTTAAATTCTTCTGAAAGACAGGAGAGAAGGGGTAGAATGAGAAAGTTCTGGTGCATCATAAATGTCTGGAAGGAGTAAGCAGAGAAAGCAGCTTTTGTGGATGACAGACTTGCTATGAGATAAGACTAGTGTTCAGTAAAGAGGATCACACATTCAGAAGGGTTATAATAAGTCATCAGCAGAGCCGTGATAGCAGCTCCTCCCCTTCCTGCTGGGAAGCTGAGCAGTTCCAAGTTCACATTTCCTCTTTGCAGTGTGGACAAATTGGTGACCTAGGTAGAGTATTGATTTGGCCCACTGATATGCCTGGGAGACAGGGCTGGAAAATGGGGTTCCTGTGTTACAGTGTAGTGCATTGAGTCAGGCACACCTTTATCGTCCAATTGGGAACAAGAAGATTTCTGGATAAAATGTCCTCTGGGGTTTCTTTGCTTTCCTCAGGCTTGAGTCAGGAGCACAGCTTGAGGTGCGCCGAGAAAGCTGCAGTGACTTTCTCCTTCCGTTGTTTTCAGAAAAGCTGATGTTCAAGAATGCTCCCACTCCTCAGGAATTCAAGGAAGGGGATGATGCTGTGATTGTGTGTGATGTGGTCAGCTCACTGCCTCCTACCATCATCTGGAAGCACAAGGGCAGGGATGTTATCCTAAAAAAAGATGGTAAGGCACAAGAGATGTCTTGGTGCTTGTCCATTCAGGGCTCAAATGTTCATCTCCCATCAGGACTCAAATCAGGTTCATACAAGGGTTTCAGAAGAACAAAATGGTGGTGGTCACAAGGGAGGAGAGAAGCAATTTGTACCTAACAGTAGGTCTTAGGATGTGAATTTAGTTATTCAAGGTGCTGCTGTTTGGCAGTGGCAGGGCAATAATGTTTCCACAGAAATGGCCATCAGGCTTTGACGCTGGAATAGGCCAAGGAATGCTAGAAAAAATTTTCAGGTAAAAGAAATGCTATCAGACAGAAAAGGTGCATGTTATGACACTCTCGTCGTCCTAAGGAAAAGGTAAAAGCTTCTTGCAAGAACCTTTCGCTTTCTTTCAAAATGCTGCGGACTCATGTCCAGAGGGGCATTTTACTGGTAGAGGAGACTTCAGAGCGCCGATTCCAGTTGAGCATTTGTGCCTCAGCTTTGTTTCCCACATCTGCTTGTTGCTAGCACAAGGGAACTGTAGTAAGACTTGAACTCTGCCACACTTGGGCAAGAGGGGCAAGTTTCACATTGCATGTTGTCTGATGCTAATTAAGTGTAAATGTGTTTGTGTGTGTATATTTATCTGTTTATCTCTCCTTGTGTACTTAAGGCACCAGAGCAATTTGCTTGCTACCCACATCTGGTTTCTTTCTTGGCAATGTCGGATCCAGTTACAGCAGCATCTCCATTAAACGATGGGAAGGGATATTTTATTATGCTAAGCCTTGTCTCAACCCAGAAAGGGCAAGGAGAAGAGAAGAACCTGTCACCTGCAGCGAGCTTTCCTTTTGTCTTTTCTAGTTCGATTTATAGTGCTGTCCAACAACTACCTGCAGATCCGGGGAATCAAGAAAACAGATGAAGGGATATACCGCTGTGAAGGCCGGATCTTAGCTCGTGGGGAGATCAACTTCAAAGATATTCAGGTCATCGTAAATGGTGAGCAGCTTAGAGTAAGGCTAGTACGGGAGCAGGATATGTAGCACCTGCACTCCAGGCTGCTGATGGAAATGTTACTTTAGATTCACACTCACGATTTACCATCAGCTTACTAATCTTTCTCTGCTGTGTCAAATAAAAGTGTCCCTGAAATTGACTGTTTACCAGATGTTTACAGGAAATTGTCATGTCAAGAGAAACCTTAAGTGTCTCGTGTCTTAGAGTGAGGTATTGATCTTGTTCGGACCCACAAGTGGATTTGTCCACAATAGTGATTTTCTGTGTGTCTCCCCATCCCCTGCCCTTCCTTCCCTGTGCTGATTGCCTTGGAGAGCTCATGCATCAAACCTGTTGAATGAAACCTGCACATGATGGTATAAGGCTTTGAATTACTAGTGACAACTGTATGCATTGCAGAGAATTACAGTGAGCCTTCCAGGGCTCACTCTTGCTCACATCTTCTGTCCTTTCTAACTTCAATGTGGATTCCTTCTCTTCTAGTACCTCCTTCTGTGCGCGCCAGGCAGAGCACCATGAATGCCACTGCCAACCTCAGCCAGTCTGTCACTTTAGCATGTGATGCTGATGGCTTTCCTGAGCCAACCATGACGTGGACAAAGTAAGATGCTGTGTGCAATGTCCTGATTGTGTGTGAGCACGGATGTTTTCTCCAAGGCCTGGAAAACCAGGCTGGAGGGAAAGCAACATTTTAACTGGAATAAGATTAATTCATTTTTCTCACAAGAGAAAAAATGGCCTCATAATGGAATTGCAGTTAGCTTCTGTTGTGGGTTAACCCCAGTAGGCAGCTAAATACCACACAGCCACTCACTACATGCCCCCTGAGTGGGATGGGGAAGAGAATCAGAAGGGTAACATCCAAAAACTCGTTGCTTGAGGTGAAGACAGTTTAATAGATAAAGCAAAAGCTGTGCAAGCAAGCAAAGCAAAATAAGGAATTCATTCACTACTTCCCATTGGCAGGTAGGTGTTTAGCCAGGTCAGCTGTCCCATCTGTATCCCCTCCCAACTTCTTGTGGACTCCCTGCCTACTCACAGGCAGGGCAGTGTGAGAAACAGAAAACCCTTTGACATTGTGTGTATACTGTTCAGCAATGGCTAAAACATCGTTGTGTTATCAATGCTGTTTGGTCACAAACTCAAAACATAGCACCATATGAGCTACTATAAAGAAAATTAACTCTATCTCAGCCAAAACCAGCACAGCTTCCTGGAAAAACAAGAATAACAGTAAACCCAGCAATTTTTGACTGTCCCATTGCATCCTTTGTCAAACTGCAAATACAGATGAAGCTTCATGCTGACCAGACCTGTGCCATGGGTCAATTTATTATCATCTGTTGCACTGGTGGGGAAACTTAGGCAAAAGTGGATGCCGTAACTTGCATTTGTCATGCCAGGAGACCTGCATCTGAAGTCTTTCTCTTCATTTCATCAGGTCTAAATTTCACTGTCAGGCAGTGTTACAGACTTCAGATATACTATCCTTGAAATTGCGTAGCCTTTGGTGAAGGTTATGAGGACAAGTTGTAATGTTGAAAAAGCTGATGACAACTTGGAATACTGCTTTGAAATACAAGGACAGAAGCCACCTTCAATGGTGTTTATAGCTCTTGCATATAGGCTGTGACGTGTGTCACGAGGCGAAAGGTTCAGCTGCCAAGAGCCCTAAGGCAGGAGGGATTAGGAATAGATCAAAATGTAAGCTTTGCAGCCCACAGAGAAAGAAAAAGGTGGCGGTCCCTCTCAACCTGAGGAGTTTCAGTGTAGTAACGCGGTTCTAGCACTAACAAGCCTAAAACAAATAGCCTTTGATTGCTTCTCCTCCCCAACACAGCCAGTGTGCTTTGTACCCTGCAGGGATGGAGAGCCAATAGAAGAGGCCGATGATGAAAAGAAATACAGTTTGAACTACGATGGGTCTGAGCTCATTATCAAGAAGGTGGATAAGAGTGATGAAGCAGAATACATCTGCATTGCTGAGAACAAGGCTGGCGAGCAGGATGCCACCATTCATCTCAAAGTCTTTGGTAAACGTGCTCTTACTGTCCACTCCTTTCCAATCCAGTTGGCTATTGGTAGCTCACTGATGCAAGCTTGAAGTAACTTACTTATCCCAGATAATGCCTAGTGTGGCTTATCCAGAGCTGCTGCTTTCCCAAGTAATGCTGTGCACCTCTGCCATCATGTTGGGCAAAACTGAGTCTATGTATGTGTCTGAAACAGATGCCAATTCCATTCTGCTTCCTTTCTGATAAAAGAAATGCAGTCCTGTGCAGGGGGTGGTGTGAGATTCACATGCTACTTGAAATATTTTCCAGGCCCAGAGCACTGAATCCTAATCCAACGAAAGCTGCTATTAAAAGAGCTTTAGCAGTTCAGTGGGACTTGCTATAACCTGGACAGGGAGGTGAACTCCACCTGACCACTGTGTGAATGACCTCAAACTTGCAGGAATGAATCAGCAGCTTTCGAACCTTCCATGAATCTGGGAGTGTTAAGGAATATATTTCTTCCTGTCCCATCCCTCTGCAGCCACTTGACAAAGCTGCTTATGAAAAGGCTATTTTGGGGCAGAGAAAGCAGAAAGGTGGAAGACTTAGCTGATAATTGCAGGGAGTGATCATTTGTACACTGTTAAATGGGTTCTATTTCAGATATATCCACTTGTAGTCCTCTCCTATGAACGAACCTCAGCTGTAAGCATGTGTAGAAAAGGTCTTCTAGTTCTGCAAGGAGGTACCCTCTTCTCAAATGTCACTCTGCTCCCTTTCACATGTGGCAGTAAACTTGTGCCAATTCAAAAGCCTTTTTTCCCCCATTGTTGCTTGTTTCAAACATTGCTCTTGACAGGCAAGCTTCATTCTGAGCACCAACTGAAAGAAGGTTGCTTCTTCTTTTCAGCAAAACCCCAAATCACCTACGTGGAGAATAAAACAGCCATGGAACTGGAGGATCAGATTACACTGACCTGTGAGGCGTCTGGGGACCCAATCCCTTCCATCACATGGAAAACTTCCACCCGGAACATCAGCAATGATGAGAAGGTATAACCCTTCCCAAAACCATGGTCTCATTTGCTGGGATCAGTGCAGCTTGCATCTGCCTGCCTCTGCTGATCCAGAATGCATGACAGCCGCATGCAGATGCACATGGAAATCATGGTGATACCCTTCTCTGTAGTGAGAACACATGCAGTCCTGCACAGACTGTCTGCTAAAGGGCTAGCTCCACAGCTGAAGTAATGCCCTAGAGGTCCTTTCGTACAAAGAGCCTTCTCAGTTTATAACTACTGAGGATATGCTTTTTAATTCCTGCTGGTATCACTGAGTTGAATTAACTCGAAAAGCAGTAGGTTCTGGACCCTTTTCAGAGGAGTTTCCAAAGGGACCTACAGTTGCAGGAAGCTTGTGAAAGGGTTTTTCCCTTCAATTTCCAAGCTGAGAGGTGTGAATGAGCACCCTGATTCCAGTGTTGTGTCCATGCTGTCATCATGATGATGATACCATCTGTGAGGGTGGCAGGTGGGAGAGGTGTTGGGTATTATCTCTCAAAGATGCAGTGGATCAAAATGAGCCTGTTAATTCCTTCTTGCCTTTCTGTATTGTATTCTAATACTGCATGTATCTGAAGCACAAAAGCCTGGCTGCCTTTGTGTTCACCTGTTTTGTTGATCACATCAATACCATTTTGTTCTTAAAAGGCAAAAATAATTAGCAGTTTTTCTTTTAAATAAGAGTGTTTTATTGGCTGCAATTCCCCTTAACTAGACAAGATTAGGATGTGCTGTATTACTGCAGATATTTTATAACAGTTGCATAAGGTGATCAGGAGGCATAGTTTAGAGCCAAAGAAAGCCTAGACAGAAGTTGGAGTAAGGAGTTGTTGCTTATTAATAACCTTCTAATAACAGGATGCTTCAAGGTTCAGCTAACTTGGACATACCAGAGGTTCTGACTCAATATGAAGGCAGCAGCTGATAGACTATGAAAGTCTCAAAGTGACAGAGGTATCTGCTGTCAGTCATCCAGATAGCTGCCATTCTGCACTATAGCCTCCTAAATGAGCTTTTTAAATTGCCTCCATGATGTCAGCTCTTCACCATGATGTTAATGTGTAACTTACTAATTAGGGTGCCAAGGTTTTCCAGCCTTAATTCTTTCTTAACACCTTTTGGATTTGAGGGCTAGTGTAAATCCCTGCAATGTTTAGAGAGAGATTTCCATTGCCTTCAAAACCTGTTGGCTTGGGCTCTCACTATAGCACGGCTGTGGGGACCTGTTTTGACAGGGTAAGGTTGTTCATCATCTTGTCTCTGTCTAGGAGAGCAGTGGGAGGAGCTAAGTGCTCTAGTGCTTCCTGCCCTAGGGTTTGGATTGCAGCCGCAGGGAAGAGCTTTGACAGGGAGAAGAATATAAAAACTGAAATAACACTAAATCAAGGAGAAGTCAGTAGGAAAGCCTGTTTGCAGAGAGTCCCATCTGTCCAGCCAAATTAAAATAACAAGATCCCAGTGGCAAAACTGCTAACCATTTTTGCGACTCTCATATATCCTGCTTGATGCTGTTAAGTTGGTGATCAATATTAAGGAAAATGTTGATACTCTCATAGTTTCTTACATAAATGGGGGGGAATCAAAGGTTTGAGGTACTACCATGTGTCTCATACTGGTTCAAACCTTCAGGGCAAAGATTTTTTTTTATCATATACCATGCACTTTCTAGGCAGGAATTTTTTGTGTGTGTGTGTTTTGGTTTGGTTTTTACGTTTTCCGATTCTCTGTCTTGTGCTGTAAGTTTAGGCGAATGGTACAGATGTCCAGAAAATCCCCAAGTCAAAAAAGCTCTGATAAACATTCTATTACATGTACAACCAAATGCATATATTCAGTTTACTATCCATTTACTGTCTCTGGGATACCACAGGGAAATTAATGGTCTTTGATGGGGGACAAATGATAATATTTTTAAAATTGTCAAGCCCTACTTTTGAATATGCTTTAGGTACTTGGAATCATAGAATCATTTAGGTTGGAAAAGACCTTCAAGATCATCGAGTCTAACCATCAACCGTCTTGCTACATGTTGTTTACTTTTGTAATCATATTTCAGTCCAGATTTTTAAAGATCTAGAGATGCCTTAACTCCCATGAACATTTGGTACTTCAGAAAAACCTACCCAAATGCCCAAACAAACAAAAACCTCTGGCTTAGAGGTTTTTTTTCCCGCTCGGTCTTTGTCCAAGAACAGCGGCAGTCTGATATGGGGACAAGGGGCAGGAGGTGCCGTAGCCCAAACACCTAGGTTGACAATGTCAACTATTTCAGCATTCCCACATTTCCCTAAGAGACCTGTTGATACCCTAGCATGCATAGCAAAAGATTCTCCTCTCTGTGGCTATGCCTACATAACGTGGTACCCCTTGGACAAGCAATCTTTTGCTTTGATGATGGTCTGCAAAGGTAAGTGGTTGTGACTGTGCCCTGGCAAAATCAGATGATTGGCAGCTGTATACCAACACAGATGAGCAGACCAAACTTCCAGATACTGGGATGGTGGAAGCTTCCTCTTACTAGTAAGCTGGCAGCTTGCATTCTTCTGCCCTGCAGGGAGTGCAAGTAAAATAAAAGTTTTAAAAAAATAAAAATTTGCTTGTATGTGGTTTACTTCGGTTGTGAATGTAGGAACATGCTACTTAGGAGAAACTTTTGCCCTGTCAGTCTGAGATTCCTGTCTATCAGAACATGGCAGAACCAACAGGCCTGGGAAGTCATCAACATGATGATTTAAAATGGTTTGGCTTGATCTTTCCTCAAGTATTTATTGCTGTGCCATTGTAGGCAGGAGGAATGCTTTCTCTTTGAATGATACCAGGTGTAAAGCTGATCAAGCCAGTATGCCATATTCCTCATCACCTTCAGTATATTTCATGCCCTTTCAAGAGACATGTTTCTTCTATTGCTCTAGCAGACTACTAACTGTGATTCAGTAAATACAGTTTTGATCTGTTGTGTATTGGTGTACAAAAGTTTTACCATTTTAGTGCAAACATGAGTGTGTTTCCTGTCAGATTTTTGGATGAGGCAATCGCTAACTACCCTTGCACACACTTTCATGCAACAGTTGTGGAGATAGACCTAGGTTTCTTACCCAGCAGTACAGCTCAGTGTGTGAGGAATGGGGGTTGGGGTGTAACAGGTGATGCTTTTATGCAGCTCTTTTATTATCTTGCCAGAGCTGGCAGTAGGCATATCTGTGGTGTAGGGTCACACTCCGTACAGCTGTCTGGGCTCCCACACTAGCTATCAAGGCGTGCATCGTGTTACCATTTTCTCGATGGCAAGTCAAAAATAAAGTGAACATTTTCTTACCAGAATGAGGGAATCAAAGAACAGAGGAAGAGATCAGCTCTGATATTCTTCCTACTTACAGTTTAACCTGTATAGTGTTATTGGGCCTTTTCCACCAAGGCTGTGCCAAAAGGTTCCCTGTTCCTAAAGTAGAAAAATGCAGAAGTCTGACTTCTGAATGGACCAGAGTTCGAGAGGCCCCTTTAGTAGGTGCCTGCTTGTCTGAATGACAGATGTCTTTTTGCTCACACCTCTGACAGGTGAATTGCAGCACATTGTGCTACCCTGAGAACAGTCCAATGCATCCTTCCACTTATTTTCTGGGTTACTGTTACTGGCCAGTAGCCGCTATCAACTCTATGTTGTTGGCAGCTAAAGCAAATAGATAAGTTGTTAAAAATTCAGAAATCTTTAGATGAAGACAACTTGATTGAATTCCAGCAACATAAGGAGTGCCCCTTTGCTAGGACCTAAGCATTGGGTTGCCAGTGTTGTAGCAGCATGCTAGGGCACACTAACCAGAAGATGAGAGGAGCTCATTCCCTCGCACAGTTCACACTAGGTCAAATTTAGCAGTGAAGTAATTAAAAAAAATTTAAAAAAAAAAGAGTCAAATAGAGAAGAGCCAAATACTCTACTGATGCAAGTGAGCATTGTTGCAATATCTTCAGCTAAGTGCTTCTAGATGTGATGCAGCAGATCTAACATTTGAAAATTTAACTTACGTTTAATTTCCTGATATTTTGTTTCTTTTAAATGGACAATATACCTTGAATACAATTCCTTGTCTTAAATTTGTGTAGTACTTCGTATCTCATGGATGTACATGGGAATATCTTTGGATTTAATGAGCCAGGGGGTAAACTATATTGGCGGTTCCCAGGAACTCCCTTGTAAGTGAAGATGCTCCCATTTAACAACTTTCTTCCAAAGGGAAGATGCTAGCATGCGTGAGGCTCTTGCTTCCCTCTCTGTCCCCTGCATGGTGCTGAGTAGAGCTTGTGTTTCTCTTTATCTTGTAAGGGAGAGTTAGTATGAAACTCTCCAGGATGGAGAATGTGGTTGTGCCTTTTTCCCCCACACCCATAAGTGACATTACAAAGGATCAGCAAACTCTAGGAGTGTGGGAACAGGCTTTTTTCCTCCTTCATCTTCCTTTAGGTTGACAGGTACTGAACATTAAAGGATAAAAAGATGTCTCCCCCGCCCCCCCTTTTCTTTCTTTTTTTTTAAATCCCTCTGTGCTGACACCATAGAGACTCAGTCAATAGGATTGAAGAGACTTGCATGGGTATAAGCAAGGCAGTTCCCTGGCTAGCCTGGCTTGTTCAGGTACAGAGAATGACTGGTACATCAGAAAGGGATTATGCTGCATTATTATGATTGCCCGTTCAGCTTTCAAGGAACTTGTGCACAACAGGATATATGTACAAAGAAATAATCAGATGATGGGAGTGTCCTAGCCCATGCAGGTGTTGGTGAGCTTCTCCTCAGGTGGCTTCACATCAGGCCTCTAGTTACAAGCAACTAACTTGCTTTTATCAAAGGCATTCTGAAGTGAGGCTTTCTGTACCATATGTTAATACTTAAGTCTCACAATGTTCACTAGAAGCACTGTGGAAACTACTATGTTTTTTATTCTCATTTCCTAAGCTTTCATCTCCATTTCTGTAACATCGCTCTTGTGTATGCTGTTATATCTTACACATCAGCAATGCTTGTGCCTCACATTCAATAATGCCATCATGGCTGTGATATTAGCAGGTGATTTTTGACTCCTGAACTGAAATGGATCAAGTTGCAATTGAAATAGAGACCAGAAGAAAAATATTTGAAAGATAAATTATAGGGGGGAAATGGAACCCAGAAACTATGGTCCGTCTGAGCCACAGTGAACATGGTCCACACTGTTGGTGGCTTTCTCTGAATGGGAAATGCATGTTTATTGGTAAGGTTCGTGCATGTTTCACTGATGCCTGTTGTTTGGTTGTCCCAAGCCCAGTAAGAATTGGGTGCACACATCCCTAAGCATAACGAGGTGGACATTATCAACTGGAGGTACAACGTTTTGCTGTGCTGTCTCCTGTCCAGGGAGGGGTCATACTGTTTCAGTGCTCTGCAGCTCAAGGTCTCCTACTCCTGGCACAGTATGCATGTAAAAATGTGTACAAATGCATGATCACATTAACAATATGAGTGTTAATGTTAATCAGTGTGTGCAGGTGGCTAACAAACCAGTGTTAGAAAACCAGTTCCATAACTATCTTTGCAATTTAGTGACCTAGGTCATCAGAATCATTTCCCCGCTAAGCTGGGAGCAGGTTTCTAGAAATGGTGAGATGTGACAAGGGCAATAGTCACTGGATATATAAAACCAGAAGCAGTCTCTAGGTATCATTAACCTTTGTTTAATCATTTTCAGACCAATTTATAGGATGTTAAATTTTGAAAGCAAATCTAAATAGAGGTTATATTGGGAAATGGAAATTGTGATCACCCCACACACATGAGATATACATACAACTTGGAGCCTGCATGTGCACAGAACGCAATGTGGTGCATACACTATGATACCTAAAAGCAACCTTTGATAAAATTTTATTGCTTTTTTTCTGTTGTTGTGTTCTATATCTGTTCTCTCCAGGCTTCGTGGACCCGGCCCGAGAAACAAGAGGTATAAGACTACCAGACCTTTAGCAAACTTCTTAGTGTTTTGGTTTTGTTTCTTTTAAGCATTACAGATTAACAAATCTCTAGTCCAGTAACCATGCCAATTAAACCAGCATTAATAATGTGAACAAATTAAATATCAATACGTAAAAGAAACAGCTTATAGAGTTAGAAGTTGCTTGGCATGTAGTAATGCATTTTTGGATGAGCAAACTAGCTGTGTTGGGAGTGAGTAATTCTGGTTGTCACTTTAAAAAAAAAAAAAGACAAAAATAAAAGAAAATGTAAAATCTGACAAATAACTGCTTTCACCATTTTCTTCTATGCTACCAGTGTGAATCACATCTAGAGCTTTAAGAATTAGCAACAGTGTGTATTCTGGGAAAGTATTTTTTTTTCCAAAGGTAGCCTCTTCTGCTCCAGCCAACTCATCTGTTTGCTCATGGTACTCCTTAAGTTTGACCTTCTCTTAAAGGACAACTGCATCATGTTCCATTTCAAAATCAATGCAGATAAATCTTTTACAAGTTGTATTTCTCCAGAAAATGCTCCAAATTGCTAAATTACTACTTTGATTTGCAAGGGCCAGTGAGGAGGTGTGGGATAATTAGTAACTCAGTTTGGTGCAAATGTGTTTTGTTGCTGTTTTATTTCACATTCAGTGCTGTGTTTTAAAAACAGTAATAATAACCTACCTTTACATGCACCTGATTTGTAGCATTCTTGCTTCAAAATGGAGCAGAAAGTATGTTTCCAAGCAAATAATAGGAGCCAGGTAGAGAACAAAATTAGCCATCAGAACTGGGTGACTTGTATTTGTATTTTTAGGATCAACTTTGTGGAGGCTCTGGGTGTCCTGAATTCTTTTCTATTTTTAAGCCATCTTAAATCATAGAGACTGGTATGGCCTAAACAAAGTGAACCTCTAATTTAAGCACCATCCACCTTTGTTTCATATGGGGCTGAGAAAATACTGCCCATTCTTACTTCAAAATAACTTGTTGGAATAGATGAATTGTGGCAAGCGAAGGCATTGGGTATTTAGACCAGTTTGCGTTGAAGAATTTGGAATTTGAGTAGTTGCATCTCTTCAGGCCTCGTGTTAATTCCTATTACAGTTGTCTCTGTCTCCCCCCCACCCCCCAGTGTTTTCACTGTTCTCTCTGTCTCAAGCTTTTTATTAATATGAGCGCTAATACTATTAAGCTTGTTGTCTCTAAATTTCTTACTGTGTCTGTGTCTTAAAATATACAAGTGGGATCCTGTGGGAATGTTGTTGAAGCTTGTTGTTGCAGCTTGTGTAGACGTATCTTTAAAATAGCTAGCATGGGGTCTTTTAGCAGTGTATTCCAGCAGCAGGGAGTTCAGTTCTAAGGAAGCTGAGTGAATACTTGGCATTAAGTGTTTCACTCTTACTAATGCATGAGCTGGTTTAAAGTAAGGAAGTCTCTATGAGCTTCAGTCATAGCAGCATATATGGGTGTTAAATCTTGCTTTCCTTCCTTTGGAGGCACAATTGCAGTTGGCTGCTTCTTCCTCAGACAGTCAGCTCTACTTACTATGCACAGTCCATAATGTCTCAGTTCACCATTCTGGTCCTGCATATACTGGAGAATTCTTGAAAGTCATATTAGCAGCATATGCTAACAAAAAGACCCCCTACATTATCCCCAACACATGCTAAAAAACTCAGTTACAAGCTAAGTTACCTCAGTTACACCACAAATTGGTGATGCCTTTCTGGTTACTGGGAATTAGTGCAACCTTACAAATAGTAAGAGCCACAGATGAGTCTTGGTTAATGCAGTGCAAGCATAGAGCTAGGAGAGACCACTTGTCTTCCTTCACTGGAATTTGTAGCTGTGGTCAGGATTTCTGGGTGCTGTTTTGTAATGATGTCCACTGTGTGGAAAGCAGGTGAGGAGAAGATATGACTGTGTGAAATTAAGTCATGGATACTTGTTTGTGAAAGAACTGAAAAATCCAGAAGATGGAGGGAAGGGGGGGTAAATAAATGTATTTCCTGCTTGCCTCTTCTCTTCTCCTTTTGCACTGAAGTATTGAAATCTAGGCCAGCTTTGTACATAGCGACTATGTGCCACACGGCATTGTCAGAATTTGGAGAAAAAACACCTGCTTGTATCTCAGGAAAAGTTGTAGTAATCGGTGTTATGGGGAACCATTGTCCCCTTTTCTGCAGAGTGGCAGTTGCTATGGCATGAGTTACTGCCTATATCCTTTAGGTTGTCTCCCCATTGCTATGAGGCATTTTGTAATCCAAAATCCTCAAAATCAAAGAGGCTAGGTAAAGGGATTACAAGTGTCTCCGTCTGGCTCACAAGTTTCTACCTATCCTATGTCTCTATTAGCCAGGAATTGTTAGCATCTGATGGTCTGAAATATGAATAAAGAAAACTAGTAGCATGCTTTCTTGGGTAGACATTTTTCTCTTCTTTGGAGTATTTTTGCTGATGTTTTTCTTTCCTTGTGCCTTTTGCATTAAGAAGCAGAGCTTTATCTTCAGAATCAGTTGCATTACTTGTAAAGTTATCATTTTACCATGACTGCCTAGCACTCTTTTGTTTGTACTGGATGTTGACAAATTGGGGAAGAGGAAGGTGATGCTGGATGTTAAACTACCTTTGCTGTAATGATCATGTGTTGGTATTTTGCCATGTTTATACTCTTGCCTGCTGGTGGGGTCTCAGAGACAAGTGTTTAGAATATTCACCTAGCTCATGAGCTAAAAGAAGCTGGGAGCCTCTGCAGATCTGGAGTCTTGACATTTATGAATCCTACTGCAATAGTTTCAGAAGTGAGCTGGGTTTTGGAGTCAAATCACAAGTCAGACAAAAGGATAACAATATAGTCGGCCAGTGAAGAAAGGTAAAAGCAGAATTTGGTTGTGTAAGATACCAGAATGGACTAATCTTGTGTTAAGAGATCCTTCCCTGGTTCTAGGAAATGGTGCACACAACACCACGTGTACATGGAATAAAGAACTGTTCCCAGCAACATAAGGGACCAAACACAGGAGATGGAGTGGAGTTTGTAGCCTGGGGCATTGGTCAGGGATTGCAGTAGATCTTCATGCAGGGTAGAAGAGAGACAAAAAATACATATACTTGGTTTTGTGTCATTAAAGATACTAGTTTTGTGCATATGCAATTGGACTAGCTAGAATGAACTAATATTCGGAACTAACAGAGGTAATCACATTTACTGTAGAAACTTCATCAGTCTTGGAGATTGAGACCCCTAGCTCAGAAATGAAGAAAGCTTCAGGCCCAGAGGATCTGACCACTTCAGATACCAGAGATGTACTTTGTGCTACAGCTCAGTGCACTTGGCTGTTTAATATCCTCAGGGTTTTTACTTGTAACCTCAGTACTTGTCCTGTATCTTCCAAGAAAATGAATGTTCTTGGAGCATTAATTGTGTTAAGTGTGGCAGACTGCAGCAGCAGACACAGCCATGAGGGTGCCTAATTTATTCATTTGTGCTCGTGCCACTTTGGAAACTAGATGAGAGAGTTGGTGCTTTAAAGCTTCCAAGCTGAAGCACAAATACCAAGAGCTTGCACAAGCACCCAGGTGGAGGGAGGAGTCCGTGGCCTTATACGTTTCATGTAGTAAGAGAGCACTTGGGCGTTGGTCACAAATTGGAGACCGGGTTGGGGGGTTTGAGTGATGTGGAGTGGGATCACTGTGTGGCTGCAACCCCTTTGAGCAGATGGTAGCCTGGATTTTACATTCCTTGTCTCTCTGTCATTGACATCCCCATACTTTCTTGCATGTGGGAGCAATTTCTAAACTGGCTTATAACCAATGCAGTTTGCTCTAGAATTTTCTTGAAGCATCACAAGACCTTGAAGCAGGGTTGTCTCTAGAAGGGTCACATAGTTTTCTTGCCCTGTTCACTGTACCTTGCTCTCTTCAGTACCATGTTCAGGTGAAATTTCTGAGCTTTCTTTTTGCCTGATTCGGTTCTGAGGTCTGGATCTGTTCTTATTAAAGCCATTTCAAGGACATTGAAATAAAACAAGTATCAGTGCGAGAATAGGAAGGAAGGCCTGAATTCTCTGAGTGGAAACACGGTAGTTGTTGGGGAGGTTTTCTACAAGAGCACACTGGCAAAAATTTTTGACCAGAGCTGGATCTCTACAGTTCTCATTCTGGGAAGAAGCTTGATGTTACCCGGCTATCCTGAGACATGTAGTAGCATCTGATACTTTGGTCCTTCATTTCATTTTTTCCATTCTCCTGAGTACTTTGAATCACTGCAGTTGGCCCTATGCGATAAGGAATCTTCTTGTTGCTTTTGGAAATGCCTCTGTGCCCCCGATTTCACCCAGCCTCAGGTGATCATTTCTGAAGTACTGAGCACTGGAGGGTTGGCATAACGTAGACTTGCATTTGTTCCCATCCCTTTAGTAGTCTGCACCACAGGCTCAGAGCTCAGCCTCTAACTCTGTTTTCCTTTCCTGCCAGACCCTGGATGGGCGGATCGTAGTACGTAGCCATGCCCGGGTGTCGTCCCTGACTCTCAAAGAAATTCAGTACACAGATGCCGGAGAGTATGTATGCACAGCCAGCAACACCATCGGGCAGGACTCCCAAGCCATGTACCTTGAAGTGCAGTGTAAGAAGTGGAGGATGGGGGAGGGAGGGTATTCGTGTGTTTAGAGGGGGACTGTTTTGATTTCCTTTCCCTGTGATGAGTCTGAGGCACCTATAGCTAGGGAAATGTGTGTTGTTTAGGTAGAGGGCATGGAAGGCAACTCAGTCTGAAATAATTTTGTTGGAGATGTGTTGCTGTGTGCATACATGCAAATATTTGCTCTAGCTCTCTCCAGCTGGGGTACTGTTTGCACCTTGGGAAGATTATGGGCCATGAATCTGCTGCAGTCCGATTTGCTGGGTGCATCAGAGTTCTTCCCTAGGAGAACTTCCTGGTATGCACTTCCCTAGATGCATAGCATGCTGTCTGCTCCTGCTCCCACAATGTGTTAGGAGCAGTCTTTGGGACTGAGTACGTTTCCTTCTTATGTCCTTCAGCAAAAGACACTGCCCATCCCCCCAGATGAGAACACAGTTGCCGTTTCCTATTTCAGATTCCCTTCCCCACATTAAACCGGACCCCAGCCGAGGGATCCTTAAAGTGAGGCTAACTGTGCTACTTTAGGAGATTTTCTGGCTCAAATTGCCTTCACAAATTTGTCTGTCTTTCAGATGCCCCCAAGCTTCAGGGCCCTGTGGCTGTCTATACCTGGGAAGGTAATCAAGTGAACATCACCTGTGAGGTATTTGCTTACCCCAGTGCTGTCATCTCCTGGTTCCGGGATGGACAGCTGCTTCCCAGCTCAAACTACAGCAACATCAAGATCTACAACACTCCATCAGCAAGCTACCTGGAGGTGAGGAAAAGCAAGGAGGGGAGAAAGCATATGCAGCCAGGAAGGCTCGGTGCTGTCAAATAATTTATGTGCCTGATGTTGAAGGAGTTAAGTCTTTTGATAGGTCACCCTGTAGGTAGACAAGAAGTCGTGTGGTGTTTCTGGCACATAAATGCTAAGAAAGTCAGGTAACAGAAGACACCATTTCCACCTTGCCTTTGACTTTCTGCCCACTGCAGTTCTCCCCTCTGTGGACAGCCCGCAGAGCGTTAGCACGTGTACTTTATTGTGGCTTCTTTCCTCAGCAAAATGCAGAGTGCACTGGCAGAGTGAAAACAGTTTTCTGATCTGAGCATGAGCCTTCATTCCTTCCACAGGTGACACCAGACTCTGAAAATGACTTTGGGAACTATAACTGCACGGCTGTGAACCGCATTGGCCAGGAGTCCTCAGAGTTCATTCTTGTGCAGGCAGGTGAGCATCCCAGCCAGGGAGATAAGGAAATGTGTTTGCAGCCCTTGAGCTGAGGTGACAGAGTGTCCGTTCTTTTCTAGTTTGTGTTGATGAGGTAGCAGGAGAGCCAGCTTCTACTTTCAAAGAGACTGTTCATAAATTTTTGCATTGGGATGGGTTGTCGATAACAAGATTCTCTGTATCTCTCTTTCCTTGTTTCTGAAGGGTCTTGTTCTTTTCTGCGGTTCCAGTACATTGTGACAGAGCTGTGATCTTGGATTTCTGACAGCTGTTGCATATGTGCATAGGTGTGCACGTGTGCTTCTCAAAATCAGCAAAACATCCCTAATAGTACAGGTAGTGCAAGACACCTCAAGAGCACTGTGTACGAGCCAAAGAGGCCCAGTGTCTGACTGCACGACAGACTGGAAGGGCCTCTGCTGTCCTCTCAGGGCTGCCATAGAGACAGATTTAGGAATGGTCAAGATATGTATTGGAGTGCCCTATGGAAGAGGTTGTGGGGACAGAATAGCATCCAGGATGCTCTTGCTGCTTTGCTCTGGTTGTCAGCTTTTGAAGAAGGTACTGCAAGTCTCTAGCCTCTTAGAGGAGAAGCAAGATGAAGGTCTCTGCACTGTCTAATTAGCATTCTTAAAAGCTCTCTTAACAGTCTTCCCCTGCTGAGGGGAGCCTCAGGCCTACCCTTCTCCTCTCTTCTGTGAAGCCATGAGAAGGATGTGTTTGATAATCCCAGTTTTCTGTTTCCTTTGTCACTGGAGCTTGTTTCCCCGCTGTCTTCTGTATCACTGGTTGTTTTCCCTTCCTCCCCCAGATACTCCGTCCTCTCCTTCCATTGACAGAGTGGAGCCCTATTCCAGTACTGCCCATGTGGAGTTTGATGAGCCTGAAGCTACCGGTGGGGTGCCCATCCTCAAGTACAAAGCAGAGTGGAGGGCACTGGATGAGGGAGAATGGCATTCAAGGTTGTATGATGCAAAAGAAGGTAGGATGATAAAACAAGATGTTATCTCCCCCATCTGCATCTCGGAAGACTTTCTTTCCTTTAGGGGAAAGTCAGAGTGGAGGGTTCCATAGCTTTTGCCATTTCAACTCCTATATTAAGGCCCCATACAAGTTCTTAAATATGAGAACTTGAATTCTCAGTTGGAAATGAGGGCCCTGCTGTGCTGATAGCTCTACGTGTGTGACAGGGCACCAGCCTTCTCTGCCTACAGAGCGTGTGTTGCAGCACTATGTTCATCTCTGTATCCCTTCCTTGTTCACACCATCCTGTCTGAATAAGGTGAAGAACCCTGTGCCTGGTATTGAATGAGGTTTCACGTGCTGACTGGGGAGTGACTGTGTGCTTCCTACAAGGAGCTTGTCTGTCAGCCCCTTTAGTTACCCTTCATTTTCCCTTGGAATATAAACTCTCCTATTCCAGAAGCAAGTCTAACTTCCATTACAGCCTGTCTCGTTATAGCAGTCTATAGGAATACATGCTGCTTAAAACGTATCCTTAAGTCCAGTAAACCAAAGGGATTTTGATTTGGGAGGACTATGAAGAGGATAGTTCTATGTCAGAGCTGAATCTTCCACCGCCAATCCTGGCTGGAACTGAAATTCTTCTTTTAGGTCCCCATTGGAGTGATGTGATCATAGCTAGAGTCAGGTTTATTCTTCTCATTTCTCCCTTTGTGTCTGTGCAGGAAAAATAGAACTTTTTTCTTTCTTCATATCATGATGACCCCACAGCAGGTTCTTTCCATATCTTACATTGTGTCTGACCTTATAGATTGTTAAAGGAGATGGATGGGTTTCTTTCCTGCTAAGGGCTTTGCTTTCAGTTGGATCATGCAGCCCAACACATGAGCACCTCCAGGTGGTATGTCTACTACAGTCAGAGCCCCACATCACAGTGGTCTTGAAGAGCATTATTCAGGGAGCTCCTTGGCACAGGGCAAGGGCTGATGCCCTCTGGTGTCTACCACAAACTCCACTATATCCCCTCTAGAGAGGCTGTGGCAATACACCTCTCTAATGAGCTGGTTGATACGGGAAAGGTAGCTCTGACCTTTCTCTTTGCACTGTTTATGAGAGGCTGGGCTCAGAAGAGGGCTCTGTTACATTGGATGAGCATGGCAAAAGTATACGGTAGAAACATGGCATTTATTGTTGACTTAAAGCCTGAGCCTTTCTTTGCTTTTCCTCCCTTGTTTCTGTAACAGCAAATGTGGAGGGCATGATCACTATCACTGGCCTGAAACCTGAAACAACCTACTCTGTGAGACTGTCTGCAGTCAACGGAAAGGGCGTGGGTGAGATTAGCCTGCCATCCGACTTCAAGACACAACCAGTTCGTAAGTAAAACTGAGACCTCCCTCTGCTTCTCTTTCCTTGCATCTTTCCAGGGAATCTCTGCCATGCATGGATAACACCTTCTTATCTTGCAGACTTTGCTGCACCCTTTGTTTTTTGTTATGCTTTTTGATTGTAGTGAATTTCATTACTAATTGAAAATCTTCTTTGAAGGTAGGAGGCAGAGGAACTATTTGATCTGCAGTAGTTTGTGCCCTGGGTTACTAGTACAAACTTTGTATTGTCAAAAAGAAGGGGCTGTGCAACTGAAAGTTTAACTATGAAAAAGCAGCAAGTCGAGAAGGGCATTGGTCATAGAGAATGTAATGTCATTGTCACAAGGCACGTTTTTTTGCAAATCAGAAATTAAGAGGTTCAGCATAGGACTGGCCATGAACTGTGGAAGGAAGGGGAGGGAGGGGGATTTCTCTTTTCTACAAATAACTGCTTTAAGATGTTCATGCAGCATGTAAGGTGATTTCCACAGCCTCTTGTCTGCTTTACTTGGGTAATCTTCCACTCCAACGGCAGGATGCTCTGCTGTGGCCTAACACTTTCCCTCCTGTTTGAACCAGGAACAAAAGAGGCAAGAGTTAAAAACCAGAGAGTTATTCAAGATAGGAAGGAGAGAAAGAGAGAAAAAAAGTATGGAGTGTGTAGGGGAGATGTGACAAATGCAGGCTGGGGAGAAGTGGTTTCTTATCCTTGTACACAGCCTCATCGAAGTATTAGGATCTGTATTCAAAAACCCACAACCCCTGGGGTTCTTCTTTCCCATTCTCCTTACACGTAGATCTACAGCCTATTCTTCTTTCCACCATCACACCCATACCTGTGTCGGGGTTTAACCTCAGCCAGCAACTAAGCACCATGCAGCTGCTCACTCACTCCCCCCGCAGTGGGATGGGGGAGGAAATCAGGAAAAGAAGTAAAACTCGTGGGTTGAGATAAGAAC
>JAVJGG010000082.1:6640049-6653599 GCA_035590195.1 Aviceda cuculoides
GTTGGTGTTAGCTGTGGGGGAGAATGTTGGGTTTTTTAAGGGTAAAAGTTTCCATTTTCACCTGCATTGAAGTTCAGGCTCTTACGCTGAACAGAGGCAGATCTGCCCTCTCACTGCCCCATTGTCATTTGTGTACATAGTCAATTTATGCAAATAGTAGACACATTTGTTTTGTGTGCTACGTTGTTCTGTAGCGTATAAATATGCTATATTCGAAAGCATAAAAGGGCATTGGCACAAGGCAGATAATCTTATAACTTTGCAACATTTAATTATTGATGATGCTGCTAAATGATCTTGTGTCTTACCCTGACCTAACCTCAGTGGTTACATGAATGAAACCAAGAGCAATTAGAAATTGAGAGCTGCTGTATAGCATCATGAAGTCAGGAGAATGAACAATGGATCTAACTGAAACCTAATGAAGCTGAAGGGAGTTTCTTCACTGACTTTAGTGAGTTTTTGACTTTATGTGATCAGTAACGTATGGGAGATGTCTATAATATAAGATGTTTAGGAGCATGTACCTCCTTTGACTTAATCCTCTTAGGTTGCTTGGATAAATAGTTCTGTTATCAGTGGCAGTAAGGAAGTTTTTCTTGCAGCTTTCTCCACTGTGGAATCTGTTTTGCCTAGCAATGTTTGAGGTCACTTGGAAAAATTTTCTTTTCAGTTGAGGCACTAATTTGGGTCTTTCTTCTATCTAGTCTCCAGTTTTTCCAGAATCTATAGGAACTTCTGTCATATTTACTAGATACTGGCCAAGGATTAAAAAGTTGCAGGAAGAGGGAGGTGGAGAAGACTAAGCAAGAGACATGCAGGTGGAAAGCCAACTGTTTTTTTTTCTATAAAATCTGTGTTATCTTGCATAGTGCATCCAGTCAATTCAAGATAGGTTGCAGTCTTGGGAAAAAGGTCACATGGGCATCCCAAAGAGCTGGTGACTCTTTTTTGCTTTGGAATTTCTTTCCCCAAGAAATGGGCCTGGCCACCCATTATTTGTTATAGTAAGATAAACATGGCATGAGGGGAAGCCTATTTACATAAAAAGTGAAAGTTTGATAGCAGCTGTTCATTAATTCATTTGTCTTTCACATTCCTTTTCTTTTTCCTTTCCCTTTCACTCATTCCATATTTACCATGATGTAAGCACAGAGTATATATTCTCTGCCACAACCTATGTCCAAACAGAATTCAAGAGCTACTACTGCAGAGCCTCCAGGCAAACAATGCTGAGGTCCCTGTCTCCAAAGGAATTTAATGTTCAGAGACAACTCTAAGATCTAGTTAGCTATGGAGTTAGGGAGAAGCATTTTCACAGAACAGACAAAACTGCATCTTTCCTTTTCATGCTTTTAAAAAATATGATCTGCAAGTAAGCCCGTCAATGGTCCATATCTCTTAACAAGCCCTGATAATAACAGTACTATAAAAGACATTTTTATCAGGTTCCTTGGTCCAGTAGTCCTGAGAGAGGCAGAGGTGACTATGAAAGCCCTTGTGTTTTCAGATTTACATAAGTACTGCCTGTGAATAGAAGCCTATGCGTACAAGGGCCTCATTCCTCTTGCAAGCTCCAAGAGAATCAATGTTCTGACTACCTGACTTCTACCCATGACAATAGGATGAATTTCAAGGTTTTAAGCTAAATACAGTATTTCCAAATGTCTTCTGTGTCTTAGAAGCCTCATCCAAAGTAGCTTTCAGTTATATTTATACTGCTAGTTTTGCCCTTCATCTTTAACTAAAGCTTTCTTTCAGGAGGAAGTGATCTGAAAGGCAACCTCTCTTGCCTGTTTTAAAATCTCATATTAAACTTACTGGGGATTTGGAAATACGTTTCCTCATGAGCAGAAGACACTGATTGCCCTTCCAGGCAATCTCACAGTAACTCTTAAACTTCCCTCTTTCCATGATGCACCCACCTAGAGTTCCATGAGTCTATGCTTATAACTAGAGACAATGGCTTGAAAGCTTAGATGTAACAAATTGATTTTACGTTTTGAACCATCAGTTCTTTCCCCAGTAATGGTATGCCCTTAATCTTGTCAGATACAAGCACCCGAAAGATTAAGGGTTTAATTCTCTTTATATCAAAGTAACAGGGAAGTACCAGAGCAGTGTGAAGTAGCCTCATTAAGATGACACAGAGGAATGATCATGAAGAATGCAAGTTATAAAGTAGTTAGTAATTTAGGAAGGGAAACAGATCACGGAGTTAGTGGTGTCCTCCAGTCCAACAACTGATTTGAAAATTTTTTTTCATTCCCCTGTCATACAGTCTGCATACTTTTTCATCTCTTTCAGCAGTAGCTGTCTTCCTCATGCCATCTTTGTAATTAATTTCCAGTGCAGAGCACTTCATTTCTCTCCTCATTGACAGAAAAACCCCTTGCACACATGAAATCATCAGTGTAATTCATTGTACGTGACTCATGCTATTCTTCGAATCTTCAGACTGAACGTGTTGGACGGAGCTTGTGCACTCTGAGTGATAACTGTCAGTCTGACCAAATTTTGGTTGCAGCTTTTTGATTGAAAACTCTGTCCTTGGAAATGTATACACATAGTAGGTTTTTCTCTTTTTCAGTTGCTATTGTTGCTGATATTTAGGAATACATTTGTTTCTGCAGAAGAGAGAATACATCAATATGAAATGCCAAGGTTTGTCTTCACTGAACTGTGTGGGCTGTAGTTTTGACCATTTCACCTCTGCTGCCTGGACTGTTTCTGAATAACAATGTATTCCCTTTTTCTTTCCAACAGTCTTGCGGATTCCTTCAGCTGTCCAAGCTCTGGCACACACTCTACAATAATTTTTGTTTCTTTGACTTGGTATTAATAAGCAGTGATGCAGCTGTGCCTAACACTCACAAGGTCATAACTCAGTGCTTTCTATGGTTTAATGTTCTTATATTTCCAGGTGATTTTACTGTCTCCCCAGTATTTCTGATATATACTGGCTAATTTAATTTTGTTTCTGTTTTATTTAGTCTGTAATTCTGTTGTTGATTTTTTTCCCTTGCCCATTGTTTACATCAGTTTTTTAATTTTTTTGTATTTTCCATGTGACCTCCTCCACTTTCCTTTCAACCAATCATGTGCGTGCGTATCATGTGACTTTGTCATGTGGCTTGCATGGTGCTGATGATGTCGTCCACGCTGGTGAACAGAAGGTAAAATACTTTGTTCTGACTGGTTGCCTAGATTTGGGGTGAGGATTCCCCTCTGGTCAGTGACCAGGGATCTCCAAATTCCATCACTCCAAAATCCTTCTACAAGCCTTTTGGAGAAGTTGCTCACCACTCTCTGCATGTGAAGAACTCACCTTCAGTCTTCCACATTGAGCTTGAAAAAACTTGGAGGAAAAAAAACCCAAGACAAAATTCATATGGCTCAGTCATTTGCTTCTTTCACTATCAGAATCCAACAGGCAGTGTCCTAGTAAGGTTCTAAAACTCTGGCAGGATCACCAGTAGCAAAAATCCTTTTGCCTTTCAAGATACCAGTGTGCCAAGTACAGACTGCTCAGATAATGTGAATACCGTATGTCCTGTTGCTTTAGCAACATTTTGACCCTATACAGTATACATTTATATAGATATATATATACACACACACATTCACACTATACATATTTAGTAGCCTATCAAAAGGATCCGAAAATCCCTATCTCTGAAATTTGTTTTTGGTAAGCATGTCACATTATGATTTAAGAAAGAATTTTTTTTAATCATGAGTAAAACTTAAACGTAGCTAGAGTGGGAACTATGTTTTTATAAAGTAGTGTATGCATAGGCACACACAGAGTACATGATGGGAGCTAGACTTTGCACAATTTGCATCAGAAGTACTATTGCACCTTTCTTGCCAGAGTACCTCGTTCCTCCCACGCAGTATCTCAGAGCTTGGCAAGGGATTTAATTTGAACTCATTTACCAGCAACAGTTACAGTAGCTGGTGATCTCCATGAAATCAAGAAGCAAATGACTGACCCTTGATGAAATCAGTCTCCAAGTGAAGAGTGTGGTAGTAAAAACAATTTCTGCAACATTGTGATTTTTACAACTTCACTTAATACTCCGTGCATAATCTAAAGGGGGGAGGGAGGGAAACTCCTGCTTTTCTGCTTCCCCAACTAAACGAATAATTTTGAAAACAAGGAAGCAATTGGCTTTTTTCAATCTATGAATTCTGAAATCACCTTATTGTCTTGGACCACCACCAGGAAAGGATTTAGGCTGGGGTTTGCCAGGAAAGTAAAACTAACACCAGTAACCTTCCCACATGACTGCATGCATGGAAGAAGCCCCTCTTCCCCTAGTCTCTTCCCTCTCTGGTCAAAATCCAGGAGGATTGAAGACTTGGTTTTCTTGTTTTTGCATGTTCTTCTGGTTTTGTTCCTTATTTTTGATTGTTGATGTTTGCTTCTCTTGTGTGCATTCTGAAGATTCCCTACCTATTCTTTCTCACCCGTGTATATTTACCACTTGTGGAGACTTTACATAGGTATGGCTGATGTTTGTTTCAAACTGTGACACTGTAGGTCACAACCTCGTCCTGTTTACATGATGGTCAAAGATTGCAGAAATCAGCTGCTTCCTTGTTCATGTGTTGCAGAAATTACCATAGATTGCAATTCTATTCTCTAAGCACAGCAAGGATGCAGGATCTTTCTTCAGTGCCAGCTGGGCAAGGATTTAAGCTCATAGTCTAAAGTGCTACAGTTGTCTAATAACCAATTTGAGCTGCTTTTCAAAGGTGGCCAGAAGGAGCAAGTTTGATGGAAGTGGAGAAGAGATGTGATAAAATGTCTGTCTCATCTGCACTGCTATCACTTATGAGGTCCAGCATGCATTCAGTGCCTTGTGACTAGGGAAAAGTTTGTGCTGCTTTTTCATATTCTCTCCCCATCTCAAGTTTTCACTACAGCTGCATCCAGTCCTGGTGCTTGTGGTGCTCTCTGAAAACCAGATAATTAAAAACAGTTAGCTGCTTCTGAAATCTGACTACATCAGACTAGTATTAGATCAAGGAAGCACTATGAATATGAATTAAACAACAGTGAAAGGATACCAGGAAACATTTACTGCTTCCCTGCAGCAGGAGATTATTGGTGCTGATGGTTTAGCAGGAGTGGATAAAAAATAATTTGAAAATGTAGTGGCTCAGAGCACTGTCCTCAGCTACCCTCTCATTGTGTAGAAGCTAACGGGTGATTCAGGCTTCAGGAGCCTGCAGAACAGTTTCTTATTTCAAGTACAGTTGGTCAGATTCATTGTAAGTTACATCTGAAGCCCAAAGAATGGATGTCTGAGTTTTAACTCCAGATTACCAAGCCTGTGTGTACCCTGACAGGGCAGTGCCATCATAAATAATGCTTCACTTCACACATGTACTGTCCTATATTCTTATCAAAGCAAAGCATTGGCTTCTTCCTGTTTGATAGTTACTAACCTGGTTGCTGGAAAAGAAAGACCATGCAGTAACACTCAGATGACTCCTGGGACCTGCACTGTAATCCAGAACAGTGCAGCAACTGGGTAGCCCTCATGGAAGGCAGCAAAATGTTTGTGCTGCTTCCTAGAAAGATAGGAGCTGCAAGGCTGGAGCCACCTAGTCCCAGTGTCTTGTGTCTCATACTGGCCGGCAAGACATTTCTGGCCTAAAATCTGATATTAGGCAAACCAATGCAGCAGGGGTCTTTCCTGATGTCATCACTGATTCTTGAGAAGCCAACCATAAGGAATGTGGAGAGGGATCTGGACATGAGTGATGAAGAGCTTGAGTCTGGTTGGTTTTTTTCATTCAGCTCTTTGTGGTTGTGAAGAAAGAAGAGTTAATGGAAGGAAAAAGTAAGTCCCTAGAGATACAGAAGATGTGAGAGCAGAAACAGACCTGGTTTCCTAAAAGGCCTAAAGAGACTGAAGGCTAACTAATTCACAGCTCGTCATTTCTGGGCAATGGTGCCTTTGGAAGAGCCTTCATAGAGCAGATGAGTTGCCTTTCAAAGTACAGGACTTCATGAGCTCTCTTGAATTCAGCTCCAGAGAAGGTTTGCTCAAAAAGAGTTTAAATTGCAAGAAGCAGGCAGTGTGCCATGCATGTCTATTAGCTTTTCTCATAAGTAAAGCACCTATTTGATTTACTGTCTTACTTTGCTGAAGGGTGTCCTATGGGTGAATTTTAAATCGGTGGAAGTGGTCAAGTTCTAACAAAGTATGTAGGGTGGCTGTAACCTGTAAACTTTACATCTTTGAGCAAAATCCATCCCATTTCTCAAGGAGAGTAAAACAGAGGGTGAAAATTTCAGTTACTTGTCGTCTTGCCCTCCAGAAGGCTCCACTTGCATTATTTGATGCTCTTGCTGCTGGGCTAATGTGCCATCTGGCTCAGACATAATCATTCAGCATTGTCACACTATAGAGTGAAAGCATAAGATCCTGCATCCCTCCTTCTGCAGCAGAGAGAATTCTAAGCAGATAGGTGTTTGTGAACTGATTATACAGAGGAAATCTGGCATGCTTGGAGCTGTCTGCTCTCAATAAGCTAAGTAGCAGCATCACAAGGGGGGTTCTTTAAGGATCCCACATTTTATGGGTGGAATAGGCAGATTTCTGCAATATGTCCAGTCAGCTCAGTGTAAATGGGAGATCCCCAGGCATGTAGCACACCTTTGTAATGCACTTTTTGCTTTTCAGCCCCCATCCTGTAGGGAGGATGCATGTTCTGTGAGCATGAGTTTCTTCTCTAACCTGATGACAACCTTTTCTCTTCAGCTACTGACATTTTGACTCATTATAGGGATGCTGATTCTGCTGGACTAAACTTTTCCCACTAAACTTCTTCCTCCTTTGTTTGAAACTAAATACTAACCCGTTTTTAATTTTACAGCCCTGTATCTGGATTACATCTTCCTGCTTAAGATAAATTAAATGTCATGTATTTGTGGAGAGAAAACTAAAGTATTCTTCACCAGGGCTTGCACTGCTATACCTGCTGGGTTTCAGCCATTAGGAGTGGTCCATATTCTCCTGTTTGAAGAGAATGTTTCTCAGAACAGAAGTGCGTTTGAACTGTTGGGGAAGGAAGGAATCAGGAGCTAGAAACTAGACAATTCAAAGTGAAGAAGAGTTTCAGCAGAGAGGATAATTAATCATTGGAATGGCTGTGTATAAGATACAGCAGCATCTCTGAGATTTAAATCTGTTAAGGATGAGCATCCTTCCAAAGGATATTCCTTCAGATTTTAGTCTTGGTGCTCAATCACTGGACAAAATTTCTAGCCTGTGTTAGATGAGAGGTTAATTTCTGTAAGTACACCGTTCCCTTATCACTTCAAGATCTCTTTACTTATTACTAATTATGTCTCTGAGGTGAGGATGGGAAACAGTACCAAGGAGATGTTGATCTTGTACTGTCTAGTTATCAGTGAAGCCATAAATCAAGTCTACCGCAAATATGGCAACAATTAAGCATTGCTGCTCATAAATGTTTCAGCATTGCCAGGTAGCTCAGTGTCCAGCAAAATAAGTAGCCATGAATGCCCTGCCCCCAGTTGTTACTGAGACCTAGTTTCTCGTGTGAAAAAATGATAGAACAAGACATTTGCTTCTGGTTTCATTTAACTATTGGTTAATAGTCATGACACAATTATTGCAGTAATAGCTTCTTCAACTCAAATCAACTCAACAGTCAAAACCAATAACCTTTGCGGTGATACTTTTCTTTGAGGATAGAAAAAAATACAATTGCTTGGTTAATCGGATATTTTCAGTATGCCTCGGTGACGTACTTCTGCTCACCTACAACGTGCTTGTTCCCGTTTAATTTTCAATCTGCAGTCCATTGTATGCATTATGAATGCTTTCAGCATTTGTAATTCCAGGAGGAACATAGGCTGGGAAGGGCTTTTCAAACGTGCAGCCTCAGTTAGTTGGCAGTAAAGATAAAAATCCACCCTTTTGTCTACAGAGTAGATGGCAAATGTGGTCATCAGTTAAACATGAAATTCTCTTGTCTTTTCTCAAGGCATGAATGGCCCTATACTTTGTGAACTGGGAGAACTCCTCTCAGAGGAGTGCATAGCACCTCTTGTAACATAAATGGGAAAACCTATTCCTGTGTGCCTTCTGCTTCAAACTGCACTAGAGGTCCATGCAAGGGCACCTCCATGGTCACCTTGAGAGTATTACCTTTGTGTTTTCAGTGTACAGTCACTGAGAAACCTGTCACAGGGTGGAATACAGTTCTTGAGTGTCCAGCTCATATCATGGGAGACTTGTAATGGGGATACAGGCAGAGGCAAGGATTTAGAAAAGAACAATATGACATGGAAAAAAGAAGCATTCCCTCTTTACATCTTTAAGAGAAGTTACTATGTTGTGAAACACCGATGTATCTGTCTCACATCAAAAAGAGCTCTCTGTATCCATGGATTGTAATTACCTTCTTGGAAGGGTTGGTATGTTAGAGCATGTGTTAGCCTGCAAGAAAATCCAGTGACTCTTAAATTACTATTTCAGTCAAGGTCTTGCAGTTTTCTCACTGATGTTTCATTAAAAAAAAATGTGCTTGAATCCTTTCTTCAGAGGGGAAAGGGGAGGTGGAAAGGCTTCACATTGTTTCTGAAGATCAACTTTGAAAGATATTGGAAGATTAACCTTTCTCTGGCCAGTCAGAAATGCACGTGCTCTCCATTAGTAGCTGAATACAATTCCAGACAGAATAGATTTAGAATTGAGAATGTTTTGGGGGTTGAAAGAAGATCCTGTAAATTCCCATGACTGATACTGTCTTTCAAAGTTTATCTTAATACAACTACTGGCTTATCATTTCCTTTCACTTTTAGTATAATGCAACAGAACTAAGTCTTTTTAAAACTTTGATTCTGGGCAACAGGCTGAGCTTTAAAAAGTCACAAATGTTACTTCAGTATCCTGGTTTTGTTCTCATTTGGTTACATTCAGGCTCTTAAGTCACAAATGTCACCGTTTCAGAGTTTTGGTATTGTTATCTTTGGTATACGTTCAGAATTGGAACATCTTTTAATTGTATTTAACCGCACTTCAGTGTATCTGTGAGCATGTGTTCAAGAAAGCCCATTGTCCAAACCACAAGTGATGCTGCAAGTAAAGACAAGAGGTGCTTTACAAAACTGTAGGTCACTTTGAGCTGGAACGGTAAAGTGTGTGTGCTCAGCATTAGCAAACCTGTGCAAACGTTTGGGGCTGCAAACATTTGGGAAGTGTATTTAGGTTCAAGGTGCACAGCAAAACACAGGATGTGCATTGTCTGTTGTATTCTCTGTGTATAAATTTCATGTAGTCAGCTGTAAATGAGCTATTCATCACTCAGATGAATAAATAGAAATACTTCCAAAATGCATAAAATATGCATAACTCTGGTTAAACAGAGGTGTAGGAATTTTTTGCTTTTTAACATTCAACCACTTTAATTGTTATATAAAAATCCTGTAAGAATTAGGACCCTATATTTCTGAGGGGGGGGCAGGGTAAGGGAGGCAGTGTGTGTGTAAATACATAAATGGACAACCTGTGAATTTGACTTTTGTTAGGAGAGGTGTTATAGTAAAATTGCAAGAAGGAAGTACTTGAGTTGGGATTGGGGAACCATCCTCTGCAGATTGTGTGCAGGTTATGGAGGAATTGGCTAGAAAAAGCAGTTGTAGAGACATGGGTGTGGAAGGATGTGGTTGTAAATCAGTGTGCCCTGCAGAGGCAAATGACATTTTAGTTTTCTGCTGATGTCAGAGGTGCAAGTTGGGAAATGATAGCTTTTTCTTTTAAAAATGGTTACTACAGAAGAGTGAAGGGGTCTAGTTCTCTCCAGCCTGTATTCATTGCAGTTAGTTACACCAGTGCAAGCTGAGTGAAAAGATGTGCTTTTGTGATTCAGTACCATTTTTTCCACGCTTGTTTAAGTGAGCACACCAGTGAGTCTCTGGTCCAGCAACTATAAAACCCATACAACGTTCAAAGTGCAAACACAGGTCTGTATGACAAGCATAATGTCCCTTTTCAATGGTGCTCATTACATCTGTTTCGCAGGAGCAGCCTGCCTGTTTGCCGCATACCTGATCTTGCCATTTTCCAGGTGTTTCATATCAGCGTTTTACAACAAAAATAGTGAGGAACTGGTCATTGCTCTAGGATATTCTTGGAGAAGGGTGGGGTCTTTTTCATTTAGCCTCTGCATCCATTCCGGCATACACAAAAATGGTAACTTGTACTGGTGAAAACAAACTACCAAATGCAAGAAATACTTGGGTCGTGCAAATATTTGTACCGTAGACACACAGTGTCCTCTATGTCTGGGTCAGAGTGAGGCCGATACCCTGGCAGCTGCGTATAATGAAGTATTTTTCTGATTTTGATGAGTACTTTTTCCCCTATTGATTTTTTTTTTTTTTTTTTTTTTTAAAAACAAATAAAAATAAATCCACCATTTTTTCAGGGGAACCCAGCGCACCCAAACTGGAAGGTCAGATGGGCGAAGATGGAAACTCCATTAAAGTGAATGTTATCAAGCAGGATGATGGTGGCTCCCCAATTAGGCATTATCTGATCAAATACAAAGCTGTAAGTATGATTGACGCTCAAGCCTGATTTGTATTTAGCCTGTTCAGTACTCCGGCTTCACTATGTAGGCAGACAACCCTGAACCTAAGATCTTGTAGATAGGCCAGTACAGAAATACACGCTAAGCAGCTGTGGTGGAAGTATATGGGGTATGAGACATGACATGCACACAAGCAACATACAAAAATCTTTGTCTCATTTTCTTTCCGTTCACTTTGACTACGAAAGATCATTTCTCCATGCTGCCTTATGTAGAGTGGTGAGCATATGGTAATTATGTGCATTTAGTACTATTTCATTTCATATACTTCTGAGATGGGATTGCCAGCAACAACTCAAATAGCTGGGGACCAGAGGTTCATAGTGTAGAGCATTGCCCACCTTCAGACATGTATCTAACCATAACTTTCTGTTGGTCATTGAAACTGCCATATTTGATTGAGTAATGGGTGCTTCAGTACCAAATTATTCTGCAGATTGTTGAATAAGACATTCAATGTCATCAGTATAGACACAGATAAAGTGAGAGATGCTATTGGAAGCAGTTCTCCTTCAGGCCTAACTTAATCAGCTCTCATTGTAGATTTCCCACGACTGCAGAATGCATGATTCTCTGAGCAAAACATCTAGCCCTAGTCTTGGGAAAGAATGTCGATGTGATAAGCAGCTAGTATTGTAAGCTGAACGTGGCCCTTGTTTTATGTTAGGTGGTATTTGATGGGGTTTTTTTCTACAAAAGAGCACCCAGTCAGAGAGATTGCTTAGCACATTCTTGAGGAATAGGACCTGGAGAGAGTGTCAGTGAGAACATGACGCTCTTCAAGGCTGCAGAAAGAATTGCCAGAAGTTATTGAGCCTTTTTTCTGCCGTCTGCACACTTTCTCAGGTGTAATACGCTTGAGGGCTGTTCAGCTGTACCAGTGTGTTTGAGCTGAAATACGGAAGCTTTCCAGCTATGAAGAAAGCAGGACACTTTCTCAGTGACTGAGTCTGGCAGATGTGGTGCTGAACTAATTCCATATCGGCTATTAGTAATCTTTTCTTTAGATGCTACAAAAGAGCAATCCTTAGAGTCAAGTCACAGAGCAAACTTTGCACTGCAGTCTAGAAATCCCAAGAGTATTCATTACCACCATCATTTTGTGCATTTTAGTTTACTTAGACCTTCTTAGAATGGGGAGAGTCTTTGTAATGTCAAAAGGACAATCTAGTATCACAGAACCATAAATTCCATCAGAGACAGAAAAGGCTGTTAGCACACTCCAGTCCCAGAAAACTGCCTAAGACTGTCTCAAGGTACCTTGGCAGTGGGTTTTTCAAATTCACCTGGGTGAAATGTACATCTGGATTCCCTGAAACTGGAGTAGGAATTATCAAAGTTACTAGCTGTATGCACCTTTTAAAATCTCTCTTAAATGATGCAGAATAGAATGGTAGTGGTAAGCTAGGCTGGACCCATGTGAAGAGGTAAATCTCTGTCTCTCAGATGATTTAGATTTGACATACTAAGGCATGAAAGAATAGTCTTAAAGTGCCATGAAGGGCAGACATACAGAAGTTGCTGCGTTTCCCCTCTGAAATGAAAGTAATCTAGTGACATGGCAAAGATGAAGGGAAGAACTGAGGGATTTTCTTCAGGTGTGGTAGTACTGTAGAAAACAGGATTCAGAGCAGGAAAGGAGCTCCCTCGGTATCTCTTGTCTTTTCCACTTAGAGCCAACAGCGCATGATGTTTTGCACCCTGAATTAGCTGAGGAGCATGTGCTTGTGTAGAAACCTCCCCACTTTTCCAGTTGTTAGTTAGCCATTACAGTGTTCTCAAAGCTGGCTACTAATGTTGTGCTGTGTGTTTTGCATCCCTGCCTGTCATCTCACTGCTCTACAGAAGCATTCCTCAGAATGGAAACCAGAGATCAGACTTCCATCTGGCAGTGACCATGTCATGCTGAAGTCCCTGGACTGGAATGCGGAGTATGAAGTTTATGTGATAGCTGAAAACCAGCAAGGGAAGTCCAAACCAGCTCACTATGCTTTCCGAACTTCTGCTCAGCCTACTGTCATCCCAGGTACAGCAGTCATAAGCTTTACCATTGTTTTCTGCTTCTAATTAATGCAACAGTGCTGCATCCTTTAATGTGCCTGAGTAACCCTGACAACTTGCTTGCTTAAAGCCATTATCACAATTGGTTACCCATCCAAAGCTTAGTTTTTGCCATGTACATACCTGTACTATAGTCTGTGTTACAGTATGTACAGCATTAGCAGTACACTGTTAGGAATGCTACATGACAAACCGTCGTCTGACTGTTTACAGGGAATGTTGGCTTTTTGTATCAGGGTAACAGGATTGTCAGACGAGAAAAAAAGTGGATAGAAAATGCTTTCTGAAACCGGAAAGCAGGATTCCTATTTTAAACAAAAGCAAAAGAGACCATTCAGATCTCTGGGATGATGCTTTTCACAATGCAGATTTCCCTTCCAAATCTGCTTTGGGCTTGCTTACTGCTTGTTTGTCCATCCAGCTCAGCCTTTGGCATGCATATAAGGAATGCCTTATGCAATAAAGGCATAAGGAGTTTGCTAGTGGTTGGAAAGGGAGTGGGTTAAAATCTTCGTCTGAAGGTTTTTTTATTAAATGAAATGGAGATCAAATTACAGTCACTTTAAAACAGCACTGTTCTAACATTGGGGTAGGGCGTTAGGAAAAGTAACTAAATAGCATTAGAATGCTGCTGGAAACTCTTGTTTCAGACAGACTGTACTTATTAGCGTGCTTAAAAAGTGAGGTAGAGGCACAAATGCTACGAAAAACAAGCAGACCCTATTAGCTGAGATGCTAGGAATTTAGCAGTTCACTGGAAGGTGTTGAAAGGACAGTTAGTATTTCTTTTCTACACAGGTAGTAGTAGTGCACATTAAAAAATGGGGGGGGGGGGCGAACCAAACAAA
>JAVJGG010000082.1:6653699-6701531 GCA_035590195.1 Aviceda cuculoides
CCCCCCCCCCCCCCCCCCCCCCCCCCCCCCCCCCCCCCCCCCCCCCCCCCCCCCCCCCCCCCCCCCCCCCCCCAACCAAACAAACAAAACCTCAAGGATTAAATCGCTGGACTATCTGTAAATTAAAGTTTTGGTGGGTTATATGCAGATGGATGAACTTGAAAGCTGATGAGTCAGTCAAGATAAGTCCTCACTGCACAGCCAGATTTAAGCATATTCATGCCAAGATTGGTGCTGATAGTCTATATTGTATTGGAGGGAGTGATTTGATTTCATTCTGTCTTCTAGATTGTTAACTCAGTCTCATGTTTTTCTTCAGAACAACTAGAGTTTTCTTCAGTCTTTCTCTTGCACTGAGAATTCAATCCTTGCTCTGCTCCCACTGCGCCCACTCTCTTCCTGTCTGAAGGAAACAGTTGAGACCTTGTGCAGTTTGCATGCTGAAACTCCACTTGATTAAGCTAGATAATGTTGTTAAGCATACAAATGAGTGACCTAGTTGGTTGGGGCTTGAAAAATGTGTACGGTAGGGAGGAGGAGAGAAATAGAGCAAAAGAGAGGCTAGGATGTGTGTTTGAACAAGGCTGTAGTTTTGGGTGGAAGGACCCTCAGTAACTCATTAAGCAATTTACTCTGATTCTCATTTTCAGCAGCTCTAATACTTACTAGCCTCACATATTTGAAGGACAACTGTGACTGATGTGGCAGGATAAAGTGAGGGCAATTTGGCAAAGAGTGCCTTAAGGTCAGTTCAGAGCTGAACATTCAAATGGGGTAGGCTGGAAACAGCAGGAAGTGTTTCATTTGCAATGTGATGTATCACCCCAGGGAAAGTTACAAGTACTGATCAATCTTTTTTGTTCCTCCACAGTCCTTTCTGTGCAACCATTGTTGCCTTCCTGTGGTGATACTCACTTTTAGCCTGTGACATGCCCAATTGGGCAACAAAGCTACCTGGGACAGCTGGGATGTCTTGCACAGGTGTATTAGCAAATTTTGAGAATGCTGTAGTCTTTGGAATACACAGTATTCCCTCATACTGTAGTCCCTGGCAATGGGAGGAGCAAGGAGCGCAGATGCTGCTGAGCCCTTTAAATCCAACAGTAACGTGGGCAGGGACCCTCTAAAAAATGGGGGGCGGGGGAACCCCAGTTTGTTAGCACAGATGTAACTTCTTTGGCCTCTCTGAAATTATTCCTCACTTAGTCTGGTGTGAAGCACAGGAGGAGCCAGATTTTAGGCTGCCACTCAAATGTTGTACTTGGAAATGTTGGAAGCACTTTGAAAAGCAGTTGTTTTGGAGTGCAAATTTGCTGCAGGATTGACCCAACAGATGGATGCAGCTGGTTCTTAGAAAGAACGTGCTCTGTTCAGGGGCAAGTAGAGCACTGTGCGGTGAAATGATTACTGCTGGCTATGCTGGATTTGTGACTCTGTTTCTCTAGGTATTTTTCATTTTATAGAGGACTTTGGTTTCTGTTAGGCCTTCCAAGGTGTTTCCAGACCCTTTGGTTCCCTGAGCTGATCCCCAAACTAATAACATTGGAGAAAATATTTCCAGAGGGCAGGCTAGATTTTTCTGACATGCAGTCCACAGGCCTCTACTGAAATGAAGGCAAGTATGACAAATTGCAGTAGAGAAGAGGCTCTGTGTGTTACTTCGCTTTAGTATCTCTTGTTGTTTTTATGGCATTTAGCTTTTAACATTTTGATTTCAAAATGACCTACATAGGAGAAGTCAGAGCCAATGCCTCTAACATGGCAGTGGTCTGCCTGACAGTAATAGCAATTTCCTGCAGACAAAATGTATATTTATTATGTAGAGTCCTTTGTTACCATCATCTGTACAGTGTCCTTAAAGTGGTTGGAAGGATAAGCGTATTATTTTCAATAATAATAATAATAATTGCATTAGAGTAGTTTACAAGCAGCTGGAAGGGTAAATGGAAAAGTCAGTCCTGTATTCTTGAGAATTTCTTGCTTCTCCAGGATTTTAGTCACCTGGATCTATTATCCAAGTCCTTTGCACAACAGGCTTTGGGGGAAAGACTTGGACAGGCAGGTGGATTGTCTGCTACACAAAAGCTTTTCTTTATTGTTTTTTAATATGTAAAAGGCAGTGTTGTCCTTTCAAATACCAGATAACCATTTTCTTGTGTTTCTCACTGAGCCTTCTGTTCCATCGTTTTTAATCTCATTTGCTTGCGAACCCCATAACCCCTGACTTGGACCCTGCTCTGCAGCTTTGGACATTGCTGAGCTTCTGAACCGTCCCTTTTGTCGGTACGAATGTGCTAATGCTCTTCTTTAACCTTTAGCCATTTTAATTTACAAAATTAAATAAACCTTTGATTCTTAAGTTTTCTGTATTTATGACCTAATTTTTTTTATCTATTTTTCTCTCTTTTTCTCTTTCTTTCTTTTTCTTCCTCGTCCTTTCTTCCCTTCCCTCTCCCTTCTTCCCCTTACTCCTTTCCTATGTCTGTCGTCATACATGTCACCTTGGATCTCACGGGGAAACATCCACGCTTGCCACATGCACCAAATTTGTTTTTAAACAACCATATTTTCCCCTCCTGGGAACCATTGTCTGGCACCTGCAGCGACCTTGGGAAGTCCATCAACGTCGTCCTCCTTTGTTTCATTGCTTCTTTCTGCAGTGACTCTGCTTTTGCTCTGTTAGAAACTTAAAATAAAATAAAGCAATATTTGCTTGAAAAGGCCTGGGTCCCACCAGGGCGTGAAAGCAGATAACTTTGCTTCAGAGGATCGTGTCAGTTCATAAAAAAACCAAACACAGAACATTTGAAAAAGAAAAAAAGTTTAATTTGAAAGAGTCAGTATTTTGTAACAAGGAAAAAAGGTTTAAGCCAAGTTTTTTCTCTTTAACATTTTTTTGTTACTTGTAATGAATTTGCCCTTTTTAATGGATGTAAAGAAAGATTTTGTTGTTGTTGTTGTTTGCTTGCTGTTTTTCATCAAAGGAAGGTACAACATTGAGAGCATTTTAAGATACTGCTTTTTACTGATTTCTCTGCACATCCGGTGCTGATCACCACTGTATTGTGCAAAAGGTTTCTAAAGCCCCATCCACAAATCTAAACCCACAGACTATAAAAAGAGAAAGAAGATTTGTCAGAGATGATCCTACTGGTTGTCCAAATGTCTCTATGGGCTTTTGCATGTGGATTCAAATTTATGGCCATTAGGTTTTCCTCATGTGGTGGTCTGAATATAAACATCTTGTGGGAATTACACTGAAGAGATTTCTTTCTTTCTTCTTTATGTGGTTGAATCCCTGTGACTTCATTGGCCCCTTGTGTGCAGTCATGTATCTCATGACCCATAGTGGATCTGGGGCATAATACAGCCCATGAGCATACAAATTTGCAATGGATACTTGTCTAAGATTTTCTGGTTTTCCACTACTGTATTATCAACTTCACAGAGAGATCCCTTTTCTTGCCATTTTAACAGAAAAGATTAGCTTGGATCAAGTTACCTGACCAGCTAAATTATTATTATTACTGATCCTTAATAATATTCCTGGTTAACTGTGCGTGTGACACTACCAAACAGGATTGATCCATGGTGTAAATTGGTGCAATATAATGCATCTTTGTTACCAAGTTCTGTGTGTTGCATTTCGTTGAACAAATTTCAGTTGACTTTTTTCTTTTCTCTTGCTCTTACTTAAAAAAACCCCACACTACAAAAAAACCAACCCTCAACAACAAAAAACCCTGTGCCCCTCATGAATTGCCTTTGTGATGGGAAACCCATTTGGCTATGATACTCCTCTAAAAATGGGCGTGTCTCTCCCTCTAGGTCTCTCTCTCTCTGTGAGTGGGCCTGAGGTTGCCAAGGATGAAATTGTTGACATAGTTGTTGAACTGTCTGTACAGAATGTCTCAAATACTATCAGTTGTCTGAAATGGGATTAATCTTTCTAACAAAATTCTAATACGGACCAACAAAAACCCCTGCCATCAGTCTTGTCTAACTATGCGTTTTATGCTCTGCACATAAGTGTTTATTCAGACCTTGTTCATTATGATTTGTGACCAGCTTTTCTATCTAAATTATAAATGAAAACTTTGTGCAGGTGTTGCACACAAAAGCACGTGGATTTCTTTTAAAGAAACCCTCACCTCCAGTGTTTTAGAATATAGAAAATTTGTTAGATCTTTTAAGCTTACACCTTAGTGTTACTGAAGTACAGCGAGAGCAATCATAATACTAAAAAGTTGTGTGACTTTCCCCTGACTTTATAGCTGACTTTAAGTCCATCTGTAGATCTGGTATCAGCTTGTATTGTGGGTTTCCCCTTATCCACAGGTGGAGGTTACTAGCTGAGGTTGAGCTCTATCTCACCCAACTCATATGTTACTAAAATTATCTTGCCTAAACTATAACTTTACATAGTGTTGCGTGGAGAAGAGAGCAGCACCTCTGGAGGCTGTTGTCCCTATTCAAGTAGAGGTGCCTTAAGGCAGTGGAGATGCATTATTCTCTGAGGGGCCTCCTCTCTGTGGCAAAGCCCAGACAAGTAGATGAGAGATCATTTACATGGCTGAAGTTACTTGAAATGAATCCCGTACCCAATGGCAAACAGAAATCCAATCAACATGGAATATATACAAAAAGAGTCCCCACGTTTGTAAAAATAAGGAGCATAACTGATATTTTTACCACCAGTTTATGCAGATTCATAACATGTCAGATACTAGATATACATCAGATCCTTGAGGTCTGACAGTTAATGCTAGACAAGGTCCCAGGCCTTATTCTTGACGTAAGTAAGATAAAAGTTTGCAGAAAAGCCAGCTCTCTCTTCTGCGCTCAGAGATGAGACATAGATTCAGACCTGGAACCAGAAGCAGTTCAGACACTCAGATTTTCAGCGCACCCATGCAGCCTTGCAAGCACGTGTTCTATGTGAACAAGTCATACCTACAGGAAGGCTGGAACCTCAGCCCTTAGAAAAGATGTTTCTGTGTGTGTGTGTGATGAACTGCAGATCCTTGCAGGATCTCACATGGCCCGTGGGATTCCAGCAGCTGTACCCCAGTTTGTTGTTAAATCTCTACGTATTTTCATAGACATTTGTCAAAGCATTACTTTGGCTGCCTTCATTTTACAGGAAGGCCTTATTTGATGATGTTCTGCTCCACTAGGATCAGGTGCAATTGTTCACACCTCCTAGTGTGAGCAGCCAGTGGCACTGAGGTGTGTGCGTTGCAGTAATGTAGAAGGGTAGCTGTGGCAGAGGTCAGACTGTGGATCAGGTGTTCAGATTTACAGACTTTTTTACTCCTGAAAAGAGGATATTTGTGTGACTCACTCTTTTCTTACAGTTTTTCCTTTTCGTATGCTCATATTCCCCTTTTCATCCTTGGAAAGGGAGTCAGTCTTAGGAAAATAACACAGCTTGAAGCCAGGAGCAGACCACTGAAGCCACACAGTGTTGGTGACAATCTAAAAGGAGTTCAGCAGTAGTTTGGGGAAATATCCATTGCCCTCTTGTCTTGGAAAGAATGCTCCACAGACTTCTGTGTATTTCTGCTACCTAGTAGCTAAGTTGAAAGCAAGCATAAATTGTCGAGCCTAAATCTCTGTGGAAGCAGAAGCTGTTGTCACTTGGAATGGAAGGTTGCTTGCATGTTGCTTTTCTCCACGATAAATTGTGCAGAGTGTCTGAGAAAATGAGGTCTGTAAAATGCGGCACCCCTCGTTTGAAGGATACTTCTAAGTGTTTGCAAATTAAAGCTGTTAGCATCCACTGAGAACAAATAGCTTTTCTCCTGGTTTGTTTTTTTTTTCCTTCTGATGCATGAAATTAATTTTTATTTATTTCGTTCGTTGTTCTTTTTTGCCAAATATTGTAGGACCTTTGAAATGCCTGGAATTATATCTGCTTCTCTCCATTCCCTTTTTGTTTCTTTGTCTGCCTGTGCCTGAACGTTCTTTGCATACTCTAGCTAGGACCCCACTAGAAAGACACATCTGGGTGGTTCTGCTCTCTCTGACAGGACAGATGTCTGTACAGAGTTGCAGGAGGTAAAATTGATGGGTACTTTTATTGTACATTGTAAATTAAGGGTGATTAGAATGGTCAGTCTTGCAGGAAGCTCATTTTCCATTGAAAAAAATAATTTGTAATTAATAAATTCTTCACTTCTTTAGAATTAAGGACTCAAGAAATTTTTTTTAACATTTTTTGTTTACTTATTTAACCTGCAGAAGTGTTATTCGTCTTAGTCCTGAGAATAGCAAAAGGGAATCACTGGAAAGCTGCTCATCAGGTTGAATGTGCTCTGGATCAGGTCAGAAATGTCCACCATCTATTTACACAGTAGCACTCACTGTTGATACACATGTAATCTTGTCCACACAGTGTTAGTAGCTGGTGCTCAACAACCTAACTGTCTATTTATACATTTTTGTACGCTGAATGGTTTTAGGCCCCAGCAAACTCATTGGGGATCTTAAGTATCTGAATATTAGTTTGATTAAATACAATATAAATTTAGCTATAGGATGGACTGAATAGTTCTTAAAGTATTTGTAGATCAATTTAATCAAATGTGCCAATCTGTGAAACTGAATAATGTACTACATGCTTCTGCATTCTGTAACAACAGCAAAATTCCTTTACAAAATATATACAGAAAAAAGAAATGCAGCACCAACAGTCTCCAAGTTCATGGGGTCTTTAAGGATTCTTATATTATTCTTCCTTATTGCTAGTCTCTGAAAGATTCGGAATATCAATTCATGTCATGAATTAAAATTTATAAAACCAGAACTAGTGGAAGAGATTTGAAAGTTACTGAAAATTGCAAGTCTTTCTTGCTAGCCTAGGAAAAAACATTGCAGGCAATTACCTTGGCCCAGTTTCATTGTCTGAAACATAAAATATGAGAATAGCACAAAACCCAAGGGCATTCCTCTGCAGATTTGCCCTTATTCCCCCATCTCCATACTCTTCTTCCTGGCAGCCTTTCCTGTCGTAGCTGCTTGTGCTCGCAAAAAGGCAGTGCAGGAAAGATAATTGTTTGGGAGGGAGGGAGAAACATGGAGGGGAGACTTGTACCTATTCAGTAGCTCTCCTTTGGGTGTTGAGAGGGAAAAGAGGTATTTTGTAGCTATCATAGCAGAAATTGGATCCTTGGGAACAGTAGCGCTTGGTGGTTTTTATAACTTTGTGCAGTGGGCTCCAAAATTTCAGGGCCAGTCAGTCTACTACCAGGGTAGAGCAGTTCTTGTGGACTGCTGTCCTGCAGCACTTCATGTTGAAGTTTTGTTGACAGCACAGTCACTCAATGGAACTTGGGTGCTCTTTGCAATTTTGTGGATCAGCTGCAGATCATTTTCTGTGGCTGCAAGACCACAGCAGTCTGGGTTAGAACTGCATCTTCATGCTAATTAAACTTCTGAGGAAACTCAAAATTACTTTGTAGCTATATAGGAGCCCTCCCAGTGTAGCAGTATAAATAGTTTATGCCCTTGCTTCCTAAACATAAAAGAGGACCCTGAGATAGAGAGGAAGGATAGCGGGGCACATCTTTGCTGTGAACTGTTGGTTATATTGGCTTCAGCAAACCTCTAGTAGTTGTAGTGGCTGAAGCTTTACTGTTTCAGGGGTGCCTGGGGTCACAGAGAAAATCAAGGGCAGAAGAGAGAACTGATGCTAGGTTTGAATTTCTTTATCTGTTGTGTTAGTCATAAAACCATCCTTTCTCTATTATAGCTGATCTTTTCTAATCTTTCATGTGAGAAAAGCCTTGCAGGTTATTTGATAATGTGCCTGTGGTTTGGACAAGTTTCATAAAACCTGGGATACCTGCAACAGTTTTCACATTTTCTGTCTGTGAACATTTAGATTTTTGTTCATGTTACGTTTGTAAGTGTTTTCAGTGCCTCACAAGAAGCTGATGGAAGCTACGTAAAAGCAAAATTTAGGCAGGCTGTAGATCAAATAATGGAGCCATCACTGGGCCTTTGAGTAGAAGTCAGGCACTTTCTCCATCGTACACATTGCAATTGGCAAGATCAGTCATTTTGTGGGGCCTGGTGCTTGCTGGGTTTTTTTTTTTGCAGAGCAGAGCGTCTGCTGTCCCAGTGGATCCTAGTGCTTGCCAAGGGCTATTGGAGAACTCATACTCTGCTTCCCAAGCACTAGTCACAGAAATGCACAGACGTGCACACACAAACATGTGAGAACCCACCACTGTCATCTTCAGTGGAATGGCAAACGTTGCTTGGAACAGGAACCATCTTTTTTCTTTCATTTTTGCTTTCTGTTACTCATCCTAAATAGAGAGGTAAGTATTCAGACAGGCTTTTCTGCAGTAGTGCTAAATAATCTATATAAAGTCCCTGTTTAGAAAATAAAGCAGATTTCTATTCAGCCAAGTTGGGTGGAGAAAGATATGACATTCTGCTCTCATTTGGGGATTTCTGTTAAAATTTCATATGTTATTCCTAGCCTAAGCTCGTCCACCTTCTGTGTCCAGCTTTCGAATCTTGTATCTTTGCTCAAATAAAGTGCCTTTATTGTATATACTATTTTGCTCCATATATAGGACTACAATGACCTAGTTCATACCTCCACATTTCTTTTTTGAAGTTATATTGACTGAGTTTCCAAAGTAATTTTTTTTTTTAATTCTTCAACCACAATTGTGATATTTCCCTGAATTGTTGTCTTCCTCAGCATCTTTTCTGAACAGCTTTCCCACATTAGTCATACTGATGCCAAAGACAGAGGTATTCTTTCATTTCCAGCTCCTTGTATCCCTGTTTGTGCATGTGCCTTGATATTCCCAGAAGTGAAACAGTAACAGGCTGTCCCAGGATCCCATGGGAATGCCAGAACCTTTTGATCTCCAATGGCGCAGTAAACTGACTTCTGCACGGGGAAGAAATTAGTTCCTTCCTTACTATTCATGTAAAGCAGCTTTCCCAAGTCCAATACCACGTGTAAACACCAAGGGGCTTGAAAACAGCCACTGCTGTAATGCCTGCTGAGGATCCAAAAGCTTTGGATGTTCTCCAGGGGGAGAGGCTGTGGTTGTCCTAACAAATTTGCAGTTTGTGCAGTTCTTCTTGCAGTTCACATGGGTCATGTGCAGTGGTTCACAGACAAGGTGTGGGCAATGCGTAAGGCTATTGATGCTGACAGGTCTTGTAAAAGTTGGTGGGAAGAGGAAGCAAAGAGTAGGACTCTCGTTTGAATGGAATTTTCCAGAAGATGGAAAAATGAGCACACTTCTAGCACATGAGAAAATTCCATCTGTCCCAGAAATATTTTGTCTCACTCCAGGTCTGGTGACTGAGATGAGGTATATTTTGGAGGCACAACAAGGAACTATTTTATTTAATTCACTGTCTGTGATGCTTTCCTTAGTGCACCTTTACTAGCCTGCCAAGGAGCTCATTCCCAGAAAGATGATGTAGATGAGAAGAAAAGTTTCACACATCTTTAGCTTTTTCTCCAGGAGCTGGTGTGAACAGGAATATGTTAATTAAAGAATAATCCACGCAAGAATTCAGAGGGAAAATACATGACCTCCTTGCTCCCTGCATGCATCAGAGAATGATTAATTTAATTATGCAGCTTGCTGCAAGGTGTTGGCAGGGATCTGGCCTGTGGCACAAATGTTTTGCTGAGCATTTAATGGACTTGCGGTGTAAGTGTCACTCAGGTGCCTCAGAGTGACTTTTAGGTACAGTCAAATGCAGAAAGAAACTTTCCTGTTGGAGTCTGGATTCCTTAATACGTATCAGGGTCACAAAATGAAACACCACCTATCTGCCTCTTGCTAAAGATGTTCTGTCTCCTATCTCCAAGTAATAAAATGTGTGGCAGAGGGTATGGCTCTCTGTCTGTGAGCCCTGGAAATGATCTCTCCGTCTGTCAAAGTCAACATAGATCGGGCTGAGGGGAAGGAGGAGCTTTGCTGGGCTTTTCTGCAAAGAAAAGATTCTAAGTGTTTGGGGGTTGTGACATCCAGCAGTAAAAAATGCAGTAGAAGTGAATAGAATCACATCTGAACTGAAAGGAGAAAAACAAAATACTCCTACAGACAATGACAAACATGCTCCTGCTATCTCAGTAAACATCAGTAAGCAGCTCTGTCAGATGTACAGGCCTTTGCTGAGTGCACAGTCCCATAGTGAAAGGCAGATTATGTGATGGTTGAGACTAGCAAGCAGGTTTTGAGTAGTTTGGTACATCTAAATAGGTGCTGAACTGTATGAGCCAACAGCCAAACGCTCTGCCTGCAGATCAGCAGCTTGGGAAGAATTATTCTGAATAAAACATGGGGAACAAAAAGTAGTTTGTGTTCAGGGTATGATAGTAAGAGGCTGGGAAGCTGCAGCTGGCAACTCTTAGGGCTGTGCCTGTTGGTTTTGTGATGACCAAAGGCTTTGACGGGATTAACTGATGCGTTTATCCACTCCCCGTTTCTAAGAAAGTATTCAGCATTTTACATGCAGGTAGAAAGTTAAAGGCACTTCCTCTGAACTTAGTACAATATGGGCAACCCCATGGATTTTCTAGGCCTCCATCACCACCTCTCATCTGCTGTCCTTTTGTCTACTGGAAAAGGCAAGGTATTTTTTTCTATTCTATAGCTGGGGAAACATGGTGGAGATTGGGTGTGGTGTAGCAGGCAGTTGCTGTGACCAGGACAATGTCAACAGAGTGACAGTCTGCTTATCATTACCATTGCTTCCTCAGAAGGCTACTTGGATTGTTGTCTGTACCTAAACCAAAACACTCCTAGAGCATTCACTGATGAGCTCACCTGTCTCTGGATAAGGCATGAAAAACTTACCACTTTCCAGTTCTGGATAGCTGGGTCTTACCTGAGCGACAGGAAGGGTTTTAATTGCTCCTTTTGTTTTTACCACATAAGGGGCTAATCAACGCTGAGGCCCCACAGGTATCACCCAGTATTCTGTGTCCCACCAGCACAAGTCATACTACAGAGTCTAGGCTTGACTTACACTTGTCCTTGTGCCTAGCTGGCAGTGCCAAAGTAACTCTGGACCCTAGACACAGCCTTCATCTTGAGGAAGTGGTGGAGGGCAACGGGAGCCCTTCAGAGTTCCAGCTGGGTATATGCCGCAGTAGACGAGGTTTCTGTAGTCTGCTTTCCAGGCCTTAGCCCGACAGAGGTGGGAAAAGCCCCATTAAGTCCAAGTGAATCTGCCTTTTCAGGTAGAGTGTCCTGCATGTCTTTAGGATAAAGTACTGGTTATAATACAAGGCTGCTCTAGAGGGTGTACTTTCTCTAAGTTTCCCATGCTTGCAACCTAAGCATAGCCAAATTTGAGCCATAACTAGCCCCAACTCACTTTTTAACTACAATGCCTTCTTTTCTTCTCTTTTTGGTCTCTAAAGCCAGCACTAGCCCTACATCAGGCCTTGGGACTGCTGCCATCGTAGGCATTCTCATTGTTATCTTTGTGCTACTCCTGGTGGCTGTCGATGTCACCTGCTACTTCCTGAACAAGTGTGGCCTGCTGATGTGCATTGCTGTTAACTTATGTGGGAAATCTGGCCCAGGAGCCAAGGGCAAAGACATGGAGGAGGGCAAAGCCGCCTTCTCGTGAGTACTGTCATCGCTTACATTGCTCCTTCTGTTGATCAGTGTGTCCCTTCAGCAACTCTGGAAAAGAAACTGGTTTAGGGCATTCTGGGTTGCTCAACACTGATGGGAGGGTCCTGAAAAGATCTGGGGCCATACTCATTCTGCTTTATATTTCCAGGAAGGGGTTTCTTCAGCCGTTTCTCTGTTTTTGTCCTATTCCTGTTAGTAGCTGTCAAATGGCTGGCCCAAATGCTGGACATCATGGTGCTCTTCTGTGCTGTAGGCAATAACTGGAAGGGGAAGTGACAAAAATAAGTAGTCTGCTGTTTAGTCTAGTCTGTTTCTGTCATTCACTATTGATAATTGCAGCATGTCTTTGTAGGAGGATACCTAGTGTGAATGGGAACCAATCTCTGTGCAATTCCTTTGTTACAGGAAAGATGAGTCCAAGGAGCCTATTGTGGAGGTGCGGACTGAAGAGGAGCGGACCCCCAACCACGATGGGGGAAAACACACAGAGCCCAATGAGACCACCCCACTGACGGAGCCAGAGTATGTTGACATTAGTCAATCTTAGCACAGGGTCAACAGGTTGCCCTCAGTTGCCTTAATCCCTGATCTCTCATGCCCGTGACTTAGGGCAGGAAGAGAGGAAAAAAGGTAAAATCGCCACCTTCCCTTTGTGATATACCAGTGAGGAAATGCCTCCTCTCTTCCTCAAGGTTCAGTGGCTCCTATTTCCAGCACTGGAAGGGAAAGGGTAGTAAAGCAATCTTTCTTGAAAGGCCTGTCTCTGCCAGGTTCTATCCGGTGTGTAGATCAGGCACCTGTCCAGGTTCACTGCAAAGGATCCAGAGCAAAAGCAGCCCCCATCTAGCACCAGCTCCTGCTTGAGCTCTGCCCTAGCACAGTGCTGGGCGAGTGCTTGAACGCCACATGGTGAAAGCAGTCCTCTCTACTGATAGTAGCAGAGTAGTTACGCTCTGGGTGTTGGGGAGGCATGGCAAGTCTGATTATTCTGCGAGAGGGCTGGGAGCTACCTACAAGCTTTGTTTGTATTGGAGAACTTGTTCGGGGCCTGAGTCTGTGAATCCACACTAGCTGGGATTGGCAAGGTTTTAAGTATTGCCCACTGTCTACATTAAGCTCTTTCTTAGACTGTTGCAGTTCTAGTGTCCTCTGAGTACTTCTCCATAGCTTCTGGAGTAGTAATAGGAGGAATTTGCTTTAGGAAGCTGCTGAAATGCTTGTTAATATTTGGGTCAGGTTTGGAACTGATGGCACAAGTTGGGTTCCTTTCCTTCAGCAGAGTCATCGCAGTGGTGAGGTGGTCAGGCTCTTCCACCCGCATACTGCTCACCTCCTTTGATTAAGTTAGCAGTGGGACCCACTGGTAAAAAGGCTCTGCTGGAGGTCTCTGTGAGGTGAGAGGAGAAAGGAAGCTATGTCCACAAGCACCACTGAAATGTGGATGCGCAGCAGTGAGGAATAGCTGGGATTTATATTGTCCTGATTTTCTTAGCTAGTCTTACCAGAATTTTAACTCAATTATCCTCCTCTATGAAGGTTTTCTTTGTTAATAAGCCTGATGTGGTGTTCTCAGGCATACTGGCTTCTCATGGAATAAACCGTTTCTTTTTCCAGCCTCACATCCATGTACTTGTTAAGGCAACCAGTGCTATATCACGGCTACTAAAGCGTAGTTACACTGTCAGACATTGTCCTAAAGCAAACCTCGTTCCAGCTAACACGACAGGCTGGAATCTGGTCAAAAGGGCTGGAAACATCACCTCAAAGCTGCACATATGTACACGTATGTACATATATATGCATTACATGTGCGTATGAGAAAAAGGATTGTATTCTGTGTGGTTTGATGAAGGCCTTAGACTTGCAGGCAAAAGGACAGGGCCAAGATGAAGGACTGGATTCAGGGGTCCTACACTGGGACCTTGTTGCGTGGTGACAGGTGGCACAGGGCTGCAAGCTCAGGGAATTGGTGGAAAGCTTCCTTGTGAGGTTAGGTGGAAGAGGCTGGGAGGAAAGTTAGGCTAAAAGAGAAGAGTCTCTGCAAGTTGACGGGGTTATGTTTGGCTAAGACTTGAACCAAAATCTGCGTGAACAAGCCATTCCTGAAGGTCGTGTCCTCTTTGCTCTTTTTCTCTTCCTAGCTATTTTTCAGTTGTCCCAGCCAGCCCTTGCTACCCTTTGCACATTTGACCTCTGAAAGGTTTCTGCTTCTCCGAGTACCTCTCCATGTTCTGTGTGTGTTGTAACCGCGTGCCATGCTGCTGCTGCACCACCCACTTGCCTTCTCACTCTTACACTCTACTCCCCTTTCCCCTGCTGTCATTTGTGGGCTTCATTGTCTCTATTTCTCTTCTACTCCTGTCCTCTTCACAGGCATCCCGCTGATACTGCAGCTACTGTTGAGGACATGCTGCCTTCTGTAACAACGGGCACCACTAACTCTGACACTATCACTGAAACCTTTGCCACTGCTCAGAACAGCCCCACCAGCGAGACCACTACGCTGACCTCCAGTATTGCCCTGCCAGCCACAGCCATTCCTGAGTCAAACTCCATGTCGACTGGCCAGGCTACTCCAGCCAAAGGGGCAGCCACCTCAGTCTCTTCACCACCACCCTCCTCCACCCCCAAAGTGGCCCCCCTTGTTGATCTCAGCGATACCCCAAGCTCTACTCTGGCTACTAATAATTTGTCTTCAAGTGTCCTGTCTAACCAAGGTGCAGTGCTCAGCCCCAGCACTGTTGCTAATGTGGCTGAGACCTCCAAAGTGGCAGCTGGTAACAAGCCAGCTGCCGCAAGCCCTGCAAACCTCACTAGCCCTCCAGCTCCATCTGAGCCCAAGCAGGAGGTCTCAAGCACGAAGAGCCCTGAAAAGGAATCTGTGCAGCCCAGTACAGCGAAGACCCCAACAGAGACAACCAAGAACCCGAGCAATCTGAAGAGTGAGGCTGCTTCAGGCAGCACCACAAACCCCTCCCAGAATGAGGACTTTAAAATGGACGAAGGGACCTTCAAGACACCAGACATTGATCTTGCAAAGGATGTTTTTGCAGCTCTTGGCACTACTACTCCTGCCAGTGTGACTAGCGGGCAAGCTCGTGAGCTTGCTTCTTCCACTGCAGACAGCTCTGTACCTGCTGCACCTGCAAAGACCGAGTATGGCTACCTTTAATCTTCTGTTGGTTGTGTGCTATGTCTCTTGTGCACTGGTGCTTGTGCTGTGTTCTTGTTGGGTGTTCTCTTAACTAATCTCATTGTTTCCTTAGCAAACTAACTCACCTGTGAACCAACTAAACAGGGCTTGGCTTTCAAGGTCCAGCAGGAAAGCAGGAATAGGCTGTGCCAGGGAAGCAGAGAAAAGACAAACCCAGGAATTTACCATAAATGTGTTCTTCTTTAGACTTTTATGCAGCTTTGTCTATCGTAGATTATTCTTTTATGAAGGAGATCAGAAGCAGTTCAGTTTGGTGCAAAGGAAGTGCTGTCCTCAGAGGTGCCAAGTTCCTGCAGTTCATTGAGCACAGCCACCCAAATTCAATGTCCTAACAGATCAGTGGAGCGCTTCAGAACTTATTTCAGTATCAGGTGGGGCAGAAGCTAGTGCCATGTGAAACTGTGAAAGCATGGTACCTCTGGATTTGTCCCTAAACTGGCAAAAGGATAAGGCAATGTGATCCTGTTTGAGAGAGAGGGAGCAGTCACAGCACAGTTGGGTCAGGGTAACTTGGCAGTGTGTTGTCATGGTATATTAGAGATGAGTCTTCATCTACTGTACCAGGTCTCCTCTTTACCCAGCTGATTTACTCAGCAAGCCCCTAGGCAGGACAACTCTAGGGGTCTTTTGGAGCCTTATGCTGTCTGGACAGGATCCACTTTCCCCAGCTGAGGCGAGTCTGCACCTTGTACTTGGCAGGAGATGCTGTAACTGGAGACTGAAAGCAGCATGAAGTCCTCACCTGGGTAACTGGGGGGAGGGTCCCTGTCAGTTGTGCAGATGTTGGACAAGAACGCTCTTGCTGTGTCATTTTGGATGGCAGTTGCTGACAGAGCCATGAGCACAGGAAGCCTGGAAAATGCTGATTGCAAATGGATAAGCCACCCTTCAGGGGACAAGTACTAAGGTCTCTGTTCCTTCTGGCTTCCTATTTGGACACCATGTGTTGATAGAGGCAGGATGAAATAGAAGGAGTATCTTGTCTTTCCTGCCTGAGCAGAGCCTGTGCTTTACCACGAGAAACAATCCTGAAAAAGCAGCTCAGATTTGTTGTGGGAGCAGCTCCCAAAACCAAAAGCCTGAGTTCACGCTGCATCTTTAGCTTTTGCGGAGGAAAGTGTATTGAGGACACTGGGCTCTGCACTATCAGCTAGGTTGCTGCCAAGAATCTAAGCAGCTGTTGTAGAGCTGGGTTTACAACTCACTCAGATAAATCTAGGCTATGCTTTAGCAACCACACTGGAGACATACCCTAAGTCACAGCTTTGGTTCAAATTTTTTCCATCCTCAGGTCTCCAGGAAAATTACCTCATTCTGGAAGCTTTGTATTTAATCCAAAATAAAGCATCAGCCTTGATCGTTGGCTTTGACACTATGATTGCAATGTATATTAGCACTCACAAAAGAAAAGTCAGTCAGACACTCTAGGACCAGGAACCAGGCTCTTTTCCAGATCTGAGTGAAAACCTAGGCTGTTTTACTGTATTATTCAGGTGCCTTTACATCTTATGGCTCTGGTCTCCCTACCTCCGTGCCGTGCTCCCATCCTTCCCTAAGTCAGGAGACATTCCTGCCGTGTGACTGTTCCACAGCACTGCCTTGTGCCCCACACTGCTATGGAGCATCTGGCCCTTCCTGGAAAGCCTGGGTGGCACAGCAGATGGACTAGGGATGGAGGGAAGCAGGGAGCCTTGATGGGTGCAGCTCTGCTGCTCCCAAGCAGAGAAATCCATGCTCACTTCAGTTCACTGCGCCTAAAGCCACTGCCCTGTCATGCAGGGTGCTACAGAGCAACAAACAGAATAAAGAATTGTGATCTGGTACTGAGCTGAAAGGAGGCAGGAAATGGTTTGCCCATAGTACAGAAACATTTCAACTGAATTAATGCAACTTGGCCGGTGTCATGTAAGTGAGTTCCGGGTATGGTGGAATGCAGAGCTGTGTTCTTTCTGCCAATCCAGCCACCTTCTTCTACCTGTGCTGCTCATCTGCTTCCTGTGGCGCAAATCAGTATTGCAACCATAGGCTTAGATTCATCTCACCTGCTCGTCGGGGTGAATTAAGATTGCAGTCATCTTGAACTAACTTCGTGGGTAGTGGGCTGGAACAGGCGCTTCTTCAGGGAGGCCACCAGATGCGCCTTGTGTGGCACTTTTCATGGCTATGAGGAGAGTGCTGGACAAACAGACTTCTTTGATTCTTCATTAAAGTGCCAAAACACAGGCTGATGAATCTAAGCATTAGCCTGTGAAGATCTTGACCTCCTTTACACTTGTGAAAATGTGTTTGACAAAATTCCCTTCTCTGTTTCCCTTCCTGCAACATACTGGGAAATTCTGGGACTGAATAGGAAGAATACAGGAAGAATTCTGTCTTCCTGTAGGGAAAAAGATTTTCTGCTAAAATGGCAGTCTCTCTTAATAGGACATTTGGGTGATGTAAATGAGTGATGATAAAATCAAATTCCTTTGCAACCGTGTGAGTTTTCCCCTTTGCTCCTTTTTGCACACCACGACACACCTTGCACCTCTGCTGCAGCCTGAGACCTCATCCTATTAGTATGGTAACTCAGGGCAGGAGGAAAATTTTCACTAGAGCTAAATGAAGCTGGGGTGGGGGGTGTGTTTGGTTTTACTTAATTCTGCATCTGGAAATGCTCATTTTACTCTAGCAAGGCAATGTATTTGCTTGTTTCCAGAAACATTCTTTCCTTATCACTAATTCATCAATAGACAGTCTATATTTCTCTGCTTCTAAACTGTGCCATTTTGGTGATTCTTCTTCAGGAAAATCCCAGTAGAAGACAATTCTGAAGTGCAAGCAACAGAAACTAAGACACCTCCAGCAGAAGTCAAGACGGTCCCCAATGAAGCCACACAAACAAATGAAAATGAGAGCAAAGCATGATCAGCGACAGATGAAAGCAAATGACAGAACAACTTCACCCAAACATTTAAAACACAAAACACAACACACATCTCATTCCTCTAGTGTCTGTTGCCTTTTTTAAAAAAAACAAAAACAAACAAAAAAACCAAACAAAACAGAAGATGCATAAATAGGGGGAGGAGGGGAATCTCTCTTTTTCTTTTCTTTTCTTTTTTTTTTTTTAAAGATTTCTAGAAAGGTTCTATTTGTTGTGCACTTGCTTTTAAAAAGTAATACATTTTAAAAACAGGGTTAAACCCATAACCAAATCAGGGCTTAACTGACCCTGTGTATATTCAAATAAGCAAAATTGCAAATACCATTTGCAATGTGGTTGGGAAGCTCAAAATCAACTAGTCCTAGACAAAAAAAAAAAAAACAACAAAACAAAAACCAAAAACAAACAAACAAAAAAACCCTGTTCTTTCCTTCGTTAGTATAGCAGATATAACCACTGTACTACTTGGTACAGCTGGTACTTAGTGAACAAAGTCCACAATTTATTTTTATACTTTTCAGTCGAGTTTGAAATATGTAAAGCCTCATAAATAAGTTATAATTTCTGTTCACCTTGTATTTGTTCAGTATGCAAAGTGTCTTGAGCTCTTTGTGACTGAATTCTGTTTTCCACGTTAGACATTTATTTGGGGTTTATTGTTATCTTTTTTTAGGAAGAATGCCAAAATTGCAGCTTCGGGGATATATTTCAATTTGCAGTATTCAGACTCTACATTTCTTTAAATTTTATGTTAATTTTTGCCAACTTTTGTTCTTTCCAGTGTTTACAATTGGCAATTTTTTTTTTTAACTTTTGTTGTGTTGAAATGTATTTGTAAAATAGCTGCCTTTTTTTTTTTTTTTTTTTTAAGTAAATACAGTCTATAGATACTAGGTTAGCAGCATGCTTGCTTTGCAAAGGGAGACATTTTAAAACATGGATGTTTACAGTAGTTGTTTCCCCTTCATCTTTTCTTAGTTGTTGTTGTTGTTATTGTTATTATTATTATTATGATTTCTTACTGAAGTAAGAAGAAAAGTAATGCTGGGTTTTGGTTTGGGTTTTTTTGGGTGGGTGGGGGTATTCAAACCAATTGTCACCAATCAAGGTCTTTATCCAGCAATCCACATAAACACACCCTTAACTTGGAATGAGAGAGTTGCTGGTGAGAGTCCTTCTATACTTAAATTTAGTAAGAGTTTAAGTCCCTTGCTGGACCTGGGCCTGACTGCATAAGAGAAATATCATCTCTGCTTTTTTAGGACATTCTCCTCTTTCCTTCATGGAACCTTCCCAGAGCTTTGAGAAGCAGAAGGGAGATTGTAGAGTTAGGGCTGGTCTGGTCTCATCTCAGATGTTTGACTACATCAAGTCCTCCTTAGTATGTCAGTAAATACCATTTCATTTGACCCTAGAAAGGTACTTTAAAAGCAAAGACTTTTTGCACAAGGGTGCTTGGCAGCATGCAAGACACCTCCTGCAAAGCCAGCTGCATGAGCAGTTGGACTAGATGATCATTGAAGATCCCTTCGAACTGAACTTTTCTATTCTATTCTATTCTATTCTATTCTATTCTATTCTATCACATGTATTGAGTTATCCACCTATGCTCTGCAGAATCAGAACCATGAAATCAAGAGCAAGCGCTTGGAAATCAATGCCAAGATTCCCAGTAATTTCACTTGTCTTGGCATAGTGTTGTCAACAGTTGGAAAAGGAGGCTGATGTAGTATGTGTATTATCATGGAGAGGGGGAGCTTATCAATGGCATTTATCATTGTGAGTCATGGAGTAACACTGAGATTTTGAGGGTGAAGAGAAAGGAGGCTTGAGCAGGAGGAATGCAGAGGTATATAGGGGAAGACCAGCCCATTGTATAGAGATGTTCCTTCTGTTGGGTTTTTTTTTCTTTTTTTTTTTTTTTTCCTTTTGGTTTCTTTTTTATTCTACTTTAGATCTGCAAGCTTGTGCACTGTGGGTGCGTGACTATTTTAGTGTGAAATGTGTTTTTTGTCATAGTATTGAAATAATAAAAGCTTCAACATAGTTTGGATGTGGAAGGTGTAGCGATAGTTCAGATTTGAAAAAAGAATATTCAGGAAAAAAAAAGAGAACAACTCTTACAAAGAACAGAAGCCTTTAAATGAAAAATCAAACCGAGCTGACTATGGCATTCCGTTGCGCTAAGGTGATGAACAGAAGGATGACGGGGCATGGGTAGACTGCAGTTGGGCTCAGGTAAATTGAGCCACTTTTATCGGTGTATTCTTCTAAGTATGCAGTCTTTTATAGTAGCGTCACATAATTTCAAACTGTGAAAAATAATAGTCTTGTCATTTGCTTAGGTGTGGGGTTTTTTGCATTTTTTCCTTAGCTCCTGGAATGCAAATGGAGGATGACTGGATACACAGGCATAGACACTCATGCAGTACTATCCCGAGCCAGGATATCAGGGCAGGATGTGTCCTCACTTCAAAGCCTTGTGTCAAATTTGGCCCTTGCATGACCCATCACAGCAGTGTTGGTATAACTATGGGGAAGTTTGGCCCATGGTCCCTAGGATTTTTTTTCTGAGAAATCAATCCATAAAATGCAGCACAAAAAGCTACCATGGTCTGTCTACGGTTGGGGAGAGTCCTTGGGGCAGCAGAGGACTAGTGAGTAGGCAGTGTGTACCTCCATTCCCGTGGATGACCACAAGTATTTGTTTCTCATTTCTGCAACGTTTTTGACTGCTTTTGTCATTTGTGTGGTATACCTCCTAAGTTATAACCCACTGAGAGCTGAGCAGCTGATAGGAAACAAATGTTGCATAATGCTAATGACCAGAAACATGTCCAGTGACACCGGTCAGCACCTGTCGGGTGAAAATTGTGGTAACTATCACCTGGATTGGCATTTCTATCATAAAAGGTGACCAGCTCAAAGCCCTATCCAACACCCAGCTGCATCATTACAAAGTACCCTGCTGACTGCAGTGGGTTTGTGTTGAGATCGATGGAATGAGCACCGTTCCAAGGCAGAAGTGAACCCTGTGATTGCGTGAGCACTGGGGCTGTCCATCCAACTCCTTTTTAATGCCGTCATGACACTTCCCAATACTTGTAGGTTAATTCTGGAGAGTGTTTTTTTACTTGCCCTTAATGAAAAATAATTTGTTTTAATTTAGAAGTACCCCATTTCCAAGATAGCTTAGGCTTCATTGCTTTTATTTAAACCTTTGAAGAGGGACCAACCTGATGCCGTTTACGCTGTATATGTTTATATATGTATCCATACCATACATATATATCTATATGGCAATGCAGACTGATCAGCTTCTAGTTGTGGAGTGATTACATTTCATGCTGTGCCATACGTAAAGATGATAAGATAATAGTGCATCCAGTTGTTCAGCTTTTAGAGTGGAGTTTTATTTTCACACTTTTCTATGGAGCCTTCAGACCCCAGATTTTCACACTAGGCTGTTTGATAGTTGTTCTCAGACCCTCCATTGACATCCTTACCCAGCATTCCCTACTTTTGGGGGCCTTCTATCTTGTTAAAAAACAAAAAAAACTTTTTACCAAGTGAAACATCGATTCCACCTTTATTCCCATTCTCACTGGTGTAAATACTGATACTAACTGAGGATTTTGACTTTGCATTCTGTCAGAATACTGTGTTCAAATAAAAATTACAAAAAAAAGCTCATGCCTACAGTCTGCCCTTCTTTAGATGCTCTGCTAGGTCCTGTGTCCAGACATGGATTCCCAGGGCTGTATTTGCGCGTGAGCTTAACGTGAAGCCAGCAGTCCCCTTGTGGCGCGCCCACAGCACGAGTTAAGCATCTGTCTGAGGCTCAGGGCTGTAGGCAAACAGGCAGTGCAACTGTCTGCACAGTGATGTTAGTGAAGTAGTCATGCTGCATGCTCTAAGCTGGTACATCTCTGAACAGTGGCAGTGGGCTACTGCAGTGCCTTTTGAAACTTCAAATGTGCAGAAGGAACACCTGCCAGCACGTGATTCCACAGACAGTCTCTTCCAAAGTGCTGAGTGTCGCAAAGAGGAGTATTTTTAAAGTTTGTTTCTCTATCCCACTGTAGCTAATTTCATTGGGATCACTAAACACACAAATGCAGTTTCACGTCTGCTGTGAAATGGGGACAGCTGCATTTCCCATAAAAAGGCGCTCCTGTGTTCACTGGCTGTGAAAGTTGTGTGCGTGTGTGTGCATGTGAGTGTTGGCTTTAAAAGGTGTCCTTAACCCATCCTGAATTGGGTGCCTGAACTTAATTAATGTGGGATGAATCTAATTTAATTCTGTCCTAAGCATGGATCTCCCAGGACACAGAAGGAGAAATGAGAGCCCTGGTAGGTATCAATAGCTGAGTGCCAGAACTGTTCACAGAAAAAGAAGAAAGTAAATGGATTGTGCTAAAGTACTTGTTATCGCAAGAGAATACCATTCTCCTGTCTGCTTCCTCTCCAGTGCTTTGCCCTCTGTTCTTGACTGCTGTTCACACTGTGGTTTGTAGGAAGACAGTATTTCAGCAAAGCTGTTGTGATCGGCCCCATATGTCTTTGGTACTACTGCTTTAGAAAAAGCTGTCCCAGGAAAAGGGACAGGAGAAATGCACAGGAAACAATCCATCTTCTTGGTGGGTTCTTTCATTGCTGCAGAATTCCTTTTGAACTTGGGTTCCAGATTCATGCTCTCAGCTCTGTTATAGCTGTCATTTTTCTTTCATTGGAGTTCCTGACCTCTCCCTCCTGACTCTTTCTTTTACACAGGTTGCAGAGTTTTCCCAGCCTGCTTTGTTCTTGTGAAGAGTTCCTCCTTATTCCAGTCGGGGGCATACAGCAGGCAAAATGGTCCTATATTCAGATAGCGATTTCTGCTTTGTTATGCTGCATGTCTGCAATACCGCATTTTTTATGAGAACCCACCATGAACAATGGAGAGTGGACGGATGTGGTACAATGTCAGTCCTTGACCAATATGCACATGTGCAATTGTATCAGACAGCTTGCTGCTACAGGAAAGTTGGAAAATCAAGAGATGCTCTGGAAATAGTTGTTTGGGGTTTTTTTTCTCTTTTTTTTTTTTTCCTTTCTCTTTTTTCTAAAATTTTGGCTAAAACCTGCCAAAATGCCAAACTTTATTTAATTTTTCTAGCCTGGGGTTGCACAGGGGTGCCTGTTTACTTTTTCTTGAGAATATCTCCACAAATTCAGGCAAAGCAGACTTTATTTTCACATGGAAGTTTCCCTTTGGCTGAAAAAGAGCTTTTTTCTCCACTACCTAACCATTTGAACAAAAAAATTTCAACTATTTTCAAGTCAGGAAACTTTAATTGGTGAAAGTCACTGATTCCGTTTCAAAGGAAGTCTCTGAGGTTGCCTTTTTCTGTGTTCCTGGCTTTAGCAGCTGCTTCCCTGAATCACACCAATGTCAGCTCTGCCTAGTGCCTGGTAGATGGCCTCTGTTCCCTGGTGTTTGGCTTGTTTCCTGCTGTAGCATCTTAATGAACCGTGAGGAGCTTGGGTAGTCTTTCCTCTTCTCTCAGAGATTAATAGAGGGGCCTGGAGGACTTGGCCTAATTTACTGTTGCTGGAGAGCACATGCCCATGTGTGAAGAGTGATGAGTTTTCTCTCCCTGGAGCTGGGGTTGTGCTCAGTGGCAAACAGAACTAAAAAATTCTTTACTAGACCTTTGTATTTCTTCAGCCGTTCATCAATCTTCAGACCTACCTTTCTTGGTTATTTTAACTTGTTGCTCGCATGAGGCCATGGCACCCAACTGACAATGTCAGCTTGGCTGAGTATGTCCGCTTTGATGGCAGGCTGGGCTGAAAGATAATCCTAAGTGGTGGGGGCTTAAGGGAGGTGGCTGGAGATCTGCTGCAAACAGTTTCTTCTTTCTCTCATCCCTTCTAGACTTTCTAGTTAGTTGGCTTGTCATCAGATATCAGTATATGAATATACATGCACATGCTTTCAGGGCATCATGTTAAGTGCTTCTGTACTGAACTGTATGGAAATACCTAGAGACCTGGTCACCATTTTGGTAAAAGTGCCTCTCCCCTCTGCACATTAGCCAATCAAGCTCTCTACTGTTTGTTGCCAACTGGCAGGAAAATGCTGCACCTAGCACAGCCTCCCAGAGCTCCATGCAGGGAGCATGCACCACAGCAATGCTCTCTGTAAGGGATTAGCAGATCTTACAGCAGAGCTGAGCTGAGAACTTAATTTCATTTGCTGTAATGAAATCTTTGCCTGGCTGCTAACTGAATTCCAACTCTTATTTTCCACAGCTATGTTATTAGGTACATCCTGTGCACAGAGGCTCAGGTCCTCCAGCCTTCTCTTCATGTTTCTCTGGCTCGCTGGTGCAGCTCGTCATCACCTCACTCTGCCGGGGCTGCTGGCGCATCAGAGGCCCTACAGCAGTATAGCACCATGTCTGCTAGCTGCTCTGTAAGTTACTTTATGGAGCATGTGCACAGCATTGGGAGGGAGCGGCGGCTTTCCATGCAGCGCTAGCAAATTACACTTTTCCTTCTGTTGCCCTCCTGCAGAACCTGATGAACAGGAGAATTAAACAATGGATCTGATGGCAGAATGGAACACAACTTCTTGTATGGAGAGAGAAGGGGAAGCTGAATGGGAGGAGCAGAAGTAAAGACCATTTTGATGCAGGTGACTGGCAGTAAAAGCATCTGCCTGCAGAGGTGCTGCATCTTTAAGATGAATCAATCTTTCACTCTCCAGGCTACTGAGCCAGTAGCATATCCCAGAGGCAAGAGAGGAGAGTGCAAAGCTGGGAGCCGAGAGTGCATAGGAGGCTAAACTGCAGCAGCCAGTCCACCTGACGTGAGGGGAGAGACTAAAGGAATAGCGCTTGCTCAGTTTTCCAGCCATCTGGAGTGAGTTTATCTGTGTGGATTCACAGCCATCAGAGAGAACCTTTCTGACTGTCCTTCCCTTGTCTCCATCAGCCTCTCATGGTGCCATTTTGGGAGAGGCAGGAACCGAGTCAGTCTCTCTCCGCTGCTGCATAGGGCTGGATGCTGCTGCTTGCATGCAGCACCCACGGGACAAGGGAGACGGGTAAGCAAGAAAGACTGCTCGCCACCGCTTGCTGCAAATCTGCAATCCAAAACAGTCTTTTAGTGAACCGATGAGCTGAGCTCTTTGTATTGTGTGTGGTTTACTCGTAACAGTTTTTATTCTCTTAGACCTTTAAGCATGGCTTTCCTCCCCAGATTTTCTAGGATAACAAATAAAAGCTAGACTGCTGAGCATTATAGTGACATAGCTATTGCCTCATGGGTATTTTTAATAGGGCACCACAGACACTATTTAAAACCAGCTTCATTAGAGGAAAAAAACCCACCTGTGGGATGGAGGCTTACATGAGCAAGAGCAGAGCTGACTTGCAGTGAGAGAAGGCAGCTATTTTGTTTTGGTGCATGAGGAAAGGGGAAAGGGATCTTCTGACAGTTCCTGCAGCAAAGGGGCTGGAAGGGACAGGAGATCCTTGCTGCCTGTGGAGTCAGGCAGCTCGGTGCGTTGTTGGCACACATAGCCCAGGAGACCACTTCTCCTCTCAGGCAGTGTGGCGGGATGTTGAAGAGTAGGCAGATGAATATAGCTGTGATTTGTAACTTCACAATGAGATTTCTAATTTCACGCCCAGCAGACACCAAAGTGGCCAGCCCTTCTTGGTGTCCCACACCTTAGGCAACACTGCCATTTCAGGAGATTTGACAGATCACCTCTCTCTCTGTTTCTTACCTTTCTCTCCCAAGACAGCTGGGTTATAATGTGTCTGGGATAAAAACATCCTGGCAGTGTAGCAGGGACTCAGTGATGTTCTGACTCCCTTTGGTGGCTGACAGCTTCCATTAACCTCTAATCTTTTGGCTCTGAAAACAAGGCCCTAGAGCATCTCCTGAGAGTGGTGACAAGGACCCTTCTGGCTATCAGAGCCGTGTATGCGCGTGTGCTTGTCCTGATGGGGACATGCTTTGTGTGAAGTGCTAATGTGAGGGGAAGCTGGATGCAGAGACTACTCTGTACCACAAGCCTAACACATCCCAGCAAGGCCACATGGTATAAAGGAGGGCTAGGATTCTCTTGCAAGGGCAGCTGGCCCTCAGAGCCTGAAAAGGTTGAGAGATGTCTCTGGGCCATTGCACGCGCTGCTGGGGATCAGGCAGCCCTTCTGTTTCCTTTCCTCTGGCTTCGTCCACCTGGACAGATCATGCATCCACAGCACAGCTGGGTGGGTAGCTCGGATTTGGCAGCACATGCAGTGCGTAACCCTGGCTGGCAGGAGCGTGGGGGGCTGCTTTGGGGACACAGGCAACAGAAGCAGGAAAAGGCCTGAAATCACAGCTTTGCTCCTAGCTGGTCAGCTGCTTTTTGTGCTGGAGGACGATGCCACCCTCTGGCTGTCTCAGTGGTGACAGGGTGCGTGTCCCACCCAGGGAAGGGGCTGTGCTGGCTCCCTGGAGTGGCATGAAGCCTCCCTGGGCACCAAACCCCCCAGATCCTGCAAACTCCTGGCCTGAGCCCCCTCCCAGGGACATGTGTCCTTGTCTGATAGCACAGAGGATACAGAAATTGTCACTGTCAAGTGGCCTTTTCTCAGACCCTGATGAGACCCTCTGATCCCCTTAACTTGGAGGGAAGGAGAAGTGCCTGTTTTGAATGAGGGTTTAACCCTCAGCTGACTCCAGTCTCTCTGCTTCCCACTCAAAGACTGAGAAAGTCCCAGTCTTTAAAGGGTATCTTAAAAAAAAAAAGATCCAAATCTGGTATAAAAATCAGGGCAACAGGTGCTAGAGGGTATTGGTTGTGGATGAGAAACATGTGGCTCATGGTTCTTTCTTCATGTTTCCTCTCCCAGTTGGTAGGTCTGCTACACTTTGGCTCAGCTAATCCTCATATTCACCAAAGAAGTCCCTTTCACTGATTTTTTGTCTATGCTATCCCATTCCTGTCCCCTGTGTATGAACAGCAGAAGACTTTGGGCATTAAAAAGCCAGACTAAAAGGATCTTAAATGCTCCTTGGAGAAATGACATGCCCATGCCTCTGCTGATATGCTCCCTGCTGTCAGCTGCCAGCAGGGCAGCTTGCCTCCTCACTCTGCCAAATCAAACCCAGATGTATGTTTTGATAAAACAACAAGCAGAAAGGAGCAGCAGCAGGAGATCTCACTTCAGATTTGCATACACTCAGGCTGCAAGGCAAAGGCTGACCTGTTTAGCAGAGGGAAAGGGAGCATATTCAGCTCAGAGATCAGTGAAGCATTTCTGAGGTTTCAAGCCAGAAATTAAGTGAGGAAAGCCAGGATGAAGACAGGGGCTCTCTGGCTGCTCTGGACTAGGAGCCTCTCTGCAGTGCATGGCTCACCTGGAAGACCTTTGGTAAAGGGCCCCTCCGTAGCCCCTGCCAGGCCAGCCTTTCTGCTGCAGTGGAAGTGTAAGCACTACTTGCCATCATCAGAGGGATTTTACCTAGGACTAGTGGGGAGGAAGAAAAGAAGTCACCTGCTTAATGCTCTGAAATGTGTTGCAAGTACAAAAGCATACTTTTTTTTTCCCCCGTTGTAGCATAGCTCTACAAGAGCAATCAAAAGAAAGCTGCAAAAGGAGGAGGTAGGAGCGCCCTTTGTGTAGGTCTCTCTTTACCTCATGCTGAGCATTTGCCTGTTGGCTGCGCACACTAAAGCACGACGCTAAGTTACACCCTCAGGTGCTGGTGCTTCATTTCTACACTGGTGCTTAAGCAGTGCAGCAAGTGACCGTGTAAGGGCGAGCGAGGTCTGGGCGTCTGTAGTGAGTCCCAACCGCTCCTGCTACCCGGCCCTGCTCCTCGCTGGGGCCACCACTCCTCCGCGGGGACCAGCCTCCTCCGGGCTGCGAAGCCAGCGGCCGTGCGGCTCGATAGCGAGCGGGGTTTTGGCACAGCATCGGCTGCGCTGGGCCAGGAGAGGGACCCCTTGCTGCATCCTGCGAGGCGAGGGGAGCCGCGAAGGTGCGGGCGGGCGCAGCTCCCGCCGACGGCCGCGGCCGTTCCTGCCCCTCGCAGCGCCCTGCGTTATAGCTTGAGGGCGAGGAAGGCCGTAGGACAGCAGCCGGCTGTGCCCCGGCGGTGGTACTGCACACACCGGGCAAGGACCGCGGCTATGACCAGGCGGGCGCGGGCTCGGGCTCGGGCTCGGGCTCCGGCTCCGAAAGGCGTTACCCACCGGCTAGCAGCGAAACGGCGAGCGCGAAGGCACCGCCCCTTCGTTTGCATAGCCGCGCCCCAAAGTGCCCCACCCGCTGACGCTGCGTCAAGAGCGTGGCCGGCGGGCGCTGTCTCTACGGTAACGGCGGGGCGGTTGCGCGTCTTTCCGCCTCGGCCCGTGGCTCCGGCCGGCCCTCCCGCTCTGGCCATGCTGGCCGAGGCGGACCAGGCGCAACAGGAGGATGATTTTCAGCGGTTCCTCCGCCGTGTGGACGACATCGGTAAGCGGAGCCGGGGCGGAGCTGGCCGCCCCACGGCCGGGCGTGGGGCGGCACCGCCCGCGGGGAGGTGGAGGGGGCCGGGGGCGGGCGAGCGGGCATGCTCGTCCCTTTCCCCCAGTTAAGGGTGCTAGGGGCCGAAAGAAGCAAGGGGTGGGTAAAAGGGAGACAGGAGAGGAATGGAAAAGAGGAGAATTCTCGGCCCGTTCCAAGTTCGTTTTATGTGAAGTCTCCTTATGAGCTCAGGTGTCGTGGGGCTTTGCAGATGCCGGCAGGAGCTTCCTAAACCTCTGACGTTTTATAATGCAAAAGCTGTAGGCAGCTCTTGGAAGCGAGATGAAGTTGTGTTTGTAAATGTTTCCTTTTATGGAGGCCCTCCTGGTCACCAGTGCACAACTGAGCTCCTGGTCCCACCAGGATCACTGAGACTCGTGTGCGTATCACTTTTTTTTCATCCCCGTTTTAGCCAACTTAGTGCAAGGCTTGAACTCTGCAGACCCAGCTGTCAAGGAAAGAACCATTGCAGAAGCAGAGAAAAGGCTACGTGATCAAGAAACTAGCAGGGAGGAAGAAAGCAAGACTATGGTGAACAGAACAGTCATCAACACACGAGCTTCTGTAAGGGTTTTCCCCCCCCCTTTGAAGTTAAAGCTGTATGCAGTTTAGGTCTTTTAAATAACACTAATTCACATTCCTTGCCCAGGAGAAAAAATTTTGAACAATACTTACAAGTATGTTGTGAATGTGACTTTGTTTTTTTCACTAGTTTTCTGACTGGGAGGTGCTTGATGTCATGAAGACTGCTAATAACACAGAATGCCTCTGTTGGATTTGCCCAAGTTGGATGCAAGCACTGAGGTGCCATAACTTGTAGCTTTTACCTGTGCTTCAGGAACTTGAGCAAAACTAGCTGAAGACAGCAGTCCCTTCATTAATTTCATTAGGCTTTGATTTCTGCAGTAGAGTTTGGATTTCAGTGACTTGCCTCACTAAAGGTACAAAAGGAAGCTTTCCAGTAATGTCAAAAATTATTAACTCCATACCATCCTTTGTTTAAGTGTCAACTTGATATTCCCTGTATGCATCAATCTGGATATTTCGGACACCCTGTAGCTTTGAACAACTTAATCAAGTGTTCCTTTGCTGCTATGGGTTTTACTAAAATGTCTGTATGTGTACATGCCTGTGCTGTGCTTCTCTTTTTTATAGGACGTGGCAAATGCAGAGGCAGTGAACGCAGGTAGGACAGTGCTCCCTCTAGTACTTAGCATCTCTTCAATCTGTTTTAGCAGAGATGGAGTAAGGATTGCTGTTACTTCATGCAAGGCCTAATTCCACTCCTGCCAAAGTCAAAGCTAACTGTTTTAGTGACTTTAACCAAAATTTAGTCAGATGTAGGAACACACTCAAGGATCTTACCAGTATGGCTGTACTTGTTCATAGGTAGGAGGCTTGTTGGTGTAGTTTGTTATCATATCCTGGCCTCTCATCTAAAAAGTTAGTATTTTCAGTTTAAAAGGAAACAAGTTTATCTCTAGAGATGAGATACTTTGAGGCCAGTATGCAAATCCTGAGTGGTAGTATGGTCTTTATGTGCAATAGCTTGTCGTTCATATTCCGGTTTAATTGTTGAAATGTCCACTTAATATTTTCTTTGTAGAGAAATTACTCAAATACCTTAGAAATTACTTTTTTCTCTTCTGTGGATTGATTTTAATGAAGCTTGCTCTTTGTTTGTTTGGTTGTTGTTTTAAACTAAAATACCACCAACTCTCCTGGCTCAAAGATGGCTTTCTGGCAATTTTGGAAAAGGATGCAAAAGAACGAGCTAAACGAAGGAAGAGAAATGAACACTTGGCAAATGGTAATTGCTGAAGGCTTTTCTAGCTAATGCCTTCAAAAACTAGTTTGCAGGATCTGGGCTGATTCAAAGGGCTATCCAGCTACTCTGTTATTGCCATTCTTACGCACACTGAGACAGTGCTTTGGTAGTCTGAGACCAATGGTCTTGTCCACAGCATTGATTAGCTGGAAGCGACAGGGTTATATACTTCACAGAGTTGTTGAAAACTGTTCTTCTCCATACCATCCTCTTTATGATAAGGGTTTGGGATGGAGGGAGTGAGTTTGAGTATTTCAGAGCTGGACTGGACAAAGGCAAATGCTCAGTTTTCCCTTTGAAAGAGGATTGGGGATTGTGTGCACTGAATAGCTCAGAAGTCCCTTGCAAATAATGGCTAATTAAGACAGCTGCAGTGGAGCTGGACTGGAATTTTGATGATTATTCCAATGAGAGAATATGGCCTATGTTTCCTCGGTCACCATTTAGGGAAATAAAAACCAAATGTTATTTTGAATGCATGTCTGTTGTTTTGCAGCTCTGAAAGAGAAGGGAAACGATGCCTTCAGGAAAGGAGACTATGTTGTAGCCATTCAGAGATACACTGAAGGTCTGGAAAAACTGAAAGATAAGCAGGAACTTTACACAAACAGAGCACAGGTCAGCACATGGAAATGAGCTACCACTATGCTGCTTGTAGTGTTGCTTTGCCAGGAGAGAACCCCAAAAGATTGTTCTATTATCTAAGTGAATTTCATGTTGCATTACAGAGAGGCTTAAAAAGGAGCAAACAATTTTTCCTGGCCATCCTCCACTACCAAGAATGAATGAGTTCTGCTTTGCTGCCATGTTATCAACAGTAAATTTTTACTGTGGCTAGAAGTTAACAGCAAGACAGTGCAGACTGAAGGTTTTAATCTTTTTACAAACTTAATGAAAGAGTTGCACAAAGAAGATCATTAGAGGTGTAAATTCTTCCCTCTTGATCAATGTGTCCAAATCCCTTGGAAGCTTAGTTCTGCTGTGGCTAGTCCTTCCTGAGGGAGTGTTCATGTCTCCTCCCTCTTGGATGTGGCACAGGTGAACCCCTGCTCCTCCAGAATAAATGGAAAAAAAATATTATGTAGTTCATAGTTTTATTTAAATGCATGGATTTTTAAAAAAAATTTTTTTAGGGAACACTTTTATAACTGTAGAATGTTAACATTTGCTTTGTGTTCTCTACCTGCCTTGTATAATCCATGTGTGTGTATTGAATTTTGTTTTATTAAATTTATTCTAAATTACAAACTCCAAGGAGATGGAAGACAAGTTAAAAAACAGCTGGTAATTAAGTTGCAAAATCAATGGCTAAGCAAATCAACAGTTGTGGGGGTTTTGTTTTTGTTTTTGTTTTTTTTTTTTTTAAATTAGCTAATGTTTCCACAATAGTTAGTGGAAGTTGTTTGAAGTATTCTAATTCTTCTGCCTGGACTCTCTTGGTTTTATTTCAGGCCTACCTGAAGATGCATGAGTGTGAAAAAGCCATTACTGACTGTGAATGGGCATTAAAGGTAACTTCAGGATTCTGGATTTTTTTGACCAGGTCAAGCGCTCCTGGAAGGCGGGTTTGTGTGTAACTGATGCTATAGAGACAACTTGGCAATGGAAATGAAAGAATGTGGTGGTAGTGCACAGATTCCTGCATCCTGAGTCACTTTGAGTAGTATAAAGCAGTTAATAATTTCCGTGCTGCCTGTGTGCAGAAGCTTTTGTAACTCTTGAGAGCTTTTAATGAAAAAGTTTGTTATAAGTGATAATAAGCTATTAACTGCACACACTGGCGTGCAATATCTTTCCCATCCTTCTAAAAAGGGAAGAGGGGCTCTTCAAGCTCACAAAGATCAGATCTGGTGGGAAAGGTAAAGATTATATAAAATGCCAAAGAGCTGAATCCAAATTCAGTTGTGTTACATTGATGATGCCCATGACTAGCACACTATTAACAGATTATTAATAATATTGGCAGCATTATTTCAAGAAGTCAATATTTTTGACACATAACTGAACTGGACAAGATCACCTAATCTGTTAGTGTTGAGCTAGATGTTTCCTCAATTTTTTTTTGTGCACAGCTGAAGAAAATTAGTACTTATTTCATTCCTGGCAGAACTAATCAAAAGACACATGGAAATTCTGTTGTTATATAAGTGCTGCAATTATAGACTTGTTGATGCAGGCCTTAACATTACCTAATTGCATGAGAGTCTGCTTGTATTGCCTGAAGTGCGGTTTTCTGGAAAGGATATTAGCACCAGCTGCTTTCCACCTTTAACCAAACCAAAGCCTATGTTCCTTGCATAGGGAAGGAAAGTCAGTACCTGGAGGTAATAATTCAGCATATAAACTTTAGATGCCTATAGTAGATGGTATGATTACCCTTTTCTGTGCCTACAGTTATTTTGAGAGGAGATAACTATTAATCAGAAAGCTGGAAAAAATATTAAAAGGTTAAAATTTCTAAACACATAATAATTCCTTTTTTAACACAGTGCAATGAAAAATGTATTAAAGCCTATTTTCTAATGGGGAAAGCTCACCTGGCACTTAGGCACTACAGTGAGGTAAGTTGACTAAATCTTGTGGCCATGGGACCATGTTTTGTTCTGCTTTTGATGTGATGTTGTGGGTGAGAGTGAGAAATTTATGATCTTAAGAGCTGGACAAATGGAAGTATGTTCAGCCTTTAGACCTGAGATAAATTTTCTGTGTTTTGCAAAGACTAATAACTCTAAAATCAAGTCTTATTTCCACATCTTAGTAAAATAGCCTGTATCCTTTACTTTGGTACGCACAGAAGGTAGGAGGACACTTCTGTTTTGTACCCTAATCAACCTCAAAAGAATGAGGGAATTTTCTGTTAGCATACATCTGGTGGGAATTTGTTACCACTTGCCTGTCGGACACCAAGACAGCAAGCTTCACTCAAGTGCTGTAAGACTTGAGTCTAGACTGGGTGAGCATTTGGGGAGTCTGCAAGGACTGTGTATATGCTCAGAGAATCCCATGTTTGGCACTTCTGTTGAAGTGCTTCAAGACTGATACTGGCAATGTGTGCTCAGGGAAGTGGCAGTGCTGGAAGTGCCATATTTCAGCTCAGGTAAGGATCAGAATGAAGGAGTGTCCTTGACAGGTACTGCAGATTCTTGTGATTGCAGTCTACTGGCAGTGACTACATTTCCTTTAAAGAGACAATTGAGTAAAATGTATTTCACTTTTTTTATCCTAAATTGTTCTGTGCAGCAGGTGTTATTAAACTGTTGCTGCATATAACTAAGAAATGATTGCAGGTCACCTGTGGATAAGAAAAAAATCTCTATGTATTTCAAGTTAAGTGAACTGTTATGATGAAAGATGCTAGTGAGAGTGATAGCATTTTTTTCCAAGATCCTAGCGAAATGAATGTCAAACAAAAGATTTAGTTCTGCATTTCATATGTGAAAACCTAATGGAATCATAAATACTGTTAAAATAATGGAGCTTAATTCAATACTTAGGCTTGAAATAAACTGCCATATATTTTGGTACAACCCTGACCTTTCACCTTCAAAAATAATAAAGAGCCTGAAGAGGAGAGCAGGCAAGCTCAAAAGTATTTCTGATCCTGTCAGAAATGACTTCTCTAGAAATAACTGTAGAGCGTGGACAATACAGGTCTACAGGAAATACACTTTGAGGGATTCTTGGCAGCTTGATCTGTGAAGAAGGTTCTTCCCTGTTGCAAGCTTCATGATCAGTTTAATTCCAAGCATACGCTCAAGATACACAAGATGCAGAAATAGAAGATACAGATATAAGATGCACATGTCTGATCCCTGCCAATATTTACAGTTCCTGCAGTTTTAATGTGACGCCTAATTTTCTGTTTTCTCACTGGAACTTTGCTGGTTTTGTTCCTACTAGTATGTTCCCAGCTTTGAAATTGAAATTTTCCTTTTAATTTGAAATAGCAGGCAGATGTAGGGACTGAAAATAATATTCAACTTAGACTTTTAATTATGAAAGTTTTCACTTGCATATCTCCATAAATTTTATTTTTCACACTTATTAAGTACTGTAGCCCAAGAACTTTTGAGCTTAAACAGGATGACTCTGACTAGGATATGATTTTTATCATCTTCCCATTTTTATCTTAAATTGAGAGCCCATTTCTTTTCTCTGTTAAGTCCAGGCAGTGTTATGAGAAGATCTTACAAATTGATCCCCAGAAGGAAACCCTATTTAAAGGTAAGAAGCAGAAATTTTTACACTGTCATCCCTTGTTTCAAGGTGGAACTTAATTGAAACCACTGTTCTGCTCTTCAGAACTTTTGATGGAGTCTCTTCATGCAGCTTTTGCTTCTGATTGTTTCTTCTTTAAGCTCTGTTTCACTCAACAGAGCAGTGGGTCATTCTGTATGTCTGTATGTAGAAGGTAGTGCTCTCTCTGTCATGGAGTCAACTTCATTTTCTGCTTGAAACTTGTCCATATCAAAACGTTTAACTGCCATGCTTTGTTTTCTTTTGATTTCCAAGATTGTATGAACGAGGTAAACTTGGAGGAAAAAAGAATGAAAGATGAAGAGAGAGCAATGAGGGAAGTTCGATCTGGAAAGCTTGCTGCTCTGTCCATTAAAGAAATGCTGCAGAAACTTGATAGACCTGACCAGAATATCCTCTACTATACAGGAGGAATCAGACTTTTGACAGGAGCTGTGAAAGATTGTAAGTATTTGATGCAAAGGTTGTTGATCATGGGAGTTGTAATCCAAGTAGATGAATACAAGTGGATTAGTTTTTAAAGGAAAAGAAAAACTATTCCTATATTTAAAACACAAAATCGGTAGTGTTTGATGTTTCAAAATTTATGGCCAGTAGATATTTACATATGTTTTTCAGAACTAGACCAATGTTGTAGCTGAGCTGTTAAGACTTCTTGTGGAACTGAGTCTCTTAAGAGCCGTTTCATTTGTTTAGAAATATTTGTAATTCTTTGTTAAAGCATATTGATTTGCAAAGCCAGTCTCATGTTTCAGTCTTCCTAAAAAGCCTTTAACTTGAAGTCAGTTGCTCTTTACAGCACCAGACATGAATTAGAGTGGTCTTCAGCTTCAAAGCTGCTTCCACTTCAAGTAACATTCTTGGAGTTTTTCCCCCTCTTTTAATGATGTTCTTTCCCCAAAGCTGTTGATCTGGTGACCTTTTCTTTTAACACTGTGTTATAGAAGAGCAGGAGTCTGCCTTCACAATGACACATCAGCCCAATGGATCATAGAGCTGATTTGTTTATCTCTGAATTTTTCAGGCACTGAGCAAACTTTATTTAGAACGAACAATGGATTCAGTATCCTCAAAGATGAGACTGTAAGACGGTAAGAGCTCTCCAAAGGAAAACGGTAGGGTGTTACAGCATGAGGAAATGAAAATGTTGTTTTCAAGAAACACAATCACCTCTTGAAATGCAGACGAAATGATCAAATGATAATGTAATAACAGATTTTAATGTCTGAATGGACTGTCATATCTGACTCTTACATAAACAGTGCTCTCTTGGATGCAGTGAACAGAATTAATGGATTTCTGCTTCTGTCCCCTGTTTCTGTACAGTTACCCTATCTCTCATAGTGAGAGCAGGTTTGTAAAAAAAAAAAAAAAACAAAAAAACAAAACAAACCTGAAAGCACTTAGTTGCTTTAAGTATACCTGGCTTAACTCCCTGGTACCATTAACTGCCATCAGTAAATGTTTGGCCATATAGCTCTGTAATGTAGCCTGTGAAACTCTGTAACCTGTCATCAAGGAAGAGGATCATCTCTGGGGACCTGTATCTTCTGCCGCTGCATTTTCTTGGCTGCCGTTATATTGTGTTTCGGTGATCAAGAAACAAATCTGACTAATATTTATCTGTATTGCTTTCTAAACTTAGTCTTTAGAGGGTTCTTTTGTCTGAATATATATTTGAGTCAGGTTCAGATAGGTAATGGACACAAGGCAGATGTGCAAAAGATGCAATTTGAAAATTTTGCACAACTAAGTTGGTTCGGAACAGCATGATCTGGTTGAACAGGGCAGGAAAGCTATTCTTTAAGGTTGTCAGTGGGACTGCAGTACAGAAACTTCTTTAGGGTTCATCGGTATTTTGGGTGCTGGCTGTAAAGCAACTTAAGAGATGAAGCACTTCCAAATTTGCACAGTTTTTACGCCCTGGCTGTTCACAACTATCTCAGTGCAGATCTGAATTTATCACCTGTATTGTGCTGTGTAATGTTCATATAGGGTCTGTGTGTGTTGAAGGTAAAGTAGAGCTAGTGGACCATAAATCTGGTCTCAGGGGAGGTCCTCTGGAAAACAAGTCTGATAGTCCTAAAAACGTTTAACCAATGAGCTGGGTTTAGAGCTTATGAGCTTAAGTGTTCATGTGGCAGATCCTCACTTCTGTGAGGCTTTGCTGATTTCCCTAACCAAAGAGCTAATTGTTTGATCTGTCCTTTGTTCTTTTTAAGAGCTAACGTTTCTAATTTAGGGGCTTCTGTGCAGAGAGAAAAAACGCTGCTGAAGTGGATCTGTCTGTTTCTCTTCTCCTCCTTTGGCAAGCTGTCTGCACTGGGAATGGTAAAACTATGTAATCAACATTAATCATTGTTAATGTACGGTTAATATGGCAGTTACTGTGTCTAAAATTGTCGTTTGGCATGAATATCACTTTCCCAGAGCACCTGGGTCTAGACTGTATTGTAAATGAAGTCTTACAGGTCAAATGCGAGTGTTGGATGTATACTGCTCGCAGCAGCCACAATTCTGGTGGTTCTGTGCATCATGAGATGAAATTTCCAGTCTATTTATGTGAACGTTTTAAATGTACTGAAGGGGTGGAAGGTAAATTCCCTGTGATTATTGCTGCTCTTAAGATAATATCGCCTGTGTAATATTGTCTTTTTTAAGTGGTTGTACCAGCAAAAAGCAGAGTTTTATAGAAGTGCTGTTAGAGAAGGCTGAATTTCTTTGGCATTCGCAATAAGTAGTCATTGGGCAGGTAGTCCTTGCCTCTGTTTCAAGGGAGTATGCATGTAGATGAGAAATGGGCTGGGATGGTGGTGGGTGGTAAAGTGGTGCAGAGGGCCACACAAGGAAAATACAGAATGCTTGGTGTCGGCATCTGTGTTGAATAGTATATCACGGGATCCAGCTGAAGCCCAAGAGAATATTCATGCTGCAAGGTAAGGAGAAAACCCGTTTTATATTCTGCCTATAGGCAGTTAGCAGTAAACGTATGAAGTAATGTGCAGGCTTGTGTAGCTTGCATGTTTGTGCTTGCAATAGTTTGTGTACTATTGTGCCTGAACAGCCTAGACCCTAGCAGTTTGCAGACAGCTGATGAAGTGACGAGCACTTTGTGCTCACAATTCTGGTGTGTCTTTGAAAAGTGCTTGGTGCCTGAGAAGCTAGCATGTTGCTAGTGAGGGTAGAAATTCAAACACCAGTGTATGTGTTGAAGTAATGGAGCCGAGAGAAGATTAGTGGGTGTTCTGCCTTACCATTGTTCTGCAGGAGTGTTATGCAAGGTGAACACATAAAAGTGAGTGAGCACATTAGTGGATGAAATAAAGACATTAAATCTGTTAAATCAGCACCTAGGGGGAAAAAAATTATAAGAGTAATGGGGTTGTCATTGTGTGTGACGTAGCTCTGAGATCTGATCTTTTTTCAGAAGAAAACCAGCGTCTTCTATTGACTCAACCTGATGTGAATGCACAGCTGCCAAAACTGCTTTCTTCTGGGGTATTGGAGATCCAAAAGGAGACATTGGCTCTAATTTCTCTTTACTCAGAGAATGAGAATGGGAGGAGACTGCTGGTCAGGCACCAGGACCTAACCAAGTAATAAACACTACTGTACCTCAGAAAAATTTCCTTAATGCCTGGATTCACAGATATTCGGAACTCATTCCACTGGGTGACAGGCTTTCTGAAAGGAGCATAATGACATTGAGACTTCTGTCCTTGAGGGAGAGGCCTAGCTAAACAAAAGTAAAAGTTAGGTATGGGGGGAAAACTTTAGGAAACTTTGTATCTGAAGATGTCTGTGAAACTGAGTAGAAAGGGCTTATTCCCCAGGATGTTCATGTAATTCTGAGGCATCATTAACTTTTTTTAAACCAGTAAGTGTGTGCTTGTCTAGCGCTCAATCGGGAGCTTATACTGTTGTCTCTTAATAGCTCATGGTTTCAAGCTGTGACTCTCTCCTCATTTGATAATTGGTATTTATAATTATTCAGTGTCGCCATGACTCACTGAGTGGAGAAGGAAGCAACAGTCTATTGCCTTTATCCTATTACCCTGCTATTTCCTTCTAAAGTTAAGCAGGGGAGAAATTTTAATACACTGTTTTGTACTACATGATTTGAAGTAACGCATGAACAGAAAAGATTCTGCAACAGTTGTACACACTACATTATATACAACATTAATCCAGAGACATTTTTCCTTGGAGAAAAGGTTAAAGAAATGAGCCACATCTGAGAGAATGCTTAAAAAAGGCAGATAACATTACTGTGGCTTGAAATATCAGGAACCTGAAAAATCTTCTGTCAACTTCTGGAAGAGATCCTGGGCCTGATTGCTTGAAAATAGTTAGGATGTTCAGAAGGTAAACTTGCAGATACTGAGCTTCTCAGCAGTCGGGCTCATCATCAAAAAGAGATGAGACTGTAGGTTCTGTTACTGTGCTGCAGAGTTGAAGAGTGGCAGAGAATTTCAGCTTAGTAAAGGAGCATGTGGAAACCCCAGCACATGTCTGCAGATGTACTTATGTGGCAGAGCTTATGGGCTCACAGTATGAAGGCCTGTGAATTGCATGCAGTTCAAATCCCACAGCCATGAGCACACGCTATTTCAAAAGGTGAATGGTATGATGCTCTTTTTATTCAGGCAGGAGATCAATTTTTCTTTGCTACTACAAAGCTTTTTGTTAAGTCCCTCCAAAGACTGTTGGGTTTGCTCAGCAAGTCCTTTTAAGCCATGCAAGCATCATCACTGACATTCCCTGCAGGCCTTTACAATCTGTTGAAGCTGTTCAGTACCAGGCTGTGCTGATGGTCTTCTTGGTCCCGACTGTTGCATTCTACTTGTCTGTCCCCAAGAAGTTTGCCAGCACCAGAGCAGCTTAGCTTCAAACGTCTTATGAAGCTTACATGCTGATGAAATGTTCTAATGCCGACAGAAATCGGTACGTGTGTTAAAATCACTGTACTTGTGCAGAGAGGGACAATACTGCAAGAGAATCTAGTGACAAAATATTGTTCTAATGGCAGTTAGGTGACTAAGTATGTTTGGAAGGCCTAGTATATCCAGCTTGGTCAAAACCTTGCTGAACACAAGGGACCTTAAGGTCATCAATTGTGTAGGTGTACTTAAAGTACAATTTTGAACTTTAATAATTAAACCAAAGCTAACATACATGATTTTTTTTTTTTTTTAAATAACAGATGGCTGCAGATTTTGATGACGTTTGTCAACAGCACTGATGCCAGGGCTAGCAGTGCCATGAACATACTATCTGATTTAACTAAAGAGGAAAGGTAACTTACATTTCTTCATCCATTTTTATAAAGTTGTACTTTGAAATGTACTAAATGAGCTAGTGACAGAGGCTGTTGGCCTTTGCTGTGAGAGTACATTGGTGACTGATGTTTACCTTAAGTTGCTGCTGTGTTGCCTTTATCTGTCATTTTTGTCTAAAGCTTGAAGTGTCTAAATATGGCTTTTTTTGTCTCCCAACAGGTTCAAAACCCAGTGTCGTGTCATGCTTTCCACAGATGTTTTACCTTTATTCACCCAGTTGCTGGTATGAAAGATCTAGGTTTCTGTATTTCTGGTTTACTTCTGCGTAGCATGTCATGACCACTCTTTCCAGTTTTACAGCCAGTTGCTCCTAGACAGAACCCCTCTGTGATACAACTACAGTAGTTATCATGTCTTTAGTTCTGTAAGCGTAAGAAATCCCCTGTTGTCATACACTTCCCTCAGGAAAATGTTCTTAGTCTCCAGTACTTAGTGCTTGGTTTCTACACATTATTACTTTTATGTTCAGTGAAAACTTTGGACTTGGTTCCAGATTCCCACTGGTAATCTTGTCAGGCCAGGATTTCACTCTCAGCCTTGTGTTACACTCTTCTTAATGTGACTTTAATCCACTGTCACCAACTGGTTGTATCTTGGATAGTGACTTTTTCTGTTTCTTTCTAATCTGAGAGATCAGGGTAAAGACATGACATTAGGTCACAAGGTAAAGATGTTTAGTGGTTCAGATCCCTTTCCTGGTTATCGTTTATTTAAACTACAAACTTACAATACTATTGGTACAGAAACCTGTCCTCAGGAAGAGGGAAGTTGATAGGGAAGATGGGTTCTGTTGCAGAACAGCAGATACAGCTGCAAAGTAAAATATTTCCACTTTTCTAAACAAGCATCCAGACAATGCAATAATTATAGCTCTTTTACACTGCTTGTTGCTCTCCCCTTTTGAACATACCTCACTGGAATTACAGCTGCAGCAGAGGCTGTTCTGTTCCATGAGTTAAGTAAGTGATAATAGGAAATATTCACAGTCTGAGGTTAGGGACCACAGAATCCAGTCACTTTTTTCCCAAGACTCTTAAAACGTCATTGGGAGATTCATTGTGAAAATGAGGGTGATTCCCAAACTTTGGACAGTTGGGATTTAACAAGGTGAGAGAGATTCTGGAATCCCATTTCAATTGCCAGAGGGATAGGAACACGTATTTGTTGTTTCCTTATCATTTGTTCTTAATTTGTTATTCCACTCTTCTGTTTTTAGACCTCTGCCAAGCTGGTGAACCAGGCAGCCCTTGCCCATTGCATTGGCATCATGGGGAATCTGTGTGCAGATGTAGTCATTCGAATGCAGATGGCCGAGTGCAAAGAGTGCTGGCAAGCATGCTTAAAGCTTGTGGTAAAGAAACTTGACAGCTCCCCGCAATAGTGTTTTCAGCCCTATCTCCTGTGGAAACAGCACTTGAGTGATCATATTTGTCTGCCTCCCCTAATAGCTCTGAATCCTTGACAGGGATCTTTCAAATCTGGTAGTTGGATAAAGGTCTCAAAGCAGTCTGTTGTTTATGTAAGTTGTGGATCAATAGATGGGTGGAGGAGAGTGAGTGGTCCCTTATTGTAAGTGGCCCCTTCCAGGCCAAGGGTGCAGTATGAACTTGGTTCTCAGAAACTAAAGAATTCAGAGGGTGGGAAAGGATCTTGTTAACTGCCTAAACATCAGAAGTTTCGAGTGTGCAGCTTTAGATAGCAAAGTGAAACAAACACAAGAACAAATCTTTATCAAAAAGATGACGTTAGCTCTGGTGCTCGCAGGACTCTTTCTTCCTTCTGAGTTCATGGTGCACCAGGGGGACACTGATGCACCATGTAAGTGAGCACACAGAAGACTGAGGAAGTGCATATTCTGAACCTCTGAATTGAGTGCACTCTTCTCTCCTTTGTACACAGGATGAATGCTTTGATGTCAGCACACCCAAATACCAGGAGTGTTTGTTTGCAGTGCTGGGCCTAATGATGAATTTACTGCTTGAATCAAATGTGATCATCCAGGTATACAAGATCTGTGAATGTCCTTTGGTAGTGTTCTTCTAATAATCACGTCCTCAAAGATTCAGAATTGCTTGAGCAGTTAGAGGATCCTCCTCCCTCATCACTGTAAATGGGCCTGATGCAAGTCACTGAAGTCATACCAGAACACTTAAGTAGGGTAGGTGAGAGAATGACCATGGAATATTGTGACCTTGCAGTCTGTACAGGGAAAAAGAGCTTGACTGCATTAGATGGGTTTAGAGCCCTCTTTCACATCAAGCATGCTGAACCACTTAAAGGCTGCCAACCTTGGATTTTGCTGCTGTTCAGTTAAATTGTCAACCACCCTTAATGATAACCTTAAACACCAATAAAAAATTAAAAATTAAGTAAGCTAAAAAGTGAAAAAAAAGTACATTTTCTCCCCCTCCCTCCCTACCCTGCCACCATACACACAGTTATGAGAAAAATAGAGTGTAAAGCAGATATAGTACCTTTTCATAGTGGCATAAATGTTTTATTTGGCATCAGTCTCCAATCATGGGATATTGTTAGATGCTTGGCACATTCCAAAATTATTTAAAACTAAGGATTCCATCAAGAAGGAAGAATTTCTTAAGTTATATCTGGGTGCTGAGGTGTTAGTAATTTACTGCCATGTGTGCCCTGATTGCTACTGGATTCTTTGTTGTAGAGTACTTTGTCTATTAACCCATTTCTGCTCTAACACTTCCCAGCAGTCAGCTGGACCTGAGTTTTTCACGTTGTTGTTTCAGTACTTTGCTGTGGACGTAAGTGGCAGGTGCATGTCTCTCCTCAGGGATAAGGATGGAAGGATTGTGACAGTAAGTGGGATATCTGTGGACTAACAAAAGATTGTATTAGCTGACCTGACCTGAACACTTCAGTGCAAACTGCTTCCCTGTGCAAGTCTGTACATTAGACTTTGAAGCCTAAAACATTGATAATTATTAGTAGTAAAGAAACAATATATCACTTCTTATATTATTCAGGTTTTTATATTGTTTGATGCAAGAGGTTCTCAATGTTCTCTTGAAATCTGTTTAATAGAAGCTCTTACAAATGATTTCATCCTTGGGATGTTTTTCAATATAAAACTCTTTAAAAAAAAAAAATCAACCTAGAAGCAAGAACAATTTGGGTATTTAGCAGCTGTTTGTTTTTACAGTTCTTGTATGTGAGTCATACCTAGGAGATTGTACTTTTATTAATGGGTAAGAGCAGATATGGACTCGGAGTCTGTTCACCTCTCTGAACTCACATGAATTGTTCTCATCTGTTTTACTTGACTCAATACCAGCAGTGCTAGGCTGGCTTCTACTGGGAATTTGTTTCCATAGATAAACATTCAGTGAGTTGTCCTGATCTCAGTTTGGTCTCATCTCTCTCTACACTGTCTTTAGAAGCTCTGCTGAGTTCAGTTTCTAGTAAGCAATAAAAAAGCCATGTCCTAAAGATGTTCTTTGTTATATTTCTGTAAATTTCTCCTTTTATCACTTCAATTACTTTGGTTTTATTCTGCAAAAACAAAATAATTTGAAAACTCCTTAAAGCTGTTCAGACAAATAAACATCTTCATTTTTTCTTCTCTCACACTGTTTTCTAATTAAGAGAGCCATTGGAGTGCTAAGTCGCATCCTGCCAGCATCCTCCTCGGCAGTAGAAGAAGTAGTGAAAGGCGGGGTGGTGAAGAAAATCATCAAAGTCTTGAAAGTAAATTAATTTAACAAAATTCACTTTGTTTCTGCTTGTATTGTTCCTTAAGAAAACCATAGTTGTCCCTGTGTTTAGCATCCTTCCCCTAGGAGAAGGACCTGTGTAGTCACTCTGGCTGCATGTGTCTGTATCTGTGTTGTCCATTGTAACAGTGCTCTCAAGTTTAATTTTAGGCTAGGTACCCAGTTTGGAGACTAGACTGCCTTCTGGATTCTGGTCTGTAGCCTGGATTTTTCAGTTGTTTCCATACGAGCCAGATGTCTGTGCACAGCTCTGCTTGCAGAGACCTGCAAATTCAAAAGTCCACTACTGCAGGCCCAGTTGGAGGATTAAAGCTTAAAATTGGTGTGATCTAATTTGAACCACTGAAAAGCAATGGAGCCCTTTCCACTGATTATCAGTGAGTGCTGAATCAAGCTTGGGAGCAATTTTTCCCTAAATAATCCATATGTTAATCTCTAGGCACGGTTTTGCTGTATATCTGTGCATCTAGCAGAATGTGTATCCACCCAGCCTGATGTGGATTCTACAGACTTGCTATGATGCAGATAAAATTAGTCTAGAAAAAGGTTGTGGCACTCAGCTTGGCTGTTGTAACAAGCATCAGAGGAGTTAATAGTTTGAAAAGAACTGGCCTCCAGAGATTCGGGGAAATTTGTATGTTCGTTGCTGGCAGGAAAGAGACGCTTCTTTTGTCGTTTTCAGCTTGTGTTCATCTTGAGATATATAGTCTACAAAGGTCTTAATTTGGTATTTGGGCTTAGGTTAGATAGGTCATAGGAAATACCTATCTATCTCCATGGTACCTGAGCTATTCTGTAACCTTGAGTAATTTGGGGTATGAACTGTATGGTTTTTAGTGTATGCTTTACTCTAATCAAATCTAGGCTGGAGGACAGATCACGTCCAATTACGGTATAAAGACCCTTTCCATCTGCACAAGAAGTAATAGACAAGCTCAAGAAGATCTAGTGAAGTCAGACAAAAGTAAGTGACAACCTCACTAATTAGATACTCATCTCAGTATCATCCAATTACTTTCTTCTCCTCTAGAACAGAACTGAACACTGGGTTTTACTCTTGCAAGACTTTAGCCATGTTTTCTGAGTAATATGCCAGTTTACCTCCTGAAATAGTGCTTAATGAGCCTTAGCTCTGTGTGTGAAAAGCAATAGGCACATCAGATAATGAGCCTGAGTTAGAGAAACTGTGCTTTACTCTAGTAAAATAGCCTGATATGCTTTTTCAGGGCTAGAAGTATGTATGTTTTGAAAAAAGTGCTTGTAAACTGTTACTGAATAGGGTTGTATTGCCTGAAGTTAGTGGCTAAAATAAGAAACTTCATTTAGATGCCTGATTTCCACAGGTTGAGGCTGTTTATAGTTTCCTTCCATTTACATGTGGATATTTGGCGTGGTATTAAAAGGAAATGGATATGGAGACAGCATGACAATATCAGACCAGGTGTCTTAGGGTATTTTCGAGTATATTTGCTCTAGTCATGTGGTATAACACTACTTAGATTGCTTTAAAATCCAGGTTCAATTAATGCTAATGCAACTACAACAGAGAATACTTAAGTTTTATCTAAGTGGTTGAACCTGTCAAGAAACTGTCAGCTCATGTAGTTCAACTTGAACCCTAAGGATTTCCGCTCATTAAAAGCCTCTCAGAGCATCATCTTCCTTTTGTACACCCCATATTAGTTTGACTGTCATCTGTAGATGAAGCTTTCATTTCCTCAAATTAGCAATAACATTTCACTCTCATTCTTTCAACCAAAACTCTGGGTATTAATCTTGTGAGAAGTCACTATTATTTTTGTCATCTCTGTTTGCCAACCCAGACATTGCCCTGTTGCTAGGAGCCTTTTGGAATCAAGCTATAGTCCCACGACATTAAATTTCATTCCAGCTGGGCCACTTAGTTCAGCTTCTGCACTAGCCACTGTTGCCATCTGGAGCAGCACTGCCTTTTCGGAAGATATTATTGCAGTAGCAAAAGTGGGATGTGATCTGAAGAACAAATGGGACCATGAAAGAAAACCAAAGCAAACTTATGTAACGCCTAAGGAAACTTCATGCGTGTGAAAGCCATGGCTGTATTTTATTTAGAAAGCAGTCTATCTAAATGTTTCTAGAGTCTGTGACCGGAGATGTTGCTGCTGCTTACAGATGCCAGCAAGAGCTATACAGCTCTTTGCCAAGAGCACAGACAAAATACTCTGCTGCTGTACATTAGTATAGGTTACAGAAGTAGATGAGCTGAGCTGCTTTATGTTAGCTAAGGATGTATAGAAAACTTTTTCATGTACCTTTTTGCAGCTATTCTTTCCACAACAACATTTCTGTCTTAACACATTTAGCTTGGCGCTGTAAGTGCTCTGCTCTGTGTTTGCCCTGCTAGTATGGTGGGATGAAAGGCCAGTGCAAGATCATGCAAGCAGCAAAGGTGGCATCTTCAGATTCGGAGAAATATTAAACAAATGCAGAAACGCCAGCTCCATGCTAGAGAACCTCTTAGAGTGTAGCTTCCGTTTTGTGAGAAAGACATCTAGGGAGGTGAAGCTGAAACAGTATCCTGGATCCTGAACCTTGCTATTCCAGGTTTTCTAGAAAAATGCCTGACACAGAACAATTCTCACTCCCTAGAGTTTAGGTAAAGACAGGAGAAAATATTGGTGCTACTTGAACAAATATGTGTGTATTCTGTACAATTAATCTCCCTTTCTTCCAGGGTTCAGTGTGCTGCTGAAGCTCTTGGACTCAGAGAATGAAATGACTGTGGGAAATGCTGCTTTCTGCCTTGGCCAGTGCCTTGTAGTTCCTGGAGCAGCGACGTCCTTACTGAATTCCAGTGTTGTGATGATTTTGTTGAAACATGCTGGTGGTGATGCTACAAGAACTTCAGTACAGGAGAATGCAGCAATTGCTCTGGGGAAGCTTTGTGTCGCTGAACCAAGGTATTGTAAAAAAGACTTGTTCTCCTGCACCATCTGATTGTAATTAGGTGATAATTCTTGAAAAACTGCCTAGTGTAAATCGGTTCTATTTGTAGAGCAAGCAGGTACAGGGTGGATGATTAGTTTATGTAAATACTCCACAAAATCTATTACCCTTCCTCCAACTAGAATTCCCACTTGTGGTACTGTCCCCACAGTTCGGCTTTAGGGCTCCTGTGTTGTTAGTTGTCTGTCGTAACATGTTTCAAGAAGCTCGTTTTGCATTGATTTCTGATGTTACCCGTGCTGGAAGAATGGAAGGAGAAGGAGTGATGCTAGAAGTTTGTAGAGGTCAGAGCAGTAATGAGAGCAAAACAAAAGATAAATGTCAGCAAAGAATGTCTGCTGCTGCCTGCCAAGAATATGCCAAGCTCTAGCTAGCTGCAACTCATCAGCTGGATCTTGAACTGCATTTCAGAGGAACTGAGTTCAACTTGTTAATATACATCCTGAACCACTGCAGAAAGACAGGGATAATGCTTATGCTCCAAAAGTTTAAGTACCTGGCTCCTACTGGAGATCCCAAATGAGCAATAGGGAAAGTATCTGCTCTGAGATTTGCAAAACACTCCAGAGATTTAAGAGGGAAACACCTTATTTTCTTAGTTTTGTTAATGTGAAATGTCACCTATTTGAACAATTGTCAAGTATTATTTAGAACTTTCATTTTCCTTTTTGTGGGGAATAGTAATCTAAAACTCTTTCTCGTGCTACTTTAGGAGGAATTTATCAAATGTAGCATTAAACATCCTTGACAGTTTGGGCATGGGCTATAAGCAGAGCAGCGAAAGCTTAAAACTTTTATTGTTAGTCATATTTCCCCAGCAACCATTCTGTTGTCTTTTCAGGCATATTCTTCAGCTGCAGAAACTCAATGGATTGGCCATCCTGAACTCTTTTATGAAATACATTCATAGCATCTGAAGTCTTCAAGAGAGCTTCTAAATGTGCTGTTAATAACACTTGCTGTTGAGTATTTTCTTCTTTTCTTTAATAAAACTAACTCAAAGCACATCAACTTTTCAAATCCCTTTTCAAAGTCCTCCATAGAAGCCAGTGAAACAATATCAATATAAGTATGAGGAGAAAGAAGCTAATTTATTATCTAGGCTAACAACTACAACAAGAGCTTTTGTTAAGCTTGTCTTTGCTTTAATAAATCATGTTGCCCTCTCTTACTGGCAAGTTCCTTGCTGAGTAGTCATTGACCAATGGCTCACCTAGTCTACTTTCCAGTTTGGGTCCAGTACCCAGCGTATTAGAAGAAAATAAAAACAAATTGTGGGTTGTGACTTTTAAGAATCCTTTCCCTGCCACACCCCCCCTCCCCCCCCCCCCATATGCTGTCCTCTGGTGGG
>JAVJGG010000082.1:6701631-6718149 GCA_035590195.1 Aviceda cuculoides
CTGGTGGGTAGGTTATGATTCAGTATCTCATGTGTGATATCGCCTCACGTTTTGCTTAAACCTTAAATCTCATACTTACCTGCTTAAATATGTTGGTCTTAATTTCACTAGTCTTAGCGATAACTTATGATAATGAGGTTTGTGTATGAATTATGGGCTGCTTATTTTAGTAGCGTTACACTTAATATCTTTGTAAATTTGTAAATGGTAACCCTTGGTACTTTACTTTTGTGTGGAGTAAGAACAGTAGTTGACCTTCCTGATCTTAAGTATTTTCTCATGGCCGCTTGTCTTCATCTCTAATCTCCTCTACACTTACTCATTTTTTAAACAGTAACACAAATGGCACATCCTTCCAGCATCTGTGTTTTCTGGAGAGGTCAAAAATTAATTACTACTAAGGGCAAGTGCAACCTGAAAAGAAAGGCAGTCATGCATTGCTCTTGCCTCTTCTGTGTTCTGCCAAAAAAGGCAGTTTAAGATGCTTCTGGAAAGCATATCTACTAGGGACTCCGTTGGTGGTGCTAACAGAACAGCAGCTATAGTACTGGTGGCAGAAGCCTGTCAAATTTAACAGATAGTCTCTTCACAAATAAACAGATGCACCTAGACACAAATCTATACTAAAAGCTTGTAGAACTTAGGCTAGACAAGGACTTTGGCCATAAATACAATACTTCTTTTTTTGCCTTGGTTTTGAACACAGGAAACAAAAGGAATATATTACATTTATATGAAGAAGCACAGGACAGTTATGTTTGACTTTAAAATGTCTCTTCAGTTTGCCGCCTTGACACCTGTGGGTGTCTATTCTGTGTGTAATCTTGTCCCTTCAGAACAGTGGCTGACAAATTATATATCACCTCCTTTTCAAAATAGCAGCTGAATCATCTTCCCACTTCAGAAGGAGGAAACTCTCTTGCACCTGTTTTTTCTCCTCTCACAGTGAAAAGCATACAATTGATAATCTCACTGTCTCTTTTTAAGCTCCTACCATGAAGTTATAACCTGCCTAGACAAATATGTAACGAATACCATGTGTGGGGTTCAAGTCCAAATAAGCACTACACTGTAAGCCTGACAAACACCATGTATTGTCTTAAGGAAAAAAACCTTATTGAATCTTGTGTTTACAGAGGCAGGATGTCAGAGGGGAACAGCAGGTGTAATGTGTCACCAGAAAATTACAGGAAAATCTAAATCATCTTAAAAGCATAAAAGCTAAAGATCTTTCTTGGTTTTGACTGACAAGCTGGTTTTTGCTTAATGGAACCTTCCACATACCAGTTGCTGTTGTCCCCAGAAGAAAATGATGATCAGGTCAGGGAATTGCTTCTCACTTCCTTCTGCAAAAGGTGTTTGAGAACTGATCTGTCCCCCTCAAAAAGAATTACTATCGCAGAATTTTTATAAGTGCACCAGGTTACCGGCAGGAACTATTGCCATTTGGGAATGGGAAGCGGACCTGAGCGATCAAGCAGTTACAGAAGGGGTATTGAGCTTGTACAAACCATAGTCCCATTTGAAGAACAAAGAACCTGCCAGTAGAGCCTAGCTCGGAGTCGCCGTGGGTTTATGGATCACTTTTGTAGCATCTTTATACTTGTAAAACAGTTGCACCAGGTTCAGGAATATGTCTTGACAGGTATTCAGGTAGTATAACTCACGACAGTCTCAAGGGTAAGTAGTCTGCAAAGACTATGAGTGTACTAACTATTGTTTCTAGCAGAATTATTCCCTTAGTTACAAATGTGAAGTTTCATGCTGGTTAGTCTTAACAGTACCAGGTTTGGTATCCATGTTGATGTATCATGCTGCTTTCTGTCTGTCTGTCAGTGTGATATGGGCTGAATTGCAGATCGCAAACTTTGATCACAGTATCTAGGATGCAAAATAGCATATCTGTTCTAATCTGGGTAAGACAGTAATACAGACTTGGCCTCACTATCAGCTGTGTGAAGAGAAGACCAGGCAATGGTTAGACTGTCAACCAGTGGAAGAAGCAGAACACAGCTTGGAGATGTGGAACTTCCGGAAATGGAGCCTCCTTGGAAGTGTTTAATATGTTGGCTAACGTGACAAATTACTGTGTGCTGGTTTTGGGTAGAGGCACCGACTGAAATTAGGGCCCTGTGTGTCAGGTGCTGTACAGAAGCCAGTCGGGGTAATCTTCTTTCCCAGACAACTTAAGAGTGGGAAAAAGATGAAGTGACCTGACCTTGGTTACCACATTCAGGTGAGTGACATGGCTAGGACTGGAAAAGATACCTGTCAGCACCTAATCTGTTGTATTATCTACTAGACTACACTTTATCAGTTTGCTGAAGGATGGATAATGGTTTATTGTTATTTCCCTCAAGAGCAGTCACCTCATCCTCAGTGTCTTTTGCAGTGCTAGTCTGAGCTGTCATTATGCTGCTTATCTGACTCTTGCTCATTTTTTTACATATGACTTCCACTGCACTCACAACAGTCATGGCTATGTAATAATGTTCTCTCTTATCTCCTTAACCTGCATTGTTCTAAATTTCCCGTCTCCAAGAGTTTAGCTTGCTATTTGTGTGTGTGCAGGTGCCCAGCACTAGAAAGATGCATGATGTATACTGTTACTAACTGCAGGTGAGTATTTGCAAGGACACTAGGGCCTTACAGTTAAAGGTAAAAGGGTTGTAACTATGACTTTGCCTAAGAAGCCTCTGGTCTCTTTGGTTGTTATGGAAGTTTAAATGGTGTGCTTGTTAAGCATTTGTTTCACTATGGTTTTCATTCCTGTCTCACCAAAATGTTAGTTCAGGCTGCTCTGAGCCAGATGGGGTTAGTTGCTGTACTTCGGTGTGGGTTGGCTTTTCTCCATGTCTCTTGAATAAGAGCACGCTTTGCCAATGCTTGTAGGCCTAGGGAAGAAAGGATCCAGCAGACTTGATGGAATGATAGAAGCAGCACCACCAGCAACCTTCCTCTGTGGCCTAACTCTACCTGGAGGGTCACGGGGAGAGATTGTCTATCTTACTTGGTCTCACAGAGCCAAACACCTGCATAAATGGATTGCTTTAGTGAAGTCTCTCCATCTGGGATCCAGACTGATCCTTGCGTATATTTGACTCAGCACAAACTGCCACAACCTTCTGACCCTGCTTGGGTAGAATTAGAATTGTAGAGTAGTTCAGTTGGAAGGGACCTACAACTATCTAGTCAAACTGCCTGACCAGTTCAGGGCTGACCAAAAGTTAAAGCATGTTATTAAGGGCATTGTCCAAATGCCTCTTAAACATGGACAGGCTTGGGGCATCCATCACCTCTCTAGGAAGCCTGTTCCAATGTTTGACCACCCTCTCAGTAAAGAAATGCTTCCTAATTTCCAGTCTGAACCTCCTCTGACAGATTTGAGCCATTCCTACATGTCCAATCACTGGATCCCAAGGGAGAAGAGCTCAGCACCTCCCTCTCCACATGCCCTCCTCAGGAAGCTGTAGAGAGCAGTGAGGTCAACCCTCAGCCTCCTTTTCTCCAAACTAGATGAGCCCAAAGTCCTCAGCCGCTCCTCACAGGATATTCCTCCCAGCCCTTTCACCAGCTTTGTTGCTCTCCTCTGGATGCACTCAAGGACCTTCACATTATTCTTAAATTGTGAGGCCCAGAACTGCACACAGTACTCAAGACAGCGTTTTAACTCTTTCTTCAGAGATAAAGAGCTGCCTTGCATAGGCAACCTTTCATGTTTACGATCACATTTTCCATCTTTGCCATGCACTCTCTTCTTTTGTTAAAAATCAATTGATTCCAACTGGTGCAGGTTTTTGGGTGGGGTTTTTTTTTGGAACAGACTATTGGTTGGTGTCTGGCCTAAGCTCATATAAAGTAACCCAATCCTCTGCCCTTCCAGAACAAACACAGCAAATGCTTATGGCTAAGAGGCAGCATTGATTCCTTGGCGAGCTGCTTCCTGTCTGATATATTGTTACTGGACAAGATGCAGGAAAAATTCCCCATCTTTATTCTGATTGCAGCTGGACTATCAGATTTATCTGGTGAGTGATATGTTTTGTTCTAATCTCAATTGCTGTCTTTCTGCCTTCTTTTCCTCTATTACCAGTGACCAGGAAAACTATGCTAAATATTGTGCTATCAGTCTCAGGTGTGTGACAACAATGAGATAAAGGAGCAACTTCTCTCTGTTTGTGCAGCTGTGCTGTAAATCTCAAGATTTGGTTTAAATGGTTTCTGTTGTGGGAGTATTAGTGGCCCCAAATCAGGACATAGCTGTGCTACTTACCCAAGCTAAGAGACAGTCCCTTATTGTCCCCTTCAGGTGGGGGAAAGCAAAGGAAAAACAATGTCACTTTTCACAGAGTAGGTCCATAGCAGAACTGAGGATGAAATTCATGTCTGCTGAAGCCTTGTTCAGAATACACTTTTCCAGTTACACTTTTATCACGTTAAGCATGGGCTTCCCTCTTCACCATGCAGTAACACATTGTTCAGCACCTTCTTTGAGAACAGCTATCCTGCCAAATATTTCTGAGAGCATGAAATCAGTGATGAGTTTGTAATCCTGTCATGCCTCAAATGAGTTCCTAGGGCTGCTGTCACTCATTGCAGGGAACCAGTCAGTCTTTGCTTTCCACCTCTTACTGTGTGCCTGTGAGCGTACCCTGCAAGTGTACATAAAATTAACTTGGCTAATGAAAGCAGTCTTGTGTCTTCAGGCAGACTGTTCTCTTCAGTAAAGATAAACTTGGGGGGGTGGTGTCAAAGAATTTTCCACCTAATTAGTAATTCTATTGGTTTTGTGGATATCGTTTGCTCATTATGTTTTTTTTTAAATTACCTTGTCCCCCTGTAAGGTGTATTTGTGGATATTTACAGCAGTTTCTTTATACAAGACCTTGATTCAGTCAGTGCTTGTCTTTACAGACAGATTGCTTGTGTTGCTTTGCCAAGTTGGGGCTAAACCACAGGAGTTTCATCTGTTTGTACAAAACCACAATTCAAAGTATTTCATAGATTTAACATACCGGTCTCCATCATCCATTAACCTCCATTTCTTTTTTAGCAATATATCAGCTTTTGGGGTTCCCTTACATCAGGTTACCCTGCTCACTGTTGGCTGAAAGTAGTACTGGTTCTCCAAATGACCATAGAATCTCCTCTTAAGGCACTACACTTGGATGCCAAGCCCAGGGATTTCATCTGAAGAGAAATGGCTAAACCTCTGCTTTGCTTTTGTCAAAAACCACAATTTAAATGTATAACATTTAAATGTGCTATCATTTTTTAGCTATTAGATACATGTATTTGCTGGCAGTTGCCTAAGGGAAAATGCTTAAAGATTTTGGAGCAGAAAGTACATCAATATTTTAGTCCATGGTTTGGAAAGTATACTTGGGAATGTGAAGACAGAAAAAAGTAAATCGTGTGGATAAAACCATAGCCTTTTAAACCGTAGGTCTGCCTCTTTAAATGACAAAATGTAAGAAGAGAAGTTACTATGTTCTGTCTGTTCTGTGTCACTTCCACAAAACAAGCCGGCTTTGTCCTGCCTGGTCACCCAGTATGAATCAGGAAACTCATCATAGGACTGAGATATTGGGGGAGGAAGAGTGGTTAAGGAGAGCCAGGTGAGTGAGCTCATTCATGTATATATTAATCTTGCTTTGCTATTAAAGAGCTACTGACCTGTCCTCAGGCAACCTGAGGGTTTCATTCTCCTGCAACTTCTGCTGTCATTTATTAGGGTACAATTAAGATAAAGGGTTCCTCTCTGGCAGTTTAATGCTTTGCATCAGTATGGCAGGAGTATGAAGTGTCATCCTTCGTATGACACTGAGTATAAACAGCAGAGGATCAGATTTGTGGCAGCTGCCTATAAGTGGCAGTGCCAAAGCTGCGCATCCTCCCTCCTGTATGGTTCTCAATGGAGCCAGTGGCCGCTTAACTTTCCGCTTCCTGCTCAGCCTGTTGCAAAGTGCTGCTGCAAGCTGTTAAAAGTTCGTGTACAACTGAATAGGCAAAGGGCTTGTTTTCTGATCATTAGGTGCCTCCAGGAGCAAACATCACATCAGTGAAGTATTAGGCCTGAGATTTCCTGGAGAAGCCCAGCCAAGAGCTGAGAGCAGCCCAGTGCCCAGCAAGGTGTTTTCCATTACAGAAGATAGCTCAGATGAGGTGACCTTTAATTTTCAGAGTCCAGCAGTTGATCCTACCAAAGAAACGACAGCTGACTTCATTCCTGTCCACACAGAGACAGCTGTAAAAAGAACAGCCATGCTGCCTAAGGAATTGGTTAGAAACTTGGAGGTGGCTGAGCAACTGCACACAGAAGCAGCAGCTTTAAAACTCCAGGATGGACACATATTTGCTAGTAAGCTCTTGAGTAGCATAAGCATCCCTGTCTCCACACAAGGATCACAGGCTACCATGCATCTCGAACAGCCAGACAGGTCACTGCAAGGAAAACCGGAAAATACTACTAAGGCTGGTTTCAGTCCTACCAGCTCTAGTGCTGGGCTGCCCCAGCCCTTTCTCAGTGGAAGGACACATCAAGACACTCCTGAGTTTACAGCTGTTTCTTCCATTCCTGTTATCATGCAGATGGAGGTGCCAAGTCCTAAAATATCTCTTCTGACTTCAACGGTAAATTTTCATCCTCCAAAAAAAGGAATAGCAGCATCTCCATTTCCCACTAGAGTTAAGATTGCTCTTGAAAGTGCAAGGCTGGATTGGTTACCAACAGGAATGCTTCCCACTAGCACAAGGCCAAAAGACACAAATCCACAAGTCCAGCCTGACAGCAAAACTGGTGTGACACCTGCATACCTGAAGAAGACTCAGAGTATGGATGATAAAGTTACAACCTCTGCATTCCTACAAAAGCCAGCTTCAGGGGGCCTTGATGTGGTCTATTCCAGAATGACACAGACAAATGCTATTCAGTTTTCCCCTATTTTGTCTCTGAAGCAAGAAACAACAGGGAGTAAAGCCAGAAACTCAACAATAGCTGTAATAAATGGTTCTGGACACACAACCCAGTTGCCTGCTCTTCAGACACTCCCACAAGGCAACATACATTCTTCTTCATTATTGATGCATCTGGAAGCTCTAGTTCGTGATGACTTACTTCCATCTCCATTTCAAGGGCCCACTAGCACAACTGATAGACAAGAGCCCCTCTCTTTGTCCCAGACTCTCAACTCTACTAAACAGGTTTCCCCACAAACCAACAGGAGCTCTCAAGAAATTGCAGTTCTACTTTTGCAAAGAGATACTGGTCATCAGACAATGACAAGTAAACCTGAAAAATCCAGATCCCCTGAGAGCCCACAGGCTTCTGCTAATTCGTCCTCATTAAGCCAGTTGTGGATTTCCATGTTAAAAGTTTCCCAAACTACTAAAGAGCTAAAAGGAGTAACACCTGCACTCTTTCCAGGTAGGTCTACCTTTAAGAATGCAGCCCTTCAACCTGTAAGCACTTTTGATTCTGTCCATGCAGGGATCCAGTCACCAGGTACATCTTTTCCTACTTATGTTGGATTGCAGTTAATGGGCATCCCCACCTCTGCTGAGAAAGGACTTCACATACCAACTTCATCCACATCTACTGGTTCTGGGCCTCAGGTTCAAGGCATTTCTGTCCATCCTCTAACTCAGGAAGCCTTCCCTGTGATGCTGCAGATGAGCACAGTGGAAGACTCCAAGAGAAAGAAAAGTCTTCTGCAACAGATAGGTAAAACTGGTTCTCCCCCACTGACTCCACAAGCCAGCCCAGTCCCCAGCCCCTCTGGACTGCATGACAACGGCAACCAGAAAGTTCCTCTTCACACCTTTGCCCCTTCAGCCTCCCAGATCCAGCAAGCTGGCAGCCTGGCAGCTTTTGCTTCAAAACTGCCCTCACTCCATGCACAGGGAAGCCAGTCCAGCTCTACAACAGCACATCCTGAACCAGTGGTGCCCAGTGTTTCTGATGAGATCCCAGCATACCTGGCACAAGCACTAGTGCAGCATTTCGGTATGTCACATGATGCAGCTTTTAGAGGTGATCAACTTACAATGCTACCATCATCCCCATACTTGTCCTTTCTGCTGAAAAGTACTAATGGCATGCTATGCCTGCAGCCCATGCAAGATTCTCCTCTACCCACAAAATTCCAGAATACCAGCTTTGGGGGTCTGGTTTCCATTCAGCAAATCCTGGCAGCAGCAAATTCTTCAGCACTGGACCTTTCAAACTTACAACATCTGAGTCCTTCTAGCTTAATTCTGATTAAGCCTGTGTTTATCCTTTTGCCCACTGACAGACCAGATCTAGAGATGGCGCCCTCTCCTGAGGGTGAAGATGACCACAAAACTGCCTTCAGGTTCACATACAAGAAAAATCTGAATTTGGGCACGCCTGAAAGCAGCCATGCTATCCCAATGAAAACTAGTTCCTCTTATCCCACTAGTAAGTCATTGAGGCCTGAAACTACTATCTCCACTGCATCTAACCAACAAGCAGAGAAAACAAAAGTAACTTCTCAGCCAGTGCTAACTAATCCTAATTATACAATCATCACTAGTTTGTTTCAAGCTGTTACCTCGGCATCAAATCATTTGCTGGACCCATGGATGAGGATTAGCCCTACAGTGCAGGCCGTCCATCTGCATGGGCTGCCTGAAGAGATGCAGATACCTGCTCCCAATTCCCAAGAGGCCAAGGGGACTGATTTGCTTTTACGTAACAGTATGTTAGCAGAGCCTTTCACCTCCACTGCGCCGCCATTAGTGATATCTGCACAGCATAGCCCCCGTACTTCCCCTGAAGTATTTTTCACTACTGAAGAGCCACATTATTCTTCTGTAATTCCTTTACTGTCAACAAAGGGACTCCCTGATTTTCAAATGCCTGCCCAACCTCCGTTTACTGCCACAGGGACTGTAGATCAGGCTCAGCGCAGTAAGAAACTAATGCTGCAAACTACCGGCCATCACCAAGGTTTAGCGTCCACACCTTCCTCTGTCCATGCACAATGCACAGAGTGTTTGACCTTGCGCCCAGCTAGAACCATAAAATACCCATTAAAGATGTTCACAAGCATCATGCCTTTGCAGTCCACATTGCAAAGTCTCCTAAGTACTGGGTCACTTCAAAGGCTGCCATCACGAGTTCAGTTTGTACCCAGCACATCATCAGCTTTATCAGCGCTTCCAGCTGGAAATGATCACAAAGATTCAGAAGTGGGCAGCATAGCCTGTTCAGGGGGAGTCACTGTGAGTGCTAAGGCAGCACAAGCCCACACCACTTCCATAAAACCTGATCTTACCAAACATTTGGAATTTACTCCCATTGTGCCTAAGACCTTTAAAATGACAGAGAGAGCAACAATAGCATCAGTGCATACTCCATTTTCAACAAAGGTCCAAATAAAACCAACAGTTTCTGGGAAACTTCTGGCTACAATTACCCATCCAAGGATGTATACCAACTCTCCTGCAAGCCCACCTTTGCCTGTGTCTACACATGTTCCCCTGCTATCAGCCATGAAACATGACCAAATCCATCGATGCCCTACTAAACTGTTCTCACAGGCCAACATGGGAGAAAATACAAAGCAAACTGAAATCAGCACAGATGCAAGAAAAATAGAAACTGGTAAATTCCTGGGAACAAGCATGTCTCTGTCAGCCATGTTTAAGACAAGAACACAGCAAACCCCCCCAGCAGTTCTTGGGAATAAGGTGGTTTTAACTCCGGTACAACCATCTGTGTCTGCAGGATCTGTTATTGCTCTTGAGAGACAGCTTAAATTGACACAGACCACATCACAGTCTTCATTAGCAATGACTTCTCTCTCTGCAGCTGAGAATGATTATATCTCTACTCCACTTAGAAACAAAAAAGTGTTTCACCTGCCAACACCAACTATCCGATCTGATCCAAACATGGTGCTGCCTACAGTTGCCAGAGTGAACAAATCAACTGTGGTCTCTACATCAATGGGGAAGAGTGAGGACATGTTAGTGAAAGGAGATGCAGCCACCACTAGCCAGCGGCCCAATCAGGTACACGTGTCTTCATTACATCAGGCATCAGCAAGACGCCCTTTGGAGAAGGTATCACTGGAAGATAACATTGAACATGAGACTGGTCATTCCAGCCCTGACACTGTTATGTATGCCACTGGGCCATCTACAACAAAAGCATTTTCTGTGTCTGCTAATAGGTTTGTAAATAAGGTTACTAAGCATTCAGCTGTCTTCAACAAAGTAGCTGTCAATGACGCTGAGATGCTTCTAGCAAGAGATCTAATTCAGTTCCTTCCAACCCCAGAAAGCCCCTCATATTCTTCTCGGAGTCTGGTACCGCTTACACCACAGGGCAATTCCTTGCTGGGTGTTGCAAACACTGGACAATCTGAGAGGCTGTTCTTGAACACAGAGGCAGAGGAGATGGCTAGAACAAATGAAGTAACAGAAGAAGCAGATGAAGGCTTAGTAACTGTTCTAACACTGCTGGATTCAGAGCCCATTGCACTGCTGAGTGAATCACATCAGAGGAACGTTTTGCAGTCAGATGCCACCATTCTGAATGGGTAATTATCTCATTGTAGTTGCTGTTGCATATTTCTGCTGCATGATTTGGCAGGGGGGGGGGGGTGTGGGGGGTGTGTGTAATATCTAAACTGCTCCATGGGCTCAGTAACATGGGTATGCTGTATTGTGGTTTTAAAAACACTTAGTTTGGTCAGCAATGACATCACGTTAAAAAGAAGGGGTCTTTTCACATTTCTGATATTAATACTGTCTTTCAGACCTAGTTTTCTTTTTCACAATAGCCTTCAACTGTCTGCCTCTCCTACCAAAAACAATCTACATGCAGTTTTACAAGTGGGATCATGTGATATTGCTCAAGTGATCAAATGCACTAGCAAAGAAGGTGGAAACACTTCCAAGTTCCCCTCAGTTCAAATGATTTGACTGTGCAGAAAGCCAGGAGGTGGTTCTGATCATGGGAGGCTCTGCCATGCTAGGGTCTACATGTTGTTCATTGGTTCCAACATCCTGTTTGGTTTCACTGAGGAAACCCACCCTAATGCTGTTGTATTCCTAACAGGCTGTGGAGCCTAGCTGGGCCTCAGCTTTTTTTCCTTCTTTCCCTAAAAGCCTTGCAGTTGTGAGTGATGATGTCTGCGGCTCTGGTAACCACACCGTGCAGATGAGCTTGCGTCCCATTGCAGAAGCAGGTCCTGAGGTTGAAGGGTTGGCTCCTTCCGAAGAGACTTTCCTGGCTTTAATTGCTGTGCAGAGCAACGACAGCCAGCCTGTGCTCCAGATCCAGTCGTGCTGTGTGACACCTGCCGCCAGCCCGGGGGGACCAGGTGCCATGTGCTGCCTGTTCCGCAGGTCAGACACGGAGCTGCAGGGGTGGGCATAGCTTCGCGCTGCTCTTCAGGCCTGGGCTAGGAATGGGCTGATCCTTAGAGGACCCTCTCTTGTAGCCTGTGGGTGCAGTCTGATCTCTTTGGAGTTCAGAATAAGCTCAAAGCAGTGAGAACGAGTCTGAGAGTGCTCTGCCTCCTTAGCTGTCTTGTAATTAATATCAACGGCTTGATAAGACAAAGAATCCTCAGGGAAAAAAAAAAATCTCCCTTCACCCTTTGATTTATGTAAGTAAGCTATCCCACTTCTCCATGTCGTGCTGTCACAGATGTCAGGCTTACAGCATCCTCCTGCACTTCCTGCTGTGGGACAGCACAGCCCAGGAGCAGAGCAGCCCAAGGATGGGAGCCAGGCGCCACAGGCCTCCATTTCCCCATCATCAGCATTTCACAGCTCTTGTTGCCTAACCTGTCTGGGTTGAGCCCAGGGAAATCGGAGGTTTCATTAGTCGATGTTTGTAAAACCACTGGGGCATGAAGTGTGCGTTAGCAGCACTATGCATTATCATCATCAGTAGAAGCTTTCTGATTTGCCCAGTATTAGCTGTAGCTGGAGATCACCTCTGCAGTGCTTCTGAATTTGTCTAGGTCAGGGAACGATTTGCACTACAGTAGCCGTTTTAATGGTTGTAGCAAAATCAACCTCCAAGAAACAGTTCTGCTGCTCTAGGACTGTGGCCTCCACAGCAGGGACAGGTACAGCCTGAGATGCTGACATTTTGTGGATTTTTGTTTAACTCTGACTCTGTAGAAGCAGGTACCTGGCTTAGAACTTGTGCAGACCTGTGTCAGCAGATCCCCCGCTTCCCTGCCTTTAGTCAGGGAGAGCTGGAATTTGAAACTGTTTACTATTTGTCCTTGCCAGGTTGCCATTTGAATGCAGGCACATCCAGTTACTGCACGGCAGTAAATCCAGAGCTGCTAGCTTCACCATCCAGCCGTTCCAGATGCTGAATCACTCAGTGGCCTATTTGCACTGTCAGCTTAATGTCTGTCTGCATGGCAAATCAGGATGTGAACAGGTACATGAGACAGGTCTGTTCTCACTGGTCTAAGGCACTTTAGGAAGGATCTGGTGCTTCCAGCAAGTACAGTCAATTCAGTAAAGAATCTGGGTGGTAGATTATAGAGCTCCACCTTCTCCCAGCTCGTACAGTTATTTCTTAATCTCCTCCATACTCTGTGTCTCCTAGAGCCCTGGCTGAATTTCTACTCTCAATTAAGATGAGCTCACAGTGCTTTATTTTCACTTTACATGTAATCAGCATAAGCAGCATATCAACAAATAAGCAAGTAGCAACCTTATAGGAGAATCGCAAGGAAAAGGCTCAGCAGAGCTATCTAGTTTTGCATTGTAGAATTATGTGAAAGGGCTCAAATCTGTGTCTATATTGGATTGTCCTGGGTCTGGGATATGGAAGTTTTCAGGCTTCCACAAGCTTGGAGGGCTCAGGGATAAGGCTTCTGTGAAACACTTGGCACAATGTGTCATACTTAGCCATAGGCCATGCTGCGCATTTAAAAGGCACAGCACTACAGAAGTAGTGCAAATAAGTGTTTGAGAGGGATGTAGAAGATCCATGAGATTCATGAAAGTTTGAGTGGTTGAGCTGCATGGTGGAGCTAGAAAAGCTCCGAAAATTCAGACAGTCAGGCTGAGCCTGCTTTTAAGAAGCTTTGGCAGGAATTAGAGAATCAGTTGCATGGGCTTGTGAAGGATGAATGTCTGCATCTTGCGTATGGCCATGCTTGCTCTAACAGTACTTCCTGTTAGACGCTGCAGACACAACCATTGGGCCTAAAAAGAGAGCTGGACTCTCTGGGAAGAAACTTGGCCACCCCCTGTAACATAGGCACCACATCAGGGTCACCCCATATCTGGCCAATCCCTTTGTTAAAAGTCTGTAAGACTACTTAATGATATTAAATGGTAACAATAGTTGCTAATCCCTAGGGAACAGGAATTAGGGAATAGAGATTTACATATGGACTTCTCCAAGCATTAGGCAACTCACTTTTTGGAATGACAGCAGAGCTGGACAAAAACTGAATCTAAGGGGACCTGCTCTGATCAGTGCTGTGGTTGCTATGGACTGTGCACAGTCACTAGTGCAGGAGATTCTGTTCTCTATGCTTTCAAATGATTTTCATACGTCTTTGCCAGGACTGCTTTGAAAGTATGGAGCCACTTCTCCAGCCAAGTGACAGGAACAGATATGAAAACCTGCACAACCTGATCTCATTTGGTCCAGTTTTGGGAATGAAGAACAGGTTTCTATATAAACCTGTGGAAGGTGGGTCTCCTGTTTTTTTCTTCTCTCTCTCTGTCTCTCTCTTGCAGAAGTTTCTGCTTGACTTTTCCCGCTGTAAGAAAAACACTACACTTTTAACAGCTTTCTTGACAGCCATCTGGTATGACTAGATTATATCCCACCAACTCCTCACCTTTGATTTGGCCTTCTTAAATCCCAAACATGATGGTTAATCAGCATCAGATCTGATAGACTTTCAGGCAGGGGACAAAGCCAAATGCATCCTCTGCAGGAACTGAAGCTTTAAAAGGAGGAGAGGGGATTAAAATAAGGCAGAATGTCCTCTAGCTGAAAAGAATTTTCCTGCATGTTGTAGTATTTTGGTGAAACATGTTGACTGAGGATGAGGAATGTCATTAAAATAATAGTGAGAGATATTCACGAACGCTTTCCTTCAAGTGGCTGGGTTTTAGGTGAGATGAGATGGGAGGAGTCAATGTATAGGAACCTTCTTTTAAATATTTTTTTCTGTTAACTTTGCAGCTTTTAGAATGAAAGAGCAATGCAGTCACTTTTTTATACTGAGCTTAGGGAAGAGTCCCCATATTTAGAGGTAGTTATCTGGTACAGCAAGGAAACACCATCCACAGATAACTGGACAAAAATCTAACTTAGGGAAATTAGGTGCAGAATGAGGTTGGTCGTGAATCAGGAGCGTTTTCTTTTTTCTTTCTGTTCATAGGTGAAATACAGCAGCTGGTTAATGTTAATTAGATGTTGTCCAGCTATTAGAAAGGAGTGATGCTGAACCTGGTACATCATGAGCATGAGAGACTTCTTAAATCCACTAGCACCATCCCTGAGAATCACTTAACTTCTTGTGTCTTTACTTCTTTATGCAAAGAATATTTACTGCTGGGATCTTATGGCAAAGAAGGTAGTGTGTTTGAAAAGGCACTACCTGTTCAGACTACTCTATGGAAAGAAACTTAGCTGTACCTGCTTGGTATGCTCTAAAGATGAATGGGCGTTTAACCTTCTCTTTCTTCTCCCTCCCTCTCTTAATGCTGTTCACTGCTTGATTACTTCTTTCTTTCTTTCCAGGTCCTGATTCTGCCATGCTGGTACCCATTCTGCTGGGATCCCTTACAGGCTTTGCTGTCTTGGGCAGTGCTTTCGTAAGCCTTTGGCTGCATCACAGACAGAAAACCAAAAACATATGCTATCCGCAACTTGGAGAAATCCATGGCCTGTGAACCATGAGCAGCTGACTGGTCCTGCACATCCCACAGCACTGCTAAAATGATCAGAAAACCAGTTTATTTTGCTTTGCACATGGTATTGCTTTTGTAGAGCTGCTGCTGACCCAGAGAGCAAGATATCCAATCTCTGCTTTAAGCATGTCTCTCCTTCCTTTCTTTCCTTCTGCATAAGCAAGTCCACAAAGTGCAGGGTAGAGGAAGAATTGTAGTAATGGTCCAGCTATAAGGGAGAGCAGAGCTTAAAATGCAGTATGTGCAAGCACCAGCACACAGTCTGATCACAGAAATGGGAAAGCAGACAGTAAATCAGCGTGCAGAAGAGCCACGTAAAATAAAGCGCTGTAGACTAGAGCCATGCCATCAAGGAGAATAGATCGTTAGGAAAAATGATGAAACCCAAGTTTGTTGATTGGGAATGTGGACAGGACCCAAGAGCTCCAGAGATCCAGCCACTCAGCTTTACAGCTTTTCTCGTGTCTAAGGAGCCGAGTCCCTTTATCCTTTTGCTTTACTCACGTTACTCTTTCCTCACTTTCAGTGGAAGCAAGTTTCCACTAGCTGCCTGTTGGTAAAATCCACATGGTGGGAGAAAATTAAGAATGCAAAATAGTTGTCTGTAAGGCTGAATTTGAGAGTACATAAAAAGAACTCGCCACATTCAACTTCTAGGTCGTTTCTTTACAGTTGTGGCCAGAATGCAGGCAGGAAGGGGGCCGCTGCCAGAGCACCTTGTGTCAAATGCAACAGAGAAGTAGCTTGCACTTCCGCCTGGTCAATCTTCCTCCAAGAATTTCTTCAGATCGGATATATAGCTAAAAATTCCAGGTCAAGACTCAATGACAATTACCCTTCAGAAATACTAATTATTATTTGTATTGCAGTAGTACTGACGAAACCAGCATCACATTGTATTTGACATTGACTACAGAGATAGTTCTTGTGCTAAGTCTTGAAAGACATATATGCACAAGACCCAGACGAGTGTCATTAAACCCTTTTTAGAACTCGGGAGTCAAGGCATAAAGCAACTAAAAGCATGCACGTATCAATACCCTGATATAGCCAGGACGGAGTTCAGCTGTCCTGTGCCTCAACCTTGCTCTTTAACCAAAGGACTGTTCTCTTTCCTGAAATAAGTTTGTAAACAGGTCTCCGAGGCTGACATGGCAGGTTCTGTACAAAGTACAGCAAAAGGAATAACAACGTAAAAAGCCATACTGCGTTTTGCACTAAAATGCGCCTGAAATGGAGTTACGTTTGAAGTACAGCAGCTTCTTAGAAAGACAAATACAAGAGCTTTGTGGTTCTGAAGAAGTCTGGCACGTTGCCCAGGTACAGCCACAGGTAGAGTGGGGTGCCGCATCCTGGATACCACAGCTGACATGATGGAGGCCATGACTGGGGGGAGAGGAGGGTTCAGCAGCTGCCTTGCAGCAAGGTGTCAGCAATCACCTTGGCAATGGGAGTTGGCAACTGTTTGGGGGACAGGTTGGGAACTGTCTTCAAGGGGATTGGCAACAGCCTTTTTGGGGACAGCAATCAAGCATCTCAGGGAAGAGCTGTTCAGCATTCATCTTGCAGTGGGGGGAC
>JAVJGG010000082.1:6718249-6734045 GCA_035590195.1 Aviceda cuculoides
ATCGTTATTAGTTTCTTCTTTTCTGTTCTATTAAACTGTTCTTATCTCAACCCACGAGTTTTACTTCTTTTCCCCATTTCCTCCCCCATCCCACTGCGGGGCCGGGGGTGGGGGGGAAGTGAGTGAGCGGCTGCGTGGTGCTTAGTTGCTGGGTGGGGTTAAATCACGACACCCCTGTTCTGAATGCTTCTCTTTCAGCACCTGCACAGGGGAGGAAGCTTCTGGACCTTAGCCTCTGGAGGAATGCGTTCCTCCTCTCTGTCCCAAAACAGCTTCTGTCCCTGCCCTTTGCCCAGCTATATGCGGGGGGTACCCAATAAAATGCTTTCTCCAACTGCCTGTTCCCCATTGAGCTACTTTCTTGCCCAACTCTGCTTTAACTGAGGCCAGTAAAAATGCACTGCACATGCAATTTTAACCTTCAGTAACCATTGGAATTTTTTGCTCTGTGTGTTGGTCCTGGCTGTTTGCAAGGGGAATCTCAGGGACATAAGGTCACAGTTTCCAGAAATAAGTTTGGTGGTGGGGCAGCATTGCTGAAAGAGTGATTTATGTTTGTTCACCTTTGGACTGAGCTGTAGCTGGCAGGGCACTAGTTCAGGGGAAGGGGATGGACCTGTGAGCTGTTAAGGGCAGAGTTGCAGTTGCATGTGTTGTGCAATGGGGACCAGTATGCAGAGCAAATTGGGGCTGGGTTTTTGAGAGTGGGCAAGGCCGCAGCTCTCCCTGACCATCTCAGCCTCCATCCTTCTGCATCTCGAGACTGAGGAGGGCCATTGATAACTGCAGTGTTCTCATTCACTTCAGAGAAGCACCGCTAGCTTGTGCCTTAGGAAATTCAAAAGAAAGCATCACAATTGCAAACTAGTGATTTGGAGCACCACAGTTAAGGTGTTCTTCGGAATGGACTGGAGTAAAATTGCTCCCCAGTTTGGGGCAAAACCAGGAAAGGTTCATTTCAAGAAATGCAAGTTGCTGTTGTCAACAAAGGTGTAAATGATGGGCATGACTGCCTGTTTTAGGGTGGTTTCAAGGATTCCCAAGAAGGTAAACACACACACAGACAATAAGGGAAAAAGCAAGCATTTTATTAACTACACACATGCGTTACTCTAAGGGTATCTTACAAAGAAAAAAAAAAAACCTATTAACATACCAACCCAAGGACTGTGAAGAAGAAGATGAACCATCTATACATTCTTGCGCCGTCTTGTGCTGCAAGCTCAGCCCAGCAGTCAGTAGGTGCCAGCTTTACATGGGCATCCCCATGGAGGCAATGGTGACCTTGCCATACACCACCCCGCTGCTCTTTGGAAAACCCTGGTATTTTATACATTTGCGGAGGAGCAGGTGTCAACGCTTGTGGCCAGTGGGTGCCAAAACACGCCTCAATTGCAACATAGGGAGCCTATGGCACATGCACCCGCTGGCCAGGTGCACTGCACGTGCCATAGCCATCCTTTCTATTGGTTCATGAGCTCTGTACGTGTGGCATATTACCATAAACCATCAGTCACGTCCACTATGCTCTAACCAATAGCAGGACTTTTGCAAGGTAAGCAGAATTGTGTGTGGTGCCTTGTATTCCTCCATTATTGCATGTACTACCTCCCTTAACATTGCTCAACCTCCTTAGCCCCATGGTCAGCATTTCAAACAACAGACAATAAACTATCTGTTCCCTTTGCTGACTGCGTTTCTTAGTTATATACTTCTTCCTCAGTGTTAATCCACGGACCAAAATTCTATCTTTTAACCCTTCCATACACACTTTCTCACTTCCTAACCTTTTATTTTAATGCCATTAAAGTTGAGACAGACCCTAGAAAGTGCCTGAGCCAATTGCCAAGAAATGCAGCACACCTGTGAGCTCTGTGGAGGAAGTGAAGCAGCAGGAGCTGCGACACTGCAACCATGGAGTGTTTTCCTCCACTCCCTCACCTTCTCCTGAACTTTCTATAATAAAACTTGAGTGTTTCAGTAACAGTTTGTCCTGCCTGTGCCTGAACAGGAGGGAATGGAACCCCATTATGCTTGTTCTCGGTTCTGAAATTGTGTTGGCGGGTGAGTGCTAGCAAATGGGAGTGGAGGTAGTCAGGGGCGGTACCTGGGCCGGAAGCATCACACTTGGTGGGCAGCTCTTAGGGAGGAGCAGGGAATTGGCAACAATCACATGTCAGACTCTAATGCCTTTTTTTTACCCTAAAAAGCTGCAGAGCCTGGATGGCTTTTTTCCTTTTTCTTTTCCTTCTTTCCCTAAAGCTTTGCAGTTGTGAGTGATGGGCCATTGCCAGAGCACTTCATGTCAAATGCAGCGGTGAAGTAGCTCGCACTTCCACCTGGATCTGATAAGCAGCTAAAAATTCCAAGCCAAGACTCAATGACAATTACCCTTCAGAAATACTAATTATTATTTGTATTGCAGTAGCACTGAGGAAACCAGAACCATGTTGTATTTGACATTGACTTACCTGCAGAGATAGTCCCTGTGCTAAGTCTTGAAAGACATATATGCAGAAGACCCAGACGAGTGTCATTAAACCCTTTTTACAGCTGGGGAGTCAAGGCATAAAGCAACTAAAAGCATGCGTGCTGTTACTAGTGCTCACGCAGTAATAGTTAAACTGCTCAGACCAGCTCTTCAGTATTGTTTCTTCAAATGCCCCTTGCAGGCATTCGACAGCATACTTTATCCCTGAGGGTAACCATGCTGGCTCACCATGTTTGTTGTATTTCTGTTAAGTATTTTCTCAGGTTCATGCACTCATGTTTGCCACATGCTAGTTCTGGGGTCTCCTCTGTTCTTGTATCTTCCTGGAGAGTTTTCCACTTTTCTTCTTCATCCAGCTCACATGTGCAATGCTGCACGGGAGCCTTGTGGATTTCCCTCTGTGTACGGCCTTCCTTCCCTTTCAGTATCAGTCTGCCTCACTGATGCCTCAGGTGAGGAATCCCATCTTCAGCACAGTGCAGTTGCTAAAGGATTGTTGTATTGTGCCATTTTTCATCTTGTATTCTTTCAGCATTTGCCCACCCAATGCCTGATACTAGAGAGGAGGGAAGCCTTATGGAAATGTAGACATATACCCAGCCTGGCCAGGCTCTGCACAGTAGCCTGGCATGAGTGCCTGGAATTAAGTAACGCAGCTCCTCTGCATACCAAATGAGAGTGACACTTAGGATCCACCTCTTGGCAGTAACTAACATGGTTCATCTCAGGTAACTCCCTACCTCCCTGTGCAAGTCCGAAGTAGGAAGAGCTCCTTTATTCTTCTCTGATACCGCCTGAGCAGGAGGCAGACAGCCAGGCTGACTTTTCTGTCATGACTTCGGAGAGAGACCGGCAACTGGGCAGCTTAACTGTCTTTAATAAGGAGGATTTTGAAGAAGACTGGGTTAAAGTGGCCAGCGGAGGCTTTGGACATGTGTACCAAGTCAAGCACAAGAGGTGGAGAACAGTTTATGCAGTGAAGTGCTCCCCGTATCTGCTGCAGGACACCAGCGTGGACAGGTAACTGCGGTCTCTTCTAGCTCAGCAGTTCACACTGTCAATTAGAGCCATCTATGGTGAATTTGTGCTAAAACGCTGAAGGAAATGTTCACATGGCTTCTTCTCCCTGGGAAGTCAAGTTTTTGGTACCCAAAGGGAGTGGAAAAACCACTACTGATCTGGAGTTTTGCCTCTCTTTCATATGTGTGTATGTGCATGTGCAGGTGGGAAAAGAACACTTACTCAGAACAATTAGTGTTGAAATCTGGAGGCTGAAGTAGGCATCTTAAACTGAACATGGGTACATGGATAAAAGCAGCCTGATTACTTACTTGCAGCTCTCACTGGACATTGGGACTAATGGGTATCTATTAAACTAAATTAGTCACTAAAATCACCAGGTTTAAAGCTGAGGGACAGAGAATTTCCAGCTGGTTTTGCTGGGCTCACAAAGTGCTCTGCTCCCTCACCCTCCAGACAAGTTCTTTTCTCTTGATGGTGCACCTGCACCTTCAGTTTACTTTTTGCTGTGTCTCTCACCTGCAGAGACTTCTCTGCTGACTACCTTGGGTCTGGAGATAGAACAAAGCCACGTAATTGCAACTACTGCCAATACCACATACAATATAGGCAATAATGATCTAAAAACTGAGTCAATGAAGTTACTTATTCTCAAATTTTATTCTGTTCAAGTCGGAAGGATCCTTCCTGGTTAAAAATCACATGCTTGTATGCCTTCTTGTCATGTTACTGACAACAACTAAGTTGTTCAATTTGAGCAGTGACTGTCCTCTTCTGTTTGCACTGCTTATGCTCTTCAGATACTACGTTTGCATTTCATTCTCCTTTTGGGGAAAAAAATGAGTCAAGTTAATCAGTTTTACTTCTGCATATATTAATTCTAGTAAATTTATTCATATGGCTTTCATGGATTATATCAAGTCCTAGTGTACACTCCAGAAGAATGGTTGAACATGAACAGAAATGTTCATGGATTTTGTTGTTGTTGTTGTTGTTTTTAAAAACATTTCTGCAATCACCAGGATTTGAGAACCTAAATCTGAAAATCTGAGTTTGGGAAAAATATCTAACAGTTCATGTGCCTTTAATAGTTACTGTACTGGTGTCCTAAGGACTGAAGTTGCACTATTTTGTCATTAAAATAACTTTGCGCTCCAACGTAGTGTTATAAAAGGCTTTCCTACCCCTTACATATATCTAAACAGCCTTGAGGCTGCTCTGACTTACATTATACTTTTCAGTAACCCCTGTGGGTTCTGGATTACAAGACAAGACCGTGCTGTCCTGCACTATGGCCATGCCAAAAATCCTTTCTTTCTGGGGGGTTCTAAGAAGGGCCAGCATTGGTCCTGTAGTGCTGTGCATCTGGGGTGTATGACTCAATGGCTGTTTCTACTTGCTTTAGAATGTTTACGCATTTGTGAGAGGCAGACCTTCAGTGTGCAGTTTGTCTAATGCACACATACCCACTGAGAACATCTCTGAGTGCATGGCATATGAATCTGTCATGAGCCTTCTCATGTGTGTTATAAAATGGTTCTGGTTTATCTGTCAGCACTAAGTACAAGCCCCAAGTGCAAAACTGAAAGTTACCAGGCCACTCAGTGGTTTGAAAAAAGCACAGCAGCACAGTTGTCTGGTAAGGGGGCCAAAGGAGGCAAAAGTTTCAGAGGAGCTTTTAAAAGTCCTTAGCACTCCTGTCTCTGGGCTTGTAAAAACAATGTGTCTCGTCAGTAGCTATGAATGGAGACAATGGTGTGGTGACTTCCAGCTGCTCGTATTCTTGATGTGTAACCAACTGCTTTGCACTGTTCCTTCAAAATGATGGGGCAAATTGACAGCCAGCTTATTAACCTTGGATAGTTTTGCTTGTCAGGAGAAAACAGGAGATGTCTTCCATCATCCCACAAAATCCATCCCTGTGGGCACATGAAAACAAGGAGGGCAGGTGCTCAGTGAATGCCACCGAATCTATGTATCACCTGAGAGAAGGAAAGAGAGTGGCTGGAAGATAGCTCTCGCCTCAACTTCTGTCAGCTGCAAAGGCTCATAGTTCACAGGTCTGTTGAGGCTGAGGAGAGAAAAAAAATCACAGGGAATCCACAGAAAAGAAAATACAGCCACAGATGCAGTCACAGTATTTCCCAGAGGGTTGAAACACTCAGATTCTTATATGGGAATCACTTTGGGGCTCTTGCTTTTCTCCCTTACAAGCATCATTTCTTGGGGCTCCCTCTGCTTGTCCAATATCCACCTTCTCGCTGTACCTTCTCACATATCTGTATGTGAGATGCCTCCTCCTGGGCTAATCTCACTCCCTCTGTTACTTCCCACAATGCTGATCCACCACAGGATACAGCGTATCCTTCTGTGCTGGTCAGCTCCCACCAGCCCTTGGGGTGCCTGGGAGGGAGGCACACAGGGGCTGTACCCAGGGATTCTGTCCCAGGAAGGGAACCAGAAATCACAGAAGTCACTTCTTTCTCCACACCCATCATTTTCCTGGGAGGGGGAAGAATCAATCTGCAACCCTCTATGCTGCAGGTTGCAACTTCTTCCTGTGTTAACCCTTTCTCCCGCAGTGGGAAAGATAATACCTGAAATTCCTCAATGCAGAGGTACATTTACTGTGGGGAGCCTGCTAGAGGAAGTCTGGCAGAAGGATTTACTTAGCCGAACTATGTTTAGAGCTATTAGTGACCTGGCGTAATGTTGCGAGCTCAGATTCATTCCCAGGGTGCGCTTTTTAAATGTAGTTTTGGCACTTTACTGCTTGGCTGCTGTCAGCATGCTCTGGGCACCCCAACTCGTTCAGCAGGTTGGGAAATGTAAAGATTTAGTGAAACAGGTCTGCCAAAACTGGGAACAATGGACAGACATGTCTAGACTCCCTTTGGGACCAGATTCACCATGCTCATGGACAGAAAGCTGCAGGCAGAGGCATAGGTAATAGGTATGCCAAGTCTCCACGTACTCAAGCTCAGTACGTTAGTGTGTCTGCCAGCAAGCAGTGTGCAGGCTGTCACTGAGGTTACCCTGTGGACTTGTGGTGTATGAAAAAGGCACGGCCCACCATGTGTCCTGGTTTCAGCTGGGATAGAGTTAATTGTCTTCCTAGTAGCTGGTACAATGGTATGTTTTGAGTTCAGTATGAGAAGAATGTTGATAACACTGATGTTTTCAATTGTTGCTAAGTAATATTTAGTCTAAAGTCAAGGATTTTTCAGCTTCTCATGCCCAGCCAGCAAGAAAGCTGGAGGGGCACAAGAGGTTGGGACGGGACACAGCCAGGGCAGCTGACCCAAACTGGCCAAAGGGGTATTCCATACCACGTGATGTCACATCTAGTATATAAACTGGGGGCAGGGGGATCGCCACTCAGGGATTAACGGGATGTTGATCGGCAGGTGGTGGTGAGCAAATGCACTGTGCATCATTTGTATATTCCAATCCTTTTATCATTACTGCTGTCACTTTATTAGTGACATAATGACTTCATTATCATTATTAGTTTCTTGTTTTTATAGTCTATTAAACCGTTCTTATCTCAACCCACGAGTTTTACTTCTTTTCCTGATTTTCTCCCCCATGCCACTGCGGGGGTGGGGGGGTGGGGAGTGACAGGCTGTGTGGTGCATAGTTGCTGGCTGGGGTTAAACCACAACACCATGCTGTGCCTGCTCCTGACATCATGCTTCAGGAAGCATCCCTTGGGAATTTCACCACAGTGAAAACGAGCACATGGACAAGTCTTTCTGTGATCACTGAAGGTCTTCTAAGAGCTGGACTAAGATGGAAGTTTTGATCTCTTTCTCTAGGAGCGTAATGGTTGAATTTGCCCAGACAGTCCTCGGCTCATTTTGAAAAGTCGTAACACCTTGTATGTTAGATTTTAGTCTGCAAAAGATCATGATGTGGTCGCATTATCACCAGTTCAAGGGGCGAATTGGAATGAATCTTTTTGGGGTAGGCAGGGCTGCTTGGAAAGACTGGATATCACTAACCTATTATACTGTAACTTAGCTCGTGAATCAACTGACACCATTTCTTGGTTCCACGTTTTTTGTTTAGTTTGTTTTGTGTTTTTTTCCACCCCCCCAGGACCAGTATGAACTGTCTAATGGAAGAGGCAACCAAGATGGAGAAAATAAAATTCCAGCACATTGTCACTATCTATGGGGTCTGCAACAGCCCTTTGGGGATAGTGATGGAATATATGGCGAGAGGGTCCTTGGAGAAAATTCTTCCCACTCACAAAATGTCATGGCAGCTCAAATTCCGGGTTATCCATGAGATGGGCTTGGCTATGAATTTCCTGCATAGCATGACACCTCCTTTGCTGCACTTAGATCTAAAACCAGGGAACATTCTCCTAGATGGGAATATGCATGTCAAGGTATGACCTTAATGCTGTGTTTGTAGGGACAGGTTATTTCTCAAATAAGAGAAAGGTTATTTTTGCCAAATGAGTCCAGAATCCTAGTAAGTTAGGTTCTTCAGAAACACTCAATGAAAGATTGACCGGTGGGGCTTATAAGAAGCAGCTGGTAAACAAAGTACCTCCAGATCATACAGGCAACCTGTGCCAGAACTGGGAACTGAAGGCTCCAGCTTAGGAGGAAATGCTGATCTGCTGGACTCACTGAAAAGCACTGACTGCAATTTTATCAGGATTTTATCAAGTTTCAGCTGCTAGGCACCTCCTCATATCCCCGATCTTGAAGGATGGAGGTATCTCCCAGCTAATATAAGGAGGGGTGAGACTGTGAGCATTATTGGGGAGGCTCTCATTTTTTCTGCTTGCAGATCTCGGACTTCGGGCTATCAAAATGGATGGAGCAGTCTAGCCGAATGCAATATATTGAAAGCTCTGCTTTGAGAGGCACTTTGAGCTACATCCCCCCAGAAATGTTTCTCCAGAACAGCAAGCCCCCAGGAATCAAATATGATGTGTACAGGTAAGGACTGCCTTTCTGTTCAGAGGTCACACAGGGTTGCCACCTAGCTCTTAACACAGAACGATAGAGATTGGCATATTGCCTCATTTTGTTTATATTCTGCTGCTCTGCCTTGCATAATGTCCTTGGCAGGGAACACACTGGGACTGAGGTGTTACTCCAACCTCAGTGGTGGAGAGTGAGGGGGAGTGGGATTATCTGTGGATAATCATCTATCTCTTACCAGATGCACCTCTGTGCAGCACTGATCCCAATGGGAGCTGCAGACATAGACTTACTGTCTTAGGTTCCATCATAGCCTGTTAGGCTGCTGGAAGTTGTTATAGAAAAGGAGTAAGATTAGAGCACAGAAAAAACAGTGTCTGCTCTTTCATAGCAGTTGCTGCTTAGATTAATTTTGATTTTAAAGCAACTGTAATATTGCTTGTCTTCTTCAGTATTCAGCTTCATTTTGGTCAGTAACAGGTGGAGAAAAGATTTCAACTTTACTTTCTTCCTTCTGGCGAAAGTGCTTTGCAGCCCACTTACACAAGCTACATATATACATTCCTGAAATTCATCAGTTCCTTAGGCACTACACAGTAACCCAAGACAGGAACCAAAGGAGGATTTGCATGGCCACGTGAACTTGCAGTAGTCAAGGGCTCTAAAACCCAATGTGAGTAAAGTGAAAAATAAGCACTGAGAGCCTGACTTTCACAGGAAATGCTCTAAGTCCCTCATTCACTACACCAATTCTTTTGCTGAGGCATCAGAGATGTATGTGATGATTCATAAGATCTTGTCCTTTTGGTGTGGGGGATGAAATCCTTCTATCCTGAAGAACTTATTTCCTAATTTTCCCATTTCTCAAGAAGATGAAAGCTGAAAGCAATAAATGAATTTTATGTTCTTGTCCATATGGAAGTGATTGCTCATGATCTCATTGCCTGCAGCTTTGGAATTGTCATTTGGGAGATACTTATGCAGAAGAAACCTTATGCAGGTAAATATGAACACTTCTTACATGCTCTGCACTTATTAAATGTTTATTACAGCCACATTCACAGAGATAAAGCCCAGTGCACATTGCTCTTTTTCAGGAGCCAACATGATGGCCATTATAGTCAAGGTTGCAGCAGGAAAGAGGCCCTGCCTAGAACTCATCAGCAATGACTGGCCAGGGGAATGCCAGCAGATGGTTGACTTGATGAAGAGGTGTTGGGACCAAGACCCTAAGCAAAGGCCAAGCTTTACAGGTGTAGTAGCCGATTGTGATATGGATTATCCAAGAGTCAGCTACAGGGATTAACAAGTGGGGGATAAGCTTGCATATTACTCTTTGCCAGTTAAATCGCGTGTTGCCTTGGAAATGCTTGGTACCCATTTGCTGTCAAGACATCCTCTTTCTCCCTCTTTCCTTCCTCCCCATGTGAAGGATACAGGAAGACTTCCACAACCTTGGGTACTGACTGGTTTCTGAACATCTGGGTAGTCTTCACAGCTAACAGTCTTTTTGCTCTGGTAGATATCCCTGTAGAAACAGACATGCTGCTGTCACTGATACAAAGCCTTGTAGTAGATCCAGAGAATGAACGCCTTGTCAGGAAGATGTCCCACAAGCCTGCCATTTCTGGGAACCAGCAGGTGAGGAACGCTTCCCAGTACCACTCAGGAAATTCCACTGAGTCCTTTCCCTGTTCTTACCAGTTCTTGAGAATGTGTTTCCTCTCTCATCACTGTTTATCATCAGACAACAAGGGCACCTCGAGCAACCTTTGCACAGTGTGTTTGCATAGGTTGTACATCTGTAATTCATTTACAGGGATAGGAAACTTGCAAATAAATTTAGAAAGCTGGCTAGTGTGCTAAATGACAGACAGTCCAAGATGAAGACCCTTCTTTCTATCTGCTCACATGAAGTGGGTTTATCATGTAGGCCTCAGTCACTAAAAGAAGCTCAAGCAGACACAGAATCATGGGGCTTCTACTCATGGCACTGGCATATGCGCGCAGATGACCGTTTTTGAGCTCCATAGAACTGAAGACATTTCAGTTTAAACAACTCTCATGGAAGGAAAAAAGTTTTAAATCCCTGTGTTTCTCTAAGAAAAAAAATCAGGTTTCAGGATAGTCATAATTTTAGCCCAGCTACTGGAGTGTGATTGTGCCTAGAAGTCAGCTTCATACGGGCAGAAGTAGCAGTTGAGAACTATTGCTGTTTTGAGGTTTTGCCTAGTTGTGCAGTCAGCAAGAAATGAGATGCCTGCGTATAGAGGATTGAGGAGGTGGGGGTGTTTGGATTCACTATACAACAAGGAAAATTACTAGCTGGGATGCTGCCATGGGCACGTGCTGCAGTAAGGAAGTAGAATATACTTATGTTTGGGAGCAAAGTAGTAAGAGGAGGCAGGTCTTATTGATACCCAGAGATCATTTTCAGGCTCCCACATTCATGTTAGCATCATGATTTGCCCTGCTGAGTTTTGGACACAATAACAAGATTGGGTAAAAACCACTCGAATGATAACACAAAATTCTAGAGCCATAAGAACTGTGTCCAAACCTTATAGAATGCAAATGAACAACTTTGTCTTATGGCTTTTTCTTTCCCCTTCCTGAAAACGAGAGTGACAAAGAAGAGTTCACCTTCCCCAGAGACACCAGAAGTGGTGGTAAGTAGGGGACTTTCTTTATAATTAAAAAATAAAGAAGGGGAAACCTACAAAAAATAGCCTATTTCCTTGGTCTCCAGTGATATGGATGTGGTTCAAGAAAGTTTTCCATGTGGGTGACTTCTTTCTTTCTAAGTTAAGGAAAATTACCTATACAGGAAATAGCAGATATAGTTCCTGTGAGGGAGAGGCCAAATGTCTCACTGCTTTCTAAGAGACTGCATGTAGCAGTCTTGCCTCATTTCCTATTCCCTATCTCTAAAATGACTTTTATTTCATTTCATACTATGAAGTTTCATGTGCTCTCCCTCCCATCTTGTGCACACCAAGCTATTTCACTTGGTCTTACTCTTTCTCCTGTTTTGTTTCCTTTGCCTTTAGAAACTGGTAATCAGGACGTTCGTATCACACCTTCTTACAGTGAGGTTGAAAGTCCAGAGGACATCCCGTCTGAGGAAATCTGTAGAGTCCATGAAAATGGCCTCACATTACTTCACCTCATGGTGATCCAGGGAAATGTGGAAAAGGTGAAGTTTCTCCTGAGCTGTAAAGCCAATGTGAACAGCCAGGTAGTCTGTGGCTACACCCCGCTCATTATGGCTGTTCAGAAGAGGTCACCAGAGATCTGCTCAGTTCTGATAGAGCATGATGCGGACATCAATATGCCTGATGATGATGGCTGGACACCTCTTCACTTTGCTGCTCAGAATGGGGATGATAGAATTGTACGCCTCTTGCTGGATCACCAGGCACAGGTGAATGCTCAAGAGCATGATGGGTGGACCCCTCTGCACTTGGCATCACAGAACAACTTTGAGAATGTGGCCCGAGTACTGCTATCTCGCCAGGCTGACTCCAACACCCAGGAGGTTGATGGGAAAACTGCCCTCCATGTGGCAGCTTGCTTTGGACATGTCAGTCTGGTGAAACTGCTTGCCAGTCAAGGAGCGGACCTGGAGAAAAAGCAGAAGAACCATAGAACCCCACTTCATGTTGCTGTGGAGAGGGGGAAGTTCCGAGTAGTCCATTATTTGCTGAAGAATGGGACCTCTGTCAACAGCCTGGATCAAAATCACTACAGTGCCCTGCACCTGGCTGTGGTGAGAGGGAAGTACCTCATCTGTGAGAAGCTCATCAAATATGGAGCCAATGTGGATCTGAGGACAGACAAAGGTTGGACTCCCCTGCACTTGGCTTCTTTCAAAGGACACATTGAAATCATCCACCTGCTAAAAGATAGCCATGCCAAACTGAATGCCAAAGGAAGCATGGACTGGACACCACTTCACTTGGCTACTCGCTACAGTGATGAGCCAGTAGTCTGTGAGCTATTGAGATGTGGGGCAGATCCCAACATTGCTGAGAAGTCAGAGTGGGCCCCCCTCCATTTCGCAGTCCAGCGGGGCTCCTTTTTGACTGTCATCAATCTTCTGGAGTGCAAGGCAGATGTCAATGCTAAGAACAAAGTGGGTTGGACACCCTTGCACCTCGCTGTCCTCAAGGGCAATATGGCCATTATAAAGACCTTGATTAAGGCTGGTGCTCTGCTTGACGTGGAAGATATCACTGGCTGTACAGCCCTCCAGCTGGCAATTAGACATCAGAGAGAAAACATCATTACGCTGCTTCGAGGCAAGGACGCGCTGATAAATAAATCAGGGAATAGGACTCTGGTGAATGATGCTAAGATTTCAAGACCCAAATTTGTTCCAGGAAGGACAGATTTGTAGATTCATCAAGTGTGGTATTTATGACTTGCATTTTCCAATATCAGGTGCTATGCCTTAAACTACCATATCCTGTCATCTGGTGATTATAGGAAAATACTTTTGTTTGGTTGGTTGGTTTTTTAAATGGAAGTTTCTAAGTATGACCACTAAAAGAATAAAAGAAAATGGAGCTGCAGAAGGAAGCCAACAAGTTATTTTCCAGAGTCTGACCAAGCCTGTAGAACATTTTGGCTTGGTGATGCTGGCTTTAGGCAATGCTTTCCTGTTTTAATACTTACAGTGCAGGGATGGAGGTGGATATATGTACTCCCTTTTCATATGGGCAATGCTAAAACTGTGCATAGCAACCCATATATATGTCTTCCACAAATTTTATTGGGTTTATTCTGTGTTTTCATACAGAGCAAATTGGTGTAAAATGGCCTTGGCACAGGTGGGAATTGAATCATGAGATTCTCACCTGCTGCTGGAAATAGATGCTAAGCATATGGTACAGCAATGTGTCAGATTTTCTGACATCTCATTTTTGTAACAAGAATAAAATAAAACAAAGAAGGAAGAAAAATAACTAGTAGAAAGTATTTAAATGGATGCAACACAGAGAAAAAGAAATTCCAGAATAATTCCACTCCATCCCTTCAGAACAAAAGAGCCAAGAGCTGTTTTCCTAAGCATTCAGATTACTTACTGACCACCTCCACACTTTGGACTTTAAACACTGAGGTTGTCATTAGAAAGATGGCTCAAAGGATAAGCCAAAAAGTGGGTGCAGTTCTGAAACCTGTTCCCTGCTGTGAGGGCTACAAATAACCTCCAGTCTTAACTACAAAATGCTGCTGTGGGAGTTTCATAAACCGGTTGAAAGAGTTCCTCAGAAAAGCAGTATCTAATTTGAGTTAGCTTTTTTATTATTATTATTATTTTCATATTTTCTTTTTAGCAGCACTGAGCAGCTGGGAAATTTAGCAGGTACTTACTCTGTGGAAATGATGGACAGGTGGGGCTTATAATAGTCAGCTGTAGGTATCACCTTAAAAGGCTAGTCTCTAAGAGCTCTTGTGTAGTGTTTGAGGAGATAGTGTCTTCTGGAAAGCAGTGCTGAATCTATTGCCTAGATTCAATCTTTTCTGCTGAAAATATGTATGCCTCTGAGCATGTTTCTGTGGAAGAGTAGAACAGCTTTGTGACACATCCATCCTATTTTTATGTCTGGCCTTATTTGTGGGAGCTGTTTTTAGAGTTGAAGAATCAGGGAAATTGTTCAACACTAAGTTTAAGTAGCCGTGTAGGTCACTCAGTACGATGGCTGGAGAGCAAAGGAGACATTTTAGCCCCAAAGTAGTCATCACTTAACAATTGATACACAAGAGAACTGGCTATTTTCAGGTCAAGGTTTAAGTCACATCTCTGCTGGGAAATAATTCTTGATCTCCATCAGGAAGATGTTCTAGAGCTTCATTACTTCTCTGGAGAACATACGGTCTTCATGGATTTGACTCTTTTGCCACAGTAAGTAGCACTTGTGTGCAGCTTATGATAATCCTACCATGATTTGCTAAGCACTTCCAAAATGCGCCTGGGATGATGACTTTCTTTCATCATCTTAGCTGGAAAGATGCTGCAATGTAAACAAATAATCCACAGCTGTGCAGGGGAGAAGATGCGTCTTTCCTGATGGACATTATTAGCTGGGAGTCATTACTTTAGCACGTGTTGCTTTTTATGCTTTATAGATGGTTAAAGAGAAAAGTCTATTTCTGCATGCAGAGCACTTCAGGTCCCAGCAAGCAAGCCAAAGCAATTAACACAAAAATGTAATTTGCTTCCTACAGCGAGACAATGGTGGGCTCCAGACAAATAGGCTTACTAGGTCTGATCAGACAGCTGTTAAAGCTCCAATAGCTGTGCTTGGGCTGAAAAGAAATATACCTATGCTGAAGACGGTCTCCTCTAGCTGAATGTCAGTGATTGTTCTTGTTTGCTTTGCTGATATTCCAGTGTTGTCTTTCGTGCTTTAGCCATGCAGAAATGTTGTACTGGTTCTTTACCTCGTGCGAATGAGAGTGAATGGCATATGGAAGGGTTTTCCTTTTCAGCTCTGGCCAACAACTAGAATTGCTCTAGTACCAGCAGGTTCTCTTCAGTGGCTTCCTCTAGGCTTGGTGTGTCTAACAAATGCTTGTTGTCCAGGAAAAGCTGGCAGTTGTTTGATCAGGACAAAGCAGAACATCAGGTTTAAAATGCTCTGCTTAGTGTGTCTAACAAATGCTTGTTGTCCAGGAAAAGCTGGCAGTTGTTTGGTCAGGACAAAGCAGAACATCAGGTTTAAAATGCTCTATTGAGAACTAAGCTATATTGTGATGTGTGAGTCATAACTATATTTCATTGTTTGATACAGCATGCTTTTCCTTAGATTAGTTTTAACCCAGTGAAGGTCTCTGGACTATGCTAAATAAAAATCAGGAAGGATGATTGTAATGACAATGCCTGCTATTAAAAATTTCTTAGTCACTTCTGCATTTATTTTCCTTTTGACATTTGACCAGTTGAGCATGTCATGAGGACATTATTATAAACTGGGTAGAGACGGGGGCAGCCTACATCCCCAAGGGTAGGCTATGGGCTGGTTTTCTGCGGGAGAGACTGGATCAGCTGCAACTCTGGAGAATTGCAAATGTGGGAGCAACGTGCTTTCCTGCACCACAAAGGCATGAAGCTGCCCAGTTTACTCTCCCCCACTATTGCAGGGCATAGAATAGAATCATAGAAACATTTAGGTTGGAAAAGACCTTCAAGATCATCGAGTCCAACTGTCATCCATGCCCACTAAACCATGTTATGGAGTACCCTGTCTATGCACTTTTTGAACACCTCCAGGGACGGTGACTCAACCACTTCCCTGGGCAGCCTATTCCAATGTCTGACAACCCTCTCAGTAAAGAA
>JAVJGG010000082.1:6734145-6748089 GCA_035590195.1 Aviceda cuculoides
GTACAGGGGAACAATCACCTCCCTGCTCCTGCTGGCCACACTATTTCTGATACAGGCCAGGATGCCGTTGGCCACCTTGGCCACCTGGGCACACTGCTGGCTCATATTCAGCCGGCTGTCAACCAGGTTATCTTCCACACACATAGAAGTCTTTGGCTTCCAGACTTGCCTCCTGCTAGAATGGGGGGTCCCCTACCCTGCCTTCCCCAGTGGGAATACAATTAGTATCTGTGCAATATGGCCTTGCAATTATCTGCCTTCAGGTCTTGAAGGAAGCCTTCCAAATTTTTTGTATGCCAAAAGGTTTTCTTCTGGCTGTGTACAAGAGACTAACTTCATCACATTTTGAAGGTATATAGTTGATGTTGCTTCCAATGGAACCATTTTCTGTGGGGAAATGGATGATGTTACTTATGGAAAATGGTGAAGTGATTCATGAAGTGCTGCCTGATAACATCCAAATCTTGAGAAGGTTAAAAAGCCCAACCTCTACTAATTTAATTTTCATTTTTACATTAACTTAAAATATTAATGTATAATATATTTAAACTCCGTTTTTCAGGCTGCTTTGACACCAAAGCAAAACCTTTAGATATTATTTAAAAATGGATTATATTAAAATGATTCACTTTTAGCATTTGCCATTGGTGAAACAAGGAGGTTCATATGCAGGTAATGAATTGAAATGCTGGTGAGGTTTTATTTTGCAGGGAGCTTAAAAATGCACCTTTTTTGCAACAAAACCAAGCTTGAGGTATTCAGAAATTCCTTGAGAATGGAAATAGTATTTGCCTACCTGCTCATGCTGTCTACCTTCCAGAGTCAGCTTATGATGCAAGTTTTCAAAGGGACAGAGGAGGAAAGGGTACGTACAGAGTGGCATTAGAGGCTGCTATAATTGAGACAAAGGAACTGTAAGCTTGTACACTTCATACAAAACAGAGTGAACTTTCCATCATCTGTGCTAATATCTCCTCAGTTTTCTTCCTTTCTTTTCCCAGTTGTATCTCCCTAAGGGACACCTTGTGTAATGTAAAGATTGCATACACATAAAATGGATTATTTCAGATTACTCCCAGTTTAGTTCTTGTTCATGGATGATGTTCACTTTTGTAAGAATGGAGCACTATGCACAGAGAGAGCATCTGCAGAATTGCCCTTCAGATGATGGGAGGATGTCACTTGCTCAATACAGTCCCCATTCTTTTTTTAGCCATTATAGCATTTCCCTGCCAAAGAGCTAAAGCCATCTGATTAGCTTTGAAGCCTAGCTCTGAAATCCAGAGCTGTTTCCCAATGTTGGCTGCTAAATGTGCCCCATCTTCAGTCCAGGGCACGGACACAGGCAGTGTTTTGAAAGAGGCTGTTCTGCTGCTAGTGCTTTTTCTTATTCATCAGTTGAGGTGGGAGAGAGGAAGAATAATGACATCTTTTGCTTTAAGTCAGTGCCCAAGGAACTGAGAGAAGGCAGCTAACTGAAGACTAAATGCCAAGGTCCCAAGTGACTCTCAGAATGCCACCCTCCTCCAATGGACCTTTCACACACAAAGGTGCCTGGGTGAGGTTATTAATTTTTCATTAATCAGGGAAAGCCTGCAATTTAATGCACTGAAACCAGTCACAATTATTGAGCTCTGTGAAATGATACAGTTCTTGTTCTGTCTGCTCTCTGTGCTTCTCAGTGCCTTGATACGAGCTTGACATTCAAGGTGGTTTTATTACTTGCATCATGTGGGTAGCAGGATGTGGCTAATATCTTCTATTTCTGATGGGTTTGTGTCACAGGAGGATGAAAAAGACAATACCTTTGCACACATCTTGCTGATGTTATAGTTACCTTCTTGGATTCTGTGGTATGCTGAAGGCAAATTGCACTACATGTCATCAACAACAGCAAAATTGGGAATGAATGTCTGGTGTGTCTAACACCCCCACACGCATTCTGGGGGAAGGTTCCTTCATAGTAATACTTGCAATGGTAATAGTTAAACTTTGCCCCCATAAGGATACCCTTCAACACCTCACATTCAGACGTTCTCATGAGGTGCCCTAGCTTCATTATTTAACAGGAGTATTTTGAAACAAGTACATTTGTTTTTTGTTTAACTGCAATTGTGCAGCAGCGAGCTGTCTCCAAAACTCTCCAGAGAGCATTCAGGGTTGCACAGCAAGCATCTTTTCTCTTCAGTTTAGAAAAATGGGGAGCCTGGGAGATTGGTGGCCCAGCCAGCCTCACAGCTACCAGACATCTGTTGGGAGGCTCCCAGGACGTGGCAGACAGGAGAAACCACACGCCTGGGTTCAAGAGGGAGAGAGAGAAGGAAGAAGCTGCTAGAAAAGTTAGTGTGGGAGGCCTGTTTTGCTTCGCCTTTGTGTTAAAGATTAAGATGAGCCTAAACTCGACCTGCTGCTGGTGGTGGCTTCTGTGTGGGGTGGAGAGGACAGGTGGTTTCTCTGTGGAAAGGCCCCATTAGCACCAGTAGCGCTGACCACAGCAGTGCCTGGGGCTCCGGCAGGGAGAGCAGGACTCAAACCCGTGCAGCTGCTGCTGGTGCCACATGCTGTGCTGCAGAAACAGCACTCCTCACGCTTAGCCTCAAACGGAGGGGTGTTTGTAGCAAATCGGAAGCTTTGCCTCTAATTAAAATGTCATACTTCTCATACTCAAACAGCCTGGAAATCTCTTGCTGAGACCTAAGCTGTTTAGCTGTTGTTAAGCTGTCAAAGGCATAACATTAAAGAAGTATGAGGCATAGACAGATAGCTCTCCCTTGGTGTGACAGTTTTACTCCAATATCAGTTTGAAGATGTTTTTCTTAGCAGTGATGCTTGAAATTCTGCAAGATGATGGATGTGATTGGCAGCAGGAATATTCGTCTCCCTGTAGTAGTAAGGTCTTAAAGAAAGTAAAAAGGAAAAAAAAATCCAACAGTCCAAGTAACAACCCTGAACCTCAGTGCCAACTGAATTAAGTCCAGGTAGGGTTTTTGTGGTTTGGTTTTTTTGTTGTTGTTGTTGGTTTGATTTGGGTTTTTTTTAAATGCATGCTCTCAAGGGCTCAAATTTGTGACAGGAACCTCTGGTGTTTATTTTACTCCCTCTAATCTCAAGGTAGCAGATGGGGTGGGGGGGAGGGAAGTAAGGCATGAAGGACTGACTTCTGCCTGCTGTGCACAGTGCATTTTTCCCAGTTTGTCTGCATTGATCACAATTGTTGCTTTCACTGAGTTGTAGAGACATGAGAATTAAAAGCAGCATGGTTCACTTCCCTGTGCCTTACCCGTATGTATGGACTTCTTTGCTGATCTCTGTGTATTCCTACATGTGGTGGCATTTGTGATAGGTGAGGGGAATAATAGAAAAGCAGTTGGGGAGCATGCTAATGTGATATGGAAAATGAAGGACTTTCAATTTGATATAATTTTTTTTAAAGTATCAGTATATTTTTTACATATTCGACCTTGAGGTCAGCTAATGTCATGTGATATTTTCTTGCTTACCCCTCTGCTTGGGAAGTGAAGTTGAAAGGTTTGGGATACCAGAATCCCTCATAAATGCTGAGCAATGACAGGCACTGAAGGTTTAATTATTCACTAAGGATAGTTTGGGTTTTACTCTTGATGTTTAATATCCAACTCTGAAAATTCTGCAGCTGAAATATAGAAGAGGGGTTGTATGGGTCTTCAGAAACCTGGGCTCAGCTGTAAGTGCTGAGCTTTTGGAAAACTTCTGGATTTACTGTATCAGTGACTCCACCAGCTGCTTGTCAGACAGGAACAAAGGCAGATGTTCTCAACTGTCACTTGGTTAAAATGGAAAACTGGGAGGGGGGGAGCGTGGATTTGGTTTTCATCCGAGACAGCCTAGATCCTGTTTTAAGGACCTCTGCATGGTAACATAAATGGTAATTAATTAGGGAGGATCCTTAAACAGCAATTTCACAACAAAGCATAGGATATTCTTCTGGATTCATTTCTGCTGTGCAGGTTGCTGCACTTGAAACTTTGGTCCTAGAGCTGCTTGCATTTACCTGGTTTGCACAGAGATAATCTGCTCTTGAAGTGTTCTGCAAAATGGCAGCTGTGGGCATCGTCCAAAGTAGGAAAGGACTGGCTGGAAGACGTACTTCAGACACTTAGACCTTTTCTGTACAGCTCTTTCTTTTAACTTTAGCTGTATTGATTCAGCTCAGGAAAGTGAATATCTCCACTGCTTAATATAATTTGAAATATTTACACAGAAAAAAGAAATCCAATTGCCAATTCAGCAGCTCATTTCTGTCATCACTCTGACAGAAAAACAAAACTCAGCTTGTATGTCATAGAATGTTCTCTAGAAGAGCTTAATTAAATTTATGATGAAAATAACAGGGGATTGAGTAGACACAAGGGAAATGCATTCCTCTTGCAGAGCATTACAGAGGTGATAGAAGGAATGTGCAGAGAAAATTGCCTGTTTGCTGCTCAGTTTCTATACAAATTAAATGAGTCTTTACAAACTCTGGAAAGCAGCCTCCACTTTGTGACTGTGCAACTTGCAGCTTGTTATTTCTAAAATTAGTCGTGGGTCTCCATCCCTCCCTTTTTCCCTTGTTCAAATACATTTTAGTCTTGTCCCTGCTGATAAATATACTGATGATTGTATCATGTTCTTAACCAAGAACTGCCAACACTGACAGCCAAGGCGGCACATGTCAGCAGTGTCTTTCGAAGGGAGCAGTAACAGGACATAAATCTTCTAAACAGCTCATTTAAGTGCACTGTTTAGACTCTTCAAAAGATCAAAATTGTTGACCCTTAGGCCTCACAAAAATAATGTCTTTAAGGTATCCAAAGTTGCTTTGGTGAACAGAGTAGTGTTCCTCACTTCGCCACTAATGTTGTTTGGGAAGGCAAGTGCTTCTCCAGTACAAGATGTTTCTTCTCTCATTAACGTTAGCAATGTCTCTCTGGTGAGTCTTGAGTGGACTGAAAGGACTGCCTGTAGCCTTGGACTGCAAGGATAGCTCTGAGCATTGCCTACAGTATTCCAAACTCGAGATGAAAGGCTGAGGGTCATGCTGAGGGTCCTCGCTTGCCCATGTTAGGGGTATTTGTACAGCACCTTCAGCAGTGGATTGTCAGCACTCTAAGTTTACATGTAAAAATAATATAAAATTTCACATTAATTTCTTTGTTCCATGTCTAATTTTCTGCAGTGTTATTTCTTCTATTGCATGGCGGGGGGAGTAGATGAGGCTTTCCCAGTATCTGGAAAAAAGGTGATTGCTGTGATAGGGTTGGGAAGGTCACTGGTCTACCAATATTTGTAAAAGGCACTGAGATCCGTAGATGGAAAGCAGAAAGGAAGTGCCAGGTTTTATTTTGTATCAGCCCTAGGTAGGCCAAACTTACTCTGGCTCTTTTTGGACCTGTGGTCTTGGATCAGAAGTTTCTCAATCTGAGAAGTACCACTGGCAAACAGTGCTGTGCAGCACACATCTGTCAATGATCTCAAATAGCAGGGCTTCCCACAATGATGTCATTTTTTGTAACAGACCTGACTCAAAAGCAACATCTGCCTCTTGCTCTGAGACTGAGACTGGAGGCTAGTGCGTTAGAGTTTCAGTTTGGTTTGGGTATGGAGCGGGTGGGTGAATCTTTTATGACTGAGCTGTTGCTTTTTCCTACCAGTCACAGTTGATCTGGAGGAGAAATTTCAAGCAGCCTAGTGACTAGAAGCATTTGGATCCAGGGCTTTAGCTGGCAGAATAATGTAGCTCTATAACCCTCCAGTTTGGGTGAAATCTGAAAAAGGGAAGGAAGACACTGTGTCTACTGCTGAACAGCCCTGGATTACCCAGTAAGTCTGTATGCAAAGTCTGTGGGCAAATGAATAGAGAATTTGCTAAATACTTTGCTTGTATTTGGTTGTGAAACATAACCGTGAGCGGCTTCCTTCTGTAATAGGCATTTCATGTCAGGGAATTCTACAGTGTTTACTCCTTGCCTTCTGATGGGATGACTCAGGAGTGCTACCCTGAACATCTCCACGACATGTAGCAATTCCAGCCAGCATGAACCATGGGGAGAGTTTCAAATCAATTGCTCTTCAAAACCTTCTCTTTCTTTGTTGCTCAAATAGTTCTGGAAATGAAACATCTTGCAGAGTAAAGGAGCAATGTTCAGCTCACGTTAGTTTTGTGCATGGTATAAAAAGGTTTTAACATAGCTGAAACCTGGGTTTTCTGTGATTTGTACTTTTGAAACTGAAAATCGAATTAAAGCTAGACAGACTGAATCTCTGTTATCTGGCATCTTGCAGAGTTATAGACCTGCATGTGTAATTGGTGTAATTCATTACTAATTTGATTTCATGGTGGGTTTCATTTACTCAGCACTATGCATGGTAGAAGATGATGGAGAATCAGTTCTAGAGGTGACTGGGTCCTCAGGCAATTTCAGATGTCTTTAGTTAATGAAACCCTTGATGCTGATATATGAGAAGGGAGGGTGCTTTTAAGATATTTCTATACGGATCTGGTTAGGAGACAAAATCACAACAACTTTTACTAGTTAAAAAAAAAATACACAACCAGTATGATACTTGGTTTTCTTCATATTGCTTTACTACTGTCCTTTGCATTGGGTCGAAGGCAGCACTGATCCGATTCCTGTGTGCACTTTCTGAAGCCACCCCATGCTCTGTTAATTCACTATCTATGAACTGAACTTGGGCATGCTGTCCAAGAGATCCATGGAGGAATGGTCAGGGTGTGACTTTTAACACATACAGTTCTCAACAAACATCACACAAATAAATTCAGTAAAGAGCAAATATATCAACAGAACCAAGGAGCACATCTCACATTCTTACCAGAGGGGTAAAATCTAGGACTGTTATTGAGTCTTAAGTGCTGTCTGCTTTCTTAGGGCTGTATCTGACTATAAACAATTTTTCACTTGAGAAATTTACAACCTAACTAGCAGAAAGTGAGCAAGTGGAGATTTGTCATGTGTAGCATGGAGCAATAAAATTTCTGATGAAAAATTTGTTTGCAGGAGAGATGGTTTTGTCATGATCAAAATGCTTTGTGGACATTTCCGTAAAAAGTTTAGGTCTTCTGTAGGGGACTCTTTACAGTAAAATGTTTTTAAATGAAATCTTTCAGTTTGCATTTATGTTTTGCATTGAGAAAACATCAAATATTTTTGTTTCAATACTATTGGATTCAAAATAATGCTCAATGTAAATTGACAGTGCTCTGGCATTTTTCTGATCTGAAATGAAAGCAAATATCACAACTGGAATTTCTTCTGGCTGGCTAGAACTGGTCTCTGAGTTCATTTTGACAGAAGTGCCGTAGAGCAGCTATGAATTTTGTGGGACAGCAGGATTGGTCATAAGGCTTATTCTGGGGAAAAAAGGAAGTGGCATATCGTTTATGAAGAGGGATCACCAGGACAGACTTGTCTCTCACTGATTCTGCATCCTTGCCATATTTGAATTTCTTCCAGAAGAGAGCTGTAGGAAGTATCTGGCTTGAGGAGGGTTCATTTGAATTCATGTCTAGCATGCACCAACAGACAAGTCTCGTGATCCTCCTAGGAACAGGGTTAGAGGAAAGGATGGGGAAGTCATTGCTGTTATCTTGTCCCCTCTCCAAAACTGGGGTAAAAAATTGCATAACGGACTGTTCCCCATACCGAGGACTACTGTCGCTCACAAGTACATGATTTATGGTTCTCCAGCAGTTCTGCAATTTATTCCTCCTAATTCACTGATCAAAATGGCTCTTTGGGAAATAGCATTAAAAGATAAAAGGCAGTCTTTAATACAGAGAAAGAGTCCTTCTGGGGAAAAAATTTCTCAATAGATCTTACTGCAGCAGATATCTGTTCATCTTCTGCTGGCCTTTGGAATTTCTCTAACTGTTTTTGTTATTGATACCTGTGACAGATTAGTCTCCACAGTGGAGAGCAGATGCTGAAGTCCCCTTGTGCTGGATGCTAAACAGTGCTGGGCACCTGCACAGCAGGTAGCAGTGCTTCTTGCCCTGAGGCAACTTTGGTCTGAACAGAGAACACAGTAAAAGTACGGGAGAAGGGAAGATCAATTGTTCCTGCTAGAAGGAGAAGCTGCTTATATGAAGAAGGCATTTCTCTTTGGCTGTCCTTTTTATTTACAGCAGTATCAATCAGTTGCTCCTTTCTTTTAGCCTGAAAGAAAAGTGCATAGTTTGGTATTCACTGCAGTCCTGGAAAGTTCAGAGCCAGAACTGACCTCACAGGTGGCACTTTGTAACAGCTAGAATGAAATCTCCAGGATTTCAAGGCTTTCCAACTTTTTAATCCAGGTCCACCCCTAGGAAACTGTCTTCCCAACATCCCATCATCTTGTGTTTCATTTGTGAAGCCATTCATAGGGAAAGACAGAAGAATGGAAGGATGTCAGTGTTTCTTACCCTTCAGATCATTCAGTTTTACTGCAGAGCCTGGTAGGAGGATGGTCCAGAGTGGGAGAGAGTGAGGGGAAAAAAAAAAAAATCTTTCCCCCAATAACAGATTATCTGCATAAATTCAATGTAGGCAGGTGGATGTCATGCTCTGGGACAGAATCAAAGAGTTCTAGTCTTTTCTCAGCACAAATTTCTCCCAGGTATTACCTGCATGCCCAGTCACATCTCAGTAGTAGAATGATCTCTTCTATTGGTATGAATCTGGTCATAAGATCATATGGTCATAGCAGAGCATCATTCAAATTGCACCTCCTGCTTGGTATCCCGTATGTCTGCTGGTAAATGCATGCTGCTTTTCTTCTCTATAGTGTCTGTTGCTCTCTTCTTGTTTTTAAAAATTGCCTTCATTAAAACTCGGACTCTGTAATTTTTGTCCTGTCTCCACCCTGGTGTAAGACCTCAGATCTTTCAGCTGATCCAAATTTGTCTGAGCCTTGACCTTTTCATTCCCTGCTGTCTCCAAATTGCTTGGCATACTTTATCACATAAATGGATCTTCAAAGACTGTGTGATGCTGCCTTGTGCTTCTACCCAGACAGCTTCAGGTTAAGCAGTGTTCAACTTTATAGGCAGTTCTACTTTTTTGCTTAGTTTTTTAAAGCAGTGGATTTTCAGAACAGAAACCTTTTGAAGTCACTGCTTTCTTCTGGGTGTGTTTCCAGTGTTTGCTTCTCTAAGTAGCCTTCTCTCAGCAGTGGGAACTCTGGAAGGGGGAAGCTCCTGCTTCCCAGTGACTACAATTTCTTTGTTTGGCAATACTGGAATTATGCAGATATGTGATTAAATTAAAGATTAAATAATACTACATTTTGGAGAAAAGTAGATATGAATAAATACAGCTTGGAAAAAAACCTATTTTTAGCAGAAATGCTTGGTTTTGTTCCATGGCCCCTTAGGTGTGGAGAATCAAGATGGTTCTGGCAGCAAAGATGTGAATGTAGGGAGGGGGTGATTTTAATGTAAGAAGAAATAGTGAATTCTGTGTGTTTCTTTTTATTACAAGGAGGTGGCTGTAGGATCTGCACTGTATCATACATCAGTATAAGACATGCCTTACTCTCTTCACAGTCTTTTCATGGCCTGGCATAATTAATCCTGCTCTGGCTGTTCTCTTTCCAGACTGTCCAGTACTTACCTGTGCTACTCCCCAGCTTTAGGGAGTATTTTTGTCCTCTTGTGTTGAAATAAAACCATGTATCACCTCAAAAAAGCAGCTCTCCACCCAGTTCTATCATTGCATGCAGGTGTGAGCTAACTTCCATTAGAGTAATATGAAAAAGTGCCTGACTGGGTATCAAGGAGCACTTGCTGTTTTCTCCTACCAGGGATTTAATCCCCAGCAAGTTTAACATCTTTTGATCCTTTCATCAGCTGCTACTTTCCTTTATTCTGGCTTAGAGCACAGCATGAAACCCTTCTCTTCTGCAATTTGCTACTGGCCTAGTTATAATCCCTCTTTCTCTTATTTTGGGAAAAAAACCAACCAACCAAAAAAAACCCCCCAAACCCGATACCACCCCACAACCAAACAAACCACAAACCAACAATGATTGTTTTTAAAGCTTGACAATACTTTGCATTGTTATAGCCCCAGAGAGGCCTGAGTTCAACAGCATGGAGGCAGTCTGGCAAGGAGATATCATGGTTCAGACTCTTGCTTCGGCAGCTCAGTCCTCTGTTCCTCACACCCTCTCTGGACTTGGGAAAAGTCTTTTGTACCCAGACAAGGCCCAGGAAGAGAGATTTATATCCCTACTATAGTGAGCCACATAGGCTACCTCAGGGGTTCAGAACCATTAAGCTGCTTTCCAGCAGAAGCTGCCTTGTGTTAGGGTGGTCAGCAGCTGATGGAGCTGTGCTTGGGACATTTGCCATATGTAGGGCAAGGACCCTCTGCAAGAGAAGCCCCCAGGCCCAGCCTGCCTCATCAAAAGAAAACAGCTTCTTTTGCACCTCTGACTGGAGCTGGGCTAAGATCCCAGAAATGCTGAAACACCAGAGGAATGTTCCTGTTAGAGATACCCCAAGAAAGCCTACCTAGTACAAGAGGTGCCTTGTGAATGAAGCCAGAGAAGCATCTGTGCTCTTTCTACAATAAGACCACTGCATTTATCAATAAACCTGATCAGTGAGCAGTCAGTGGTGATTACCTAACCTGGTTACTGTTACATCTTGGTAGAATGCATAGTAAGAAGGTGAAGTTGCCACCTGGTTCAGTAAAAATGAAGGCCAGGACAAGAGCTGAGAAGACTGATGGGAGAACTGGTGTTAATGGCTGGAGTAGCTAGAAGTATTAAACTGACAGAAGGAGATTGCCTCTCTCGACCTGAATTCAAAATGCTGATGCAATTGCGGAGTGCTGCAGATCTTCCACTTCATTCAGCAAAAACTTGCAAATGCTTTTTCTCATGTCTGGGTTGCAGCCTCTCTTGGCCCAGCAAACCCTGCTTGTCGTTTATGCCAAATTCTGGCCTAAAACACACTTGTTGGAGCAGAGGAAAGGAAAATAAAAGGTGGGGGGAGCCAACAGAACCCCAAACAAACAAACAAAACCCCAACCCCACAACACATCTGACTTGATGTCATGATTTTGGAGAAAGTGGACTTATGTCCCTCAGTTTGAATATGTGTCCTGTTCTGCCTTCAGAGTAAGCAGTATGAAATAATGGAAGAAGCAGACTTAGCCATCCTGTACCAACCTTCTCCTCGGGACTCAATCTATAATAATTATCTTCTCTGTAGAGTACTGCTAGCCCAACGGGTTAGCTGACTCAAAACCAGAAGAAAACAAGGATGATATCTTTACTCAAAGTAAATAACTATTTTTCTGGCAATGATTGGTGCTACCGAGAGCAGTGTTTTGAATACAGCTGGAATGAACCCTGAGGATGGTATCCTCTCCTTCAGATAAAACCATCCCTGAAACACATTGCTCTAACTTATCCTTAAAAACCGTCAGTTACAGAGATCACTTCCAAGACCAATTCATTCCACTGCACTATTGTTACAGTTTAAAATAAAAAAGTGACCTAGAGTTTAATCTAGATCTTCCTTGCTGTAGTTGTATGTAAGGATGTAAACAATTGCACTTAAAAATAAGTCAGTCCCAACTAGAAGTATACAAAACATTATAATTTGTATGTTACCAAGTCCTGGATCGTGGGCCCAACTCTCTTGCAGAGGTGATTTACAAATACAATAAAATCCTACAAGAATAGAATTAATCGCATAATGATGTAGAGAGGCAGTTGCTCATTGTATCTGGGTTGAAAAGCTGCATTCTGTTTGGTTGGCAGGAAAGACCTCTGATGCTGTTATGAGTCACTAAGTACTTCTGTGTTTAACAAATTGCTCTGCTTTTGCAAGGACATGATGCAGTAGCTTTTCCTTAAGTGACTCTCCAGATTCACCCAATGGAGTTGGAATTTATGGACATGGGTTACCAGACTGGGCGTTTGTGTCCTAGACCTGCGAATGTGCAACCATTTAATGAATTAACCTATATTTATGCTTAGCTTAAGTTAACCAATTTCCACAAGGGATCAGTGTGAAGAGCTTAACTCTGATTTTACTACAACTCCCTTCTGTCTAATGTCACTTATTAAGTGTGAAGTCCTGGAATAAATACCCTCAAGCTTTTTTGCTTTCTAGAATATGAATACCCCTTTATGATATACTGAGTTGCATGAGTATAACTCAGTTAACAGAGGCAATTATGAATCACGTAACTAACATGCAGCTATAATGAACTACCATTTATTTCATGAGTAAGTGCTTCATTTCTGTTTAAAAAAAAAAAAAATCTGGTGTGAAAAATCAAGAAGACAAAAGATCAAAATCATCCAATGGGCAGAAAGCTCAGACAACCCTTGGAACATGACTTAACTCTCCATCATAGAGATACATGGTAACTGTGCTTCTGAATTTAAACCAACCAACAAACAAAACAACAACAACAACAAAACAACCAACAAACAAACCACAAGCCAAAACCCAAATTTTCTAACCTTGCTAGTTAGAAAATATCACATGAAAGATTCTATCTCCATCTGGAGCAATTATAGAGAGGAAGATTAGGCCAGGGTCAACAATAAAGAGGTACAGTAATTAGCTTCAATAATGGATAAAATGAGCCTTTGTTCGCTGCTGTTAATCCTGTGGTACAGTGCCATTACTTTAGAAAAAGAGAAACATTATGGATGCTGATAGAATTTAGCTTTGACAGAATTTAAGTTTAGGGCACATCTGGACTCATTCCATGGCACTTTTACTGCTCTTCAGCACAGGCTTATTTCTTAGTAAGGCAGAGGAGTCTTCTTATCACCACAAAGATTTTGTTGCTATTATTTGGACAAACTTTTCTGTCTGCTCCAAGCAGGAAAAAAAAAAAAATCCTTGTAAGGAGCTCGGGGGATGAATTCATCTTTTTGGAAAAGACTTCAGTCTGCCAAAAGGTTTTGCTGAGGCTGACCTGCCTTTATTTTGAAGAAATATTTGTTGTCTAACACCCGGCATGATTTCTCCCAGGAGAACTGAGTAGGTCTATTTGCTGGCCAATATGTTTCTCCTTTTGACTGAACACAGTTGTGTTCTCTTTATGGCTCGTCTCTAGAGACTCCAGTGAATACAGGAAAATGTCACAGGACATGAACCCACTGAGACATTTTAAAAAAGTAACAGGGAGAAAACCATAAACAACCACCATCAAATAAACAGACAAAAAGAGAAAAAAGGCGGAACTCATCCAAAATCTGGTGAAGTTCTTGGAAAAGAGGTGCTTTCAAGGTCATTTTCATGTTAACAAGCTGTTCAGGATGTCAAGACACTTCACCTTGTTGAAGGACTGGGTTAAATGGGCATTTCACAAGCCTAATTGGATAAACATATCCATACAATAGCAACAGAGGAAACCCACTTTATCCTTTGCATCTAAGCAGGAGAGCTTTTATTAATTTAGAAGTAAATGGCTGCGCATGCTAACAGAAGTTGACATTCCCTCACCAGCTTAGTACAGCATTGTTTTTTATCTAGCATGATCAGTTTGCCAAATGAAGGTTGCTTGTGACCCCTTGCTGCCCTTGAGAGTCAGCTGCGTACTATAGCTGCTCTGTGTGGCTCGCACTGCATTTACCTTGAGAACAGCTCTATGGTGCTTCCTACGGCATCTCCTCGATTGTACGTTAGGGCCCAGCCAGGACAGTGAGGAAGAAAGGGATGCAGTACATTAGCACAGCTCTTAGCTTGTGCCCAGTATCCAGACATACAGTAGTATTCAAGTGGAAAATACATTACATTCTCTGTGGTTTAGCTGGCTCAGACAAGCATCCCTTCTACAGAAAGACCACAGACTTGCTGTTCAACAGCAATGGGAATGTGTCCTGGTTTCAGCTGGGATAGAGTTAATTGTCTTCCTAGTAGCTGGTACAGTGCTGTGTTTTGAGTTCAGT
>JAVJGG010000082.1:6748189-6790624 GCA_035590195.1 Aviceda cuculoides
TTTCCTCCCCCATCCCACTGGGGGGGGGGAGTGAGTGAGCGGCTGCGTGGTGCTTAGCTGCTGGCTGGGGTTAAACCACGACAGAATGCAAAATATGTATCTGAGCAACAGTTCAATCCAGAGAATGCCATTACTCAAGAGAAGAGGGAATCAGATGAGGAAGCTGAGTGCACTGGTTTCCAGGATTTTTTTAAGTTAGTAGGAGCTGTAAGATCAGCTCATTTAACAGCAAGTCACCCAGATTTGCTATATTAAATCCAAAGGCTTCAGTTAGACCTTTTTTAAAACACTTAGAGACACTGATGCCCAAATCAAGCAAGGTCTGTCAGACAAATTTCTCAGGCATCCTCTCTTTTGCATCCTTAATTTCCTTCTGGCCAGAGGAGGCCTTGAAGCACAGCCAAGTTTATCTTCAGGCACCCTTGAGGTCTGCAAGAAGTTGAGGTGATGGCTGCGTGTCCTTGCTTCCTGTCTTTGTGGCATATAATGCTATTCTTTGTCTGAACAATTTCTACCCTGATGCAGAAGGACAATGCATTAAGAGCAAAGACCAGGAATTTAAGTTGCCTTTTACGCTGGAATAGCTCCTTATTATGATGACCCTGGTTTGGGGCAGGAGGAAGGCCATTCAGAGCTAGAGTTACAGGCACTTATTTTACATGGGTCAACAGCTCTACAAATATTTGCAAGTCACTATCAAGTTCCTGGACTATCAGTACAATGGTTATGTTTGCAGCAGACCAGTGACAATATATATATACCATCACAGTTAATCACTGATACATATATACTTAGTCACAACCCAAATCTTTCCAAAAGCTCTTGATTTTGAAGACATCAGAGTATTGTGATGAGCTTTGGTGTGTGCGGATAAGGCTGGTCTCAACTCCCAGAGGAGAGACTGACAGTCTGGAGGCAGGAACACAGTGAGACTGTGATGTGGACAGACAATAACATCACCACCCATTGCTCTACAGCCAAACACTCAAGTGAACCACATAGTAGGGAAAAACAGTTCTGGCCCCTTCAAACTGTGCTCTTACTTGATGTCCAACCCACTCTCTAATGTCTGGAGGATGATCACCACAGTGATGAGACCTGAACTCTCCATGGCCAAGATTAACCGAGTCGTTGACACTCCTGCTGCAGCTCCATTTTTGGTGCTGGCATTCAGCTGCTAGATACTTGCTCTGAGCACCTAAAGGTGACAGAGTGACTGACTCTTGCTACAATTCATTACTATGGGTGCCAGTTTCCATGGTCCTCCTCTGAGCCTCTCCTGTGGGTGGATGCATGTGCTGGAGTGTTGATTCTTGCAGCCCATCAGCATAGACCAGGGTAATTGCAATAACTAATTCTTTCGGCTCCAATTGGGTTTCATGGGCCATGAAGCTAGGCTCGTGAATTTATTAATTGCCTCTTTTATGCAGTATTGATCTGGGCTGGGAGAAAATACAGCCTTAAACCAGGCAAACAAAACAGATGCTTAAGATTGCCAGGTGTGCTGCTCCAGATGTATCAGCATGAGTAGCATGGGCTAAATAGCAAGGATTAGTTCCTTGGGAACTGGAGCTGCACTCTGATTTCAGGAAGAAATCTGCTTCTTTAGATAGCTTTGACTTTTCTACTCAAATTCAACTGGGGATTTTTTGGCCCTAAAACTGACAGAGGACTTGAGAACGGAAATGACTCCCAAATAAGTGTTTTTACTGCGTATGTTTCAGCTCATCTCCTCTTCACACTCTCCATGCTGAAAGATCCATGTATTTGGTTTTCAGCAGAGATTGAAAGGTTTAAAACAGGGTATGGGGAAGGGTGCCACAGTAGGTTAAAGCAGTTTTTGGAGAGAGTTAGTGAATGAGGTCAGCAACAGGGGTGTCTGGAAGGTGCTGGGTGATGTGCAGAAAGCATGCAGCATGCAGGAGGTTCAGACGAGTGTATTGGAAGAGGTTACAGGCAATTTCAGACTATTTGCGTAGGAGGCTGTGTCTGCTCTTTTCTGCAAACTGTGAAGAGGAGAATGCATTCTCCCATTTCTGGTAGGAGAAGTGTGCTTTCTGTTCACTGATCATCAGTCATGTCTAAAATTCATCCCTGTGCTGGCCAGCTGTCCCACAGGTGAGGTTCATTTGTGCAGTCATTCTGTCTTTCTTTTCTTGGTATGTGCCAACCCTTCCTGTAAGCATTCAGGCTGTGCTCTTGGGTCTCCTGATGGGATTCTCTGTGCTGAGCTCTCAGGGTGGGACTGTGCCTACACCATTCGTAGAGGATGAGTTCTCCATCCCTTCATCTAGGACTTACAGCTCCCTTTCTTTTCCTCAGTGATTTTTCTCTTTGCTTACTGCATCTGCCAGCTGGAGAGCAGTGGTTTCTGTCTGCAGACAGAGCTCTGGAGTCCAGATAGAGCAGGGGTCTGACAGGCTCTCGCACTGCAACGCTGCTTTTCCAGGTACTGACTGGCAGCTCCTTGGAAGGTGAAAACTTCCATGTCAGAGTTTACTTGAAGACTTGCTGCTTTGAGGAATGATCAAAAGAGGACGGATTTCCCCAAAAGGTCTAAACAACGAGAGGGACTGGGTTTTGTTTGGTTTTGCTCAGACCAGGGCTGTCAGTTTCTTCCACTATTAGTCTTCCAAAAGCCAAACAAAAAGGGGAGAAAACCTAAAATGTTTTCTACACAGATCCCAAAATAAAGAAGTGAAAAAAAGCTTTTGTGCTGCTGTTTGCCATGCTGCGGCACGGACTCCCTTACCCTCACTTTATTATGCCTAGAACATAAGCATGGATTTCAGACTTTTGGGGAACACATAGTTAGGGTGAAAAGACAGCTGGAGGACAAGTCTTAGTGCAAAAATAACTTTTCTGCTTATGAATTAAGTTGTCAAGCATGCTTGTGCACATACACACACGCATACAGTCAGCTGTTTCTCTTGTAGGCAGTAAATATACTTCCCAAGGCCTCTGCTCTCACCTCTAGCACAAGGACGTGTCAGGATGAATGCCCTATGAATGGGGGTGCCCTACCCCACTGCTGGCGCCACTTTGGTGGAAGTGCAGTGATTGTTACTGCAGGGTGAAAGCTTTACTCCAAGGCTTTTGGTTTTAAATACCTGTTTCCAAGCACCCTGCTTTATTTAGACAACCTTTCTTCATCAGACTGGCTGGCTGAAGAAGAGCGTCTCAAAATTAGTCTGCTTCATGGAAAACTTCCATTTGCTTTTTTTTTAAGAAGGTAGAATTTACTAGCATTTTCCCTTTCACTGCTACCTCTGAATCATGTTCCAGTTCCTAGTATATCCTCTCTGTAATCTTGAGTGATTCTGGTTTCATCTTTGAAGTAATTTACTGAGCTTGTTTATCAAAAGGGCAATCAGACATGTTTCTTACAAGATGCCTTGAGAACTGCCACATAGACTTGGATATTTCCCTTGATAGGTGGGATCAGACACACAGGCATATCACCATGGCTAAGCAGGTTACCATGCATTAAGTGAGCCACCATAAATCACTCTTTCTATAATCTTAACTCATAGCAAGTGCAAAGTAGGCATGTTAATGTAACTATAATGAAGGAATGTAACCTAGAGCATCTGCCACCAGCTGAGAACATGCACAAACTCCATTACTGTAGCACAGTAAATTGCCAAGCCACAATAATTCAGTCATAAATGTACACCCTTAGATTAATTTGGTGTGACTTTTGCATCTAGATTCCAGCCTTCATATATATTGCAGAAGCTGATTCCCTGTTGTTCTGCACTTGTACTGTCATTTATAGCAAAACAGAGTGCAAAGTGGGCGTACAGTGCTACAAAGGCATAAACATTTTTCCTGATGTCTCTGCTTTTAGCCAGCCTACTCATTAGGTTTAGATTCTGTAGCCCATTTCCAGACTCACCAGTTTTATTTTGGGTCAAACCCTTTCATTCTGTATCATTGTCTGTACTATTCCCTGCTGGTGAACTCAGCCCATGGCCCATAGGGAGGTAGAAGCAGTAGTCCTGCTCTTTAGTATCAACTCCATGTGTCATTGAACCATCTCATGTGATGGATTTAATCCAGGCCAGCCATGGATGTTTTTAACCTATTAGTCAGAGCACATGACACTGTTTTTATGTCAGCTTCAGACCAGGCATTGGCTTTCCCCTGCTGTGAGCTAAGTCATTCTCATGCCATTACACCGCAAGTCTCTTTAAGGGAACCACAGCAGCTGCTTTGCAATCTTGCAGGTTTTTTCTAGCAAACTAGAAGAATTATGCCTGATCAAAGTCACTTTTATTTTTGACTAAATCTGTCCCAAAGGGAGGGAGGTATTCTGAAAGAGATGTACAGGCATATTTGTTTAGACTAGTGCTGACCGTCCATTTCTTCCCACAGACAAGCTCTCAACTCATAACCTGTCTCATTCCATCATATTTTCAGCTCCTGGGTTTTCCTCTGTAGCCTTGTACATTTTCCAGCTTATGGTTTGACAGAGCTCTTTGAACTCATGCTCAGGAGATCTGGACACAGATTTTCTTTGTTGCTGTTTGCTACTGTGTTGCTGTTATTATTTGGAGACAAGATTAGACTTCTTGCTGATGTTAATCTGGGGTTTTCTTGCTTTTTCCCATGGTCTGAAAAGAAAATCAGCTTCATGGCTGCATTATTAAATAAATATTATCAATGGTTATTATGAAATGTTTGATGCAGTTACAAAGCCTGAAGTTATGACCCCCTTTTCTCCCAAGTGAGGTTTGTAGCCCTTTACATCTGGTCTGCACACAACTGAAAGGGTTTATGTAGTAGTTAAAGCACAGATGAATACAGATAGGAAGCAGAGATCTCTGTGAGGACACTTGTCTTCTGTCTTACCCCCCGCCCCGCAGTAGTCGCTATTAGAAGCCCATAAGATCAACCTCTAATTTTGTTCCAGGGATGCTGAAGTCTGCTCTGTTTATGGGTAGAAAGAAACAGTGCAGCACTTCACGTTGAACAGGACATCTGTGTGCCAGGTTTATGAAGGTGGTGTCTGCAGATGAGGAATGCAGCCCTGACCATGCCCCAGTTAAGTCTGCTGCTGTTGTCTGTGTTACATGCAATATGTCCCACAGGAGGAAGGATCCGGACAGTGCCTGGATCCTCTGTCCTCTGGCTATACCGAGATCACAGCTACAGGTTTATACGGCCCCCTGTCCTCTGCTCGCTCAGAGCCTGGCGCCTCTTTATGTTGAAAAGCAGTGTGACTCGCTGTGGTCAGGAATCTTTCGTACCTTAAGATATTCCCTGTCCCACCTCTCTCTGTGGGACAGGCTCCAGATGAAAAGGTGATGCAGCAGCTGTCCCCAGCCCCAGGATGAGCTAGCCATGTGATACTGGCCCAAAAGGGTCTAAAGGCAGCCGTTCCAGTGGGGCTGGGCAGTGCAGCCTCGCTGGGGCATGCTGGAGAAAAGCTAAAGCAAGGAAGATGCTGCTAAACTGGGTGTGTGTGAAGTGATGGAGGGGAGGGGGTGGAAGGCTTGTGATGTGGACACAGGGCTTGCTGCAGTGCAAAACCAGCATGTTGTAGAAGAGTCAGGTTTTCATAGCTACCTCTCACCACCAACTTCTGGGTTAGGCAGGAGACATGCAGACCCCTGCCCTCTTGGGCTTCTTGCAGTTAGAGCCAATGAATCTCTCACGTCTGAGACAGGGCAGTGAGCCTGAGAGGCTGATTTACCTCATCTATTCCATGTTGAGGAGACTCTCCAGTGAAGTGATAGCAGCTGAATTCCACAATAACCCTGTAGAAGCTATTTTAATCAGCTTTCTGTTTATCTGCGGCTTTTGTTTTGCTTTACTTTTATAAAACTTGCTGCTAATGTACAACGTGTTGTATTCCTGTTACCTGTTACAAACTCCCCTAGAAGTGTGTTGATGTCTCTGTAGTTGCTTGGTTAAAACCAGGAGCAATGGCTTCTAATGTAGAGCAAGCACAAAACCTCTGTGCTGTTTTGGTTTTTTTCACCTCAGTAAGCGTGGCATAAAATCCTGCAGCTGAGATTTAAGTGATGTAATCTTTACAGTCTCATCAAAGCTATGGATACAGTTGATTGCATGCAGCAGGGAAGCAATGTTAAGCTTGGTTAAATGTGCTCACTTGTTTTCATTATCCCACTTTTTTTCATGGGCCCAGCATGGCAGCTTGGGAATGCAGAATGTTTTTCCTCATTTAAAGGGCCTGGGTTTTGCTTCCTTCTTAACTCCCTTTAAATGCATTTCTAACTCTGTTAATTGTTCATTGTAACTTAATTATATTTAGTCCACCATCATCAGTCTTTCTTTGGTAAAGAAAGTTGTTATTTATGAGTCAAAAGCTATTTATGAAGCAGGCAGTCTGGTATCGTCAGAAAGACGGGAGTTGGGGGAGCAGTTTTAATTATTAAAAGAAGCTTTGATTAAAGAGAGTGAATTAATTTAACAAGTGCAACTGGTTCTTCTTTTTTTTTTTTTTTTTTTTCTTTCCCTAGATGTGCAAAAGGAAGCATATCCATTAATCTGTCAGGCCTGACCTGAAACTATAGGTCTCGCTCAAATGCCCCAGGAGACGGACAGATTAGTTCTGTTTTATTTCTTTTGAATGGTGTGAACAGTGCTTGCTGGCAGTGGTTGCTGGGTTGTTTTGTAGTCCATAAGCTCAGAAATAAAGTTTTGCTGTAAGGGAGAACCTCATAGTAGCCGGCCTTTTATCCTGACAGGCTGGGGCTAGACACGCTAGAAACAAGCTGGTGTGTGTCCTGTTGTTTCATCTTGGAATATCATTTATTCTGTTGTGTTGGGGGGGGGAGGTGTCATCTGAGCACCTACTTTTCCATCAGTCATGGTGACATTGAGTTGGATCATACAGCAAGGAGAATTAAGCATCAGTTGGACATAGCAGCTTTGGAGATTCTGGTTACTGTGTAAGCTGAAGACTTCAGGGCAGGGATTATCTTTCTGTTCTGTGTTGGTTCAAAACTGAGTAGATGAAGACCTTTGGTTCATGCCAAGGATCCAAAATGCCAATAAATTGAAATTGCAGTTTGTTAGTTCTTGGAGATAGACAGTTTTCTGTCCTAGCAGTAGAACAGATTTTCTTCTTCCTCTTCTTCTTCTTCTTCTTCTTCTTCTTTTTTATATAAAGAAAATAATCTTGGAGAGAACTATCCATGAACCCCAACTCTGTGGCAGCCTAAGCTGAGATTTTACTGTTGTGCTGACTAAGCCTGGCTGATGTTCACATGCATCTATTGGATTAGTTCTTGCATAAATACCAAACATTTCAGTGGACAGCTTGAGGAAACAGTGCAACAGTAAGTGCAGCATAAAAGTAAAAATTCCTAAATCAAATAATTAAGTTCTCCAGCATAAAAGTCAAGTGAAATGCAGAAGGAAAAAAACCTCATGTGACTAGTTACTTAACCTTGGCATCAGCTACTACCCAGGGCTCAGCTGCAGTGTGCTGTCTGCACTTCCAGCCCCATGCAGTGTCTCCACCAAAACCTTTTATGCAAGGTGGTAGAGGTGGACAGCTGAAACACTCCCAGTGATGTGAATTCTTAAGTTAGGTGTGCTTAGTCGAATGAAGTCCATAATTACTTTTGGGGGGCATATTAACTTCTGCGTAAAATTAAGTGTTAAAAATATTGTACTTCTCATACAAATGGTCTGCAGTGCCATAGTGGTCTGACAGCTTCTATTTATTTTCTCCATGCAGAGAGATAGCAAGTTTGTTGATTCCACACAACTGTTTATTGTTGCCAAACAATAAACAACCTCATACAGGTCGGTGCTTATGTTTGACTCATATATATTTGTTTCCCTCAACTTTTGCAGCTCAGGTAAGCCAATGGTGTCACAGTGAGAGCAGTGGCTTTCAATCCCCATCTTGAACCTGCACTGCTATGGACCAGATGTGAATGACTAGTGACAAAAAGCAAATATAGGCAGCTGTTGTGATGCCAGAAGTACCAGCATGACTGCTCTTGGCTAGGTACTTATCTGTTTTTCATCCCTTCCTCCTCCAAATCCTCCCCAGTCTGCTTCTGTCTAGAAGAGAAGAGAGATGGAGAAATTTAAGAACGTTTTCTTTTCTGCCTGTATCTTTCTGCACCCTTTCTTTCATGTGTCTGATTCTCCTAGTTTCAGTCTAGACAAAAGCTAGAATTCTTAAGGATAGACTGGAATAAGGGAGAAAAAGAAAAAATGTGGCTAATCTGAAAAGCAAGTCAGAAACAATACAAGATCTCATCTGAAGGCCATCTTTTCCTGTTACGTGTTTGTATGATGTATAGCATAACCGTAGGTCCCTAGACTCTGACCCCTTACAGTAAACACCATTGTTGCTGCTTCTGGTAAAAAGAATGAAATAAGCATATAACATCAAGGTAGCTTGTGCAAGTCTCTATTTAATTACAGTGCTGCATGAAGACATTTGTTGCTGTCACATGTACTTGTGATGGGTATTATACATTCTTGACTCTTCAGAGAGTCATGTTTTCAGTGGAGGTTTTCACCACAGAAGTAGTGGTGCTTTTTTCTGCTTTCCTTTTCATTTCAGCAGGATTTAATAAGCTGGTTAGACCTACTGTAATTAGTTTACTCTTCAATCAGGAAGATAAACAGTATCATGACTGTAGTAGGAGCAAGCAGGCAAGCGCCAAATACAGTGCAGGCAGAATTCACTAGCTGCTAAATTAAAACCTGTTCAGGGGGTACAGAGAGCCACGCAGGCTTCAGCAAGCTGTGAATCACAGGGAAGAAAAGCAGGAACAGGAAGACTCAATAAGCAGAACTAAAGCTTCAATTACAAAGAATTAATCACAAAATAGGGACTATAGCAAGGGTCTTAAGTTTGTCTCAGGAATGAAGAAATGAAATCTTCTCACTAATGTGTTTTAAAAAACGTGTCAGCACCCTTACCATTATCAGCATATCCTGCCATCTGAAGTCCTCAGGAAAGCAGTATTTTTTCCAGAGTGGAAGTAACAGTGAGGACTGTATTTGCCAGACTCAGCTATGTGGGCAAGAGGCCTCAGAGTCCTGTATGATGCAGCCGACTTCTCGTAATTTTCAGAAGTTTCTACAAACACCTTCCATCACAACTATGGGCTGGTTGTCATTGGGCCAGGTGCTGTCCAAACAGATTGCAAAGACTGTCCTTGCTCTTGGCATTAGTTTATTCTTTGTAAAGCCAGAGGTGATGATGTATTTTGGTCCTCTCGAAAAGAGTTATGAAGGCTTGATTCATGGGTGGAAAGTGCTTTAGTTTGCTGTCTTTGAGTGTAGATGTTTTATGGGAAAGGAAAACCTGCTGCAAAGTAGATGAACAGACATGGCATTACCACCTTTCCAAGGGCAGTGGGGATATAGATATTCCCACAAGATACCTCTTAGTCTGGAGTGTTAGGAATTAAGCCTTAAAATGTCTTTGGGATGAATGATGGGCTGCAGGTAACTTCTCCCAACAAATATTTAATCTCTTGGAAGTGACACACTTTTTTTTTTGGTCCACGTTAGCAAACATATGAAGGACATAGGCCCTTTTTCAGCAGCTTTTTTCCACCATGACATCTTGGAAGAGTTTTTCATCTAGTAGTTCAGGTGAGTTGAGCTATTAGGTTCTGCATCTAGATTCAGAAACAAAATTTTCAAACAAGGTACACAGTATTGAAGATCATGATTTTGTCCTGGGTTAACACTGAACACAAAATAAAATTATGGCACAAAGTTAAGACATTATTCACATTCTTCTTATTTTGAGGGCTCACACCAGGTTTTACTACAGGGCAAAAATCACCTATGGCAACTTCCAAATGCTTTAAACTTTTTTGTCTACATGCATATATTATTTTCTATTTTGATTCCACTCCCCACCTGTTAATTCACCAAGTCAAATGGCACCTTTCTGCTTTGCAATTGTAAATATGTTAGAAAATTGAGCAGTAGCTTGTTACTATTTTTCCATAAAAAACCTACTGACTTTACATTATCCTTTGAATCTTTTAAGTAATACCAGTCTGACTTTATTCCCATCACTGAGTGAACTTGCTTCATTAAAATTGGAAAAAAAAAGAACAGATAATGTGTGCCTGAGATCTCTTGAGTTAGTGTTTCCAATTTTCTGATTAAAAAAGGATTGGAAAGTTTCCTGTGCTTCTCTTAGAAGTGTTTTTTCCCTTGCCTGTAATCCTATTAACATACAAAGTACAAAGATTCCCCAGCTGTGCCTTACAATGCTAAGACAGAAGAGTGACTGGCCCCATCTTACATGTTCAAAATGTTTTGTTCTGACAGCATCATGTAACACCTGGTTCATGTATGTCAACAAAATGTTGCTCTGATAAGCACGTACTCTCCTATTCAGTTAATACACAGGACCTATTTCTGCTGAGGGTATGTGCTAAAATCCTTCACTAAGCTGGGACACATTTAGGCATCTGTAGAATCACTCTTCATTTCAGACCTTGAAGAGCCATGTTCAAATGTTATACAAGCCCATGGGCTAAATACTAGTAACACTGGTTATTGGCCTCTTCCAGGAATACAAGGTTTAGAATGGAAACCTTTGGATCAAGGTGGGACTCTTCTTTCAATTTCAGAAAACAACTGAGAACATGTTCTACAGCTGCTTGACATAATCTCTTCTTGATATACAGCTGGAATGCATTCTACCAACACAGTCCATCCCACAGGAAAATGCTTTGTTAGCAATATAGGAAAACCAGAGAATAAAAGAAACCCCTCTTGGCAGCAGTCTTTATCTATTCTGAAGCAGAAACTATGTGAATATTCCACAAACTGCATAGAGAGAAAGGGATTATATTGCTCTCCAGATTGTGTTTTAACATCTTTAGAAAATAGCAGGTAACTAGAACTTGGGAGCCTGCCTCTGCATATGGCTATTGTAATCATCTAGTTCTCCAGACACTACATTAATTTCTAGCCAGACCTATTTCCATGTCGTTTTACTCATCTTACTGTATTTCATTTACAGAGATATTAAAAAATGTATTGTGAACTGAGTACAATTAGTAAGTACAGTGTGGATTTGGCAATGCCAGAGTCAGCGTGGTGAAATTATGGTATTATGGGTTTTCAATTGTTTTAATCCATGAAAGATAGACACCAGAGGGTTAGGGATGCTGGAAACATCCAGACCTTTCCAGAGTCCAACCTGGACACAGGAGCGGGTCCAGCTAGGACTTTCTTGGGCTTTTATTCTGGCTTTTTCCAAAACACACAGTTTTATCTCATTTACTGTTAATTTAAATTAGGCACGACGTTATTCTGCACTCTCTCTATTGAGAGACATAGGCAAATCATATAGAGGTGGTCCCTGGCTTCATGGCACCCTGAAGTTAGGTGAGAAGAACTGGACCTAACTTAGCTGACTTGTTCAAGTTCACATCTGAGGTGGACATGGCTGCAGACGCCTCACCTGGCACACTGTCTTCTTGTTTCTACATTCACCACACTAACACTCCTCGCGTAGTTTTGTAACTTCTTGTAAGAGACTAGAGATGAAATGCTGGTGGGCAGAAATTGCTGCTGGGCTGGCTGATAGATGATAGTTGGTGTCCTGTTTGATCTGAATGTATACCATGGAATACAAGGTATCACTTCTTTAGTTGCTCTCCATCTATATTTTGGCTTGGGCTTCTGGTCAATTCATCGTATTTATTCCTATTTACACTGATGTAGTGGTCCCACATGAGACATATGCTCCCCTTCTTCCTTCCGCCATTGCTTGTAGGCCCACATTGTTGCAGGGATTGGATCTGTAGGTGGCAGAACCTTCTTAGCCTGCTTAGGGATCTCTTGAAGTTTTTTCTCAAGGCTTCAGCAGTCTAATACTGGGTAAGTCAGCTTGAGGTGAAGGCAAAGCTATTGCATGGAGTTTTCACAAGCTCTCTCTGGCTCCTATTGCAAAGCGGAAAAGATGGTCTTGTCTTTGGTGAGAATCGTATCCATGATGTAACACGCAAGCCAGTAGCGGCAGTGACCTATCGGTACCTTCACATGGCTCTGCAACTGTCTGTGTTTAATGCACTCAAGGTTAGGTGGCCACAGGCAAGAATCAAGTGAGTGTGTCTTGATTTTTGCTTCCGCTTTAAACACAGTGTGAGGGTAGCTCTGAAAGATGCACTTGGGATTAGTGTCCCAGAGTCCAAAGGTCACCTCGAGGGATGAGAGAACCTCCCACATGAAGGTCCTCGTTACATCCCTACTAAGAGGTGCATGGGCATACTTGTGACACTGTAGGCCTCATGCCCAATACAAGAGCTCGAGACCTCTCCATGGCTGCCCATTTGTGTGCGTGAATGGCATTGCTTTCTTTTTTCTCATTCTTAAAAATGTGGTTGCTGTTTTTACTTTTAACAATGGAGGATCTTCATGAAAGCCTTGCGAAATTCAATGTTGAAGGTGGTGTAAATAATTGGGTTGACAGCACTGTTGACATATCCAAGCCACGTAAAGGCGCTGTACATTGCTGGGGGGATGTTGCAATTGCAGTGCATGTTCAAGATGTGAGTGATGAAGAATGGGAGCCAGCAGATGATGAAAACACCTGGGGGAAAAGGAAAGAGACAGACTTTGATTGCTGAATGCTGTACAAATTTTGAGACTATAAGAACAGTAAGGTTCTTTTGGGTATAAAGTAAAAATGTTTCCCTGAGGAATTAGCCTTCTGTTTGTCTGTTAAGTCTCATAGTCTTTATTCTGAGTATCCAGGTACTAAAGAACTTCTTTGCTGATGTAATTAGACCAGTTACATCAAAAAATCTGGCCTTCGGAGGTGCCAGTTTCTTGCTGAGCTATGCTGCCTCTTGTGTTCTAGAAAGCCCATGAGCTCTCTTGCCCCCACACCCAGCTGTCTTTTGGCAGTCTGAACAGCCCACAGATGGATGGCTTTCTGAGCCTTTTGTACAGCACTGTGACCTGTTCCTAGCTAGGAAGGAGGTAGCCTTCCTATTGGCAGCCTCTTGCCTACTTGCCTACACATCAAGTGAAATTATTTCTGTGGAGGCCTGAAAAAACAGTCCTCACTGGACATTCAGACTGGCTACCCTAATGCTGGGTAGCTATTGGTTTTCTGCAGAAACACAAGAGGAAGCCAATATGCACTCTCACCGAGTACAATGGCTAGCATCTGAGTGGCTTTCTTTTCCTTCTGTTGTGACAGTTTCCTCCTGCTCACAGTCTTGAGAGACGTCCTTGTCTTGCCATTGGGCATAGACTGGATCTCAAAGACCTTGGCTGTGTGGGGTGTTTCTTTGGCATGTCCGTTCTTCTCTATTTTCCCAGGGCTGTCCAAGGGTGCCTGCAGGGTTGAGTTGGTGCCCTGATTTGAAGCAACTGGCACAACCAACTGATGGTTACTTGGTGCTGCAGGTTTGGTGGTGGTTTTCTCAGGGGGACTAGTGCTGGACACCATCTCCATTTCCATCTCTTCTATGTGGCTCTCCGCCTCCTGGACAAGAATCAAATGTCCACAACATAAAGACAGATAAATATACAGAGAGGATCAATGAACGTTCCTTACAGAGTGAAGCTGGATGATGTTGAAGAACACTCAATCCCTCTTCTCCCTCCTTACATTTTTGGTAGATCCTTGGAGAAAGGGCTGTAAAGTGTTTACAGGTAAGAATACTTTTGGGTAGATGGGATTGACAGAACTGCAGCAAATGACTCCCCTTTATTGCACAAAGAGGCTAAGAAATGGGAGAGACACTGTCTCTACTCCCCATAGATTTTATTTAGGTTTTCAGAATATAAATAAAAAACCCCCTCAAAATCAACAAGCAAAACCCAACAAAGCCAATGCAGTCCAAGACTTAAAATAAATAACAGAGAGGAGAAGAAAATCAAAGACACAAAATGTTAAAATGTCACGGCTTTTATAGCTGATCTTTAGGTGAGCTTAGACTGGCTTTTTGAGCTCTATGATCTTAAACCCCCTGCTTCACTCCAAGGAATGGGAAGAATATTTAAATTTTGAGAGTGAATGGTAACCTTTGTTCTTAGTTTCTTTTTCTCCCACCCTACATAAATTCATTTTGCGTCCTGAGAGGAGAAAAGAGGAACGCTAAATGCTCTGAAAAGCTACCACTTCTCTTTAACACTCACCACTTTGCGCTTATTAACTTGGAAACTCCCATTGGACTTCACAATAACTGTGCAGAGCTTGACGTCTTCTGGATGAGTGCATTTGTCCTAAGGGGCAAGCACCAGCTCAGAGGTTACACAAGCAGATAGTAGTTGGGAAGGGAAGCTGGTAAGGGAGGCACGTGGAAATACAGACACAGGGCATGAAGCAGAAATTAATCAGTGTGACTAAGGTGCGAAGAATGATGAAAAACTACTCTGAAGAAGCAGTAATGGAGGCAACTATCCCCTGTGCTTTTCACCGAAGGAAGGAAACCACAAAGATCTGCTTATATTTCAGTCTATCCCTGTCTCGTTGCCTCCTTTACTTGACATGGCACTGTCCTCTAAGGCAATGCAGTTTTGAGGTACTGCCTCTGGGACTATACATTCCTACTGGTTGTTTTGCGTGTGCTGCAAAGGTAGCATTTTGACAAGTGGTCTCACACTTAACATGGTCAGCTGGACTCCACTTATATACATATCTTATGCTTTGAGAGGCTGTTTTCTCTGCAGACATATCATTACCAGCGATGTAGTTTGCACTCCAGCCACGCAAACAATTTCCACTGAACTTCTTGGTCACAACAGCAGGACTGACTCAAAAAATGGTATAACCTGTAGTCTTGGGTACCCCAACCCAAACTCAGCAGAGCCAAAGGAGTTCAGTCTGGTTAATGAAGCAGCTCCTAATGCAAATCTGCTGAAGAAACATCCCCTGAGATCCAGGGAGACCTGTGAAGCACCAGCCAGTGACCTGATAATCCAGAGTGTGCAACTGGGACTCCAAAATGGCACAGGACACAGCATTCACCTTTGTGATCCAGTATGTCACCTAGTCCAGCCAGTGTCATTTGGGGAAAGGAGGAAGTGCTTTGGGGAATGAAGAGGAGCAGGAAGGGGAAAGGATGGAGACTGCTGAGAGCAAGGCAGAGGTCTAGTTACCTTTAGCGGGGCTCGTGTGTCTGAGTCCAGGCCGTGGCTGCTGCGCTTGGTGTTGACACGCTTCCTGCGCTTCTGGAGCACTATGTAAATCTGCACGTACACCAGCAGGGTGACAATGAAGGGAACGTAGAAGGAGACGATGGAAGAATACACAACAAAGGCAGGATTGGCAATGATGCACTCATTCTCATCTGTAAGACAAAAAGTTTCAGGATTGCTCTCCCTGCTGCTGGGAGCGAGCACCGACTTCCCCCTCTTGTCTCCCTCTTTCAGAAGGCACAGAGATACCCAGAGAGTGAGGGGTTCAGGTTCTAGGGGGGACCACCAGATCAGCTGGGAGTGGTACCAGAACAGCAAACTTCCCTTGGGTCATAAGGAGTCACATATGACCCAAAGTCCCTGGCTATTTCTTGCCTTATAACTAAAAGCCTGCCGATTCCATGCTGTATACAATCCAGTCTTCCTATGAAACTGGTGGCTGAACAGCCAGTTCTTTTCTCTCCTGTCTCAGTGAAGCTCTTTGTCCCGTGGCTTTCCTATTCACGTGTTTTAATATAAGAGGGATTTTGATTTTGTAGTGGACAAATGTTAATGTAACATTGACGACTGTTGTGTAAACTTCTACATAACCTCATTTCTGATGTGTCTAAAATGATGGTCTGGAACAGCAAGGGATGAAATGTCTCAGAAGCAGCTGACAGAAATAGTCTGGGATGACACTGGGAGAGGACACCTGAAACAGGGATGAATACACTCCGATACATCTAAAACCTGATCCCCATGTTTTTTCCTGACTTGTAACAGAAGAATATCTGAGGACGCGGTAAAGCCAGGAAGATGCCAATAGCCAGCTGCTGATGGCATAACACTCACCTGTGTTGTTGAGGCCAAAGAGGAGTGGGCAGGAGATGGCAAATGAAAGCACCCAGACCACAGCAATCATAACCGTGACCCTGCGCTTCGAGCTGTAGCGGGTATTATACAGCATTGGCATTGCTACTGCTGTGTACCTGCAGCGTGAAGATACAAACCCAGTCTATTGTTATTCTGCCAGTGCTGACAAACTTTGTGGGGAATTACACCTCATTACTATGTCTGAAAGCCTGGTCCAGCAAGAGAATATAGGGCAAGTCAGGTTTCACAAATCTCCAAGATGTCTGCATTCCCTGTTTTGAAGACATGAGGCTGGGGTCAGCTTAGCATAGCATTTGTCTTCTGCTCTCTCTGAGCTACTGCCTTCCCACTGATGTCTGCTCCACCATTCAAGTACATAAGGAGAAGGACTGAACTAATGGGTACATTACAGACAATTCCATTTACATTCTCAAGACCAGTGTTTCTATGTCTGCTTCTGACAGAATCCCTGCTCAGACCACATTTAGGTCCTCAGAATTTCTCTTCAAAAGACGTCAATAACACTAGCTCTCACCGTTTTCAAGTCTCTGAGTCACAGGTAAAATTAGACCATATAAAGATGGCCGTGACTTGCTACTGTGGATTTGACATGACTTGCTGCCATGGAGCCCCCACCTGTCAATGCTGATGGCACAGAGGTTGAGGATACTGGCAGTACACATCATAACATCAAGGGTTACAAAGATATCACAGTGGATCCGACTAAACCTCCACTCACCAACCACCTGCAAAGAGAGAGAATAAGGTCAATAAAAGAATTCACTGAGGATATGCTACTGAGAGGGTCTAAAGGGAGAATTTTGCACAGATATAGACACTTGCTGGTAGCTGGAATTTTGTCTACAGAAGTTTCAGCTGGAATTGGGTCACATGCAATCAGTCACATGCTGTGTCAGGTAGGATTGTTTGCCATTGAGTGCCTTCAAGGACTTTGTCCTGTCTAGTCTAAAGGTCTCACATGATGGTATGGCCACAAAGGAAGTACTCTGCTCCACCCAAACCATTCTTTAGAGCATTCCCCTGAGAGCTGGTGTGATTTTTGTCCTTCCTAATTCCATGCTGTTACTCTGTATTGAGTTGGACAGCCCAAACAGCAGACACAAACCTGGGCTCATATTCCAATGACAAGGGAGTGCAAGTCTCCTCAAAGTCAGAGTGAACTGTGTAGGAGCTTAAACATGTCTCTGAAGCATTGCAAAAAAGTATTAGGAAGGAAATAACATGAATTTTATATCCCAAGCACCTCTAATTGTACTTACAGCCTTTTATTAGACACTTTTTTGCAATTATACCTAGCAAAGATCAGTGGTAGAGAAACAGGAGCTTTCCTTCATTTCTTACTTTAAAAAATTAGGGCAGAAATTCCTCCTTTGTGTGTGTGTGTGTGTGAACGAAATGAATTTAATTCAGAGTGAAAATTCTTTGACACACTACATGTTGTGATAAAGACAAAGAGCTAATGATAACAATTCCAGTTACTAGTAGCCTTTTTCTCTTCATTTATCTTGCTATTGAAACTGAACTTTGCCAATTAAGTTTAATAGTGATTATTAGGAATGCTGTATTTGACATGTGATGAAAAAAGTATATTTCCCTCTAATAAAAATAGAGTCCTACTGCATTTGAAAATAGAATGAATAAGATATCTATTCTTCAGTTATTTCTGCTCTGATATACATAACCATAGGCAGCATAAAGAAGGAAGAAAGAATGACTGCATTGAAGCCTGATTGACAGATGAATACTTGGTGATTAAAAAAGCACTTAAGAGAGAGTTACATCAGTAACTTTGATGAGAATTTGCCCAAAGGCAAAGGTTTCCAGCCAGATATAAGCCTCTGCAAAATCAGTTTCCTGAACGCATAGTCTTGAGTTTATGGGAGATGCTGTAAACTGCAGCAGTTCTTTCTCTTACTGCTTTCATTTATGTAGGCGAAACCTCAGAAGTTTGGAGGTAGAAGATTTGTTTGCATTGAGGCTGATTTTTTAAAAGGGTTTCCTTTTGACATTCATTTTTGTCCGAGCTTGTGACACAAAGCCTAAAAAAAATATGAAGATATTTACAGAACAAAAGGTTCTGGCCAGTTTTGATTTCAGACTGCAGACCCAGGGAGGGACTACAGTGTGCCTAACCCGCATCAGTCCAATGGCTCCTTCTCTGTCAGCAAGTATTTGTCATGTTGTTTGTTGCTTCAAGCTAGCAGTAGGTTTACCAGAGTGTGAATAAGAGCAGAAAGGGCAAAAGTAAATGAAAAAAAAAAATTATTGCTGAGATGTAGAGGCCTGATTGTCCTACTTGGTAGATCATGGAACCAACTCCATGTACACATGAGCCCAGAAAGGGGAAAGCTTCTTACATTGTTTGTGCTTTATTCTTCCACCTTAAAATAAGAAGTGTCTGAGAGACTCTTATTGCTGGGCCTAAGAGAGCAACAGCTTCTCACAGCATAACCCTCTGCTTAAAATGGGTTGTTGCAAAGGAGGAATGTGATAGAAGAGCGTAACTAGTCCCAGAGGCATTGACTACAATCACAACCAGCCCGTGGTCATTTTAATAAGCTTTAGCAGATGTGTGATGCTTTACATTTTTAAAGTGACATGAAAACAATAATTAACTAGAGTGGTAATTATTATTGTGGCTTCTCAACAGCCTATGTCATGTCAGTGGGTTTGTTTTGCTTTGCATTAATATTTAATGGGCTAATAGATTATGGCTTCTTCCCCTGCTCTCCTCTCTGTTTTACAATTTTCTTTCATAAACAAGTGCCTGAAAATTAATTGTAAACTCAATATAGTTTCAGTCTTATGCTTTCTCACCACTGTTCATTCTGCTTGTGCTTGCCACCAGTACGCCAGCTCTCAGCTGACTGAAGAACACAGGCATCCTAGCGAAGGGGGCCAAGGGAGAGGGGCTGTGTATCTTCTCTTATTCTTTTCTCTAGAGATGCATTTCATTCTTTCAGGCTATTTACTGTTGCAACAGTCATTTGCCATCAAGCAAACAGGTGGCAGTCTTGGGAGTATTTGGCTTTCACAAACCAGAGAGCCACTCAAATATGGCTCTGTATGCAGAAGCATAGAGCTCTTTTGTACCGAAGTGAAATGCTAACAGCAGCAATGTGAAAAGTAGCTCACTTGTGATTCTGGTTCTCTCATATATTGTGACATAAAAGTTCTGGATTTACACCCTACTTCTACAATTGCCTGGTCTTCTTACTACTGTAGTCCTTCAGAAATAGGGTTTTGATTACTATTTGATGCAGTTTATTAGTGTGACACCCATGATGTTTTTTGCAGACTCATTCTTATGCTTGGGAATGAACAGTTTATCTATGTAGTTTTGAAAATAAAATTGGGGTCCTTTCGCTCTTGACCCCTGTATTTAAAGGCCAGATTTTCAATGCAATAGGACTGTAATTTAGCCCTCTGAACAACAGTGTATTTTCAAGTCAGCCTGTCATCTGTTATCATGTCCATTTCCTGGAAAAATCTGACCAACTGTTAAGAAATTAAAAACAGTTTTGTTTTGGGAAATTCAGGAGGTGTTGAAATAGCTGATGTCCAGGCTGCTAAACCTGCCCTCTCTCTACTCGTTCACCAGAAACACTCAGTACTGCAAAAGAAAACTGGGTCACCTACCTCCAAATAGACCACCCAAGGCATGACCAGAGTTGCTACCAAGAGATCTGCCACTGCCAAACTCACGATCAGGTAATTAGTGGTAGTCTGAAGGGCTTTTTCCCTGGACACAGCCATACACACCAGCACATTGCCAAAAACAATGACAAAGATGAGGAGGGTGAGCAGCAAGGCATAGTAGTTATACTGAGGCTTCTGGTCTGCACTGGACTCGTTGAGTGGCTTGCTCCAGTTCCTGTCACCGATTTCACCGTTGTACCAAGAGAGGTTTAGGGGATCCATGGAGGTCAAAGTGCCAGGTTCCAGCTCCACCCTGACACAAAGATGTTGAAAAGACAGTCAAAGGTCAACATGTAAAATAAAAATAAAACAGTTATCCATGTGCTACCTCACTCTTGGGATTCTCTAGAGCCTGTTCCCCCTACCCTGAATTCCTGTCTGCAAATGATTGAGTGACTGGAAATGTGATGAAGACCCAGATGGGAGGCTGAACTGACGGTCAGATAGCTAGGCAGGGATTCAAGCAGTTAATTTCTACTTTCAGTTCATTCCCCAGATTTCTGTGGCCAGGGATATTAGTTACTCCGTGTTACAGCCAGTTCAGGCAGAGTGCTTGGGATTTTTGTGTCGGCTCCCCTGACATTCCCTAACCACTAACTGCACCTTGTTAGGTGTGTACAGTTCAGGGCAGATGTGCCATGACCCACTTTGTTTATTTTTCACGTGTTTCATGGGTCTTTGGGCTGTGTTCTTTTTTTTTTTTTTTTTTCTCCTTTGCTTTTCCTTATTTTTTTCCTCCAGCAGGGAAATAAATAAATAAATAAAACTATGAACTGAATTGTGATGATAATGGAACTTGACAGTAGCAGTTTTGAAGTCAGGGCTGGACTGTGCCTGCCTTCTGCCATTCCCCCAGTGAGGTTTCAGTGCAAAGAGGAAAATGGTGGGGGCACGACTGGGTGCCTTCCCACAGCTCAGCCTCTGCAGCTCTTGGCACTGGGAAGACAGGTCTCCTTGGAAATCTGTGGCATCATGGTAAACCATCATTTTTCCCTGGCCAATGGCCACGTGCTGTGCACTCTTTCAAATGTACCATATAAACAAATCATGGTTTTTGCTGTAGAGTATCCTAGAACCTATTTAGGCTTTTGTGTTTGTTTTATGCAGGTGTAGTAAAGACAACTGCCAATGTCTTTTAGTCTTTTGGACGTTATCTGTCTCCCAGGGCTGCCTCTGTGCTCTGCTTCCTCAGCTGGGCCATTTCTGGCACACAGTACTGGGGCTGTCACCAAGAGGCCTTTCTTTGGTTTCCACTGGCTATGGATCGGGTCCCGGTCTTACAGGTATTTTTTATGGATGAAGAGGAAGAAGAATGAAAATGAACTGAACAGAGATGAGGAAACAATATTCTAAAGAAATGTTGCTGTTTGGATATAGAGGTTTGTAAGTTACTAGCTGCAAATGCAGACAGCAAAAAGCTACTCTCTGCTGAGGAAGATGTATAAACAAAGCTGAACTGTGGGATGTGGTGTGTGAAGGGAAGCTCATGGTTTCTGCTCTGATGATACACTACAGTAAAGCTGATATCTCTTAGGTCATAATGCTCTGTGGTGCAGGCTAGTGAAGGTATATGAATGTCCATGAGGTTATACGGATTTTATGCCAGCAGGTGATGCAAAGCAGTGATATTGGAACTCTGCATACCCCTAGATCGTTGGCATCCAGGGGCACATACGTCCACACTGTAAGAAACTGGCTAAAAGTTAAGCTACATCATGCAGACCTTGGCAGCAGGTGTCTGTGTCGGAGTCTTTGCCTGGTGCTAGCACATGAAAACCAAACTATATTTGCAGTGAGACTGCAGTATGTTTGGCCATTGGCTCTGGCATACTGGAAAGACTTTTTCCTGGCTGTGTGGTGAGACTCTTTTGGCTCTCATTTAGGTGGGCTCACTAAAGATCTCCCATGGCACAATCTGTGCAGTGGGTGCTTGTGATGATTGGCACCATCTTCTGGGTATGTCTACACCATGTCTGGGTCCTGCTGGAGTTTCTGCACACTTAGAAAAAGAAGGGATTTCCACATGGTGTGTATTTACCGAAGCAGTAAGGGCTGAAATACGAGTATTGCCTCAGTCTGCAAATCATCCCTGTCCTCTGTCTACCTGAGCCGGTAGTACAGGCAGAACTGGACATGCTCAGATCTGACTGGCGTGCACCCGAGTCTGCCTTTCAGAGAGCCACAAAGGCCACGAGGAGAGGAGCACTGAGCTGAATTTCACTGTATGAGCTAAGAGGTTCCCTGAGCTCACCAGAACTGCTAATGCCAGCTGCTCCAAGGACAAGTGAGTGGAGCAGTCTGATCATAATAACACGGCTCTGGCATACAGCAGAGGCAGACAAATGCTAACATCAAGTCATAGCTGTGCCATTGAGCAAGGTGAAATACAGCTCTGTCCCATTTGTTGAAACGGAGCTTCTTTGTGAACTGGTAAATTAGTATAGTGAAGCCAGCAAAAATAGAGTTGTCACCCGAACTGCCACCCACAGCTACAGGGGTCTGTGGACTGGCATTAATCCACGTTGACCATTTCACCCCTTTTCCAGGTTTGCTTGTGTGTTTAAAAGCAAAGTATTGAGGTCTGTACCTGGGGCTGAAGTAGTCACTACATCAAGAAATGATGACATGTCAGAAAGCATGATCAAAGAGCAAAAGCGAGAGCTGTTTAAAAGCAACTGGACGTTTTGGCTACTTTGGTTTGGGGGTTTTTGGTTTGAGAGATCTCGAGGGGACCTTATTCACTGCTCAGCACTTCCTAAAATCAAGTATTCCATGTTTCTCAAGCTGTATCTCCATAAAGACCACTGTGATTTGAAAATCTGGCCATGTTCTCAGACATCCCAAAACAGGCCATTTAAATTTCTTAATAAAAGGCAAAGTGAATTTGATTTATTAAACCATGTAAGTGATCAAAATAGCAAAACATTTGCAAATATTAAATTCACCAGGGAACAATGGTTTCTTTATGTTTCACTGAGCTTTTGTGTGCTTTTCTCATTCAAAGAACAATTTGTATAATAATCCTTGGAAATTTGTTGCATATGGGTCCTTAATAGCTGATAATTCAAAAAGTGTCTGTCTGACAGCGCTATCAGCGGCACTTGATAGTTCTACAAATGTCTTCTTAGAAACTGTCAAAGTGTCAGAAATTAATTAAATGTTAGCTTATGTGACTCAGAGTGAAGGGGAAAAATCAATGCTAAATGCAGCAACAGTTTTTTCTTTTCTCCTGTTGCCCTTTGATAATGCAAAACTATCTAGAGAAGGCAGAAACATGCATAAAATGCAGGATGAAAAAAAAAGGAACATGGAAAAGTATCTCGAAAGTATAAAAGGAGTGGAATGATTTAACATGTGTGGGATCAGCCCCTTGGTCCTATTCTGGCTCCTTCTGAACTCTGACTGCAGTTCACAAAACACAATTGTGCTTCACGGAGAAAAGGCAGAGGCAAGGGTGAGTTATGTGCACAGTACTTCTAGCCCTGCTCAGTTTACAGGCCATTGCGACTCAGTGGCAGAGTTGGAGGAACCATATACAGCTACTCTCTCATGTCTATCTATTGGGCATTTATTTGATAAGGTTAGGGAAGATAGAGAAAGCCTTGGATAAAGCGAGAAAAAATTCTCTTCCATTTCTTTCTGCAGCTTCTGCAAGATTTTTTTTTTCTTTCAGTAGAACTGTTTTTGCAACAATAGTTTTTGTCTTGTCATGCAGCTGATCATCATGAGGAAAGTTAAAAGATTATGTTTGAACATTGTACAAATGAAAAGGTTTGGTGTTTCTATTTGAAAAAAAAGGTTTAGTTTAGGAAAATGGAACAAAAAAGTTCCACGTATTTTGCATGAAACAGGGAAACTATAACACAGAGTAATTTGTGATCACGCAATTAAAGGCTGTATCTAGTACATATTCATATGGTACAAAACTACAATTACATGGACAGCTCTGTTAATTCCTAACTTTTGAGAGTTTGAGTTTTCAGTCCTAAAAATAATCTTAATTTCTCCAGACACAGAACTGGCATCATTTGGATGGCCATTAGAGTGTCTTGTGAGCCTTTCAGTACTGCTTTAAGGAACGCTTTTTATTTTACTGCTGACAGTTTCTCAGTAGAGAAGAAAGCAGCAGTTAAAAAAGCTGACTAGAAAAGAGAGTGCTTTTTACTGCGTTTGTCCAGGCACCTGCGTTTTCACATGGAAGCAGAGGGAAGAGATCATAACTACGGAGAAAAGGTAGTACAAATGGCACCTCGCTGTGCACTGTCCTTGTGGGACCTTGCTGAGTTTTGCTATCCCTGTACAGAGTCTCAGTTTTAGCTGAGACTTTGGATGCAGATGTGGGTAGAGTCCTGAAATGGGAACAAATTCCTTTGTGAATTAACTGCAGTAAAGCCACTTTAATTCCCATACAGAGTCCACACAGATTTTTAGTATGGCTGAGCTAATCCACATATGGATTTACTGACAGGTCAAGGGCAGGACAGAGCAGCAAGGTTGCAGCCTTGTGTTTGATGCCAGCAGTGCAGCAGCACGCCTGCATCACACCGAGCATCTCTGCTGCTTTCCCCTTCCATCGGATCAGGTGTACACCCAGGTCTGTGCTAATCTCCTTTATATTAACCTCATGGAGTGCCCCTGTTCAAGCATGGCCTAACTGGGAAGCAGTTTGACATCCAGAGGAAAATAGCTGCTCTCAAGAAGTTCCCGTGCTTTCCAGATGTCTTTCAGCAACTGGAGGAAATCTGCTGTCTGGCTGCTACTCCCTGCTGGAAATGACAGCGAAAAGGCAGCCAGGATAGAGGCAGTGAATGCAGAGCCAGAGTTTTTCTCTTCTTTGTAGTTAACTCCCTGTTCTTTTCAGAGAGCAAACTGAAAAATATGTTTGTTTGCAATGGCTCCTCATGATAGATCATCTAATTACGTTTGTGGCAAACAAGCATGACATCTCCCTGGCAAATGTGTAGTGTTCACAACTGGCAGCAACAAAACCGTTTGTCTTTCTGACAAGATCTGAAACATGGAATGTGCATTAAGCAGAGAAGCAGAGTTTGCTTTATCATATAGAGATAGAAGTACCAGACAGGTCCCTGGGAAGCAGAGGGTAAAAGGCTCCAGCAGAAACTTGTACCTACATTGGCTGTGTTTGAATAGTATCCCGGGTCTGCCTCTGCTCTTCTTAGTTCTGTGCTAGGTCAGAGATGCCCCGATGGAGTGCAAATGTCTTTTTTTTCTCTCAGAAATAGCAAAAGTATAACACTCTTTGGTTTTCACTCTGCTTGCAAACACCCTCAGGCATAAAATATTCACCAGCCTCATCCTGAGCTAGCACCAGCATCTAGCAGACACTGCGATGCATGTCATTGCAGCATCTGGTTTCTGTTTGGTAAAGGTTTGTGGCCTTTGGAGCTAATCTGGGCCTGGCTGCCAAATATGCAGTCAGCCTTTGCTTCTTCATAAACTGGTATGAAATTCCCTAAGGTTGTGCCCCAGACCTAGTGCATTTCAGATGAAGCCTGGAGCTCAGCCTGGAGCAGGCTGGTGAAGGCAGGAGCAGGAGCTGAGGGACACGGCTTCGGCAGCTGCTCCCTGCCACTATGCCGGAGCAATGGCCAAGTCGCACCCACCCTGGGCAGGCAGCCAGCAGTGCTGGGGAGGCCACTGCTTCAGCATGCTTTTGGGGGGCAAGCTTTCCTATGGACTCCAGACATAGCCACACTGCTTGGCTTGTGTCTTCTGATAGCCAGAGTGCCTCAGCAACTGAACTCTACGTAGACTTAATAGGAAAACAACAGCAAAACCCACAAGCGACAATATCCTGAGAGCAGATGTTCCCATAGCAGCCTCAGAACAGTCTCTGCGTCTGTTTCCCAAGGTATTTCTTGCATGCAGTTCTTGCCAGATTGCCTGTTTCCTTCTAATTGCTGCTAACCAGACATACCCATCAGGTTACTGAAAGTCTAGCCTAGGCCTATGTGAGAAAGGTGTTCAGAGACACATTTGCTCCAAAGGCATTTCTGTTTCACAGAAATCAACGTCTAAATGAAATTTGCACAGTACAGTGCCTCCCTGAATATTGTCACTTTCCTCTGAAATTTTGGAATCAGTGGGCCACAGGAAAGCTGTCAAACTGACATCCTTTCTGTCCTGAAGATGCTTCTTGATGCTGTTTACTGGGCTCCACTGAGGATGCGACTGAGGCATTCCAATCAAGGGTAATAATGTATTCTTTTGGAGTAGGGAGGTGGTGGAAGAGAAAGAGAAGGGGAAGGAACGGTTTGGTTTCCCTGTTCAGGGGCGGTCTGCAAAAAGGAAAGCAGCTTCTAGAGTAGTTTGACTGTTTTTTGCATGTAAGCACAGAATTGATAACCTATGCTATGAATTCCTGGTCATGGTTCACTGAAGAGCAAGGACGGTGTGTGACAGCTAGCAGTGAGTAAGAACCTTTTCCCAACCACAGGGTACAGTGTCTGCAGACATTGAGAAGGAAGAGGAAAGGTCAGGAATTAGGAAAATACTGTAAATTCTGCGTTGACCTGAGAACCATAGCACCGACTGCTAATGCTGATGAAAAATCCCGGCCACCTGCCTTGGCATCTGACACTCTAGGATCAGCTGATACACTGAACATAACCAGTAAAGTCCTAGTGGCTTTAAATAAACCTGACTCCCCCCAGACACTGAGTAGTACGTGCAGATACAGTTAAGGATTTGACAGTCATGACTGATGAGGTCCTGGCAGTAAGTACATTTGAAGCAGTTTTGAGCACTGACTATATCTCTTCAGGAGGCAGTACTGGGCAAACTTAACTTTCTCCACTCCTTGCATTTTCTTAGTGGTAAGTCTCTAGTAACAAGTAGATTACCCAAGCAGTAGACTTAGCTACATCTGCACCTAGAGGTACAGAAATTGGAGACAAAGATCCTGACAAGGCTGGGGCTTTTGGCGGGGTTGAATTCTAAATTCAGCACTGTGCAACTTTCATATCTATCTCATACAACAGTTCTTCCCATCAGCTCCTTGCAAAAGCCTCTTGAAAAGCTTCCTCCTCTCCTGCCTTTCCATATGGCTCCTCATTCTTCAGATCCTTTGTTATTTGAAATACAAGTGCAAGGCATTTTAACCACAGTTATTGTCCACTTCTGATTCCGAAACACTGCTGCATTTCAGTTGGTCTTGCATAATATCTAATTCAATCTTCCTACTAGAAAGTGTGCATATGTCTCCCCAGAGTGTGTTGTAAAGCACCTAGTCTAAGCATTTCCTCCTGTAAGTGCCCAGAAGTGCTATTAGCACGGGGTTTGTATGTAATACACTCCTGCCACATAGGCTTTTGAGTCACTGACTTTAATCGTTCTTGCTGATGCCACAATATTTTCTATTCACAGTGCTTTACTTCTCAATAATTGCATTGTTCAGAGCTCTCTGCACTAATTCTGTGATGTGAATCACCACCTCCCTAACAGCAGCACAGGGACAGAGGGTGAAGAGAACCACAGCAGCCTGAGCTCTTTTCTCTGGAACGCAGAGAGAGTTTCCTTCCTGTGGGAGTGGGTGACAGGATGATCTTATTGCAATAGCCTTGTAACTAAAGGGCTGCAAGGCTGATTCCCCATTTTAATGCAGGTGCTCTGATGCTTTTGACTTCAGGAAGTCACTTGATTTCTCAGTTCTCCATTTGTGGTATTAGTGCATTAATCATCCCTCTTTCCATATGATGCCATGAATTTTCGCCTGAGTTTGAAATGGCATTGCAGGGAGGAGAGGGAAGAAGTTTTTTCTTGTTCTCAGAGCACTTGTCCATTATCCCTGGGTACAGTGCTGATGGAGCAAAACATTTCCCAGCACTGCTTTGCTATAGGCAGAAGTAGCACAAAGGGAATTGAGTGTGTAGCTGCCCTCCCTATTGGAAACCAGTGCACACATTAGTCTGGACCATAAGGCTGAATTTCACTGGGTATTGACTGCCTCCTGCTTTCACATCCTTTGAAAATCTCACCCTTAATTAAAAGCTTGCCGGGTTTTTTTGCAAGTCATAATGGAAGGGAAGACTTCAGTGATATCTTCCCTAGAGGTGGAGAAATGCATGTTTAACTGCTTTACCATGTCTTTCTGCTAATAAAAAGGAGACTCCATTTTTAAAAAGGCCTTCTCTTTATTCAAGATCTGCAGCTTGTGGTAGGGTTTTATCAGAAATTACTTGGAATTTTCCAGTTTTAACATTTTCTCATTCCAATATGTTAAACAGTCAAAACTAATAACTTTTGCAAGGAAAAGTTGTAGTGGGTTGGGTTTGGGGTTTTTTTTCATAAATGAGCTTTTCAGGATCTATCAGGATTTCAAACCTGTTAAAACATCTCATGTCAAAATGAGAAAAAAAAATATAATATAGCTGTCTACTCTGAAATTTTAGTTAAATTATGCCCTTTTCTTTGAAAAGATCCAACTCAAAATGTTTTGGTTACCCAAGTTCAGAATATGTTTTGCAAACATTTTTAGAAAATCCAGAACCATTTCCCCCTCAGATCAGCTTTCCAAGACTTCTAGCGTGGGCTTTTAAACCATTGCAGCAGCCATTAGAGCATGTGGTCTCACCGCTAGCCCTCCTCAAAGGAGACTTGACAAATGCACAGACAGTCATCTCAAACATAGGAGGGCAGTTTACATCGCAAGTCACTAGTTTTCTTTCCAGAATGGAAGGGGGTATAAATAGTTTCCTCCACCAATAATGTCCTTCCAGAAAACCCCATCACTCCCTCTACCCACCTGTAATTCAGAAGAGAGCTTTGACTCCTGCCTGGCAGGCTGCTGGAGTAGAGCCATTGATTCCTATTACTCTTTAAGAATATGTTGGGTACAGGGCAAGCTTTAATCTTTTGAGCATTTGGCAGATTAAGAATTTTGCAAGCTGGAGCTACTCCAAACACAGCCCACTTGAACAGTTCTCAGCTTGGTAGAAAGGATGGGAAGGCAAGGATTTTTTAAAATCACTTCTGACTGTATGTGCTTTTGATTTTGGACACCCAACCAGAAATATTATGCACATCTTGATTTTCAGTGTTTAAAGGTGAAGAATTTATTTCTTAAAAACAAAGACCCATTCCAAAGTCTTACACTGGGCTCATGTGAAAACAAATTGTGGAAACAATCAGATCTTGCACTGCAGGATCTAATGAAATCTGCAACAGCTGCAGATCAGATTGTGAATTTATAGTGTAGGTATTGCATATCACTTCACTCCTGCGTTCTCACATGGAGATGGCCGCTGTCAGAGACAGGTCTTCTGACTAGAAAGACATTGGTTCTTATTAAGTATTGCATTACTATAGACCTAACATCCTGTTCTGTACAAAAGCCCATTTTTTTTTCTTTATTCTTTTATATGTATCCTAATGCCAAATCTGTCTGACTAGATCTGAGCCTCTGACTAATCTAATAAATTCCTAGCCTTATGATACTGGTGATCTACCTTCTTTTACAATTTGTTATGTGTTTGAGGCCATCCACCAATGTCTGCAACTAACCCTTAATCAGTAGCAGAGGTAACTGTATTATTTTTGAGGAACTGAAGAGGTTGAATCTCTTCACTCCCCATCCCCAATAGTTATGTATAGAGGCGGCTGAAATTTTAACTTTTAGTTATATTTAAAGTATAAAAGTAATATTTACTTATAAGTACTGGTTAAAATGTGGCAAATATTTAAGGATTTTAAAAAATTATTTGGTTTTATCTGTTTAATGTTCACTGTATGTTTTGGTGCTTGGCATTTGAAGTCTATAACTTAATTCGATTGCAGAAATAGATTGTGTTAATTCTTAGCTGAAGAAACCTTTTTTTTCCCCTCCAGTCAGGGTTCCTGTTTTTATGCAGCACCTAGCACAAGGATATTTTAGCTCGGAGTCCTTCAGCTGGACTTTATTAAAAGTAAATAATAATAATTCAGATTGAGGAGCTCAAATATTTGCCTTCCACTTATGTCATCTAATGTTCATTTAACATCTGCTCTTTTCATTGCCACTCCTATCCCTAAGCTTGTTTGCAAAAATGTTTGCCAAAAGAAGTGAATTCCAGAGGAAAGGAGAGCTCTTTTTTTCCTTTCGCTTTCCCTTCTGCCTTTTTCTTAGATTTTGCAGGTGTTTGCCCCAAACCATATGTAACTAATATTTGCATGAAGTGCCTTTTAATAGATTCTTTGTAGAAGATCTGATAAAGAACTGTCAATCAGCACAACGTTCATGTGATTCCTTGCTCTCAGTGCCGCTTCCCTGTATTTGAAACTTCAAGAAAACACTAGATGAATTATTGTCCTGTCCCTCGTGGTGAATGAGTACAAATGCAGGCTACAATCAGCAGAGGGGAGAGGAGGAGGCTCTGTGCATTCCTCCTATAGAGATCAGCCCAGTGCTCCTCAAATTTCAAATCCTAATGATCTCTAATCATTTAATCCCTGACCCAAATCAGCTCCACTGTTCAGCTTAAATCCTGACTTCCAACACCCACCTCTGTCATCTTTGCAAGCCAAATGTGAGTAGAAGAACATGTCTCTGGTTCTGGACCTATCCTTCTACATCTTCTCCCACAGAGTGGGCATTCAGCCATAGAGGAATTGGGCTAGATCATCAGCTTCTGTGAATTAGTGTCTGCTATCCTGGCCATAGTGTTGGAAAGGATTTGGAGAGTCTTGTGGTTCCTGCTCTGCACCATGGCTGTTCCATGACAAGTGTCTGTCTGAACTTCTTGATCTAACCTTCTTGAACGTCTTCCAGATGTGCTAAATGGTTCATTACCCTTTATATATGCAATATATATTTTCTCTCCAGTTTGTCTTTCCATTTAATGCTGTTGCATCGTGTCCCCTTACTGTTCAATTTAGTCTACCCATGGAGGCAGAAATTCACTGTGCAGCAGATCTTTTTCACTGTTACTTGTTGTGATACAAAAGCTCATTTTCTTGGAAGAATTGTTGCTGCTAGGCATGATTTTCTTCCCAATGGGAGTTTTGTCATGATTTCAAATGGATTTGGTCCTCAGCTTGTGTAGCAGAGGTACCGTATGTATTTGGATCTCAAACAGACATATGAGAGAGAGGAAGAGCCACATACAAAGTTTCAAATAAAACTCACCTAAGAATGCCAGGGAACCTATTTAAAAAAAACAAAAAAACCCCAAACAAACAAACAAAAAAAACCCCAGAGTGTAAATTTTACAGAGGGTGAGCTTGCAAAGAGTTATCAGCTTGGCATTGGAACTCCTGATAGGACCCATTTCCTGGTGCCATTCACATTTCAGAGGCTGGGGAAATTGGCAGGCATGTCCTCCTGTGATGATGTTGCAATGACTCCTCGCTTACACCCCTCTTTTCCCTGGGGCACCTGAAGATAGCCACTCCTCTTTGAACATGCAGCAGGGAAGCAGACTAAAAAGGAGCCAGGCATCTTTCCCCCCCAGCCTTTTGGCTGAGCTAATGAAAGATGCAATGTGACAAGAAGTGTCATATGTGATCAGATAACCCTGTATGATGTTGACGTTGCCCCTGCCTGACTCACCGTCAAATCCCTCACTGGGATCGCGAGAGTCAAGCACTCCCTCGTGCTCCTGCTATAGTGATCCAGCATCTGCGCTCTCAGCACCTCATGCTCAGCTTGTGTTCACAGCTGTGCCCTGATGTGCCTCTCATGGAGACAGAGAGGAGGAAGAGCAACTGGCCTTCATCCTGCCACTGGTTGAGGACAGGATTTTCAAACATGTCTAAAGAAATCCAGTGTTCGTTCTTACTTACTTTCATTTGTTGAAGCTCCTCAGCATTCTATATAGGCTATCTGGTTCTGGTTGCTACTTTTTGAACACTTCACCAGCTAAGTGATTTCAGTAGTTTTATCCTGGTTTCCTAAAGAAAGATGCCTATCTGGTTACACTGCAGGGTGAGGGAGAGGCTGTTGTCTATGCATTTGGGGGGTATATTTTTCTCTGCCTGGCCTTTGGAACTGCTTGGCTGGTGTTAAACGAGCTTCCTAAGAACAGAGGAGTCTTACGCTACATGTTCAGCTTTCCCATGTTTTGCAAAATTTGGCAGCGGAAGAAGATAGCCATCTTGCTGTGCCTCTTCAAAGACCTCAGACAATCTGTATGGATGATTCAACCCACAGGAAAGCAGGTATTTTGCTTCTGTCATGTGGTACAACTTGTTTTCCAGGTGAATGCCTGGCTATTTTGCCTTGTCCTGAGCTAAGATGTTAGAAAAGTGGTTTAAGACTTTATCTGTCCTGCTTCTTTTTACTAGGCAGAAGGCACTAAACTGAACTTCTCCCATAGGCTTTCATTAAAATTCAGGCAAGCTCATTAGCATCCTGAAGTCTAACAACAGCACATGTGTGGATCACAGCCTAAGAATAGATTGGTATCCCAGGTCTCCAGCCTGTTGCTAGAATATCCCTTGCTCAGTTGATGGCTTTGGGCTGATTCTTCAGTGGGGGAGCAGGACCTGTTCATCTGACAGCTGGTAGAAACCTTGAAAAGACATATATTTTCCCCCCGTACTCCACATGACTTCTTGCTAGCACCACTGACAAATCCCTAGCCAGGAGAAAAGGTTATTGGAAGCTTCAGTGCTCAAGAGATGTTCAATTTTTTGAATGATTTGAGTCACTTTGGTTTCAAAATTGCAGTAAGTCGTCTCGGTCAGAGGAAAGAGCTGTGCTAAGTGGGAGCAGGTTACAGGACTTTTACTGCCTTGGCTACCTCTGACAAGACGCCAGCACAGACTAGCTGGTCATTGTTGGACCTGTAGCCTGCATAAATTCTGCTGTGGCCTTTGCTGCAGGAACACGACATTTCGTTTTAAACACACACAGGCCTCTGGGAGGGTCCTGCAAATCTCAAGGCAAGGAAGGAGTGAAACACTGCTCATGTTTCATGGCTTTCAGCGGAGTGGAGCCATTTGGTGAGGTCAGCTGGCAACCATAGCTTTTGTCTGTGTTTCTCTGGCTCTCTTAGCCCTGGAATCACTGCGCACACCCAACAGCTGCTCCTGTAAGTTTTACCTGTTGACGTTTATACTGTCAGCAAAACTTCCAGCCTGCTGTGAGGCATTAGTATACAGAAGGCTTCAGTATACAAAATACAGCCCTTTTGCCCCGAAAAGTTTGTAAGCTAAATCCACAAAAGGAGCAACAGGAGGGGATGAGAAAGGAAATCTTGTTACTGGTGCTGTTTATATTGTAGTAATACCCAGGCCCCTTGGGAAGGGCTCCAGCTTCCCTCTGTGCAAACACGGAGCAGTTTACAACACAAGCGGTGGCTTGGCTTGCTTGCAGAATCAATCAGCCCCAGCACCCTTGGCCTGCAGCCCAATAAACCTGCAGGTTTACTGGCTGAGGTCACAAGTGGAAGAAGTGAACAGAGTATCCGTGAATATTGTTTGCACTGACAGCTCCTCCAGTAGAATTTATCTGGGCTCAGTTTTCAGGTGTAGTCAAAAAAAGCCTGCAACTGTGAAAGCGGCAAAGAAGTACAAGCTCTGGCTGGCAGGACCCCTTTCTTGCAGTGTGCACATCTAGCACCTAATACAGTGAATACTTCATTTTAGCCGAGGCTTTCAAGTGCAGCCATTGCATACAACGTCCATAATGAATCCAATTCATAAATCCAGTAATCTGGACTTGCTCTAGTTATGAAGTCCATATTATTTCCATATTCCTTTAATCCACAAAGTCATTAACAGAGCTCCAGAAAGTCATGAATATTTTCACCCTGTTTGGCGGGGAGCAGATACTCTTTCAGACGAAACGTTACAAGGAGCCACTAATGTTTTTAATTATGGAGTGCTAGGTGCAAGTTATGGTGCAAGTTATTGTGCAAGTTAAGGCAGGACTAAATTCAGTACTATCTTCAGTGGCTGTTTAATTAATCAGTCATATAAATAAGGGGGTGCAGAAGACTAAAAGCAAAATGTGCACGATGTGAACACATGTTCCACCTTCACCAAGCAGGGCACAAGCACAGAAGTAAAAAAAAAACCCCTCCAGCAGGCACTGGCCTTTGTCTTCCTAAACGAAGTGCATTGTAACAGTGCAGAGGAGAGATGTTCTCTTTTAAATGCTCCTCCAGAAGACACCAGTCCCCTTCTTGAGCCTGTGGTTCTCTCCAGGAAAAAAAAAAGTAATCTGTAAGTGATGTGATTTGCTATGTAATCAGGGGTTGCTGTGGTTGCCTATGACTTTAATTGTTTGCTCACATCAAAATCAGACACACTCTTAGCGGTCAAGGTGTTGTCACACCTGACGCATTAAGGATGTCTTCAGAATAATATCTTTGGGGCAGACACTGAATGCTGATGGAAACGTCCACGTTACTGAACTCTGCCTGCACATATTTTTAATTGCTTTACTTTGATATTTCCTCTGCATGTTCTTTTTTTTTTTTTCCATTCTTTTTCTAAAGTATGTTTGTTGTCTCTACAAACAATGTCTCTCGTGCTAGGGTTTTGTGGGTATGATTCTGAGGCCTTCTGAATCAGAAATTCAACAGTAAACTGAATTGCAAAATGTGGCCCCAAAGGGTCTTAACTTTATTATCATCCCTTTTTGTAATTTTCTGTTACTGTTGTAATATCCTAATTGATCCTTCCTTCACATTGAGAAAAAAAATCTACAGATAAATAAAAATAACATTTGGAAAGGATGACAAAGGAAACTGCAAAGAAATAGACATCATATGTAGACAAACATCCTCCTACATAATGAATAATTGCACATCATCATTGCATGGATTTCTCCTTTTTATTAGTCAAACAACTTTCAAGGGGAATGCATATGCTTGTACTCTGGAAAGAATGTTTGGACTCTACTGGTAGTGTGGAACAAGGGAATGGTCAAATGCCAGTGACAGAAATGATTGCTCTTCTAGGAACATTAGCCTCTGCAGAAGCTCTGAACCCAGAACTTTTGCAGCTAAACAAAGTGTGTTAGCAAAAAATTATTGAATTTGTAGTGGGGGAGGAAAGAAAGAAAGAAACCTTGTGAGAAAGCAGTTACTTTCTGCAAAATACTGATTCAGTTCAACTTTAAATTGAAATAGTTTTGGCCATGAAGTTTTCAGCTAGCCCTAGTTCTTACAGCTCTCCAGAACCAATGTTGTGATTGGGAATAAGACATTTTAAAGGAGTGCTTCCTCTTTCTTCCTCTTTTCCAATTTTGTTCTATATGGACACTTTCTTTTGCAACAAGGGTAGGAAAATTTTCCCAATTTCCTCAGATCTTGCTCAACAGACTTCTATGCCAACTGAGCTCTTGCTGTGATGCCGTCATTGCGATTCTTGTCCTACAAAGTGCTTATTGATTCCTCCAATGTAAAACATACTGCACAATGCCACAGACTCTTTTAGGACACAAGGGGCCAGGACAGTTGTGGGAAAGACTTGATGAGACTGAAACACGCAACCCTTCGCAATACACAGTTGTGTAAAGCTGACGTTGTTTTACTTCAGCCCGTGAGCTACGTGCTGCTAGTTCAGCGCCCAGTCTTGTGTCTGAGCGCCTGGCCCTGCTCCCAGGGCAGTCCCTGAGAGTATGCCTGCCTGGCAGTGTCAGTGCATTAGCCTACTCTCGTATGATCCGTGCTCAGACATACCTATAAGCAGAACTCCAGTGCCCACTACTCACAAACAGATAGGAAAGAAGCCCTGTAGTTAATCCTAAGCTCAGCTTCTTCAACGTGCAGTGCAGACGCTTCGAGCTACAGCCAGGCTAACAGCCAGCAATGTGGATGGAAACTCCATGTCACCAAATGTGCTGAAATTTACTCTCAGGCTTTGTCTTCAGTCTGGAAATAGATCCACACCCAGGGATCCCTTTCACCTGGCAACTCCCTCTCTAGCAGTTGCCCCAGTGCTACCCTTGGAAATACTAAAGCCTACTTTACACCCAATTGCAAAACTTGAGGAGAAGACTGATCTCGTTTTCTAGAGAGGAAAGACCGTGGGGAAGCCTAAAGTTCACTGGTACCTTTGTGTGCAGTTGTAAAATAGTAATAGTAACTGTAATGCTTTATAATAATAACCGTCATGCTTTAATAACATCCCATTACACTGGCAAAGGTCTAGAATCCTCAATCATGGATCATGACCAACTTGAGATATATGCTTTATAAATGAAAACAAACCAGTAGCAAGGACATGTAGGAATCTTCACTAGCATGGAGATTCTGATGTTGACTTTTTGATTCCCTAGTCAGTAAGATAATTAAACCCCTCTAATTCTTTACTGCTGGTTTGCCATGAAGGAAGTGCAAATAAGGAGTTTACACATGCCTAGCATCTTCGCTCAGCATCGTGGTGGGATGAAGTATTCCTGTACAATCACAAACACATTTTTAAAGCATCCATAACCCACAGGGCTGATAAATGATTCATGTACTGCATCCAGGGTGATTCTTGCTGTTTAATGATATATTTGGGGGGGGTGTGTGTTTCTATTTTTAATGCTTTTTAAATTAATAAGATCTTTATCATTGTAGCTTCTCAAGCATGGGTGACTAAAATTCAACTCCTAAATCTCTGTGTAAATGTCTAAAGGAAAGCAGGATGGCTGGAGGCACCCTGTTCTCTCTGATGTGGGAGAGCACTAGATTCCCAAGTGTGTAGATAAGGCTGTAACTCAAAGGTATTCCTGCCTGGAGGAGTCACCACAGAAAACAGCTAAAAAGGTTAGAAATCTAACTTCAGGCTTCACTAATCCCATAGGTAATCACATTTTTCTCAACTGTCATACAAATATCTAAAAGCTTGAAATATGCAGATAGAGAGGTAACTGGAGGTCAGAAGAGTGCCTGTTACAGACAGAACCTTAATTTGCTAGAACTCCAAATTGCCTGAGATATTTAAATAGTGTTTGGGGGGAAGATTCAGTTTAGACAAGTAATTTGCAAGGTGTACTATAGTAGGTAATAGATTTAACTTGTCTGATACACTGTCTCAGCTGCAGCATTCAGGGGAGCATGATTCAAAAACCTGAGATGTTGGCGAAGAGTTCATTTTTCTATAAATCTGCAAATTGCGCAGTGCATTCTCAATAGTGTTGATTTTGCTGATACATCCCCAGCGTTAGCAGTTGGCAACCTGAAGCAGTGAGCAAAATCAAATACATGTATTTATCAACAACTAAGTGTGTTTCCAGCTCCTGGGACATCTCAGATGGAAACAGCTGAGGCTAAAGAGTCTGAAAGTTGGGATAAATAATGGAACATGTACAGAAAGGGAGATACAAATCAAAATGAATGTTAACTGCAGAGGCTGTACAATCGCAGTGGATTTCACTTGCTTCAGCAGGACAGCACTGCACTCTGATTAGCTTTCTCCAGACAGCAGTCCACAGGTTTGGTATGTTTATTTAGCTCCATTAGAAATTCAAAGTGTGGACGTCATTGTGATCATCCAGGCCTACCTGCAGGGCTTAACACTGTGTTCTATTATTGACTGCTTTTATTGCTCCTTACAGCCTATCTCTTTTTCTCCAGTGCTACATAACACATAAGGCTGCATTTACATTTTCTGAATGGACTGATCATGGCTCTCTGCTTTGATAAAGAATGCGCAGCCTCCCACATAACCACATGGAAACCAACAGGGAAGAGTAAACCAAAAATAAACCTGTTCTAGGGGGTTGAGAGAAAAATACCCACTAGGATAATTGGGAGGGATGTACAGAGAAGAAGCAACTGAACACATAGTCACATCTTAAAAAAAAAAAAAAATTATAATGCTAAAAATATCCAGATGAAGGACAGCAAGAGAAAACATGATTGAAGTGTAACAATTGGTAGAGGAGTTAATACTTATTAGCAATCATTTTAGATTGAATATAGGTTGGTTTTGTAACAGCACAAGGAATGATGCATTTGACAGGACTTAAACAATTGCCTCCCCCTTTCCCAAAGAATCTGGTTAGCAACACCATGGCACAAATCGATCAGTCTCGCGTGCTCCTAAAGAGTTAGCCAAAGCAAATATAGGTACTAAAAGTTTTTCTTTGTGAAATACAGTGAAGTTAGATCCCAAACAAATCTTTCAAAACCTTTCCTCCCTATTTTCCAAACCTTAATATGTTTTCACTTTTAGCCTACTGTATTTTCTCCTGTAGCCTTAAAAAAATAACCCTGAGAGGTCAGACAAAGTTCAATCAGTCTGGTACCTTTTCTCCAACGGTATCCAAAAGCTATTGCCTGGGCAAGAGTGTAAGAATGGAGCAAGTGTATATGATATTTTTGCAAGTACTCTCCTGCCATCCAAGTGTTTGTATCTCCTATATTTACGGAGCCAGTGTGGTTTCTATGCATTTATTAATGATCAGTGGACTTCTTTCCCGTGGAATTGAAATTGCCTAGTGTCCCCTTGAACCTTAGGACCACCACTTAGGAACATTTAGCATCCAGTTACCCTGTGGCAAGAAGCTTTACAGCTCAATTACATGTTATGTGAACACATTCCCTGTCCTCTATCTCCTGGCATTGAAATATCAGCTATGTGCATGTGAGAAAGCAAACACTCATTTCCAGATTTCCTAAGTGTTCAGAAGAAATTTGTGCACAGGGGGTGAAATTGAAAAAGAGTTATTATGAAAGTATTGTAAGGTTCAGGAGCCAAATCCATCTTATTCATGTCTGAAGAGCTACCAATACTTGTGCATTTGAAGATAAGTATTTTTCAAAGTACCTCGTTGTTTTAGAGAATTTGTATGTAATATTTGTTAAAGAATATTGCTCGTGAGGAAAAGGGTATGTCTAGCATAAGGGTGTTAAAGCCAAGCAAGCAAATGCTTTGTCAAAATAGAGCATAGGGCTTCAAGATCATTCCATGTCTTCTTTCACACGGTGGAAATAACAATGGCCAAAGTTTTCCAAGCAGTATGAAATTCTGCTTTCTTCTGGAGGAAGCTTGGTGTTTGTTTCCAGCCAAATATTCCCTGCAGTTTCAGAGGTACCTTCAGAAGATAATGCCATATAATATCTTGGGTGCCAAGGGTGAGAAAGCCGAGGGATAAGTCAGTCGATACCTGGTCCTCAAGGTTTTTAGTCACAGGGGAATTTGGCTGTTACATGGTGCAGCCCCTTATCTGTCCAGTAGGATTGAAAGGACCCATTCAGCAGCAAGGGTTTTTAAAATATGGCAATGCCTTGTGAATATTTTAAATTTTTTTTATCCTGGGATGAACACAAAGGCATACCAGGTAGTTGTACTTTTGGAGAGTAAGTTGTATCATGGAAAGAGCAATTCTCTGTGGCATTTTGATGCATCAAAACGTAAGCATTATAAGCTCAAATTTTAATTCCAAAGTTTAAGTAAACAGAGGATGGGAGGGTGGAGATTTGCTGATTTAATAATACAAAGGATGGATTTTAGAAGAAGAACACGCAGGAAATTGTACTTTATGTGCTAGGCCTTTCTGTTTCATTGAGGGGGTATATCTAAGTCACAGGTCCTCACTGGTCTCTGCCATCGTTCAGACCTTTCAACCTAGCTGCAGAATACTGCTGTTCTGTTCCAGTTGCATTTACCAGCATGCTTGTAACTTGCATTACCAACTGACCAGTGCCTTGTGCCTTCGCTAATGGTAGCAATAGACTGAGTCTGCTAGCTTGAGGAAGCATGAGGAAGAATACATTGAACCAACAATGAAGTGCCATTAAAGGAAAAGCTGAGTATTTTTCCCAGGCGGGTGTCTTATACTTCAGCAAAGCTGGAAAACATTAAAGTGCAATCTTTGTGCTTGCTGCCTTGCATACAAGCAGTGCATGCAGAGTGAGCGGTTGTCAAGCTGTTATTCCCTCTTGAGAGGAGCACATGTATATAAATCACCTTTGCTTTGCAGATTTATGTGAATGGAACCTACTCAGTTCAGTGGGCTTCATGATGACTGGGGATTGGGTTGTGGGAGCAGTATCAGGATGGGCATTATGGACGCTATATGACTGACCACTTATCTAATCTAAATCGTCATCTAGCCTTTCATGCAGGGTGTGAAAGTGACACAGAAGCAAAATGCAAAGGAAAAAGGAAGCTGTTTGGTTCTGGGTGTGAACCATGGTAGCTCCAGCATAACCTATGCTATTAACCCAGCCTCACCTGGCTTTTGAGGGTTCACATGCTTCTCTCTAAAGTCTGAAACATGCGCTTTTGCTTTATAAGTGCTACAGCGTACCATGCTGAAGCTGTTTTTTACACACATGCAATCTAAATGCATGTGCGCCCGTGGAAGTTGTATGCAAATGTAATAGCATGGCAGATTTTACACAATGGATTTACATACATGTAACCGCATGAAATGCATTTGGGTGGCATTTTGTGATATGTGACACATCATGTAAGGCAATTCACTGAATTCCTGTCAGATAACTGCTCTATAGCTATCTTTAGAAATATTAAGGGAAAAGGCAGGGCCCAAACTCACATCTTTGTAATTCTGCTGACATATAGTTGTTATTCCTCCTGATATTACCATTTCAAATGGTCAGGAGATTTGAAGTCTGCCCTTCTCTTTCTTTCTCTCTCCATCGTATTTGCCTGTCATGCCATACACTGTCTATGTAAGCAAAAGATAATCACATGGTACATACATCAGTGGAAAGTACTTTTACAAAAACTCTGTTCAGAAGTATGGGAAGTAGAGAATAAAGGTTCTGATCTAACAGAATTTCTGTAGTGTGAAAAAGAAGTTAAGTGGAAAAAAAATTAAAACTACGGCGACAGTGCTCTTTACACTTCCTTGATGGAGTTAGCAATATTGTCAATGGACTGTTTTTTCTAGATTGCTACAAGCAACTAGTGGACTTTACTTTGAAAGATATAAAACCCCATAAGCACAGCATTATGAGTTCTTAAGACCATTATGTGGTTAAAGAAGAACAATTACATGAAACCCTGAATGTGTAAGAAATATAACCCACACTATTTTGCAGTGAATTGCATGTGTAACCTATTTGACCAGCTATATTATAATCTTGTGGCTGGTTATTTATAAAACGATCAAGTTCTTTTTGACTTTGAACTCTACTTGAAGAGCAGCGATACATGCTCCCCACATGCTGTTAGCTCTGTGGCTCCATGCTTTGGATGTGGGAAAGTCCGGCTGAGAGACACTTGACAATTAACATGTGAGGATGTGTTGCCTATGTAGAAACCACCTATGGTCAACAACCTTGAAGAAAAACACTTCAGCACCAAATAGGACCCAATGCAATCCTAGCGTCTGCTTGCTTCCCTGCCCTACATCCCTGGTTTCCACTGGTTTCAAAAAGCCAGATGAAACTTATAACTGAAGGGCAATGGAAAAATATTAAGATGCAAACAGGAACAACTCCGACTTCATTCATGCCACAAAGGTTACTGTAAACCTTGCACATAATCTACTTGCAGCATTCAGAGGAGTATTTCTGAAAGGTTTCTAAAAGGGCTTCTTCAGGAAAGGGTGACAGACAGATCTCCCACCCTTCACTGTGAAAGACTGTTCAACATCAAGACTGGTGCCGAGAAGGAAATTTTAAGGGACACAAGTCTTGCCCTCTGTAAAAAAATGAGTGTCGTAAGAGGAAAAAATAGTGTTTTCCCTCAGACAATTTGACTGAACAATCTCATTCCTTGGGGAAATGGAATGTACCTACATTATAGCCTATCTACACATCCTCCTCCTACAGTTTTCCCTGTCACTGTGTTTCCATTGTGTCTATGTGAGAGCAACGTTAAGCATCAAACTTCTAAAAATGATCCTAGCTTCTTAACAACTCTAAGCGCCTCTCTAGCATTTAATAACAATTGTTTATGGGTTTGCAGTTAGTGTTTTCAAATCATAAAGTAAGGCAGCCTGCATTTTTCATTTTGGAAACTCGCTTTCACCTACTCTATTTCAGAAGAGAACAGCTTAAGGAATCATTTGGTATAATGACAGATATTTTCTTTTTGTACTGTCTTTCTTTACACTGCTAGGCGGTGGTGGTTACAGCAGCTACTATTGCCTCTGTTCCCTTACCGGGGTAATCACATTTGTATTTCCTGAAGAAAAGCATCAACACGCATCTCTTACCTTCAAGCCATATGAACCTCTCGGGCAGAGGTGGCAGGACTTTGCGTCAAATATATCCAAAACGGCACAACTCTCCACCGTGGCTTTTCTCAAGCTCCCCCAGGCTTTCAGGCAGACTTTTTGGCATTCAGAATTCACGCAGAAGCAGAGGAGCAAGAAGAAGAAAAAAACCACCTGCCTGACCCCTGCAACCTGGGAGTCCTGCAGATGAAACTTGCCGCGGTGAACCCCACGCCGAGCTAGCGCCTGCTAGAACTTCGGGAGCTCGGGGAGTGCACCGGCTCCCCGGGAAGAGGCGGTTTCGGAGGAAGGCTCTCCCGCGGTAACTCGCTGTCCGTTTCCTTCAGCAGGCAGCTGGGTGTCAAAGCAGCAGCTCCGTCTCCCGCTCCCGGAGCGCAGATCTGGCGAGCCGGGGAGCAGAGCCGCCCCTTCCTCCCACGACGACAGCCCGACAACCTGTTCCCGCTCCAGCTGCCTTCGCCGGCCGCGGGGCGCGCTTTCCCGCCGCGCTCCCCTTCCCGCCTCGCCTGCCGGGGGGCCGAGTTTCCTCCCACCACCACGGCCCACCGCCTCACGCCCCGGAGCAACCGCCGGCCCCTCTGCCCGCGGGGCTGCGGGACGCGGGTCCCCCGGCGGCTGCAGCACCGGGCGCCGGACAGCGG
>JAVJGG010000082.1:6793024-6808852 GCA_035590195.1 Aviceda cuculoides
GTGGCAGGGGGAAGTGAGTGAGCGGCTGCATGGTGCTTAGCTGCTGGCTGGGGTTAAACCACGACACTGTCTCAGCCTCTCTTCTTCTGGTGCACCACAGCATTTTTTTTTTTGTCCCTGGTAGCAGCGAACATTGTTCCTGAAACCCCTCTGCTAATTGGCTAGGACCGTAGATGTGGTTTATTACCATTTTTATTATGCTGGGTGAGAGAAAGGAAACATTTTCCCTCACATTATAGTGTCAGAGAAATATAATTTCTTGTAATATGTATTTGAACTGTATCTTTTCTTGAAAGAAGTTCTGTTTCCAGTTCATGCAGACTGGCATCTGAGATTCTTGGATAAGGTTACCTGTTGTGTTTCCTATCCATTGGAAAATTCTTTTTATAATATTTAGCCCTGTGAGTAGTGGAATATCTTATGCCTGAATTTGTGTGACTTTATTTTGTGATTTATAGTAGTGAAGATGCATTCATGCTACCAGGTTTCTTCCAGCGAGAGCTGGCAGCTGGGTTGTCTGCACCTCTACTACTCTGTTCATTTTCTGAAGTCCATCAATGAACATGCTATCTTCCATGTAGTTAGGAGTTTGTCAGGTTTATTTGAAATTGGGCTGCTTGGGGCTGTATGTGTGTTAGGAAGAAAAAAGTGGACCGATAACTACTTTCTTAGTGGAGGTTGATAGAGCCCACCTAAAAGAGCGCTCCAAAGGTGTTTGTGCTCAGGTTTGGGACTTGCAAATACAGGGCTGGGACCACTGGTTTCAAAGTTACAATAATGATCTTCATAGCTGTGGAGTTTGCCTAGAAATGAATAGGGAGAAAGTACCGGAAAAGCTCTTGCCTGCAAAGCTTTGAAAAGTTAGAATAACAGAAAATAAATCACCCTGTTCATCACCACATGTCACAGCCACAAATCTCTGAATATTGACATTTGCTTCTTTTAGATGGGCTGTTTTCTGCCTTTTCAACATGGCTTCAGGTATCTGCCTCGTGATGTTGTCTGCTACACATGATCCCTGCCACGTAGGGATGCTTTCCTGCCTGAGGGGAGCACACAGGTAGAGCACCAATTTCAGAAGTACTGCTTGCAACATGTTTTCCTTGGTGTTCCATTGCTTTTGGTACACAGCACTCCTTTTGATCACCATACAAAGATTTGTAAAGAGATTTTTATACCACATTTCCTCTGTAGAAGGACTCACTTCTGTTCACTACGTGGCTCACTTAACTCACAAGGCAGCAGAGGAAATGGACGGTGATGCAGAAAACACGGTGCAGTTTGTGGTTTGTACGCAGCTTAGCTGAGCATATATCTTAATGAACTACATGTTGCCCTTTGAAAAGGGCATTTGCATCCTTCTTGAAGTAAATAAACTGGAAAGATGACTCATAAATTGCAGGAAATTAAACTATTCCTTTTATTTCAGAAGTTGGCAATGGGGAAAAAATGTAGGGAATTACATCAAAGCAAAATTGCATCCCTCAAGTTTCACAAGTCCCCAGGGAGAATGCAGCTTTCTCTATTGCAGGCACAGAGCGACTACTTGAAATGGTTCTTGGAAAGCTACAGCAAAATGCAAAATGGAGTACTGTCCCTGGAGTCATATAGGAATGATGAAATAACATGGCATCTACTGTTCCAGAACACTGTTCGCTCAGATGCAGAAATGTCCTCTGGATTGAACTGTTACTGATTCAGAGTGATCACGTCTGAAATGGTGAGTACTGGCAAATACAGCCTACAGCCACATGATGATGTACTGGGCAAGAGAAATAAAACACTCAAAATTAAACCTTCCTCCGTGTTCCAGTTTTCCCTGCACTGCATATACTTTCTAGAATAGTCTCTTCTGTTCGCTTTAGCCCTCATATTAGCTCTGCACTTTTTCCAGAGAAACCTGATATTGGCTGAGCATCTTGATAAATTAACCTTTGGCCCAGAAGTTTGGCAGCATTCCTTACTGTTTGACTGAGCTGTTATTTATCTTGTGTCTTTTGGTGTCCCATTTTTAGACAGAAGTGATGGTGACCACAGACTGTGGTGGTTTGGTTTTGTTTAGGATTTTTTTTTTGTTTTAAAATATAAAGTTTCTTCTTTTATATAAAAGAATTCAGAAAATCTCCCTTAAAACAGAGGGCTTGTGTTAGAGTGGTAGTCTGATTGTGCTCCTGCGGAGAAGAAACAATACAAAAAGCCTGCCACACTTTAAAAGAAAGCTATTTTCCCAAGTGCAGGATTCCAGCTTGTCATTAGATTAAAAACCATATATATATAAAAGGCTTGGAATTGTATTTCAAAATGAAATTTTGACTTGACATTTCTGAGCCTTGTAACTCTGTGCCTAAAAAATGACACCAGCACTTTTCATCTGCCTTTAACACTGGTTTTATACCAATAATTACCACCACCTTGTAATTAGCTGAGTGTTCTGAATCTCTCTGCCTGTCAACACATAAATCGGGTTGTTTCCATGAAAGTGTGAGCATTCATGTTTCTTATTTGCCTGAAGTCCCCAAGTCTTCCTTTCTCGATTCAAATGCTCATTGGTAAGACCAATATGAAGCAGCAATCATCAAAAACTTCCTAGGTGTCACCATCTGAGCTGTAATTCTTGTTAAACTCATTCAGGGATATTTCACCTTTATGATTTTATGGAGGATGGAGATAAGGAAAGTTACATATGAAAACTCAGATTTCCAGACTATATATTTTTATCTGCACTGCAGATTTGATTTTTTTTTTTTTTTTTTTTTCTTCTAATGCCCTGTGTGTATTTCTTCCCAGGATCCCCCTGTATTTACCATTGACACCAGCCTGACCTGCCAGGTTCAGTGTCCTGATTACTACAACACAAGATGAGCAATAAGCAGCAGAAATTGTCTTGTTTCCTACACGTTTGTGCCTCATGGTTGGGTTCTTGACTGCCTGAGAAGGTTTGTGCTCTGAGAGAGGATTCCCCTGTGACAGAGAGTTTTGCACTGACCTCTCCCCAGGGGTGCACTGATGTCTGGCAATACCACTGAATTAATGAAGTACCTTTTCTTCTACCAGGATGCTAATTTGGGGCACTCTTCTTTACTCAGCTTCATACTTTCATAAAATGTATAGAAATACACTCTCTTTGAGAACCCTTTCCATCTGTCAAGCTTGTTTGAAGTTGGCTGAAGGGGTTGGAGATTGCTAGAGTGAACTAAAACTCCATTTTTTGGATGGACTTGTGGACAGCCAGATCATGTTTTCCGTGGAAGTTGGGGAGAGAGGGAAAAACAAAAGAAAGGAAAGCAGTGGTAGGCCTTGAAACAAATAAAGTTAACCTCTATCCAATGTTTCACTGCCCAAATTGGAGGAGTGGGCAAAGTAATATTTGATACATTTCCAAGGGTGATATGAGAATTAATTAGTTCTTACAGAACCAGAAGTAATTCTCGCTGTCCCCATTTACATCCTAATTAAGTAGCATTGTCAAAGACGGTTCATCTGCACTCTTGGTTAGACAAACTCATTGTTTTAATATGACATAGTAGCTTATGCCTTTCATATATCACTAAATGCATTGCTTGCTGCTCTGTATTAATTTGCAGTGCCTTTCTGTATTCCTTTTTGAAGAGATGGAATTATGAGCATCTGAGACAAGTCCTGGAATGATTTCTCAAGAGATTGGAAGGCAGCTACATATAACTTAGCCTTGAAAGAGGAGTTTACTTAAATTGTTCAAGATGACATTAATTCAGCTAGATCTGTTTCCAAAGGACTTACCAGTGTAGTTCTTCTCATGCAGTCTTGCTTTTAAACTGATCTTCAAAGGATTTTGCTCCCTTAAATGGGAAAAAAGAAAAAAAAAAACATGTTTTTTTTCAAGTGTAATTTTTAATTATGCTTCTAATTAGGGGGAAAAACTGTCACAGAAATTATGCCTTTGAATTGTCACACACAGAAAATTAAGTGCCAAGTTCACTGTCTTATTGTTGCTGCCTTTGCCTTACAATTTGGAGTGCTCTTATGCACGGAGCATTTTGTTGTACTAATGTAGCCTGTAAAATGCAAAATACCTGTGCTCAGGATCTGGAGATGCTCTGAGGGAAATTCAAAGCAGAGGATACAAAACCTGTGCCTTCTTTCCACCTAGCCTCTTCCATTATTGAGGAGATAATTTCTCCTCAACAGGAGGATAGATATGTATCTAAATTTGAAGGACCTTTGTTAGTGGAAGAAAAACCCTGTCTTAAATAGAGCTTAGGCTGTATTTTGGCTCTGCTTATGAGGCTACTCCACATAGCACCTGGCTTCCAGAGACCTCTTGTTCTAAACATCCTCTTGGCTCTTCCTTCTGAAGCTTTGTGAAAACAAAAGGAATGGGGTCATGGTTTTACCAGTCAGCCTCTTTGGACACTGAACTAAAAGGTTTCTTTTCAACCTTCCCAATGCTGCCTTTCCATTTAAGGCAGCACTGCAGAGAGCAAAGTTTGCTGGTGGGCCTATGGGAAACCTCAGAGCAGGGCAATCACAGCTCTCCGTTCTCCCTGTGGGATGCAGCCCCGATTAACCACCAGGATGTCTTCTAAGCCCTCCGCCATAAAAACGGTGCTTGTTTCAACGAGGTAAAAATATATGTCCTATAGTAGATTTTCTGTGAGAAGTTCTTCATTTGGGATATGGTTGAAATTATATAGCTGATCATGCAGCTTTAACTGCCATAGTAGCTTAGACCTGTCAGTGTCAGCTACCTAGTAGCTTCCCAGGCGAAGACGACACAGGTCCAGATCCAGGAAGAACTATTCGCTGTGTCAAAAACGTCATTCTCCAAAGAGAGATGCAATTGTGTCTGACACCAGCGTGCCATATCAGAGAACTCCTATGCGCTACGCAGACTCTGAAAGCAATAATGGTGGGTTGGGCATGCAATACAGTAGCCCTTGGTTTTAGCACTCTAGCTCCCGTTATACATTTTAGCCAGGCCTAAGTAGCTCCCTTCTCAAACCAAACCTGATATTGAGGAAGAACAATTCCAGAATTAGGATCTGCAACACAGAGCTGAGATCTTTTCTTTAAGACCTTAGGGGATCTGAAAGTTAATCTTTTGCTTTAATAATAGCAAATCAAAGACCTAGCAGTTAAGCTTAATGACAGTGTGGGTCTTTTCCTAGAGTCTACAGAGCTTTTCACCCTTGCATCTCCATTCGTCCTTTGAAGAATGAATGATAGGTTGCTGGGTGCCAATGGATCCTTTATACAAACCTCAAAGTGTCAGAGACGTTGGAAGTTTTTCCTTGAAATTGTTCCCAGAGTGTCAGGTAACATGACAAGGTGCTGAGTTTGACTGTTCCTGGGGAGGGCTGCTAAGTAAGGAAGTTTTCTCCTCACGATAATCAGTCTTTGCATTCGAAAGGCATGCTAGGGTTGAAGCTGCAGCCTTTGCTTGTTTTCAGGGCATGCTTGAAGGGGTTACAGGGCTTGGATGCTCATCCCCAACATGCGCATTTGTCTCTCCACTGGGAATCTCTGCAAAGTTCAATAAGAGACTCACTTGCCTCTGTTTACAGAGAGCTCACCCGCTGTGATGAGCCCAAGCTTCCATCCCTTAGGAGACTCTCATTCCTGTTAAATAAAAGCCGGTAAAGGTCAATGCCGCATGTCAGATTAGTTATGTTGGAGCTTGCAGGATTTTGCCCAAGAGGCAGAAGTTGACTTTGGGTCTTCTGTGTTTGAGGCCAAGATCCCAGAGACCAGGCTTTTCTTTTATTCTCTTAAGTTTTGTTGAAACTCACAGTTGAACTGTAAAAACCAGGATATTTAGGGAAAAACATCTTCTCAAGAACATCCCAACCACCTCCATCTACTAATTCTCCCCCCCCCCTCCATTACTAGCAAAGGGTTTTTCATGAGTTAGTAAATCAGATTTAATAGGCAAATTAGTGCTTGGAGATTATCTGCATTTTTGTTTTCCTTTTATTTTGCATTCATTTCAGGCTTATCCATCAAGTCTGCAGAGTGTATCACTGCTGCAATCAGAATACTTATGTTATTAAAAAAAAGAGAGGGATTGAACTGCTAATTGCACAGAGATATTCTGTAGTGTGCATGTCGCATGTAATTTAGATTAAATCAGAAGATAAATATGATAACAAGCTGCTTTTTATTGAACCAACAAACAAGAAAACTGTCTTTAGGAGCTAACTGCAAAGCTGTGTGAGCAGTCAGCACTGACTGGACAAACACTAACCTGGCTGAAAATTTTAGTCAAGCCTCCGCAAGTTCTGTGTGAGAGAGTGCTATTCCTTGCTACTCTGGACATGTCTTTCCAGGCTTGACAATTTTTCCTTGCAACCAGCTTTATTTCTCTATGGTGTTAACGTTGTTATCAACGGGGAATGGTGGAAGGGATGCCTGGAAGAACTGCTCTTCCTTTGAACTGCATGGGTTTGGGCCATCATCAAGTTGAAGCTCTTGGGCTGTTTGTGAAGGTTCAGGATATTTGCCTGCTGCATGATGTTCCTAGGTGTACTGCTGGGTACCACAAGAAGTCATCTTCTGCTAATCCCTGAGAAATCTCCCCTCACTCAACTGTTTGCAGAAGAGACCAGCCAGCTTACAGTTACATTAGGTGATAGAGATACTCATGCTAAAGAGCTCTTTGGTAGGTGATTTCATACCATTCATTATCAAGAAGTCGGTGCTTCTGATTAGAGAACAGGAGATCTGAGCTGATTTGAAAGTCAGTGCTCGGTTCTGCTGCTAACTTCACATGTGGTCTTGGGAAAATCGATGTCTCTTCAGACTTTAAGTTCCCAATATTAAAATAAGACAATGACAATAATGTTTCTGCCCTTCACCACAGGCCTACCTCTGCTACAGAGACCTAGGCAGGAATAATCCCACTGGAGGTGAATCAATGCTTAGGCGGTAGAATGTTTGCTGCTTTAGACCGCAGACTTTCCAAGAAATGGGAATGTTTTCTATTATGTGTCTGTACAGTACCTGTAAAATAAGGCTTCACTTTCAGGTGGGAGCCTTGGTACTGCTGGTGTGCAACAGTCTGTAAATAGTGCAGAAAACATCTGTTTTCTCAAGGAACTCATCTTCTATCCACAAGGGAAGCTGCTACCTTTGTTTTATTCCTGTTCCTCTATTAATACTTCCCTAGTGCTCCGTTTGCTCATGACCAGTACAGTTCGTTGTCACACGCAGAGTTCTTGTCTGGCTGCTGGGGTGTAATAAGGTAAGTAGGAGATTCTATCAGGTGACTTTGCAGCACCAGGGATATCTCCAAGCATTTCTCCCTGTCTGTAACCTCTTGGGCTGCCTGTCAGTTGTGGTTTAACCTAGGACGCTAACTAAGCACCACGCAGCTGCTCACTCGCTCCTCCCCACCCGGTGGGAGGTGGGAGAGAATCGGGGAAAAAACAAGTAAAACTCGTGGGTTGAGATAAGAACAGTTTAATAGAACAGAAAGGAAGAAACTAATAATGACAACAATAATAAAAGGATTGGAATGTACAAAACAAGTGATGCACACTGCAATTGCTCACCACTCGCCAGTTGATGCCCAGTTAGTTCCTGAGCAGTGATCTGCCCCCAGGCCAACTCCCCCCAGTTTATATACTGGGCGTGACATCACACGGTATGGAATATCCCTTTGGCCGGTTTGGGTCAGCTGCCCTGGCTGTGTCCCCTCCCGACTTCTTGTGCCCTCCAGCCTTCTTGCTGGCTGGGTGTGAGAAGCTGAAAAATCCTTAACTTGGTATAAACACTACTTAGCAACAGCTGAAACCATTGGTGTGTTATCAACATTATTCTCATACTGAACCCAAAACACAACACTATACCAGCTACTAGAAAGAAAATTAACTCTATCCCAGCTGAAACCAGGACACTGTCCAGTTCACTTACTTAATAAAACCAAAATCCCTTCCCCTGCTTTCTTCTGTCCCTGCTCTGCTTCTCTGTCCTCTCATCCTGCACCTGGCCTGTGGCTGTTGGAAAATGCTATTGATCCTTGGATGGGCAAGCAGATTAGCCGATACTGATTCCAATACAATTTCCAAAAAGCATACCCAATCTGGGAGACTGGTTATTCTGTGGGAGGGCAGGTAAAGAGAGCAAATAAACAAACTCTGGCAAACATGGAAACTGAAGAGTACGTTACCAGAAAAGCCTGTAGGCTGTTACCTGAATGCCTGCTCCTGGCCAGGATTTAAGCAGATCTGAAATACCATGACATGGTATGTACAAGCAGTATCCTTTCATCTGTGACTCACCACCTACAGTCTGTATGTGCCCTGCATCTCAACCACAGAATCATCCGATTCCAGCTTTTCTTTAGCACAAGGTCAGTGCAAGATAATCTCTCCTCTGCATCCCCAAATGCTCAGGTATTGCGTTCCTCGATGGCATTAACAGTAACTTTTGAAGGCAGAAAAGAGGAACAGAAAGGCAAATGACCAGGGTGAATATTGCCCTGCCTTATTTGAGCTCATGGAAAAGGACTGCAAGGTCACAGAAAGCAAGGACTGAAGCTCCCATAGCTTCCCTGGTAAAGCTGCCCTGGGGCATCAGTCAGTCCTGCTGCCCTACGGGTGGAGCAGTACTATGCATTGCGGGGGCCCGGAGACCCATCTCTGTTCCCTGAGTGACCCCAGGCAGGTGAGTGCAAGCTGCAAGTGTTCAGCACTGTTAGAGGTAGGTTCAAGTAGTCCCTAGGCAGGCATCAGGTATCAGAGTTTGTTTCTGAAACAGTGGTCCTAGCTGTTACTGCTTCAGCTGCTTCTTGGTTTAATTAGGGGCTAGCAATGCTGCCTTCATGAACTGCTGTGGAAGAAGGAGCCTCCGCTGAGCCATGACTTGGGTCAAGTAGGTTTGCTGCCGTGCTCTGACACAGTTTTTTTCTGGGTTCTATGCCCCGTCACTTAGTCCCTCTGTACCTTGGCTCTGAATTGATGCAGTAACAACAATGATCCTTTGTTCCTGCTGTAAATGAATGCTGTGCAGATGACAGACAAGGCTGTGAGGCACTGAGATGCTATGGTAACAGCTGGGTAAGTATCATAGATGAATGAAAATTGCTTTAGCACTGCCATTATTTGTTGGGAGATGAGATGCCCTATTGCCACTTTCCCGCTGTCCCTTGCATTAAGATGTGCCTATATATTATAAAAAGAAATCTCAATACCATTAAACAGTGCACATAAGAGGCTACATGAATATTGGTAGCAGGTGTCAATGAGCTTAATTAGAAGGGTACTTTCCTCTCAGATTAGGACTCTAAACTAGGGACTTTTATTAACCCTGCAGCAGTCCACCTCTGCTCAGCATACTGAGCAAGCCATCAATGAAAAAATATCAGCTTGTTAAACCAATAATGTAACTAGTTCTTATTATAATTGCTGAAATGTGAAGCCATCCTGCAGCAGGTTGTATGCAGTTTGTATGATTTAAAGTCATTACTGACTGCTCAGGGCACTTTTCTGCAGACATCTGCCAAACCACAGAGAAAGCAAGGAGTTAGCCATGGAACTGCTATTTAGTAAGTGGTTCTTGCTTTTATCTGTGGAGTACGGCACTGCAGGCTGCTGCAGGCTCACACTTGGCTCACTGGTCTGGCCAGCTGACACAGCAATAAAGCAGGAAAGTTGTCAGATTTCACGACAAAAACATACATGTGAATGTATCAACATTGATGTCTTTCTATAGGTCCAGTCATTTCAGAGGAAAGTGCAAACCCCTCTGCAATTGCAGGATTATTCAACCAGGGAAAGTTTTCCCTTCCCCTGCCGGTGAAGGACTGATGTATCTTGAAGCAAAGAGGTTGCTATCCCTTCTAAAGCACCCAAATTTTTAATCGATTTACAGAGTGAGAAATGGTGCTCATCTGGACATACCACATAATGTTCATTCCACAGCTTTGCCAGTTCCTATTTCCCACTTGCTCTACTCATCCTGGACATGTGCTTGCATACAGCCAAGTAATAGTTGCTGATTGTCTCTTTTTCTCCCATTGACTTTCCACCACCAGGGAAAAATATAAAAATCTACATCAGGATGGGAAGGGAACTAATCACTTAACAAGACCTAATTAGCAAGGGATTCTCACAGAGGAGTCTTCCCTGGGTAACAGCTATTCATTTTCAGCTGTGAATACAGGAAGACAGAATAGTTTTAAGAAGCTTAATCAACTCCTTGCAAAATACTGCTAGCACCCAGCAGCCGAACCATACTTGAGCAGGGCTTGAGTGGGGAAGGTGAAAAGGAGGTATTTACGAAGAGTTCTCAAAAAGCTGGCTAAGTATCTAATTAGACAGATTTCCACTAGTGGCTCTCCCAAGACCTGTTTTCTGGTCCTTTGGTAAACACTCAAAAACCAGCTGAGCAGTTTCAGCAGTTGCATTTTGGGGCAAATTTCTTTCTTCTCCACTTGGTGGGGAGGATCCTTCTGGACAGAAAACGCTGCCACAAGAAGCTTCAGGATGCAACCCAGGAGCGATGGGGAGCAGCCTCCAGCCTGACCAAGGCTGTGGGTAATCCTGAGCACAGCACAGTGTTGGGGGAAAGACAGGAGTCTGCTCTGCTCTCCTGCAGTAGAAATCAATGTATGCATTGCACCTGGAGCATAAATGATCTGACAGCTGTGCACAGAGCTTAAAGCTGTGTTTTGTGTGCTCTAATCCCAGGTCTCTAGTATCTGGTCACTTTTGTCTAACTTTGCATGCCAAAGAGGCTATTTTGGGGTGCCAGGCAAGGGCTACTGAAGGATTTGTCCCCAGCATCTCTTGCCCTCTGTGCTCATCATGGAGGTGCCAGATGCTGCTGTGTACAACAATGTCTATGATGCTATAACACAAACCCATTTTCTTTTGAAATATCATAGTCTGAATTGAATTAGCACCAGGACTTCTCCTGTCCTAGCATGGACCACCCTCAAAATGTCAAACAGAGAGAGGCAATTGTGAGGCTATACAGTGTCGCGCACAACAGAGCCACCGACCGTAGCCAAACCATTCATATTTGCTTACTGATATAACAAGATAACACACCTTTAAAATATTTTATGTGTGCTTCTACTCCCTGTAGAACAAACCCATCGCGTTAGAGCTGCAAAAGGCGTGTGTGCTCCTGCAGCTCATGACTCTAACCCTGTGAGCGACTTATTCTGTTAGCATGATAAACACATGCTGTAGAGGAACAGCACTAATTATGACCCTGTCACCTTCATCAGCTCCCCACTAATTGTTTTGGCTTTTTTTAATCTCAGAGCTTGGAGATGAAACACAATGTTTGGTTCTGCAAAGGAGTTGAAGAGAAAAGAGAAGAAAGAATTGCATTTTAAAATAGAAGCATCAGGTAGATCTTTCTGTTGGATTTGAAATTCAAATTACAGAAATTATAACCAATTTTGGGGTTATTAAAATAAGGCATGGGAAATTTTTAGAGGACTTTCTGGGACTGCCCATACTGACTCTCAGTCCACTGATCCACCTTGTTTTGGGCTCAGATAATGCTCCCAGCCCAGAAGAAGGGTTCTCTGTGTCCTGTCATAATAAAACTTTCCCAAATCTCTCCAGGCATTGTCAGACAGTTCAAAACCTTGCCAGTAATAACTCTCTTTCTAGATTTTGAGGATGAAGGGTGATATCTCCTGGTCATGAGCTCTGTGGATCTTGGAAGAACAAGGATTAGGATTCAAGCCTGCAGTCTGCAGGAAAAAAGACGTCTTTTGTTCCTCCTACCCCCCCAAAACAGCAAGTCAATGGAACAGCATCTGAATTTTCTGCTGAACATTTCTTGAGAGTGACATGCAGCTGCTCAAGACTATCTAACACGTATGTGCAAGCCAAAGACCAAACAGCTCATGAAGTGAAAATCAGTGCTAAGATTTATTTAGGGGTGACACTCATGTTCAAAAATCTTCCCAGGTGTCCTTTGGAAAGAACTGCATACGAGAACAGAATCTTGCCACAGTGGGCAGATTCTGTTGCTGTACCAAGACCAGAGTGCAAACATGCCAGACAGTAGCCATTATATCGACTTTCGTGGCTCAGAAATGTTTTGAAAATTATCTCTAAGATTTGTATGAAATAAGGGAACTCTGAAAACTGTGAGCAAACCTTGCAGGGTGTTATTCTACCCCAGGGGTAGCCCTTGAGGCAGAGAGATTTTCAACCACTTAACAATGGTAATGAGAATGTTACTGCCACTGCGGAAAGCAGCAATGTTTCCAAAGCAGCTGAGTGTGGTATAGATCAGTCTGCAATAGTGCTCAGCTCATACTGGAAATGTTTACACAGAGTGAGGTTGTTTTTATTTTCAGCTGTTCCGTGGTTCGCTCATCTGGGAATTTGCTTCCTTTTTCCCTGGATGAATCTGCTAAACATTTTATGTCATGTCAAGGCTTTAACTTGTGTTCCGGTTTGTTTTATGCAAGCCTCTAAAAGCTCGTTGCAACTACAGTTGGAGAAATCCATAGATATCACCCCGTGCTCCAAAGAGCTGCTGCAGAAATGTGGAGCATTTCTAAGAGCCATACAGCAAGATGTATGTGCAGGTCTTTCAACACCTGCCTTAGCAATGCCACTTTCTCAGCCACCTACAAGCTCCCTCTTACGTGACCACCTTTGTACGTGACCACCTTTGTCAGCACAGGTAGGCATGAAAGGTGCTGTTCTGCCTTCTCCAGGGCAAGCAGCAGGGCCCAGCAGACGGGATGGAGAAGGTGCCCACCTGACACAGACCTGCCACGGGACCTCGTCCGCTTCAGCTCTCTGCACCTCTGCTTCTCCTCTAATCTTCTGGGCTGCCTTGACAATTCAGGCTTTAAGTTCCCTGGAAGAGGAGCTTGTTTTTCTACATCTGCCCACCGCAGCAGCATTTCTGTGGTCCCTGTCATAAGACTTAGTGCAGCACCTTAGTTGTTCCTTACCGTGGGGCAAACTGAATGGGGGGATACCTTTCTTCTCCAAGTTCATTGGCAAACAAATGTTAATCATGATTCGAAGGTGCCTTGCAAGGCTCCTTACTGACAATCCTTTGTAGCCATTGAGCATTGATTTAATATATAGGCGTGCACCCCCACGATGGTGGGGTTTCATTTGCAAAGAGCAGCAGAGCAAAAATATCAGAGCCAGGCGTGGCACTCTCCACCCCCAAGAGATTTAGTGTAGCAAATGACTTAATGAATTAATTGGTGTGTTCAGGTCTTGGTACAAACACTTACATGAAAAAAGTGCTAAGATGCCCATAAAGAAATGAAGCCAACTATATAAATAAAGATGAAAGGCATAATTGTAATCTTCCTGCATGAAGCCAATCAGTCTAGGGCCTGATTTCCCATGGCTGCCTTGAATAATTTCCATGAGCAGTTGCTTCAGTAGCCTATGAAAGAAAATTAGCTTGGTAAGTGAACACAGTGTTATGCAATTGGACATGTTTCTATTTTACCACATATTATAATCAAGAGGAAATGTTTATCTCTGCTGAACTTTGCTTTGCAGAAACGTCTTGTTGAACTTGTAGCAGAGTTACCATTTTCAGAAACACTTCCCCTTAAAAGGAGGATGAAGGTGAGCTCATATGGATGAAAGAAGAACACGTGTCCTTCCCCGTCAATCTCACGGTCTACAGCCCGGGGAGCTTTGGCAGCAAGAGACCTGAAGAAGGTAACATATGAAAACATGCTCTGCTAGTTCTGCTGCTCTCAGACTATTTGTTACGTGCAGGACTGAGACTGGTTATTTTTAGCTGTCGCAAGGTATGCAAACAAAGGAATATCAGGATGTTGACTGGGAATCAGGAGAAGTGTCTCTGGATCCAAATGAAGAGGATCAGACTGTGCTTCATGTGAATTGGGATGGTTTGGAGGCAGAGTCATGCATATACATGATTTGCTCTGCAACTGACGCACAGCAATCAAAAGCAAACTCATTTATATTTTAAAATCCGGACGTTAATTGCCAGCCCACGTTTATCTGTATGTGTAGGCAGAAGGGAGAACTCTTCACCCAGTTGCATTTGGATGCTGGCTTTTGGGAGGGAAAGAATTGCTAAGAGCTGCCTCCATCCAAGGACTTGTGTAAAAAGTCTCAAGCCTAAAGGGAGTTGTTGTCTTTCAGGAATCATCTTCCATCTAGCTAATTGCCTTGCTCAAGCAATGAGCTATTTTGTCATGCCTCTAACTTTAAATTCAGATTCACTGGCCTTTCTCACTCCTGTCACTATCCCAGGCTACCTTGTCTTGAGGTTTTATATTCAATTTTCCAATCTTTAAGTCCCATCACACACGGATGCATTGCCCTTCCTAGTCCCATATTAAAGTATAATTCATCCCTTCTCCATCACACACGTGTGCACACACTTCCTCCAGAGACTCAGACTTCCTGCAGTATGTAGACAAAGCTGGTTTCATGTAGCCGTTCTCCTAGGACCTGCATGATGCTATATCACCATCGCCTCACACAGCCCAGCTCCAAACCTTGGAGTTTTGTCTGAACCGTATTAAACCCCCAACTCAGGGGCTTGAGTTGTGTGTCAGTAACATAAGGGTGAACTTACAGACCCTGAGAGCAAGGAAGAGATTGAGTCATTCATGATTTACCGTCAGAGGAACGTTTGGAGATGATGGGAAACTGTGATAACTTGGGGGGAGACCTTGTCAAAGACTGGTTACTAGAAAAGCAAGAGAAATAGGGCCATTCAGAACATCATCGGCACTGTTGGTGCAACAAGAGGTTCATTCTGCCTTGGAGTTCAGCTGGTTTTCAGTCTAATAGCAAGAGATGGGTGCATTTTCAAAGTGTTTATTAAACATTTAAATCCTTCTGGTTTGGTCAGTGTTTCACTGGATTAGCAGAAACATGTACACCCTGGGATCACTGGTGTTTGTAGGTAGCCTTTTAACTTTCGTGAGTTTAAGCTTGTTTTTCTGTGCGAGGACCTGCTTTTCTCTCTGAGATGCCATCTGGTGCCAGCAGCCCAGCTAATGTGTCTGCTGTGCGGGCACGCAAGGAACTGCAGTAACTGCCCTGCCACTCCCCTGCATTTCTAATCGTATATGCCTTTGCTGATCCAGCCTAATATCCACATGTTAGCACCAGATACAGCAGTAGAAATCTCTTTCTTGACACATGTCTTGTTCATAATGGGCCTTTTTCTCAGAAAGGCTGAAATGTAATTGAGTGAAATCTTCCAGCTGCTTTGATGCATTTCTACCAGGTGGTGCTGGAGATGTCAGCCTTTTCTTTCCCACACCACAGCCAAGCTGTTCATGGAGATTTCTTTTTATTTCCAACTCATAAGTGTAAGGACTGTCCTTCTACTTGCTTGGCATGGCAGATACTGAAAAGAAAAATCAGAACAACATGAAAAATGTATATTAAAATTCTCTGTCTGGGTGAAGTTTCAGCTGGGTGCAGCAGAAATTAAAGGAGAGTGATCTCTGTGATGTGGCTCATTAATGAATGGTGATAGCCTTACCTCATTGTTTTCTTTCTAAGAACAAATCAGAAGTGAATTGTTATACAAACTGGCAGAATGGGAAGGACAGATGAAGCTCGACATCGAACAGTCCTGTAACTTACATTGGGACTGTGCTTTTGTCCTGGTTTCAGCTGGGATAGAGTTAATTGTCTTCCTAGTAGCTGATACAGTGCTATGTTTTGAGTTCAGTATGCAAAGAATGCTGATAACACACTGATGTTTTCTGTTGTTGCTAAGTAGTGTTTAGTCTAAAATCAAGGACTTTTCAGCTTCTCAAGCCCAGCCTGTGAGAAAGCTGGAGGGGCACAAGAAGCTGGCACAGGACACAGCCAGGGCAGCTGACCCAAACTGGCCAACGGGGTA
>JAVJGG010000082.1:6810376-6823798 GCA_035590195.1 Aviceda cuculoides
CTCAGCTAAGCGGCCTGCAATACCTCTACAAGCCTAAATCTCACTTACATAGGCTGGATTGCTCACACGTCCTTTTTCCCTCTAAGAATGCTTCCACATCTCCTCAGTCTTGACAGCCTAATGTCAAGCTTTTCGTATTGCCTTGGTACCACAATACCATCCAGCTCTTGCCCTTCCAGACTTTTGCAGATCAAAATTTCTTTTTGCAGCTTAATAATGTTCTGTGAGTGCTTTGAACTAGTATTGGCCTAATCGATGCCCAGCTGGGACATCAGACAGCAGAGCAAAGCCATAAACACCACTACTGCATGCAGCACATGCTTTTCAAAAACTAGGGCTTTACTCAGTATAACGTGAATACCAGAAGCCCTTAGATTTCCCCTTCCTCCTTTTGCCACAGGCCCCTCATTCTCTCTGTCAGCAAGTTTATGTTGATTTCTTTCTGGTTTTCTTTGTTCTTAATCTTAGAGCCTGATACATCACACAAAATATCTTATTGGTGTTTGCTTAGAGACAGATGGAGGGGCAATGAGACGATGCAGTGAGGAGTTAGCATCAGCTTCCCTTTTGTTATTAATTCTGCAACTAAATCAATTAGCCACTAGCATGTTGCTAGCTTTTGATGAACTTCCTGCTGTACTCAGTCTCCTGAGCTGTGTCTTATGCCTGGGGCTGGTACTCTTAAAGGACACTTCCATTAAATTTAGTACTTCCATCTTCTGTGCATTGCCCAGCATCTTCTGGCTGTGCTGGCCTATGTATGCACTCCAGTGAGTGCTAAACATTTATTTGGGGCCTAGGAGGGAGCACAGGCCAGCTTTGGTTAGCTCAGCCTGATGACTGCAAGCATACATGCACCGTATGCCCATAATATCAGCCATCCCTCCTACAACTCTTTTAAAACACCAGCCACTGCAGCTCTCCATACCCCTCTGCCCTTCTGCACTGCAGAGTGCATGAACTGGTCATGCATCCCGGGAAAAAGATCTCCCAAAGATTTACTTAAATCTGTCCACCAAGAGACCCTATGTGGTAATGTTTTGCCCCCTGGAATTCCCTCCTGCCTCCTGCGTCCATTTGCTTATCCTCCCCATCAGCAGAGGGTACTTCACAGGAAGAGCATTGCAACCGTCACTTGAATTCAAATCCTGGGGAGAGGCAATGAGCACATACAGCCTCCATCCCTGACGAAAAGGCAGGGACTCCAGCTGGCAAGAGAAATCCAGGCTGAGAGCTGCCTAAGGCTTTCTTGGAGATTTCGAGTAATTACAGGGAACAAAAAACATGCTTTAAAATGTCAAGCACTGTTTATCTGAAATTCTTCCCAGCTACGGGGAAATGAAAGAAGATGCAGCGATAAAAAGGAGGAATGTCAAATCTGGCAACCTGGAAAGGCATCGGCTGGCCTGCCAGCCTGCCAGCCTGACCCTCTGGGCCCTAATCCATAAGCACCATCCAGCCCTCACTGGGGTTGCAGAGGGGCAGGCACTAACACACTGACTTTCAGGGGAGATCTTAGAGTCAGCACTCTTACAAGTCTCTCTCTGCCTCAGTTCCACTCTTCTGTGTGTGTAAGGTCAGAATTCACAGACCTCAGAAAAATGATCATCTGCAAAAAAAGAGTGAAAGACCAAAGTGTCCTACTTCCCTCCTCACTCAGAGATGTGTGGTTCAAGGCAATGGTGAACCGAGCTTCAGATACCGAGCGAAATGGGATGTGATGTGATGTACCCATCGTATACCTGGACCAAAAAGAAGTTGGGCATTGTGTCTTCCTCACGCTGCAGCCGAGCCTCAGCTACCAGCCTGGTTGTGAAACAAAAAAGGGAAGGGCAATGCAGAGTGACAGAAGGTACATGTATCGCAAAGCTCCTCAGAGCATTCTGTTTGAAAGACGGTCTTGAAATGTATGAAATGGTCCAGTCCTTGGACTGGTTACAGCCCTGACAGAATGTCAGGTGTGAGGCAAGCGGAATTGCAGCGAGCATCAGTATTTGGCAGTTGAGTCTGGTCACAGGGGGTAGTTGTGGGAGTTTAACTCCCGCAGGCTGGGATGTCTCTTTCTGGACAGTGAGAGTTACCACGTCTGTGCTTACAGAATCCAACAGCACCAGGAATTCAGCTGCTTCTCAGACAGCAGGTTCCTCTTGCATCCAGGGAATGACCTCTGGGCCCATACTCGGCCACCCTTCTGCACAGGAGAGGCAAACCAGGTGATCAGCTTGCTCCAGCTGCTGGCTGGCAGGTCTGGAAGGATGGAACTTTTACCTGCAGCTGATACCCCACACACGGAGCTTTTCAAATCCTTACTCTGGCCTCAGCAAAACCACCTTTGGGTCACGGATTTTCCTGAGGCACATGCAAAGATGTACAAAGCTGTTTGTAAAAACAGACCTAGGCATCTGACATTTCAAGGCAAATCCTGTGTCAATCCAATTGGCTGTGGTTAGGGTCTGCGTGCCTCCTGATGTCTCCAGCACCCGACAGCCTGCGAAGGACACTGGGGGCACGCTCAGCTGCGCTCCTTCTGCCCAGCATTCCTCTCTCTGTGTCAGCTTCTGAGCAAATAAAACGAGCTCTTGGAGGGCAATTGCTGGGTAAAAATTCTGTATTTTGCATACGTCACCTCCCTACTGCTACCAAAAGAATCCATGGTCTTTATAAAAGCCTATTCACACTTTCCACCCTGCAAACCCTTCACCTTATATTTGAAGAAGAATTGGGCTGTCTGAAATGGACAACTGAAGTGGGCGAGTTCTGCAAACACCGGCTGTGGCAGACTGAGTACCTGGAAGGTCTCTCAGACCATGAACAGACACTGACTCAGTCAGATAGCTGCTTGCTTGTGTTCCAAACCAGCAGGCTTGGCTCTATGTGTTTGTTCCAGCCCAGGCATTTAAAGCAGACAGACCCATGAGACTGTGTGTCTCCCCAGCGCAGTTCCACCCCCAGGAGACTGAAGCTCAGGGGCAAAAACACCCAGAGAAGAATACCATTCCTGCGGATGGCCACCTCTCACCATCCCAGTTCAGGGAACAGCATGTCTGCCGATACGCAGGCAATCCCAGTTGCACGCACTGAAACCCAGGAGTGCAACATACGCCTCCTTTTCAGGAGGTGTTATCTGGGGTTTGTGAGGTGCTTGAGCTCAATGTTGCCCAGAATGCATAGCAAGAAACTTTTAAAATGATAGTTATGTGGCAGGGGAGGTGATGTGGTATACACTCATCACAAATTTATTTGATTTTTTTCTTTATCAAAGGTGTTTAGGTGCCCTAATTACGTGAATGCACTTCATATCACTGTATTCCACCACACTAGTGTGCTTTTGGGAGAACTGTATGTTCCTCATACAGACACTTAGAGAAAGTCACGTTTGCTGCATTAAGACAACCATGAATTTCAAACTTACACAAAGAAATGTTGCAGTCAGGATCCCACATTTATTTTCTTTTATGTGAGTAATCTGAGAACGTATTGATTGGATTTGCATATACAGTGGTACATGGTGTTTTCAGCAGGTATATTTGCATCTGCAATTGAATTAATGCGCTCCTATAAATGCAGCGATTACTGTGTGAATCTGGGAATGTATTTGTCTCTGCCTAATAGAATTTCAGGCCTCCTATCTTGCTGAATGAATCTAGCTGCTACAGGCCATATTGGAAGCAGTAACCAGATAGTAAGATGGAGGTGCATAATTGTATAATGCAAGCATAAGAATGTCTTGTCGACCAAGAGCCCTATTTTGGCAGATCCTGCCAATATAGACATTTTGAGACAGTCTGAAAGACAGGGAAGAGAGAAGCCAAGCAGGGATGCACGTGAGTACAGCAATAAGCAAGGATAAACAATGTTTTTCTGCCATACAAAAAGTCTAAGGCAGCATGTGGAGGAGAGTCGGTCTCTCCTGTCTCCTGTCACAGGAGCTTCCCCACTAAATCTCTTTGTCTTTCTTTCTAACTGATCTCAGCCCATAATTGTGTCCCTTCCCCATTTCCAGTTTTGATGAAACTGTGGTTCTTCCCGTTAAAGGCTTTTCTTCAGACACAGAGAAGATGGTCTCAGCATGGAAGGATGGTGGACAATCCTTTTTCATTTATTTAGCAGTGTTATGGAGCACAAAGCATTGCTGTCCCGGCCACACCATGCTGCTGGTCACAGTACACAGGTATCGTAGAAGGTAGTCCTTGTCCCCAAGGGGTTACCTTCTTCCCTGAAGGTCCTTCACCTCTCAGGTTTACTGGCACCCTTGACAAGCCTTGGGTGAGCTGTCAGGTGGCAGAGAAAACGCCCCTCTGGAGAACATTGCAAACATCCTTGGTGTTTGGCAGGAGTAAAGAGTTGCTCCATGTCTCTAAACTTGCAGCAAGTGACTGGTGGGGGTTCCCCCCAGGATTGTCTCTTTTCCATTTCCAGCTTTACACAACAGAACAAATTTGCTGCCTCTGTTTTGTTGCATGTTGCCAAGTGATAGCAGTTTTGGAGAAAATAAACATGCAGAAAAATAGACCGTTGAGAGGAGCCCAGAGGAGATGGCAAACTTCATAAAGACAAACCTAATGAGCTGGAAACTGGCAGAAAGGCAAGACTTTGCCAAGTTACAGTTAAAATAATTTCAAATAAACAAGGTCTCTGCACACAAGGGATAAAAGTCGCATGCAGGGAGAAGAGTCTCCCTTATTCCATTGTGCAGCAGGAACTTGAGAAAGATTTTTTTCTTCCTTTTTGCTCAGAAGTTTAACTTTTCCGTGAAGTAGCTGTGGGCATGGAGACAAGCAACTGTTGGTTTATGTATTGGAAACCGCTATCACCTCTTCAATCACCTGACTTCTCTGTCCACAAAACATTCAGGCCATTACAGCAGACAATTTATTCGTCTTCTCAGTAGTTTTCAGCTTTACACTGCTAGCAACTTTTGGAAGGTTATTTGTCCTTAAGTACTTATAATTCTTCTTCTGCAGGAGCATAATCAGTCATTATTAGCAGCAGTTTCAGGCTCTAATCATAAAGCTGTTACTTCTGTTGAATCCTAACCATGCTAAGTATTAATTTGATGTTTAATCCCCCTGGTATCTGGCCATATTGTGCTGCTATTATTATTATCATTATCATTATTATCATTATTACCATCATCATCATCATTATTGTTACTATTAATGTGACACAGTGAAAAACTAGCACTGTAGTAATCATATCCTTATTTATTTACCATTGCATACATCTCAGTTTCTCTCTCTTGCCACCCTGTGTCACGCAGTCTCTCAGTGCAATGTACCCAAAAGAGCTTCCCATATATACAGAGGAGTGGGAGGACACCTGGACCAAGGGACAGGGTGGCACTTTTAAGGAAGGAGCCCAGCAAGAAGGCTGGCAGCACAATGGAGAGTGCAGGCACGTGGTCCCACACCGCTGCAGCCCCCCAAGTCCTGGTGACTGCCTCAAAGAGCAAAGGGCTGAGGGCACAGAGTGCTGGTGGGAGAAAACCCATGTCCCTGCTTCGCCTTTCTCTCTCTGTCTCCTTAAACATCATCTAAACCATTAGAGCTGAATTCTGATTTAATATCTATGCTCATTTCATGCCAAGATGGGCCTCTAGACAAGCCAAACCCTCCTGACCCCTCAGACCCTACAGCTCAGTCCAACCTCTATTTCTACAGACGTATTGACCTAATAGTCCTTTCTAATGGGAGCATCAATAGTGTTTCCTTCTCCAGACACCTGTAGTGAGAGATGAGAATCAGTGTGACCTCTGAAGTGTAAACACTGAGCACAGAGGGTGAAAAGACCTCTTAGTGAACGACCTTGCTTTATTATTTAGCACTCACTGTGCAAAACACAGCTATTTGTCACAGCCCCTTCCTGCTTTTTGCTCCATCATCATCTTTGAAATGAGTTACAAGGAGATTTGGCCATGCGGGCAGTATTGGGCAATGAGCAGCAGTGCAGATCGATTCCCAGGCCCTTTTGGGAGCTGCTGGTCCATGCCTGATCCTCAGCCAGCTGCTTTTCTGTTGAGTATCTCTGATGCTCCAGCAAGTCGCTAAAATATTTAATCAGTATCTAACAGTCATGCCTCCTTGCTGTTATTTTCATTGCTATAACAATGAAAAGTAATGCAGGAAATGTACGTGGGGATTTTCACGTCTGTTTTTACAGTAAAACCTGCAATTTCTACCTGAGGCTGAGAAAGAGCAGCCAAGACACACAGAGGTTGGCTCCCATGATTTGGACTTTGTTGCAATATTCAGGAGTCTGGTTTCCCTGCTGAGCAGCAATTCATTTACTTTTTGGCAGATATAAGATGAACCACCTGGACCAGAGAAGGAATTTGCTCCTTCTGTGTTTGGGAATGAGAATACAGCAGCATCTAGCACTGCATTTCATTCACTGTTCACAAGATAAAGTCACTCTTTGACAGCAGCATCCCCGATAAGCAACGCAGCTGCCTGGGATCCCTCCACCAACTTTCTGGAGCTTCCAGACAGACCCCTCAGCTTCCCCCCCTGCCCTCCTGCATTTCCTCTGGTGTAAATGAGCCTCTGTGACCAAGAACTCATCAGACCCTGATAAAACACTCTGGTAAATGGATGTCTCTCTTCCCCCAATTAAGACAGAAGGGGCAAGTGTCATTTCGATTATTTTCAGGCTGATGACTTGCTTTTCAGGACAGGAAAGGGTTGGAATTAAGAGGGGGAATGAAATGTTTGTGTGGGTTATTACCCACAAGGATGGTAGCAGAGCAGAGGTTACCTGTCCACAGTTAGCAAAGATTGAAATCTCTTAGGGTCTGACAGTGTCACAGACTCAGGCTGGCCCGCTGCACAGGCATGAAGCATTCCTCTTGTCAGCGGCAGAGGTAAATGTGAAATTACTGCACCCCACAAGGCAGCCGCCCCGCCAGCAGCATGACATGCGGAGGGTGTGCATGATGACACGCGTGCACAGAAATGCACTGGTCACGCTGCAGGTGCAGATGTGCCACCAGTGCTGCAGAGCTGGGCACTGGAGACTAAATGAAAGCCACCAAGAAGCTTGCAAGCATCAGCTCCCTTTGTGTGAATTATTATATAGTCTTTGTTATGTGATTATATGGTAGGGTATTTCTTCGCCAGAGAAGAAAAAGGCCTCAATCCCAGCACCATCTAAATTTTTAATGTATAACTTTGAAAGCTTAATCATATTCTTTTCACAATGCTTTATGGTTTATATATATTTGGGGGTTTGTTGCTTTTTTGTATTCACTCATTTTGCTGTCAATTCAAGCTTAATATTATTAAAATTGCTCTGGTTCGCTCTGCTTAAAATTCTCCAGTTACAGTATTTTCTGGAAAGAAGTGCTAAGTCAATTTCTTTCTTCTATTTTTTATTTGTCTTTAATGACTCATTAGATTAGCACCTTTGAAATTGCCAGCAGGAAGTAACAAGCCTGCTATCAGAAAAAGTCTTGCAGAAGCCAAGGGCTGGAAGTTTTGCAGGTTCAGGGCTGTGCATTGGACCTCTGGGCCGGGGAGGTGATCTTTTCTCAGGACATAAATATACTCCAGAGCTGTGTGACATAATAGCGTTCCTGAGGAGATGTTACAGGGCACAAGCAAGAGTGGGTTAAAGACAGCATCCCACAGCCTCTCTCCTTGCACAGTGAGGGCCCAAGGCTTTTGCTCTCATTGCAAGGCAATGGGGCTGAAACATCACTAGAGCCCCGCCACTTTGCCCAGGGGATCTGTGTGGTACTGGCAGGACACAATGGAGCAAATTTGACCTCTGAAGGGAAGACAGGCAGGAGAGAGCAGCAAACACCTGCAGGCAGGGCAGGTGACAGGGCTGCTGGGATGCTCATTGCCCTCAGCTGGGGCAGGGGCTGCACCAGCTCACCTACAAAAGGTGAGGGGAAAGGACTCCTTCTCTTTCAGATGTGGGCTGAGCTAGGGGCAGAGGTGAGTGCTGTGGCTGTGTGTGCTCTGCAGGGCCGAGGTGGGCATGGGGTCCTACATCCCCCCACCCCCAGGCTGTGGGCCAGGTGCCTGTTGCTGATCCTCAGCTGGTCACTGGGGATGGGGCACAGGGCCTCTAGCCACCCCTTGGGTGCTTCCTGCCTGCTCCTGCCGCCCCTGCTCTTGAGTTCCTCCCGCCCCATGGCCAAAGGCTGTGACTCGTCCAAGGGAGGGCCTGGCTGTGGCCCAGCGGGGTCTGTACTGCCCGGCTGGGAGCTGTGCTTTGCTGGGGCTGGGGGTCAGCCTCAGCAGAGGTGTGAAGGTGCTCAAAAGCTTTAATCCATGCTAAAAGGGGAAAAAAGAAAAAAAGCAACAGGTGCCTTACTGGCAGGCAAATACTTCCTTGTCAGGAGGCAAAACTGACTTTGCAAAAATATGTAGTTTTATGCACTGTGGTTTCGGGCCTTATAGAAATGCCTTTTTTCAAAGGGTGAAAGTAAAAGTGTTCCTCTAATACCAGCTGCTACCTCTTTCCCTGGGGTGTATGGGACAATAACCAGCTCTGGTCTGTGGAAAAACATGACAAATGTCAAAAGTCCTTTGTTCGTTGCCTCCCTTTCCCTTCGCTTTCCCTTCACTATGTTTGACAACGTAGTCATGCTAGACTGAAAAAGAGGGAGACAAACCTGTCTATAAGTGAAGGCAGCCCTCAGCTGCGGCACTGAAGCCTTACTGAATGCAGAGTGCACAGTCAGAGCTGACCCTGGAGCAGTTATGTTGTGGTAGCACCTTGTCCTGGGTGGCAAAGGGACAAGGGTGTCTGAAATTCACCTGTGCAGCTGCCTCTGCTGCACATTGCTGCAGAAAAGAGCAGCTCCCCAAAGTACTTGTAAGTGCAGATAAAGGATTTTTTTTCTTTCTTGCCTGTGAACATGGGGCTGACTCATAATCTCACAGATGACGAAAGCAAAATTTTCCTTGGCATTGGGGAGGAAAAATGATATTTTCTTGCATGTACAAACCATTTCTTTGTCATACCGGGGATTCAGTAAGAAAAACAATCTTCTGGCTGAAATAACAGCAAATTTGTTCCAGTGTTCTGTTAGGGGTGATTTATTGCTTCTCAAAACTTAGTGTCTTTACCAAGTGAGTTAAATATGCGAGTAATGCTTGCTGTGTAACAGGAGTCTGGTACTTCTACTACCCTTCTCTTGTGCAGTTGGTGTCCGTTGCAGAATAAACATCAGGTGCACTACTGAAGCAGTCAAAATACTTAATACCCTTCACGCAGCTTCGTACTTGCTTTAGCTGAAAGGCAGCTCTGGTGGGAACAGTATAGCTGATAAATATTGTAGTGAAGAAAGATGTTGCACTGAGGCTGCTGCCTGTTGTTTACAGCAGGCAAAAAAGTTCCCGTTCTGTGACTGACAGTGTTGTTGGCTTTTGGACATTTTGCCCTCTGGTTCATTAGCATTTAATTAGGCGCTACCAGTGCAGCAGAATGCTGAAGTGAGTTTTCCTGAGTCACATCCCCCGAACTGCTGCGGAGCAAAAGCTGCTGGAAAAGCTGAGAGTGTTAGCTGTCAGCCTGTCACTCAAGTTCATCTCTCCCTGCAGCAGAGCTCAGGGAGGAGCAACGGGCTGGGGTGGGGGGATGGGGACAGCTGGTCTTGGCACTGGTCTCGCTTTGCTGGACGGCGGTGTGGAGCTGGTGTGGGACCCGGCAGTGGGGTGGTGCAAGGCATGGGGCGGGGGGGGGGGGTGTGCAGGGGATGCCCAGCACTGGTCCTAGGGGCTAGTGCGAACTGTTATAGACGCTCGTGACAAATTGGAGGAGCCAATTTGTATTGAATAAAAAAGACCGAATTTATTAGCAAGTGATAAGAGAGCAAAACAGCGCTGGGCGGCCGGGGAGTCTGCGCTCTGCCAACGGCTCGCAACTTTATGTTATAGTTACATTTCTTATATACAGTCCATGCACCCCATTCTTGTAAGTCTCCGCCTTGTCCTGCTCCTTCTTTCTTCACTCGTGCAGGTTTGTTACTAGGCAGATTTGGTCGATCTTCTCAAGGATGAGATGTAGAATGTCTTTTGATGTGGAGAAGTACAGCCTTGGCAGAATTAATCCCCTTATCTGGTAAATTGTAGCTGTTGTCTCTTCCCCCCTTATCTAGTAAGTTATAGCTGTTGTTCTTTTCCCTCCTTAGCTAGTAAGTTATAGCCGTTGCTCCTTTTTCCGTGATCTTTACGCACCAATTAAGCAAGCCTTGTTATTTACACAAGGCATCTGCTAAATCTCAATATGTCTCTCTTCCCGATTTTATGAACAAAGTTAACCCGTTCATTACATGGTGGCCATGGAGGGAGGTGTGCAGGAGGGCTTGGGGAAGGGACTGGAAATGTGAGTTACAGGGCAAAACTCAGAAAGAAAAAACATAGGAAAGGGCTAATCTGAGTGTATGGTTTTAGTGAAGCATCAAGTGAAGAAAGACCAAATGTGCCTCTTGCCTGGGAATTTTGCAGGCTGTCTTTGGATAAAGTATTGATCCAACTTGGTTTTTCCCATGTGAAATGGGAATACTGCTTCAGAGGATAGCTGTTACCTCTCAAGAACCAAGAAACCCTGTGTTCAAAGTGACAAAAGGGTGTGGCAGCTTATCTGGATTTCTTTAAGTACTGTCTCCAACCTGTTTTCAGTACCTTCTTGCTCTTTTTCCCGCCTCCACTATTTATTTCCTTAATGTTATGATTTTAAGGAAATTACTGAGGTTAATTTTAGCAGGACATCCTTCTGTCGCAGAATGAGTGTTGGGCTATTCCTGCATCTGTAATTGTAATATTGTTTTAACTGCATTAGTGAAAAAGCTCTATTACTGGTGTTATGGTCTTGGTCTGGCTGATGAAGCAGCTGTTGGAAGCCACCTGGATCCTAGAAAAGCAATTGGGGAGAAGTGGGAGGGGAAGAAAAAATCACCTGAAAGTGACTAAACTGTTTTTTTTTAAATTGGAAAGGTGTTGCAGCAGCTCCTGCTACTGCAGTCTAGTGGTTAAAGCAGGAATCACCTGCAAGGAGATGAACAAATCTTGAAGTGTTTGGGTATTATTATATAAAAATAGTATGTAATTCTGTTAGTCATCAGCTGTATATTTTAAGCAAACCTAAAAATAGCAGCGTTTGGGGGTTTCATTTGTTGCTATTCTACTACGCCAAGTTCCTCTCTGCAGTGAATGTTCATGTCCACGTAGGTATCGTACTGATTAATTAGCGCACTGCGTGATACGACTGACACTTTATGTCTTAAGGAGAGGGTTTTTACCTAACTTTGTTTGGTGTGAGTGTGGTAGCAGTGGGTCATTTTGCTCTGTGGAAGGATTTTTGCCTGTGTTGAAAAGCTGCCGTCCTGGGGAGGGTTTCTGGCCCAGGGTAGTGCTGAGCTGGGGCAGAAACGTGGCTGTTGGGGGCGGGGGGGTGACACCCCTGTGCGTTGCTGCAGGGATATTTCTTGTGGCTTCCTCTCATCCTTCACCGTATCCGCCACGCTGGAAGGTGGGTGTTTTTTGCTGTCTGAGGACCGTTTATTTGGTTGTAAAGTTGCCATTGCGAGAGACAAAAATCTTCCTTACGACGATGCCATTAATGCATCCCGCTTGGAAATCAGCCCCATGTTTTGCGGGTACCATCGATAGCAACATCCTTCCAGGGAAGGAGCGTGTCCTGTCCCATGGGTTAGTCAAATTATCGCTTATGGTGGCTTTCTGCCAAGTGTGGGGTTTTTGAGTTTGTTTATTTTGTTGTTTTTTTTAGGCATGGCAGACTCCGCTTGATTTGTTTTGGTGCTCTGGGACTGGGGAAAAAAAAAAAAAAAAGGAAATACTGCGTCGCATTGCTTAAATATTTTTTGTAAGCGCTGCTAACAGTGGGGTTCGTCTCTTTTCCCCCCCTCCCTCCTTGATAAAACAGCCTGGAGTCCTGATCCTCTTCCAGCACCGTACCCGGCCGACTGCTCCCGGCGAGGCCCAGCATTCCGGCAGAGCCATGGCGGAGGAGAGCGGCGGTGGACGACGACGTTCGCCCGGGTTGCCGCTGCGCTTCCATAGCGTAATGCACCAAAATAAACCCCCGCGAGGTCCCACCCAGGTACAAATAGAACGTATATCTAATTCAAATCCAGCCAATCCAGGGGTATAAACAAAGCCCCAAGCCCGGCCTCTCGCAGATTAATTACTCGCACTGGTCAATCACATTTAACCCGCCTAATCAGGGCGCGGGCAAGGCGCCTGGCCCTGCCTACCCCTGCCTGCACCTCACCAATCCTGAGAGGAACCTCCTCGCCGGCTCAACCAGTTTGTAACTGGGATGTCGAGGACCCTGGGCTGGGCCGGGCGTTGGGCTGCCCGGGCGCGCCGGGCCGGCTCTGTTTGGGGCTTTATCCCAACAAAAATCCAGCCTAAAACCGGCAAATGTGGGGTTGGGGTTTTTTTTCCCAGCTTGCCTTGAGCAGGAAGCAGTTTTTGAGCATCGCCTTTCAAGGCTGATGCTTGTTAAATAGGATTTTCTTCTTTATTTATAAGTGAATATATATATAAAGAAATGCTCCGTAGTGTTTAAATAAGTATTAAATCCCTGAAGTGCTGCCTCCAAACACCCCTCTGCCTGCTTCACTCTGGACCTGTGACTGAAGACGCAGGATCAGACCCACAGTGGGACAGGCCTGTGACAAGTAATGAGGAGCACACCCATCGCAGGCAAACCTGCTCCTCCCTTTCTTGGTTTTATTCCAAGTCTTTCCAGTTTTCATCCAGGACTCAGGAATTAGCTGGAGAAATTTATTTTACGAAGGCATGATTTACGCCAGCAGAACCATAGAATTTCGTTGTTGTTGTTATTTAGAGAGGAAGTTGCTGTTTGATGACATAAATCAGCTTGTTTACAGCTCCTGCCTCTCTCCTTTTGCTCCGTCGATACTACTCTTCTTGTCCCATGCATGTGTTCTTTGTCCAGGTGACATGGTCCGGACTGTGTTAAAAGTAATTGAGAGTGGTTTATGGGTTTCTTTATTTAAATCAAACAACAAAAAAAAAACCCTTAGGCAACCGTAATTAAAAAACTGGGTCCTTGGAACTGCCGGGGGGTTGTGGTGTTTGGGGGGTTTTCTCTCCCCACCAGCTGTGGCTTTGCCATAGCGATGCTGGTGCTGAGCTTTCGGAAGAGCATACCTCAAAAAAAAAAAAAAAAAAAAAAAAAAGGATGTGTGCTGGCCCAGGGATTTCTGGCATTTTGATCCATCGCCGGGTCGTCATCTTCAAGCAGTAAAATTGCGTTTAAAGAACCTTTTTTTCTGTTTTTTTTTCCCCAGCGGGGCCCCATCCTGCCGCTGACGAACCGGAGGAGACTGCTTTGACGAGAGGCTGAGCTCCTTCCCCCCCCCCAGACCCCCCCCCAAAACCGAACCCAGCAGGTAACCCCGCTCCTAGCGGGGCGGGGCCA
>JAVJGG010000082.1:6831489-6846314 GCA_035590195.1 Aviceda cuculoides
ATTAAACTGTTCTTATCTCAACCCACGAGTTTTACTTCTTTTCCTGATTTCCTCCCCCATCCCACTGGGGGGGGGCGAGTGAGTGAGTGGCTGCGTGGTGCTTAGTTGCTGGCTGGGGTTAAACCACGACACCAGGGCACGCAGTGTTGGGTCTCTGGCTGGGGCTATACCAGACCAGAGCAAGGTAAGCTCCCATCTTGTCCCTGCCTCTCAGCACTGACCAGAGGGTCCCCACTGGCCCTGTCTAGCCCCTTTCATGCCCCATGTGATCTTGCAAATGCCCCCTCCTGCCTTCATCCCACCCCTGCTCCAGCAGTTCTGCACACCACATCCACAGCTCCTGCGGGCCTGGCTGTATTTAATCCTATTAAGTAATCCCATCTTCTGACTTCTCCAGCTAGTGCCCTGCTATTCCCCTCCTGTTCCTTGCAGATCTTGTTTCCCTCTTGGCTTTTCTTTTTCCCTCCCCAGCACAGGTTACTGAGACACTGAAGGAAGCACTCATTCCCTTAATCGGTACCAAGAGGTGCAATAGTTCGTGCATATACGCAGGCAAGCTCCCTGCCAGGATGCTGTGTGCCGGCTACCTTTGTGGAAAAATAGATGCATGCCAGGTAACAGGAGGGAGCAAGTGGTGCATGCCAGGTGTGCACAGCAGGTGTGGAAAGGAATGATATGTTGTATGTCCCTGTTATCTCTAGCAAATGCTGGGTTTCGTGGCAATAGCTTGCAGTAAACAGCCTGTGTAGGGTAGTGCTGGGCCCTTTTGATCTTGCACTGCAGTGTTGTGCCTGCAGTGCCCCGGTGCATCGATGTCATGCTGAGATTTAGCTATCTTTATAGAAGGAACACTGAAACCTTGCAGGAAGGCACACACTGTTGCTTGTACCTGCTTTTCAGCTTCTTGTGTGGCCGATGGAAAAAAGCCATGTGGCAGAAGGCAGCCTGATCTACATCCCAGCTGCCAGTGGGGCAGAGCTGCTTCATTAGTCCTTGCTCCATCTTGCAGGGTGACAGCGGGGGACCCCTGGTTTGTCAGGATGAACTCATGTGGCGCTTAGTAGGCATCGTGAGCTGGGGCCAAGGCTGCGCTGAACACAGCCACCCTGGAGTTTATACCAATGTGGCTCAGCTTCTGCCATGGATTTATCACATCACTGAGGTAAGCTGGAGCAAGCAAGGCATGCGCTCAGCCTGACCTACAGCCATGCATGTTGCATAGACAAATCCCGATGCTAGCATGCTATTTTAACTCTTTCCTTCACTACCCTATGCTCACCCTTGACACATGAACCTCTGGGACAACCTCTTCTATGGTACCGATCCCTTTTTTTGTTTTGTTTTCTTTTTTTTTTTTTTTATTAGATCTACTAGAAATAAGGCAAGGAGAGACTTCACAGAGCAACACTTTGCCTTTTCCACTTAGTAAGTGGAGAATGGTCCAGGACTAATTCATTTTGTGTTACTATAACTGTAACAGAATCCCCAGACAACACTAGAAAACATGCTTGGTATAAATAGTTTATTAAAGTAAATAGCAAATTACATTTCTGTGAACAATCTACAAGGGCTAAGTGGTGTTTTTCAAAATATGCGGTTTTTTGGATTGCTGTGTGTAAAGCGGCAGGGGATCCCACAAGCTGCAAGTGTTATGGGAACACTCCTGGCCTTCAGATAAGTTACTTGCAGGGGAAGAAAAGAAAAAGCTAGAGTTTTAAGCAGCAGTTGGATTTTGCTTCAGTATCTCCCTTCCTTGCTGCATTCCCATGTGCTGGACTCGGCCCAACGGCCAATTTGACTGCATGTGCCCCCTCCCTATGCCAGTTAAAGCCAGAAACAGAAGAGTCTTCTCACCACCTGCCATGGCTATGCTCGGCTGACCCAGCAGGCAGAATGGCCATTCAGTTCTGCAATGGCTTAGGTGCAATATGAAAGCCAGCTGTGATTCAAGCCCTGCACAAATGCTTGGAAATGTGAACAGAAGTTGGACAAAAATGCAAAAAGATACAATAGTAGATAACAGATTAAAACATTAAGCTCTGTGATCGAAACTTTTGTAAGCACTACATGGTAGGACCTACTTTGTTCCATGTGTGCAGCAACTGGCACATCTTGGCCTCTGGGATATGTTTTAATGACTGCTCTTGGTGAGCTTTTCAATTAAAAGAAATGCACATTTCTCGAAGTCTCAAACATAGCCTTTTGTAATTTAAAAAATAATGCTATGAGTGCACACTTCATTCCCTTTTTATATTCATTTACATTTCTCTCATTCTTTAAGGACAGAAAATTTACTACCAGAAAGACAACAGATACCAGACCTACCTAGTTTACACATAGCAAAAAGGTAAAGGAAGGAGCTGAACTGGTGCCTACAGTTGGTAAAGTAAGATTGAAAAATTCTAAGTTAGTTTTAAGATATTTTCCATGAGAAATAAAGCCATGAGGAATTTTGCTACTTGTGCAAAACTCTGTGACTTGATAAAACAGTTCACTCAGAACAGGATCTCTTCTCCCCCCACCCCTCCTAAATTTTCACTCTTGAGGTCTGCTCTTCAGGGAAACCTGAGGTGAGAGAGCGCAAAGTTTGGCACTTCAGCATTCTTCAAAGGGTATCAAAAGCTATCAAAGTTTGTGGGTTTCATATGTAATTTGCAGGGACAGAAGAGGTAAGACACAAAGGGGCCACATGCCCCCAGTGTAAAACTGCATAGATAAGATTGACTACGGAAAAATAAGAATCCCTCTACAACACCCTTAAGCAAGCAAGCTTGAGATGACATTATATACAGCACCTTGTATGAGAGGCCTGTCTGACAGTGGTGCCTGTTCTCACAAAGAGATGTTGGATACAAGATGTGATTTATTCCCCTATGCTGGGCTTAACAGGAAGATGAAATCCTAAAGAATGAAAATGAGCAAACATCACAAAAAGCATTTCTTCACCAAGACAGCACATGCACCAGCTCATGAAGGAAAACTTGGATCTGGGCAGAACACCTCTGGGGAGCGTGGCAAGAGGCTGAATTTTTAAGCCCAAACTCTGTCTGCCTGGCAGATGGAGTACAAGCAGTTAGTGTCCATGTGTTACCCACCTTTGATTTTTCTGGTCCCAGACTTGGAGAGCCATTCTCCTTGCCCTACAAACACTGAGCTAGGAAATGTTTCTTCTCTCTCAGTCAAGCCTCCAGAAAGCACTTACCTAATGCTAAGCTTTTTTTATACCAGTACAAATAAGAAGGGTCCAATCCAAAAAGTATTCGAAAGACTCAGTTTGCTCTTGCTTTGTCAGAAGATGCAACATGTAGGGAGCAAACTGAGTTACTTAATTTTGGCCAGTGCTGCTGCTCTCCTTTCTGTGTTCTGGAACAAGGCTCGGATCAGACTCTTCACTTCAGCTGCAGAGAATTCAGCTGCAAGAGGCCCCTTCCCATCCGCCCATCTATGTGGGAAAGAAAGGTCTTTATTTAACCAAACTGCACAGAAATGTCATGTTAAAACAAGCCTTCTGAGCACTTGTTACAGTAGTAAGTCTGAAGGCAAAACAATCCCAGTTAGCAGCCTATTAGCTGTATGCAACTTGAGTCCAGAATTGTTTAGCTAGGTGTATAAAAAGCCACAGGTTGTGAGGTAATTTTTGCACTCATTACAAACTGCACCTTTTCCTTCTCCAAAATAAGCCCAAAGCTTGTCTGCAAAATCCCCATTCACCTTCCAAACAACAGGAGAAAAAACCACAAGCGATGTGGTTTATGTTCAGGTGGAAGTAGAGTTAGCAACTTTTAGTGTTTAACACCAACAATGTGCAACAGCAGCAATGAGCAGGGCACAGAAAAGGAACTGTCTTCCCTGTGTGCTTTCTCCGCAGCTGGTACATTTTCAGTTTAGCCTGCTGGGGACAGTATGTTTTCTTGCCATTCAGATGTATGTGTGAGGCAGCTGTGAACAGGGAATGTCTAGCTTCTGACAACTCATGCCAACTGAAGTAATAGAAGTAATTATGCAAATCCTCATGTATAATTCAGATGAATCCCCCTTGCAAGTTAAAAGAAGCAAGAAACAGCATCTAAAAGGCTGAAATGAAAATCATTCCAGATTGCAGGAGCAAGGCACAGCTAACATCAAAAGCAGCAGGCAAAATGCCAGGCTGCTTACCATGAAATACTTCTGAACTTAGAGAAGCTAAGGGGGATGCACAATCACTCTGTGGCTGGCTGTCCCATGGCACTTGTTTTTTTTTTTTACCATAGACTTTTTCTTTGTAGGAGGCAGCTAAATATATGAGCAAGCTTGAAATGGACTATAAACACACAGCCAAGAAACAGCCCCAGAAGCAATTATCTGATCCTTATTAATGGTGATTGCCTTTCATCTGAACAGAGTCCTCTGAGTGCAGCGCCCTGCAGATGTCAGACCACTTCCCAGTTCCCTGTTACTGGGGTGAAGAACTAATTGAAAAGGAAGAAAGAGAGACACCTACTGATCTACTATTTCTTGGAGGTTGGCTTGCAAGATGATCATCAGCTCTTTGAATGTCATCCATTTCTGCACATAGACTGGAACTTCCTCCTGGTATTTCCTGTTTTTGTCATCTTCAGGTAGTGGGGTGAAAACCTGGGGTCCTTCCTCCACCATGGTCCTACAGAGGGTGTACAACCTATCTGCATCTTCTGCAGAGATGTCCTAGAATTTAACAAATGTTAATAGGGGAGCAGTTAGATATATTTCTGGAGTGCCAAGCAGCAAGTGAAATGAAAAAAAGGTGGCTGTGTGTGTGAAGATGAAAGCAGTGGTTTAGACCACGTTGAACTTTCTCATGCTAATATTTATTTAATGAATAGCTATTTCAGCAAGTTCTCAGCGATCGCCTCAGAACAATGGTTGCGTTTCTACACAGCATATCTTAGTGCAATAGCTAGCCTTTTCCTGTGAAGCAGAGGTGTTATGATGAAGGTCTGAACGGTTTACAAGGAAATTGCTCAGGCATTGCCAGCCCAATGATAAAAGCCAAACTTTTTGGCAGGCACAGCCTGAGCAAGTGTCCTGTAAACTAGCTGTTATGGGAAAAGAGGACTTATTGGCCTAATGCACAGTGGGAAGGCTCTTTGGATGTAGCCTACAACTAGAACAAATGCACTAACGCATTTCTATCATTTGCTGTGAAAACGTATTTTAATTAGGAAATGTAAGAGCATAGTTGTACTTGAACCAGGGTAACCTGACAATCACTTAAACACAGTACTGGGAGTCAAATGGAGATTCAAACAGATAAGAATTTCAGTTTGAAATGCCACAGGTATTTCAGCATCTGGTGCTTAGATAGTATCGAGAGGGTCATTAGAGATGCACAGATTGAAAATGTATCAGAATAGATGGAGTTTGAGAAAACAGTTAACTCCTGCGCCCTGAACAAAGAGAAAGTGATCAATTCATAGAAATGTTTATAGGAGTGATATGCCTAAATCCAAATTAAGATGAAATCATGGCCACTTCCCTGATTCTCCCCTTGACTACAGAGTCATGGAATCAGTCTAAGAGTATATGTGGTCTCAACTGGATGTGGGTTATTGGTATCTTGAACATTTCTCATAGACGGGACAACAATTATAATTTCTGTGAAAGGGAACTGTTCCCCTGAAACTTGATCTTGGAAAGAACTTCCAGAGGTCATAAATGCTCACTGTTCACGCTACCCTGTGCCTGGCACATCCATCTCATGCAGTTACCTCTAGGGCAGCAATCCTAGTGACAATCTCTGTTAGAGCCGTGTTCAGTAAAGTCCCCATAGCCTTGCAGTATACGTTCACTGGAAGGACATCTTGCCAGACTTTTCCCAGTCTTTTCAACTGATGCAATACCTGGAAGGTAACAGCTGTGTATTATTTACATGCTATCAAAAAGAACTTTGGGAGGCACGAAACGATAAGGTGACTACTTGTGGTCAGAAGCCAGTTTGAAAGAAGCAAAAGGCAATGAAGTATTCCGCTACTGCATAGAGCAGATATTCCTGGGAAAAAAATGCAACATTTTCAGTTCACATTAAGGCTTATCAAAAGCGTGACAGATCTTCTCCTTGAAAAACGAAAAACATTATAAATGTACTACAAACAAAAGTTCAAGATTAAGAACCTTTTCATTTCAACTTGGAGCAAGACAGACTGAACTCGGCATGTTTCAATTTTACAAAAAGACACAGCCCAGAGAAAAAAAAAATCATGCCAGAAAATTGTTGTTTTGAAAAGTTCCACTCTGCTGAAACACTGCACAGTTCTCAGGACTGAGATTACATAGTGTACCTTCCCAAGGACAATGTCTACAGACAATGGGATATTTGGCTTTGATTGCCTTGCTTACCTGCCTTATTGCTTTGTTTGCTGCACAGTAATTTCCCTCATCATCCATGTTAGAAAAATTCCTGGCACTTGACAGCCTCTCCAAGATTTCTCCTTTCTGTACCCGCATCTGGGCCAGAAAACACTCCATCCCTTTAAGAGCAAAAACAAGCAGAGAGAAGCAATTAAACAGTTACTGAATCTGCTCTGGCAATTTAGAGACAGTAAGTGCTGAATAATGAACTTGCTATAATGTTTTTTTTAAAGGAATTTCCAGTTTCTAAACAGCCTCATAGAGCAAATTTAACCAGGCCCAGTCACATCTATAGTAAGCTCTTGTGCATCTTGCATTGCTACAACGCTTTTGAAAGAGCTGAGTAGCAGAATTAACTATGGATGACAGGCTCCTACTAGGCTCATACAAACTTATTTCAGAATTTGCTTCCATAGAATAAGCTAAAGAAAGTATCAAAGGACTGAGGAGATGATCCCAAAATGTCTAACTGCCACAACATCTTGCTGGATAATGAACTGTTCTTGGAACTATGTGCTAGACAAGAAGAGTTGCATTTCAAAGAGTCAAGCCCTAAACAGCTATCTGGCTTAGAGTCATAATGCTCTGTCAGACTTCCCAATCTAGAAAACATCCTTGCTACTTGGCCAAAACTCTTAAATAACAATCTGCTGCTTGAGTCAGTAGCCACACTTATATTGAATCATTCAGCCTCAACTGCCAGGACTAATTACCATGTCATTCATCAATGTATTTCAATACTGAAAGGTAAAATTACCAAGTCTCCTAAAACCAGGTACCAGATCTACAAAAGTAGCTGCTCCATCGCACAGGATGTTAGTCAGGCGGTATCGGAACTGGTGTCCCAGGGTGAGCAAGTGGTGAGCAATATACATGCAGTTGTTGTGGTGAATGGCTGCCAGCTGGGGTAATTTCTGAAGGTTCTCCCTGTCCGAGGAAGGACGAAGAGAAAAGGAAGAAATGTATTTATTTAGACCTGTCTCTGTTTAAAAAAAAAAAAAAAAAAAAAGTCACACCAATCCTAGAGAAACTCATGGTCTGTCTCAGACAAATGTTGCAAGTAACTAACTGTGGGCAATGCCTGATACAGAGATCAGTCGGAACAAAAGCATTTAACCTCCTGTCACGTCTACAGGAACTTACAGGAAAGGAGTTTCATGGCTAGTGAAATGGCATTTCGGCATGCGAACCCTGTGTTATATCCGCATTGTTTCTAGGAATGGACTTTCAAACGGGAAGATACTTTGTTACAGCAAAGTTACAGTGAGGAAAAGAGAAAGTCCTTTTCAGTAATACCCCAGTGTTCTCTGACAAAATTGTATACTTTCTATCTTCATTGCTGCTCTTTTTTACAGGAAAAACATAATGAAAAATCTCTGCATCAGACCTGGGGTCAAAGTTATGTGGCTGGATTCAAACACAACTGTTCTGAGAACTGCAACTATCTCCTTGGTCGTAAGACTGCCAACTCGGAAACTCTCAAGCACCTCTTTTGCAGCAGGTACGACTTAATAACAGATTAAGAGTAACAGCTTTTTGCCGCTGGAGGAAGCCCTTAGTAACCTCTGGCTGTGGTGGACAACCTGAGGACAAGTGGGGCTCTTCCAATAGCATTGTTCTCTCTCCAAAATAGGCCCTAGGTAATACACACACATGCACTTACTTGTGGTATGTTGGCACTACATCATAGAACAGCTGGAATATATTCCTTACAGAGTAGAAGAGCTGTATACAGCTACAAGAAAAACAAGGTTCACGTTAGTTTGTCAGTGGAATTAACATCTTGCTCATAAGTGACCCTCAACCTGCACCAAAACAAGGTTTTATTACTAGTGAAGCACTGGCAGTGAAGTACTGGCACAAAGAATAGATTGTCAGGATCAATTACAGTGATGTCAACAAAGGCTACATTCTGGAAAATTCACAAAGGCTGTGATGACCTTGTAAGTTCAGTGTGGAAAAGACAAGCTTCAGACCATATGTCAGAAGGCAGATATATGAAACCCCAGGAACAAAGGGGACAGTGTCCCTTCCCCACCAGGTGTGCATAAATAGTCAGCCCTCTCTCCGCCATGGTACACTGAAGGGCATTCGGTACCTAGGGAACTCTCCTCCTTCAGGGTTGTGGTCTCCAGTTTTTAAAGCAGACTGTATGTGGTTCCTCAAAATGTTTCATTGTTTTCACTGAAGAGCCCTGCCAGATGCAGAGCTGGAGTTCTTTGCGCAAAGAATGCAAGAACTCATCTCAGAATGGGTGCCGTCACTTATAATTTGTTTCAAAAAAAAGAGATGGTTTTGATTGTTCTGAACGCCTGACAGCTAACCTATGATTAAAACATTGAAGTGAACACTGCGGTAGAGTTTCTCCCAACTAAAAGACTGAAGTAATGAACTGCGTTGTGCACAGTAGGGAGTCTACCATGTTTTCACTGCTTTAATAGCTAAAATACAATAAAGTGTACCTGAATGTTCCCTGAAAACTTAAGTCCGAAAGGCTGCTTAAATTGAGTATTGCAGGGAATGCAGTCTGCAGCTGTTTCTGCTGTACCAGTTTACTGCACAAACCCAAGGATGCATTCTCCAGCCAAAACAGAGAGTAACCTTCATGATCGATTCTAATTTTAAGTATTTTATGTTCTTTTTAAAGTTTTTAATCTATTAACAGATGCTTGGTATGGCCAAAGGCAATAACTATCTGACACCCAAGAGTTACCTGCTGATATATAATTCCTACCACTGATCTGTGCTGGCTGTAGCCTCCAACAGCGTATGATAAGCCAGCTCCATCAGTTTCTCCACTGAGGAACTGATACGGCATGTGGGCAGAGAAAATGTGTACTGGCTCAGTTTAGTCTCATTCTCCAAATTCACCACTTCGTTATGCAGAAGTTTAGAAGTTTTTTGCATTTTTAAGTGATCTCCTGCCCCAGGATCGGGAAGCCTTGGTAGGGCTGCAGAGGAATCAGGTGTGATCTACAGGAAAAGAAGAGAGAGGTGTAATTTAATTTGGAACCCACAGAAAGGAAATTGTGCAAGACTACAAAATGCTGAATGACAGATTTAAGACTCAAGACCAACAAAAGGCTGTAGAAGTCCCCCAAGACTGCTGGAAGTCTCCTGGCTTATGAACGACACAGCAGACCACGAAACAGTCTATATGGTGTTGCATGCCTAGAAGCAACTCTGTAAGTAATCCTCTAATTGTTCTTATGCTTATGACACTAGCCAGAAAAGCCCATGCAATCAAACTTCAAGTATTTTAAGAAAGGTTTTGTTAGTGAAATAACCCTCTTGAGCACTACTGAAAAAGGTTTTGAAACTGCTGCTTGCCAAGATCCCCAAATAATCAAGAGCATTCAGTGCTTCACAAAAAAAAAAAAAAGACTCTACTGTTCTAGACAAGCCTTCTTCAACAGCTAAGCTATTTTTCCACATAGAAGAACAGTGTATTGCATCAATAGTCACCTTCACAGTATCATGTATTTCTGAAGTCATCAGGTTTCTGGCTGCCACAATCACATCCTGGCACTTCTTGTTAGCAAAGTGGGAATTGACATTACGAGCGTATTTCAGTAAATCAGTTGTGTCTCCTTTCAAAAACTGCATGTCCTTCAAGGCTTTTTCAAATTCCTCTGTGGATTTAATCACCTGAGAAGAGCAGACACATACTCTAGATTAACATAGTTTCCTAGAATCAAGGAAAAAGATTAAAGTTGGGTGTAAACTCTTCCTTGCTCAGCTGAAAGCAAAGGATTGAACTAGGTTTTAGAGGGCACTAACCACTCAACAGCTTTTCAGCAATCTTCTGGAAAAAGCTGGCTCAGCTGAGGGCCGTGATCACACAATAATACAGAGTTTGAACTGCAGGTCTGTCCCCCCTGACCCTGCTGGCAACCTAATTCAAAAACCAGAGGAGCAAGATCAAATTTCATTACACTGGACTACCTAGGTCAAAGGAACTGGGAGGTTTATCCTATAACTGCTTCTATTTGAAACAGCCCCCTCTCCAGGAAAAGGAGCTTTTGGCATTCTTCGCTAGCAAGAAGTTCTGCTTTATGTATGTAGTTTTTAAAAAATTTTTGTGGCCTATGCAAGAAACCCCTATGATCATTAATAAGAAATACAAAGACAAACAGAGTGGTCAGTCCTCAGGAAGCCAGTTCAGCAAGCAGCACTGCCACATCATCATCTTCGGCCTCTCACAGAGACTCAGAGAAGTGCCTTGCACCGCACAGTCCTCACGTCTTAGCTAAATATGGCCCGAGTTCTACACATCAGAGACCTTGCACACTTTACATAAGACAGGAAACACAAGCCACAGCTTAACTGTGGAAAAAGAAATACACAATTCTAGACTAGCAAAACACAGCTTTTTGTGCAAGCTGGCCATCTAGCATTTCCACCACATGGATCTGAAAGATTTTTGAGACCTACCTCTACATACTGCTCTAGTTTGCTGCTATTCGTTGGGATTGAGTTCACTAGACAGTTCTGAATGAGGCAGTCCGATAACTCCTCCCATATTGCATCACCTAGCAGTTCTGTGAGTGTAACTCTGCTGTCCTTTTTATCTTCCACAGGCTGCTCAAGAGGCGCATCTGAATTCAAGAGAACAGAAATTGATTTTAATACACCTGCTTCCTAGACCAGACCCTTCAACAGTTCGTTCACTCCTTCCTGTCAGAACAGCATCTATCAACTGTTCCATAGTCTCATAATGGAGGTATTCTTCTTATCAAGGCCTGTGCTGGGCCTGTGGAATCGCCCCCCCTGACAAAAAGACAACTAAATTTTATGTGTAAACTGAGCCTGCTTTCACAGCATGTTTATTTCATGAAACGCTAGAAAAGCCCAGGCCAGTTTCTAGTCAATGGAAGATCCTGCATGTGACTAGCCTGACTGAGGGAACTCCCTGGATTGCATTGTGACTTCCACCTTTTAGAACTGTGGCACACAAAGATCTTCAACACAGTGACTGATTCACAAGAAAGAACATTTATCAAAAAATCAATTCCTTGATCCCTTTGAGCCAAAATACTTTCCTTCTTCATTTTCCCAGCTCTGTGAATGCTGGGTCACCGCTAAGTCCAGTTCGACAAGGTGCCAAGCTGTGCAAGTGCACAGCGTAGCAAGTTAACATTAAAAGCTGCTTAGACCTTACATATAATTCAACACTGCTTAACAACCAGATATTTGAGAAAGCTTCCACTCCAATTACATGAACAAGGTACCGATCAGTCTAATTCCAAAAGGGAGAAACTACCTACTCAGCAGATATTTGTGGAGAACTTCAAAAATAAGCTTGATCTTGTCAAAAACCTCCATAGGAGAGGAATGATCCAAGTTAGGCTCCTCGGACTTAAAACGTAGGATGAACACATCTGACTGTTCCTCTGTGAATGGTTGAAGAGACGGGTATGAAATCAGCGGCTTGAGGATGTATTTCAGCAACAACTGGCCTGAAAAATGAAAAAAAGGTGTTTTCCAACAACAGGAGGCAGGCAGTTTGCTCCAGTGAGGCCCAATCATGACTAATTTTGGAAGCAGAGATCCTTTGCACAAAGCAGAAGAAACACTCTCTTGATGAGCTGTATCAGGGAACAGCTAATGAGGTAAAACGCTGGGTTTGGTTTCCCTAAAGACCATTTTACTCATGTAAAACACATACAGAGGCCTAACAAAGAGCAGCATTATTTAATGTAAAATAAAAAACAGCTTAAACAGCTGAAAGCATGAAACCCTGTCTTAGTATCTGCTATACTTCCTGATTTATTTTACCAACACCTGAGAATGCTGAAGCCCAGAGGCTGCCTGAAACCAACAGTCTTGTTCTTGCTAAATAAGGAGGCTGTGACTGGAAAAACCTCTTTAAACATCAGACCATAAAACCACATAGCCACAGATCAAAACAGTATACTAAATTAAATTGACAGGAAAGGATAAATAATTCTGGGTAAATAAAGGATCATTTCCTATTAATAAGAACCAGAGCATCCACCTCACGCCCAGTGGGAAACCAAAGCCAAGAGAGAAAGAAGTCCTCCAGTGTACTGCTGAAGTGAACTGCATCTCAGTACCTATCTTACAAGAAGTCTGAACTCTTATCCACTCGGGCTGCTATAGCTATGTTTACATGGATCCACAGTCTGTCTTACCAAAGATTTTAAGCTTGGTATGCAGTTCTCCTAGGACAGCAAATGCCTGCAGCACAGAAGCAACAGGTGGGCCAGCAATCTCCTCTTCTTTTGATGGCACTGCGCATAAGTGCAATTCTGAATGCATCACTGACTCCAGGCTGCTGCCTTCTAAAGAAAAAGAAGAACCATCTCGCTGTCAGAGTGCAGTCTGAGATACAGCAGATCAGAGAAGCTACTGCACTCCTCGGGTGGCAGCTAAAGCAATATTCTACTTCTCCCCATTTCCACAAAACACAGTTCTTGTACAAGAGGGTCAGAAGAGGGTACAGAGTTCCTTGTGTTACAGTGCAGGACAATGGAATGCGAATCAGTCTCTTACAATGATCCAGAATTCTCATTTCAGTCACTTTGCAATTGAACGACATTTAGTGGCAATTGCTTTCCTTTCCCTCTTCTCCCCATTTCAAGTCCAAAGGAAAAGGTTTTTTTCTTTTCCAAAGGAAAAGTCTGTGTTTCAACGAAGACAGCAACATACAGACTCATGAGCAGTTCTTGCAATTAGCTGCCTGCGACAAAAGCGGCAACCTGAAAAACTACTGGAGAAGGTAAAAGTATCCTTAAAACTAGCCTAGTGGGGAAACATGTTCAGGCTGAACAAAAATTTCAGAAAACTCTTCCAGCTGCTATGCTGAATCAGGCATTCAGTAATAAGCAACCTGAAATTTCTGTCCCAGCTGATTTCCTCAGGAGCAGAAACTCTGCAAGAGAGCATCTCTTTTCTGATACTTCACAAGGCTAAAAAATTACTTAGAGGCTGGTAACTGTTTTGATCTCTGTTTCAACGTTTCCTAAGAAATACCACACATGAGGCAGACAAACCTAAAAACTCTGTTGAAAATGTACTGACTACACCAGATTGCTTGTGGTAGCCCCTAAATACTCCACGAGTGGAGTGATATCCAAAGAACACTGCTACTCATTGTCACTCCTGTTCATTAGGTTATGCAAATGGCAGAAAGAGCTCCTTAAACCAACAGTAGTTCAACAGTATTACTGTATTTCCTATCTTGTAGGTGCTTGAAACCAGGCATTTCAAACAGTGAAGCAAAAATAGTGAAACAAACTAGAATTGTGAGTACCTTTCAAAGAAGGAAGCTTCCATACAGCCAATTTCTGCCATTCCTCTCCTAGATGATAGAGCATGTTCTGTGTCTGCACTGTGAGCTCTGTGCCTAGCGCTTTCAGGATCTTCAGCTCAAAGCCCTTACGGGATTCCAGCATTTTCAGGCTGCTTCGTGCCTGGTGGTAAAGATCAAACACAGAACACGGGTAGCTGTTGCCCCTGCTAATGAAAAGCATCTTGTAAAATTCATTGAAAGTATATATCAACAATAGTGTCATATACTTAAGTCGTCACTATTACCTTTTCCAGCTGCTGAGCTGCTGCAACATACTTCTTTTCCAGCAATGCAGTATTGTACTCTTTAATAGCTGTATCAAACTGCAACGATCAAATAGATCCATATGTCACTGTATATCTGCTATTAGAATACAATTTTTTAAACAACATGACTAGAGACAGGGGAGCTACAGACAGTTATTCAAAAGAGAAGTCCAGAACAATGCCATAGACTGAGGAGCAGAGAGGATGACTACTGCTTAATGGTTTGAAGCTGCTCCCACCTCCCCTCCTCACCTCCTGTAGCTTTTTCAGAATACTCAGAACCAGTGTGTCTCGCTCCAACTGCTGCTTCAATTCAGTGAATTCGGCAACAGCAATGTTTAGATCTTGCTGAACCTAAAATAACAAACTTCTCAGTTCATTTACAGTAAGCAAATGTTACCAGACACATTTCCTCTTAAGAGTGATAACAATATAAGATTTAAATTATTTCTGTTACTAGAATAATTTGGTGAGGAGGAAAAAGGCTCTGTCCGTTTTGCTCCTTGCTAGGACGATCCCTATAAGCATGCTAGGACGATCCTTATAAGCACTGGAAATGCTTATAAACAGGTTTCTCTTTTAATACGTTACAGGTTTTTAAAGACACTGTAAGGAAATTTAGTCTCAAAATGCAGTTAGAAGGACTTCAGTGTTACTTTTACACAGCCATTTAAAATGCAAAAATGCTTGAACAGCACCAAAACTTAATTCCCGGTTAACACTGTTACACAACCCCAGACGCTGGAAAACCAGTCAGAGGCAAAAACCAGAAAGTGGGTCTGCAATCCAGCCTGCAGCTCCCATTCTCCTTAAAGACTTCAGTGAATGTGCACAGCGATGATTTAGGTTCCCATTCTACCTGAAATCACTGTGGGACC
>JAVJGG010000082.1:6854047-6870444 GCA_035590195.1 Aviceda cuculoides
CAACTGAAAACATCAGGGTGTTATCAACATTCTTCGCATACTGAACTCAAAACACAGCACCGTACCAGCTACTGGGATGACAATTAACTCTATCCCAGCTGAAACCAGGACATCTCCCATTTTACTAATACATTACAGTTTTTAAATGTATATTAAAAAGCTAAAATGGATCTTTACCAATGGTAAAGAAGCCCACCATCTTTCTAACAGAACCCAAGGAGAACTCAAGTACAGAGCTCAAATGGAGAGAGAGAAAAGGCAGCAGCAGCAAAGGACAAATCACAAGAATGTCTGAGTGATAGCTCTGGAAAATGAAACTCCACCAGCAAATGTGCAAATGTACACCCCTTAGGGTACAACATGCCCAAAGAAATGTGTTTATCCTAGACTACATTATAGAATATCAGTAAAAACTGGAGTCCATTAGGTCTCTGGGATGAGGAGGACAGCCTAGCAAAAGGGTTTGATGCTTTCTTTGGTTTCGTAGGTTGGGCTTTACCTCTGTGGCCCCAGGGCATTCATTTCAGTTCCAGTGAACAAGCTATTTCAGAGCAGAGTGCTAGTCCTAGGGCTGAGCCAAAGGACCTCAGTTCCAATCTGGGAAACGTGAAAATCCCTGTTGTGCTGTCTCAGTCATACTGCAAAGCTGACACTCATTGCTAAGCAGGGGTTCGAATCTTAGCTGATGTATCTAAGAGCCCCACTATTTAATTGCAACAAAGATTTAAGCCAAGCACTTAAATTTCCTAATAGGAGGCTTTCAGATGGCTTGGGAAGGCACCAAATCTTGATGTGACCCTCTGAGCAGGTACTGCCAAAGGTCTGAAACATAATGGTCGCTGGATGCAAAGTGGTACTCAGCCCCACTCTTGTCCTACAGAAGAAGGGCTGGGGGATGGGCACATCTGTCTGCATGTACTGCTAGAAGTGCTTCTCACTTTTTTTGAAGGAAAACTGGTCTTTTTGACTGAAATATTTTCATTCAATGCAGTGGCTTTTCTATGAAAATGTACCATTTGTTTTTTAATATGCTGTCTGCCTCTCTGTTACTTTTGTTAGAATCCTGGGCAGCAAAATGAAGACAGGCTATGAACATGAGAGCAGGACAAGGTCAGAGCCAGTCACCCTGAGAAGGACCCACTCTTTGCCCAATAGCTACCCAGGGAGGCACAGGGAGCAGGTAGAGACATTCAGGGCAGAAATTAAATGGGAAGGAAAACCAGAGCATGCAACTGGAGCAAAGAGAAGTGCGAGGGAAAAGGAGGCCAGGAACCACGCGTGAGGGTGCAGTCCTTTAATGAGAAGGAATATTTCTCTTGCCAATGTGCTCATTTGTTTCTTTTCCCTAATGTCAAACTGAAGGCTGAAGGAACACAGCAGGGTGGGAGAGCGGATGGCAGCAGGGTGTCTGTCCTGTGTAGGTGCCTGGCTTACCCCAAAACACCTGGACTTCAGCAGGCCTGCAGAGAACCAGTACTGAGCTGGGCAGAAGTGCTTAGCTCCTCTGCTGCTGTTTTCCAGCCTGTCATCTGTGGGAATTTCAGAAGCCCCTGGATTCCAGGCCTGCATACACTTCCCGCTGGCCTTTCCGGATGGGCTGTGGGAACAGCAGAGATGTTAGTTCGGGAATCCTCATTAACACACCCTCAGACAATGGCAGGGTCTTGGCCCACACAATACATGAAGGAAAAAACAGAACAGAGAGAGCAGGCGTAGTGCTGCTCTGCTAGTGTGCACAGTGCACAGGAAGCTGCAGTTCTGCTCCTGACTCCCTGCAGCAGCACCAGGAGAAGGGGCTCCACCTTCGCCACCTTTTTCCTCTGCTCCCAGGAAAGCTTGGAGGTTGACCGGACTGGATGCTTCTTCAAAGGAGCAAGAAGGACATATGCTACAGATTCCCAGCTCTGGCTATCCCTCCCCAACCAGTAAAGAGAGATGGAAAAAATGCAGGTACTCCATACCTCATAGTCTGGGTTTGGAACAGGGGGAGGACGCTGCATCTTCTGACCTGCAATAGAGGCAAAGAGAGGTCATCCTTGGTGGTGATTCCTATAACACAGCATGAGGAACTTTCACAGAGATGATCTCAGGGGAATGCATACCATGGGTCAACTCACATGGTTTTATCATGAACTTAGAGCTTTTAAAGACCCAACTGCTGCAGGCAGGAGGCCTTATGATCATTTAGGAAGAAAACAGCTTTCTTTTAGAAAAGGTGAATTTTTAGCTTTCCTGGTTGTGAAGAAATACTTGAAACCAAGAAGGTCCCATAAACACAGGCCCAGGCTACAGCTCCACAATATGGATACCAGATCTACACTCCTCTGCCTCAGCAAGCTGCACAGGCATGAGCACATCTTTGCATTTTTGTTGAACTCAGCACACAACGTGCACACTAAGCACACAACAGGGAATTTAGACTTGCTGAAAGATTTACATCAGCTTTGTGGAGGCTAGGAGAAAAGTGGCAATGCCTGACCTGCACAAAGCCTGGCTGGTGAGCACCCATGGTGCTTGTCTGACAGGTAGTCTCCTGGTAAAAACGTCACCATCAACACTTCTCAAATAAATGCTAACCAGCATCGTCAGGTCAGCATGCTGCATCACTTTATCCTGGCATTTATAACCCATGAGCCCACTGCTGGGCCCACTGTGTCACCAAACCATGGCCTCAGAAGCCAGAAATTCAAATTTATAGTTTTAATAACACCATGATTTCTAATCACATGTTCTATGTGTGGGCCTAATTCTTGGTCTTTGATTTCCTGAGACAGGAGCTGAATGGGCCAGGGCCAGGGCCAGGCTGGGTTTGCTGCAACACGTGCAAGCTGAGCATCTGCCATACAGAGTTTGCTTCAGCACAGACTCAATGCTGCTGCACAACAGTCTGTGAAATGGTTTCCTATGGGCAGGAAGCCTTTGACACAACACAGCGGCTGCACCTATCCCGTAAAAGAAGGCATCCTGGAGCAACAGATGTGGCAAGCAGCAGTGTTGTTTGGTGAGGTCTTGGAGGCTTGGGGGGAACAGAGGATGCTCCATCACTCAGCAGGGGCAAGTGTTTAATTTAGTGCTTAGCGGACATCACGGAGAGCAAAGATGCCTGAAATGGCTCTTTCTTACCTCGTGACCGACTGCCAGCGCCAGCACTAGCTCTCCCCTTCCTGTCTTTGCTGAAGTAATAGACCAGAATCAGCACCCCGAAGGTAATGAGAAGGTCTGCAGTGATGATCCCCATCACGGCCAGGGCATCGAGCTCCTCACAGTTTGTGCACACTGCCAGGAGGAGAGGTGAAGGTGCTCAGAGATGGGCACCCTTCCTTTCCAGCAAGGAAAGTCCAGGCCTCACTCATGTGCTTAGTGCTAGCAGAAAAGATACAATTCTGGGTAGGAAGGAGAAAAGAGCAAACAGAAGTGAAGGCGGACAGCACAGGCTATTCCATCCACCCCACCATTTCAGTCTGCAAACAGGCACAGCCAGGGGGCTGGTGTGTGCAACCTCCTTTGCTGTCCTCTGCTGTTGGTATGGTTTGAGCCAGAGGGTGCAAAATATCCCCTAGATCATTACCCCCCTCTGCCTACGCTGGACTCTCAAAAGTCCTGAATGTAGAGCAGCGGCCCAAATTTCAAATGGCTTGGAGGCTTAAATCACTCTGTTGGCAGGGATGGGGGGTGAACTCCCCCTGATTGATGGATCACAGAAACCAGGTTGTGTGCTCCAGATGGGAGGTTTCCACTCTGCAAGATAAGAAATGCCTCTGGCCTTTGTGGCAGACATTACTCTTGCTTTGTAGCATGGCAGAAGCAGTATAAAAGAAGCTTGCACACTGTGTGGAATGTGGGAACCATTGACATGCAACCAGCTTGAGGACAGCAGAAGGGAAAGGCGTAGAGAGCAGGGAGATTCCTCTTGCCAAAAGTGTACTCTTGCACTCTTTTGCTGCCCACACAGAGTGGGAAGGGCCTCAGCAGAATCGCATTCACCCAGCCCAGCAGCACTGAAAATCAGGCCTCAGCTCCTAACATATGTCACTGAAATGTGTAGACTTTATCTTTAGCCTGTAGACTGAGTGCTTTTTCACTCACCTCTGGCATTCAGGTACATTTCATACGTCTTTTCAGTTGCTGAACAACTCACATTGGTAGGAGAGCTGTCATGATTCTCTATAACGTACTTCCTCTCACTGCTGACTTCTTTCATCCCTGTTAACTTCCAGGTTATGCTGTCTTCGGTCAAGGGACATGTGATTGTCACTGTGGTTCCAGAAATCTCCACCAGGAATTCTTTATTGGAAGATGGGCCAAGGAGAAGGGAAACTAGCATTACAAACAGCTTCTGAGCAGGCTTCCCTGCCCACCCTTGATCCCGCCATGACAGTTTGTTCTGCAAACCCTTTGATTTCATGGTGTAATGTAAATTCCATGTGTATGTGTCTTCTGCATGTTTTCCTTTAGGTTTTTACACTGATTCTTTGCAACACTGAACAGTATCAAAATACTATCACAGAGCATACAACTTTATGTCAGAGAGCCTGGCCACCTGCCATTCATCATCCTGTTTATCCATATGCTTGCTGGTCTCTTGGAGACCATTAACAGTAATTAGGGGCAACTCGTTATAGCTGATTTTTCTGATTGGTGATGACAGTAGCAACTAACAAACAGGAAATTGTTTCCTCCTAAAATACTGCTTGAACTCAAATATTTCTGTCTGCCTTTTAGTCCTCACCTGTGAGGCATCCAGAGCCTTTATATCATGCTAAATAGTTAGGAATGCTGGTAAAATACACTTACTCTCTACTGTTTCAGTATTCTCTGCAAAGGTGAGAATAATAAGTGTTAACAAATAAGCCTGCTATTACCTTACTGCTTGTTGCTGTTCAAAAATGCCCAACCTGGCTTGGGGTTCACTAGCAATAATAGGGACAATTCATGACGGCCAATTTTTCAAATCAGTGAGATTACGAACAATTAATGAACAGGGAATTTTTCTTATCCTACGATATGTGCAGAATTCAAATACTTCTCACTTGTGAGGTGTAGTTTGTCTTTTTATTATACTAAATAGTAAGAATGCCAGTAAAATACACTTACCCTCCTGAGCTGCGGTGCCAACTACAAAAGAAAGAATAATAAGTGGTAAGTAATTTAGCTAGTGATATCATACACACTTCCTACTTCAAGGATCTCCTTTCTGAACTCAGCTGTTTGAAAAAAATGTTTATACTCCTGTATTTGTGCTAAAGGCATTAGAAGCATTCTGTTAGCTGAGATGGGACGTTGTTTTGAAATGAAGTCTTTTCCTTTGGCAGCCATTTTTAATGTGGACTGACGCAGAATGGAAATCTGAATAATTTTCTGACCCAGTTTAGAAAAAGGGTTATTGCAAGCTGTACACCCAACAATGTTGCTTTATAATCATGGACCAAAACCTGGAAAATCATGCCTGGTTTCTGCAGTGAGAACCACTGTCCTCTGCAAGAGTGTACTCACTGGAGGATTGGACCCTGCCTCTTGATTTAACGCTGTAGAGCAGTTTATCTATGTTATTTTTCTCTCTTGACAGGAAACAAGTAGCTCCATTGAAGTCTCTGGAGCTGGGTTATTATAGAAACAGTTTTTAGGAGGTTTGAATCAGACTTGTGATTTGCTTTAAAGACATTTGTGGCTAGAAAGTAACATAATAAAGGAATAACCTGTACGCATGTGTTCAGCGCTGTTGTCTCATCCCAGGTAACGCTCACTTTACAATAGGAGTTACTTGTAACAAAATTGTAGATTTGAAATTCCACAGGCATAGGACTTGGCTGGAGAGAAGGTGATCTCATGCTTTTTTCTTTATATAAGATGAATTTAAATTTGAAAAAAATAGCAGGTCATTGCTAAACCAAAAGTTTTCAAGCTTCTCGAAGAATAGCAGTTGGTATTTGCAGCACATTGGCAGAGTAGCTGTAGTCTTATTGTAGTATCTTTTAATTGTCTTTCAAACTTATCTCTCGCAGTTACCAGCTTCTTTATAGTCTTTACAGATATTCTGTACTTCATCTTAAACCAGCTTTCTAAATGCTGGTCAGTTCAAGCTGGTAACATGGATATTGGTACCACTCCCATGATATCACAGGGAGTCTGAACTGAAGTTATTTATCCATGATCACAAAAAAGTTTAATAAAAGTGCATGAATAAAGCATAAAAATAAAATTAAAAGCACAGAACCTTATAGTTCACACTGCTGCAGAAAGCAGTGCATCAAGCTCCAACCCTGCTGCATGAAGTTTGGAGCGCGGGTGCCTTAGTGAATCAGCTAGCAAGCAAAATATGACTAGGGACCTGAGCTTCTTTTCTCTAGCCTGAGAGGGTTGGATTCCTGTTTCTCTGTCCCTGCAACTCGCACCCTGAGTGGAATGCTCGCTCTGGAGAGCAGTAGCTCCATAGGCACTGTACGTGCCAGTTGCAGGAGATGTGGCTGCAGGTACTTTGCAAAACCAGTCGCATGCTCCTATGCTTTCTCCTTTGCAGCCCCTGGGCAGCCACCCTGCCGGTCCCCACAGGCTTCTGGCTAGCTGTACTCACCCACACACAGTAGGAGCCCCAGGAGAGGCAAGGACTCCTCCAACATCATCCTTGTGTTCCTCCTTCTCTTGCTCTTCTTTACCATGTCAGACTGGCATCCCCGAGGCTGGCTGCAAGGGAAGAAAGAACATACCAGCTTTTCAAGTTCTCGCTTACAAGAAAGAGGCCCAAGATTTTTTTTCCCAGAATTGTGTACAGCAACGAACTGAGCAGTGCTGGGGAGACTCACTGTTTTCAGTGAAACCTGCAAGCAGCCAAGAAAGACACGGAACACATATGATAAAATAAGCCCATGTCAGGAAGTGCGGAGGCTCAAAACGTCCTCACAGAACGTCATTGGCAGCAAGGGGTGGCTGCTCTGCACCAGCCCAGTTCAAGTCTCAGGAGACCTGTTGTAACTGCCCTAGGAGCAGCAGGAGAGCTAAATGAGCCTGGATTAGCTTTGCTGTCAGGACCTTCCCAACAACTTTTCAAAGCCAGTGTTTCTGAAGGTCAACCACTGCAAGCAACTTGACATAGGAGGGAATAAACAGAGGAACCAGAAATGCTACAAGAAGCTCAGCACCTAGAGAAACTGCATGGCCAGCAGAGATTAGCCTGTAAGTGCCAGGCTGTAAAACCTGGGGGTTTTAGTCACTGATGATGCAACCTGGGCTCTACCTTTGTTATTTTGCTCTAACACAACCCATTCATTCCTGCTACCTCTTCAAGAGTGGTGATTGCCAGCTCCTCATCTGGACTCTCCTCTGCAACACATACCAACAGCAAGGAGTGCAGCAAAAGCAGTGGCTAAGCACAGCAACCCCTGCTACGCACCTCTGACCTGAAGCTAATGCTCTGCTCCCGACAGCTACTCGAGGACATGCTCTTCCGTTAGCAGGGAACTTGCTTCCCTTGTGTTGCTGTTTCTCCTCAGTTTCTGTATAAGACTACAGAAGCAATTCTACATGTTCATGCAGCGTTCCTAGTCGTGTTACAAACTGCACCTACAATAAAATCAGCTTTATTTCTGTAAAGCACATTTACGTCTGTCTACTTAGCAGTCTAGCAGCCCTCACGAAAGGTAAATGCTAGGGGGAAGGCTAAGGCTGTTTGGAGAAAGCCTCTGTCTAACAAGCTGCCAAAAGCAGAAGGGAACATGGCATAGCGAAGCCATCCTGAAAGCCCGAGACCTCCTTCCACCCACAGCCAGGAGATGTCCAGATCCTGGGCTCAGTCACCTCTGCCATGGGCCTGCCTGGATGGAGGCTTTGCAGCACCTGTTGCAAGAAGTCATAGAATCATAGAATCGTTTAGGTTGGAAAAGACCTTTAAGATCATCGAGTCCAACCGTCAACCCACCACCACCATGCCCACTAAACCATGTCCTGAAGTGCCACGTCTATGTGTTCGAAGTCGCTGATGGTGTGCCTTCCCTTCGGCTTGCCAACCCAGAGCGCAGCAGCCTGGCTCCACTAGAGGAGGCTCCTGCCCCTCCTGCATCCCCTGCTCGCACGGCGGCAGGCTCCCGCCTGTCTGCCTCAGCAAGGGAGCCTGCTCTTGCCCAACTTGCACCTGAGGTGGGCAAAGACCTCCACACCTCCGTGGGACTGGGGCAGGGGCCCCTCCAAGCTTTGCTTCCAGCAGCGATGCTGGCATGGACGGAGTGGAAGTCCACCTTCTTTCCATTTCCCTCCACTTGAAGCCTACAGAGGCGGCAGTGCTGCTCATACAGTTGGGAGAATAATGGAAATTTGAGGGCACGTGCCCAAAACAGACATTGCAAAGGCAGCCAAGGCTCCCTCCTCCCAGGAGGGGTGCTCTGCATCTCTGCACCTGCCACACACATCTCAAAGGATGCCTCTCCAGATGCCTGGAAGGATGGAGCTGGCATCTTGCTCCTTCCCAAGAGCTCACCATTTAATGTCATGGCTAATCACAATGTGGTGGGCCCTATTTCATTTATCAAGATGCTCTCTTTAGCTGTCAGGTCTTTCTTTTACTTACTTCTGTTTCAAAATGAAACATCAGAGAATTTAGGTTACTAGTAAGGGTGCCAGGGACATGGTCTTCTTTTAACAGCTGGAGTCAGCACATTTTGAAGCAAGTCGTTGAAGGTCTGCAGACCCCAAAGATCGGAACAGACCTTCTTCCCAGTCCCGCATGTTGTTACACAAATGTGGTCTTAAGTGAGAGCCAGTAGTGTTGCTATGTGGCCTGAGCGGCCAAAGGGCAGTTACAGCAAGAAACACGTTTGTCCTACTGGACTCTGCATGGACTACCTGAGGATAAGAAGCTGCTGCTGTGCAGAAAGAAAATCTTAGGAGGCGGCACCAAATTGACTGCTGAGCACTGCCTTACAGATACTTGAATCAAAATCTGAACAAAACCCCAGCCTAATAAATATTTATGGTGGCAATGAAAGAAATGGAGATGATGTTTTGGAATAGTAACTGAGTGGAAATCTGGGGAGATGCAGTGATGAAGGGTTAACACAGGGCCAAATTATTCCCACGAAAATAGGGATATCTGGTATCTCAGAGCTACGAGCAGGGACATGTTAACAGAGGCAAAAGTGTCTGTGCTGTTCTGTGAGCAGTCCATGAGACTGATGACCTCAGTGCTTTTTTACATTGCCAGATTTGTAACTTGAAGTTTAAAAGTTAAAAATAATTCAGTATTCTTCACAGAAATTGCCCCAAGGATGTTACAGCAGCAAATGGGAGGAGAGATATCCGTCCGCACAGTTGCTCATTAGCAGGAAGTCAAGAGAGTCCTGCTGCTGTCCTCTTTCCACCAAAACCTTGTCCTGGCCAGTTCTGACATCCTCTCAGTGCATCCCAGGTAATCAAAAACATCCCACTCAGAGCCCACACTGCTGCACAGCAAGAGTGTCCTCGCTCTGCTCCTTAGCTCTGAGCTGAAGGGAGCCCTTCAAAACACCTAGAGGCTAGAGCATCCTCCCCGTCCCTGCCTTGGCACTACTGCAAGGAAAATCAGAATCAGTCACAATGAAAGCTCATAACCTGGGATGACTTCTTGGAACTAGTTCATGGACCAGACACAAACACAGCCACAGCCAGCAGCAGGTTCTGCTGTTAAAGCGATTTATGGTCTTCGAATGCAAATATTCTTATTTTGCCAACACACATGCACAACTCGGTTTCATGCTCTCACAACTGCCACACACCACCAGGAAAATATTTTGTGTCACACCGAGTTTCTCTAGTACCTTGTGCTGCTTGTTGAACATGGTGGGGTTTCCCCAGCTGTGCCTGGACTACCATCCGGCTGGACTTGTGTCCAATCTAATTCTCTCGATTTTTCCAAGAACTTTACAAGCCCCAGCTAATGCAGTCTCCAGTTCTTCTGCGGATGGCTGCAACCAAGTAGCATTATAATGATCCCTTTACTGTAGGTATCTGTTTCAGTAGAACATTTCCATCCTCTGGATATGTGCCCACACTACTGCCACAGCTATTTTGGCTTGCTTTTTTTGGATCGTTTGCAGGATCGTGCTAAACAAATGGCTCTCATTCCTTTGGGCTATCTACAAACACCTTCAGGCAAATTTTCTTTTAGGAGCAAAATTACCTCCCACAAGAGGGGAGTGGTTTCAGGTGGAAGCTGGGAGGAGGGATGATTGCAACACAAGAGAGCAAAGGAATATGGGAGGCAGAAGAAATTAATCTTACCTGGAAAATCTCCCTGTTTTGCACACAAAAGTGAGCTGTGCTGGCCACACCTTGCCTTTCAGTGCAAGGGCAGGGAGTGCTCTCTGACTCAAGCAGGAAGGAATACACACATTGCCTTGCAGGCCGAGCTGAGAGAAAGGAATTTGCTCCACTGTGCTGGGAATGCTTTGAGAAACTCATCTTTCATCAGGTTATTCAGAACCTGAAACAAATTCCTCTTTCTGGTACTGCTCAACCTGTGGAGTACGGACTTGTCTTCCAGATGCATGGCCCCAGCTGGCTGGGTGCTGTCCTCTTCTTTGGGGTACAGCTCCAAGGTAAGGAAACCTGGTACTGTCTGGCCTCAGTTGCCATCTTGACTTTCCTCTTCTGATCCCTTAATTATCGTCCTCGTTAAAGCAGCGACTTAAGGCAGTCTCAGATACTTGTTGTAGACGATTGCTGTGATTCTTTCAGTCCAGGGTTCACTGCAAGCACACGAAGTGATTGAGTTTCTTCGACAAACAGGTTTAGGTGTGTTCAAGCAGAAGAAGAACACTGATGTCATTCTCAGCTCCGGTTACACATCTTTTCCTTTCCTGACAGGAGTCTGGACTTTACTTCTAGATGTTTTTTTCACTGTCTTTGTTACTAGACAATCTGAGATTGTTAGGCAACACTGGGTTTAGATCCTTCACACAGCAACGAGTCCAGATGGACAATAAACTTGCTTGAATTTTCAGTGACTTGTATCAATATAGCTGGAATTTCAGAACACCGTGTTCTCCTTTCCCAAATGCATCAGCACATGGATATGCTCAGTAATCTATCTTGAAAAAACTATTTTACAGTTATTTCCCACTCTTGTTCTTTTAAGGGAGTTTAAAATGAAAAGATTTGACGCTGAGTTTTTGGATGAGTAACATGATCTCTGCCAATGAAGTTTTTCAAATGTGAACACCTTCAATGTTTTGGCATTTCAAATATTTTCTCCTTTGAGAAAAGAAATTATTTGGCAAGGAAGTTTTTGATTATAAATAATTTTCAAATACAGGAAAGGTATGGATTTCTTTGTTATGGAGCCATATTTTACAACCCCAGATAAGCTTTTCTTTGCTTGAATCACACTGACGTGTGTTAACTCGTCTTCCTAAAGTGACAGTGAATATTTTCTTTTTCTGCTGGGTTAGTCTGACCAGTGAGGAAAAGGAAGCTAGTGGGAGCACCTGATAAGGAACAGGAAGGACTCTCCCTTTCAGCAGCAGCAAGATTTTTAGCTCAGCACTGCTGTGTTGCAGAAACTAACCCACTAACTCGGAGAGCTAAAGCGGTTAGGCAAGCAGCTCCGCGATTGTGGGGAAAAAAGTGAGCACTTACAGCACCACAGTTTTGGCAGCACCAATCTGCCTGAGCAATTGAACTCGGTCTGGAATGGCAGGGCAAGCCAGAGGACAACCAGGGCTCAGGCGTGAGAGGCATCTTCACCAGCAACCTTTTGGTTTTCCTCTTTTTCTTCTTTCTGTGTCTTGATGCTCTCTGTTGCTGATTGTCTGTCTTTCAGGGTAGCACCGACTTAGCGATGCTGACTTATTTTTAAAACAGCAACTGTGGTGGTTTGGTTAACAGAGGATGTTTCTTTGACAAGCAAATGCTTACCGATTTACCTTGAGGTTTTCCTGTAGAGTTCCTCAGCCTGACTATATTTGACTGTAGTTGTCCAGCTGGGCTATTAACCTTCTAACAGGCACTTCTTACATCAATAAAAGCAGTTTTCACCATGGTGTGCAGGACACTCAGGCTGATAATACAAAGCATATAAAGGAAAGTTCTAGCACAGGAAATAGCAATTGTTTACTGGGGCTCAGCAGTGCTCCTTAAAAGGGCAGGACTGCTTTTCTGAAGAAATCTGCTTGGGGAGTTAAGTGCAGTAGAATGTAATCGCTTGTGAAAATGTGACCAGGACAAGCACATGAAAAGTTATATGATATCTTCAGTGCCAGTCAGGAGCAAGTGTATATTTAAGGAGGGGTGGTGTTTACAACAGCATTGCACCTCCTAGATGTCAAGTTTGCTCATGCCTGAAGAGAGACATTTCCCCCTCAAGCAAAGTCTATTGTCCCTATAGGCAAGCCCTTCTCAGTGGTCCTTTCTCAAACAGTTATCAGATCTGTAAGTGTTTAACTGTGCAGCCACAAAACTACAAAGCAAGCACTGTACCAGCAGTTCAGACAAATGCAAAGTCCCTCGAAACCAGCACTGCGCAGCTTGCACATCAGCTGACAAAATCCATGAAGTGCAGGCGATCTCTGCATACACAGGATCACCTCCCTCAGTGTAATTACATCTGTGTGCTTGTGACTGTCAGGTTAAACATTAACAGGGATAGATAAGGCAGGCTTCTGCATAGACTAAATACAGATAAGGAAAAGTGATGAGCTTACTCCTAGACAGTAGATTTCTTTAGCTCTAACCCCTGCTGTTTTCCCTGCAGCACTGTGGCCTGTAGCAGCCATGGAAGTTCACACTTCCAAGGAGGTGAATGCTGTGAACGGCACTAACCTGCGGTTAAAATGCACCTTTTCCAGCAGCAGCCCTATTAGTCAGCACCTGTCAGTGACGTGGAACTTCCAGCCTGAGGACCTGAGCTCTCATGAGCCAGTGAGTGAGACCTTTACCCTCCATTTCATTGATGCACACTTGCCCAAACTAACCAGTCCCAAGGCCCAGCACTGGGTAAGCCTGGTGACTGCAAAAATTCCAGGTGTGGGTATGAATGGACAAGCACAGCTGAAACGCACAAGGCAACGTCTTTTGAAATGGCCTCAGAGTTCATCTGAGAGTGACTGGGACAACACAGCTCTCTTCAGCTTCCGCCATGTGCCTCAGCCGGTGCCACTCCAATTCCACGTGCTGCTTCTATCACAAAGACCGCACACTGCGTAGGAACGACAGCTTCCTTTTTTTGTTACAGGTGTTTTATTACCTGAAGGAGCCCTACAAGCTGTCTGCTGGGCGGTTTAAAGAACGAGTCACCTGGGATGGGAATATTGAGCGTAATGATGTTTCCATCGTTATCTGGAATTTGCAGCCCACTGACAATGGGACATTCACCTGCCAGGTGAAGAACCCACCAGATGTTGATGGCACAATTGGTGAAGTGCGACTCAGAGTTGTGCAGAAAGGTGAGAGGCTAAGAACCCCACCAGAGGTCATGTAAATTTAGCCAGTGCGAAGCATTCGCAGGTCTTCCTCCACATTTGGGAAAATACATAGAAGAAAAGGGATTATAAAGAGAAAGCAGGAGGGTAGTTAATGGATACAAGGAAAAAAGGAGCCTGAGAGAAGGTTATAGTCACGAATACATGTTCTCAGCCACATATCAAGAGCCCTCTGTGTGTCCTTCTTGTTCATTTATCTGTTTCTCTCCATGCAGTGCATTTCTCAGAAATCCACTTCCTGGCGGTGGCCATTGGGTCTGCTTGTGTTCTGATGATCATTGTGGTGACAGTTGTGATTGTCTGTCGACACCATCAGAAGAAAGTGCAAGAGAAGAGGATCAAGGTGGCAGACACTGAACTGTAAGGACAGAGGAGAGAGAGAGAAAGGCTTGTGGGAAAGCTTGTCAAATGTACCTCCATAGCTATTCTGAATCATTGGCTTGGACCCTACACTAAGTATCTACAATGCAAAACTGCCAGCACAATTATCAATAATTGGCTGTTTACTTGCAGTCAGAACAGAGCCCCAGGATGAACAAGCTTTGGAGTCCTTATTTCACTCTTGCCCTTCACAGTGGCTCCTCACTCAGAGAAGGATCCAGCTGTTGTGGTGGAAGCTGGCAGATGATCACACTGTTCTGTCCTCCGCGAACCTGACACTATGGTCACCATGCATCTAGCATGCTTGTTCTTTTATCATAGCATGTCTTTTTATATGTTATGTATGTTACAAGTAACTCAGAAGGTGACAATGCTGCTCAGAATATCTGACGCTGGTTTGGGTTTTTTTCTTTTTTTTTTTTTCCTTTTTCTGTAACAGTAGAGAAAAGGAGAATCTGAAGATTAGAGAAGAAAAGGAAGCCAGTCCACTGGAAGACTAGAGGTCTTTGATGGTATACACAACACAGGTATCCATTCAAACATTCTGTAATTAATGTCTCAGTGTTACTGCAGACTTTCTAAGACAGTTTTACTTAGGTATTTCACTTCTATGGCCATGGTAGCCGTAAACAGAAACAACTGAAACCACAGTCGCAGTTTGCTCTTGAGGGGCCTTCAGAGAGACTGAAAACTGAACAGGCAGTGGAGACAGAACAGTGTTGAGGATCGTTGGTAGGAAAGCCGTTGTTGCTGCTTTCTGCGACATGCCTGCTTTGTGGATAAAGAGAAGTGAATTAATTTCCTTTTGCCAGTTTTGAATCTGCTTTTTGATTAATTTAATCTTTATTGTTTTAAAATTGCTGCAGGAAGACTAAAACTGTTTCCAGATCTGCTGGCTTTGCTGAAACAGTTCAGCATAATTTTTACCCGCTCAATTTCCGAGGTCAGCAGTTGACTCTACTATTTTTTTTTTCAACAGTAACCCTGACTAATGAATCTGGTTTGTTTTTCTTATAATCTTTCTTCTTAGGTACTTCTAAAGCAGATGGTGAAAGCTTGTAATTTTGGATGTTAGAACAAAGCTGAATTACAGACGCCTTGTGCTGTGAGTGTGGTATCCCTGCTCAACCTGAAATTCTTGCAAGGAAAGAGGACGACATTAACATAAGTTGTAGATTTCCTTCATTGAAGCAAAGCAGGAGGAGCTTGCCCCATGAACAAGGAACTTTCCTTAATCTTCACACCTGCAGAACGTGAAGAAAGCTGCTCTGAAGATGAAAACATGCCAAAAGATTTGAACAAAATGCCAATATAGCTGACTGAACAGAGACTTTCAAAGCATCTGAGCAGACGCACTCCTGCACCTTAAAAATCACAAGGTGCATGTGTTGCCCAGTTGTTCCTCCCTCAGAATCCTCTTTGACATCAGGAAGACTGCCTACACGAGGGATCAGAGGAGCAGCCAGTTACTACAATGTACATTTAAATCTCTTTGCTGCTTTAAATGGGAAGTATTATAGTTTGGGAATGTATGTGGTTTCTTATTAGGGATATCGTTCACCAGTGGGTGTGCTTTTCATATCGATCTCTTGCCGCTTCAGCAGGCTTTGTAACTATGGTAGCTGAGGAGACTGTCTCCTGCTGTGTGGCGTACGGCCATGTGCTTCAGCAGCTCCGCTCCTCTTCCCTCTCCCGCTCTGCCGGTACGTCCCAACGTTGGCCTTCTTTCCCTGCTCCCCGCCTTCCCTCTGAAGGAGCACACCAGCGCCAGGCAGGATGCTTCTGTCCCCCGCTCAGCAGCTGTACACACACCATTGTAGGTGCTCCAAAATTGTGGCTGGCAGTGGCTGCTGCGGTCCAAGCTCAGAGATTGCCCTGAGCAAGCGATGCTCGAGCGGTGCACTGTCCCGCTGCCAGCTGGTGGGGTAGCAGCAGTCCAGGGCTGCCAGCAACAACAGCAATATCCCACTTTCTCTGGGTGTCGCTTATTGCCCAGGCGACCGCCAGCGCGTCTCACCCCTGCGTTTGACAGGCTCTCTTAGCACGTACCCAGTACCTCCACAGACTTATACTCTCTAAGGCAAAGAAAGCCCAGCTCATTGGAACGGCAGAGCTGTTATGGTATTGAACCAGCACTAAATCAAAACATCAGCCCGTTTGTCGAAAGAGTATCTTTATGACTTTATTACCCCACCCGTAATGTGCTGGCCACGTTATCCGTTTGTACACGTTCGTTTCCAATCACGCATGTCGTAAATAAAGGCACCTCGTGGAGAGCAGTGGTGGTGTTATGGGTGACGCGCAGTTCCACGCGCCCACGGCGCCTCGAATGAGGGCAGGTTCTGCCCTGAAAAGTCCCAGAGAAGCAGCCACCTGGCTAACCCAAGGACGGACCGCACGGGGTTTTCGGGGACGCCTGCTGGCCGAGAGCCCGGGCCCCAGGAGGGCCGGAGGCCCCGTCCGACCCGCCCGGACCGCCACGGCCGGCCCAGCGGGTGAGGCGACCCGTCGCCATGGCGACGCGGGGCGGCCATCTTGGGGCTACCCCCGCCCTCACCTGAGCTGCCCGCAGGT
>JAVJGG010000082.1:6873942-6900681 GCA_035590195.1 Aviceda cuculoides
ACTGAACTCAAAACACAGCACTGTACCAGCTACTAGGAAGACAATTAACTCTATCCCAGCTGAAACCAGGACATTTGCATACAAATCACCCTACTGTGTTGGATATGTGATAGGAGTCCTACAGATGCAGTGACAAGCTGTTTCAAATCTGCCAGCTCTATAGAAAGATATAGCCTTTATATAGAAAGGCTAGCAACCTGTGTCCTGGATGAACGTTTGTCACAGAGACTTATGAAAGCCATATTTTACTACTGGTACAGCTAGGCTGCTCTTTGTTTTTCCTGCAGGCCCTTCCTCCCAGCTAACTTCAGCGGTGCTGCTGTCCATTTTAGTATTTCTCCCTTCCGTCGTTGTGGTTGTTCTGCTGTTGGTAAGGATGGGAAGGAAATTTGGAGTATTAAAGGAGAGAAAAAAATCTGGCTGTAAGAAATCCTCCATCGAAGTGTCTGATGAGTAAGTTCTGACTGGAACTTAAAGCCTGTATTTCTGCTTTGGCCTGTTGACACAACCCAAAGGACAGTTTCTCCACTGTCCTTCATTATATAGCTCTCAGCGTCTGCAGTTCAGTCACTGAAATCTACTTCTCCGTGAGCATAATTTAGCCAGCAATCAGAAAGCTTTGGAAAATCCCCATGTTGGAGCATAAACCGAGTGCTATACATCCCCTTTTTCTGTCATTCTTGTGAGGCCATGGAACTGAAGCAGTTTAGGTTTAGATAGTCTTTCACTTCTGTAATTGGATTTATTTCAGCCTAAATCAGCAAGATATTTTGCTCATGTGGGCTTTATGTGTTGCTTTTTTGGTATGAAGTATCCATAACAACAAAACAAACTGAATAATGCTAACTGGTTCCCTTGTGATGGCCTGAGCAGAGATGCAAGGTACTGAACAAGACTTGAGACTGAATTCCCTTCTGAACGGGAGAGGATTCTATTCTGAAAAGGTTCAATAGGGAGAATGGTAAGGTAATGCTGCCTACTGCTGGAGCTGCACCTGGTTTTGCAATGAATTCAATACTACAGTTTCTTGCTGAATGGGTTCTTAATACAGTGTTCTGGTTAGTGTTTTAAGATTTGCCAGCTAAATAGCAACTCCTATTGTATTCTTCATGGCACTTAAGTGAAACATCTGCCTTCAAAATGTGGGACCTGACATTCTTTATTCTTTTTGGTTTTGCTGTGCAGAGTCAAAGGCTTTTCATCACAATCAAAAGCCATCAATTCAGTGTGGTAGAACCAGAAATCACGGTCCATAGGAGATAGTAGTATGTGTGTTGGGGGAAAACTCTAACCTAATCCTGTTTTGTTTTGTTTTGGTTTGGTTTTTGTTTTTTGTTTTTTTTTTCTGCAGGCCTGAACATACAGAGACACACAGCTGCTTCGGTAAACTCAGAGACTGGTTTCTGAACTGTGTGGTAAGTGAAAGCTAGTGTTCTTGTAAGTGGGTTTGTCAACTTTGGTGCTTAGAGGAGGTGCTAAGAGCAGCAGGTAGAGCTTGTAACACCTCTGGATGTCAAAGAAGTGTCGCAAATGGCTAGGCTTATGCTCCTTGGTGTTTTCCACATATGGGCTATAGGGGATGAGAACTGCTGGTCATGCTGCATTGCTGGTAGGGGAAGTTGTCTTGAGATCCACCAAAATGATTTTTCATTTGACTTTATTGAAATCTAAGCTGATATTTTAAGATGAAAATCCAGAATTTTAAGTGCTAGCTACTGTGCTATGTAGTTTCTTGAAAGGTCCTGCAAAACCAGTTTGGTGTTTGAGAGTGCTATGGCGGGGAACAGAGGCAGTGATACCTCAATCCACTGTGTTTCTTGCAAAGACAGCAGTGTGCAGTCTTGCCTCTTTTTTGGAGATCTTCCTACTTACAGTGTTGTCATCACAACAGAATCCTGCTAAACTCTTGTGGTTTGTTCGTTTCTGGCTTTTTGTTTGTTTTGTTTTGTGAAGTGGCAATTGTCTTCTAATTCTGCTTGTTCACTTGCTACCCTAACAGCAAGCTTCTGTTAGTCAGCTGTGTTGTGCTGAAACCACTGAATGTTTTTGCCACCTGCTGTACTTGTTTTGTAAAATGTGCCTCTAAGTTCTGTATGCTGGCATTAGCAGCCACAGCCCTAAGTGTGGCACATTCTGGAGTAAGCTCACTAATATGCTTAATTTGAGAGTGTTTTCATTTTTTCCCCAATGTCCTCCAGAGCAAGCTTACCTCAGACGCACCTTTACATCTTCTACACAGGGTCAGGAAGTATGTTAAGGAGGATTTAAGTACGTGTCACTTGCTTCACTATTCTAATGCCAGTGATTTAAAATGTACTAAATGCATGACCCTTCAGACAGGTGTGTGCTGACGGTTTCTACGCTTTATTAGATACAGAATGAAAACTGAACAATTATGCAAGTTACATGAAATATTTACAGTTGTACATAAGAGACAGCAGTTACAATGCAGCAGTATCAGGAACAAGAGTTTTGAGAAGTGCAGAAAGCAGAAAATGCTTATGCAAAAGGGAGAGTTGCCATGGGAGGTGGAATGGCTGTTACAAGTGACGTGCTGGGGAGCAGGGAGGCACCATTGCTTTCCTGCAGGTGGAGAGATGGAAAAGGAGGGGAGCCCCACTTTGGCAAGACAAATGCTGCCAGGCAGTTGGAGATTTTAAAAGATGAAAAACATCTTCTCGTCCTTTGAGAGAAGGCAAATTTGAATGCTATAATCCTGCTGCTTTCATATTGAGTATTTTGTCATCTGTTTGATACTATGCTCTCTGATATCAAAATATTTCGCTTACCAAGTCTCTGAACGTCCTGGCTCACTCACTTTATTGATTCTACATTTTTGAGGTTTCTGTAATGTATTTTTTCATGCTTAATAGGTTACCAAATAATTAAAATTGCAAAGCCAGTGAAAATCTTTGGACTTAAAATGGCTGGAAAGTTAGTGAGACTTCCCTTATAGAGCTGCTATGTTTGAGTTTCTTTCAAGTTGAGAGCTGCAGAGCTGGATTGTGGGGATGCTATCAAATGATTACTGTGGTTAAAACAATAGACGATGGAGATCCAAGAGTAGGTGGTTGGTTGTAGCTGAAAAACAATGACTTGTGCTGCTCTGGACCTTCACCGTAAGGATTGGTGGTGCTTTTTAAGATGGCTGTCTGCACTTCATGGTTTGTCTTTTGCTTGAGCTTTAGCTGCTACTTCTCTTAAAACACACTTCCATGTGTTGGTTATACAGTGGCAATTTGTCTATGTATCTGTGCTAAGTCAAACAGATTTAGCTGCAAGTGCTTATATGACTACAAGGCCTATGGCTTATTCAAGCACAGCAGCATTCTGGAGAGCATCTAAGCTCTTGTCAGAAGCCTAGCAGGCTCAAAATTTTGTTAAACTCGTAACTTGGTTCATGTCTTCAGACATAGTCTCAATTTCTCTCTCCATGCTTCCCGTTTAGGACACGGATGAGGAAGACCCATACTGATGAAAGACTAAAGCTGTGGATAAAGAACGAAATTACAGCACTGAAAATCATGGCTAGATAGGCAAGAAGGCTGCTGGATAACCAGTGCAGATTGAGGGACCTGCTCTAGTCTTGGTAGATTGGAAGAATACTGCCGATGGGATAATTCACTTTCATTCAAGCACAAAATAACAATTTTTGAAATCTTTCTAATTTATTGGGGGAAAAAAAAAAAAAAAAATCTCTTCACTTCTCCAGTGCCTACAGAAACCTCAGTGCCTACAGCTGTACAGCCCATTTCCTACCAGCCGTCTGACAGTGCATGTTTCTTAGTTTGCTTGCAAATTTGTTTCCTTTATTATTGGTGACATCCCTCCTTTCCTGTGCCTTTGAATTTGAATTGCCTGAAGCACGGGCTACTCCAGAGTGACATCAGCTCTCTAAGGTGATCATCATTGGGCACTGATGTTTTCTTCTCAATTTTTTTGGAATGTATTTGCTATGGAGTTAAAACAGTTTGATTAAGGTGGTATATGGCATCCTTTGTCTTGGAGCAAAGAGAACCTACTGCTTTTCAACTATTTCTTGGTTTAATCTGTCACTTAACTACAGGATTACCATTTCGTTCCTACTGTTTTCTGATTCTGTTTTTAAGTCACCATTAGTGTTACCTTACATTGTTGAGTTTTGTCTTTCCTTTTCTTTTTTTTAATTATTTGTCCAACAGCTGCATCACTAGGTACATTTCCTTCTACCTGTAGAAGTGAAGCACAATTCATATAAAACTTACTTTTTTTAAATCAGAAATGCAAATGGGGACTCTCTATCTGGGGAAACATAACCCCATCTACCTCAACCATTGACTCAAGCATCGTCCAAAGGAATGTTCCGTGTTGAAGAACGGTCATGTTCCTCCTCTCTTCTTTTAGGTACCATTTTAGGGAAACAGCTAAACATACATCATTACTGCCAGGTGAGAAAGAGTACTTTCTCTTTCACCAACCTTGTCCACTAATGGATGGCAGAGAGCAGTGGAATTCATGTCTGCTCAATACCTAAACAGCTGCCGTTTTCCACTTCCTTTCTGTATGCGGCCATTGGTCAAATAGTCTCCTTTTACATATGTGTTGTAAGTTTACTGTTGACTTTGATATGCCATTACAAATAAATTGCTTTGTTCCATTCTGGACTGTGGATTTCTTTATTTGGCTAAATATGGCTAAATAGAGTTGAACTCGTAAAACTGCCATCCTGAGTTGTTGCTTAGCTATAGAAATTGTCATATGATGATGGGTAAAGGGGTTTAGGGAACAGATTTAACTCAAAAGGGAACATGTACTGAGTCCCCCTTCAGCAGCTCTATGATGGCTGCCAATTACAGGTATGTTGAAATTCCTGACTGCAAAGCAGGTTAGCTGTAGGTCTGTGTCTCCAGATAAAGAAATATATTTTTCTCCTGCCTACTATAAAGTAATATTTTAAAAGTCTGTGCTTCCTGAGGACACAATGTCTCTCCCAACCCAAACTTGCCAGAGAATGGGTGTTGGTGGGATATGCAGCCTAGAGGAAGTAGCTTTGTTGTTCCACTTTCAGCAATAATATGTCACTTAAGTTCTTTGTGGAAATAAATGACTCTCGTTTTCTGCAAAATGTTTGCCTTCGGCTACGACTCCTTTGCAAACAGTGGGCTAGATCCTGGGCAAATCTCTTTCTGGTGCAAAGCTAAATTGCCACCTTGAAGCTATAGCATTTTAGATTGTGAATGGTGTTGAGCATGAGTTAGACTTAACTTTCTCTTCCTTTGCTAGCTATATGGAAGTTTGTCTGTGTACCATTAAAACCGCTGATACTAGGGTAGAGAACAGCGATTGCTGTGGTACTCCAGAGGAAGAGGAAGGATGAAAATATACTTTCACAGTGACTGGAGAGGAAGCAGTGTGCCAGTTCCATGCAGCATTATCTTGTGTTCCAAAAGGCAAACAGCTGACTATGTTATGCCAAGTATGTCAAGTTGTATTGACCATAGGATACCTGCTAACGTGTGGCCCCTGATAGCACCAGCAGTAAGGCTCAGCAAAGTTACTCAGTGTCACTTGCTGCTAATACCTCATCAGGACGAGATTTAGTCTGCAGGAGTGGCGGTTCTTGAAGCAGTTCTGATCCCCCAAAACAAACCAGGAGGGAGCACAGGCTGCAAAAATGTTGCTTGCCAAGGATCTCTCCATTCTTGACTTCCACATAATGACTGATCTGATCAGCCTGCTGCAATGGAAGGACTGGCACTGAGCCGCATCGTGTACCTGTGAAGTGTCTTCTCTTTATGAAGCTGCATAACACATTACCTCCTCTTGGTCATACGCATCTGTAATTCTTCTCACCTCTCCATAAGAGTTCCTTCTGCATTCTGATTTGTCAGTACCTCAGTCTAGCTCTTGACTTCCTCTTGCAAGTTGAAAGCGACCACCAAACTGATCCTGAAATAAGAGACTCGAAACCAAAGACTGGTAAGAAAGACAAGTGCTTCACATGTACAACCTCAAGACGATTCACCAACTGATTCTTTCAGATACACCAAATTAGTCACTGAAGAACCCTTCATGCGAGAGACACGTTGACTGCCCCAAGCTATGCTAGGTGAGTATTTTTTGCCATAATATTTACTTTTTCTTTCTTTCTTTCCTTTTCCTGAAAAGACAACTAGGGAAACACAGAAGTGCTGAGGATTTAGATACAATGTGCAAAAGTAGGAAAATGCAAAGGCAGTGTGGTATCACTTTTTTTTTTTTTTCCCTAATCTGTTTAGTGAAGGCAATTACCCCGTGGAATGATTTGGATATGTCAGCACCATAATATACATAACAGCCTGGGCAAGTGGGTGCTGTCTTCAGCTAGTGCATGCACAGCACCCACTTGCTGGTGCATGTCACAGAGGGAGACCCTGCAAAAATGTGTTCCCAGAAAGGACCAGAATTTATGCTGAGAAACAGGGTAATAAGTCCAGGAAGGATTTGATGGCAAATAAGGACTAGAGCCTCAGTAGCTCAGCTACAGAGAACTTTCGAAGTTCTGAGTGTAGATATCCCAGTATGCAGGGTTCTGTGTGCTGAGAACTTTTTTTTTAAGCTGGCTCCTATTTTGGGTCCTACATGGGGGTGGTCCTGGGAGGGTGTAGCTCTGCTCGAGTTCTATGGCTTTTGGCAATATACCTGGAAAGTAGGAGGCTTTGGCCTGCTTCATTGAGATATGCTGCACCAGCTGAGAGCTTTGGAGCTGAGAATGAATTTTGCTGTGTTTGTAGGTCATGTGTGCACAAGCGCAGGTTGTACAGCAACTGTGTCATGGCAGAGCTGCAAACAGTGCAGCGAAACTGCACAGCTCTCCCCTCCACCTCCAAAAAACTCAACCCCCAAATGGGTTATGTGTTTTGAAAGGCAGATTTGAGAGAATTCCAGAAGGCTTGCTGCCACTTTTCAGGATTTTGTCTGTGGAAAGGGGAGGGCAATGAAGGACAGAGGTGGTTTTCCATCACTGACTGCAGGCAAGAACACCAGGCACTGACTGGAAAGCTGTAGTGACTGTTTCTCAGCCTAGAACAGATCCGTGGGTCCCCCAGCAGCTGCTTCTGGGCCCATAATCCCTGTCTGAGCCTGTCTCTGGGTAGGGTTCTGAGCTTCCTTCCCTGAGAAAAATGCATTTGGAAAGAAAAAGGAATTAGCAAGCATGTTTGGCCATGGAAAGAGATGGAATCTTTCTTAGGTAATGAGCAGCGGCAGCGAAGAGGTCTTCCCCGCTCCCTGCTCACGCCCTGCAGAGCCGCAGTAGCTGCTTCTGCTGCTCCACGGTGCGTGCGTGAGCTGGCATGTCCCCTCTCACCTCCCTGCTCCTCTTTGCACCTGGTGTTATTGTCACCATTGGTTCTTCAAGGAGCACCAGGGCCATAGGCGCTGCCCCAGAAAACTTGGTGCCCCAGCACCGCAGATCTGGCACTGTGGCTTTCTGTTCCACAGCACTGAAGGGAACCATTGATCTCTGAGAGCAGTAGGAATAATGGCAGAAGTTTACCTTATGTATTTACTCTAACTCCTTTCATGGCTATTTCTTGGGGAGAAATATGTGGCACCTTTTCCCCTCCCAAGCCTTTACTGAAGCTGGTCTAGAGATCCTCTGACTGGCACAGTGGAGGAAAAATGAGAGAAGCTAGCAAGATTTCAGAGATGATTCAGCTCTTGTTGTCTTTCTGTTTCTGCAGCAAAAATGCATGTATTGGAAAACGTGTGCTGGTAATGGCAGCCTCGAATTCAACTGTAATGTCCAGGTTCTTCAAGCAGGAGGGCTCCTCTCAGTAACTTTTTGCCCTTAAATGTGTTTATCACTTTTGAATGGGCATAGCTTTGAATCACAGAGCAGAGACACAGCAAGCAGGGTACTGAGTTTTGCCTTCCTGTGATCCATGTGTGAATGCTGGCTGGCATATTCCTGATGATGATAGCCAGTCCTTCCTCAGGCCGCAGGATGTGTCTACAACATGTAGTAAGGAGACAGCTTTATTTTGAGAGATGTGCAGAAGGTCAAACTGAATACAGTGACCAAACATGGCCCTGTCTGAACAGACCCTGAAGGGTTCCAGCAGAAGTTCTCACCATGTACAGCACCCTGGAGCAATGGGGTTATTGCTAGAGTAAGGGGTCTGTGTTTTTAGGACAAAACTTCTCTGAGTATGTAGTAGAAAAAAAAGTCCCATTGCTTTCTGAGCAGAGTTAGCATCTATGAACATCTCAGTTCAGATGCTAAAGAGTCGACCCCCAAACCACCAGAAATATTCATTACTTAGCGGAAAATGCAAAGGTGTTTCAGGCTAAGCCCCCTGCCCCCGTCTCTCTCCCTTCCTTTTCAGGGCTCAGAGCAGTCTCAAACCAGAGATGTATCTGGCATCTGTGCTTCATGGAGTTTTAGGCTCCCAGCTTGGATAGGGGCTAACCTGAGAGGTTGAAGATCCAGGCAGCAAAGATTGTGTCCCTCTCTGAAGAGCTGAAGAAGTCGTTTTCTGACCTTGGGGTTCAGTTCGGTTGCAAGCTGTTGGTGTCCTGCCCCAGGGGAAACAGAGGCATGCGTCACCTTTGCTGTTCTTTTTAGAGTAAGATGAAGGCATGGCTGAGCCTGACTCTGGTGCTGACATGGCTGGGTAAGCTGTAAGTCATTCTGGTGGTTTTACGTACATTGCCTGCTTCCCCCTCTGCCTTTGCTGAAAGACCCATCGGTTCCTCTCTTCCTGCAGTGAGAACCCCTTGGGGTTTCGCAGGTGCCTGGAGCTGGCAAAAGTAAGGGGCTCCTGGTAACTCCTCTGGTCTCCACGTGCTGCTACTCCCTGCAGAGCTCACATATATATATGGGCTTCAAATTGCAACAGCATCCCTGGATGGAGTGCTGTACTTATTTTGATTTTGCCAGGCTCCAAGGCTTTGAAAGAAGCAGAACTGCTTTGCCAAGTCTAAATACAGGGAAAGGTTTCCAAGGTCTTGATTTTGGCCCTGCTCAAGGCAACTGGCTCCCTTGGTCTTCTCTGCTGGCAAATATTTGTCATCGTCAGCTCCACAGCTGGTCAAGACCAAAAGAAACCTGTTTGGGAAGCTGTGGCACTTTGCATTTGTTATTTACAGGGCATCAGACAAGTACTTGGTGCTTTGCCAGGGCTCAGCCCTCAGTGGCTTGTGGACAGAGTGAGCAGAATGGCTAAGACACCATGAAAAGTCTACCTGTCTGAGCAGCTCCCTGCTGAAGCAGCTCACCTAATTCTTGACAAACAAATGCCAGAGCCTCAGACGCTCTTCTTGCTAGGTTTTGGCAGCACAGACACTGGGTTTCTCTTGACGAGCTCCAGGGACGTTTTCTGCCCCACTTCTTTCCCCTTCCTGCTGCATGCGTCACAGCCCACCGTGTTGGCAGCTGCTTTGTGCGGGTTATGTCAGCTCTGTGGTCTTTGATGTTCCTCTGCTTTGTCTTTTGTTTTTCCCCACTGTCCAGCTTCTCTAGAAACCCTAAGCAGTAGTTATGTGGCCAGACAAGGCCAAGCCCAGGTCAGAAGCCTGTGAGCAAGGGGTAAGGAAGCCAAACAGGCAGGTTGTGAAAGAGGAATTGAAATGCATGTGAAGCGGTTGAATTGCCCCTGGCCTGTTGTAGATGAGAGCGGCACTGGTTCTCCCAGCCAGTGACTCACAGGAACAACCCTGCAGGAGCTATGGGCTTTGGCTCACAGACGCAGAGGGCTGGGGTTGTGCTTCCCTACTTCCCTTCCGCGTGGCTGGTTCAGTCAGCACAGCAGCTCTTGGTCTGGCGGCTGGGAGGATGTGCTGCCCCGCATCCCAGGCACGCCAAAAGCAGGGATCGGGGAGAGGCTTTGCCCACACAAGGAGCAGGGCCTCCCCGTTGTGCTCTGGACTGGTCAGTGTCATTAGCCCCAGGCTTGTCTGGAGAAGAGATATCTATGGGGACAGGCAGGCTGCATCTGGCTGTTCTCCCTGGACTCATCCTGCTGTCCTTGTCCCTGGCAGAGCGATGCAGCGGGTTGGCTGGCTGGGTGTTCACGGAGCCTCAGCTTCGAGCCAGTGCTGGGGACTCTGTCCTGCTGCAGTGCCTCTTCCTAGACCCAGTGGCAAAGGGCTGGATGATGGCCAAAGTGGACTGGCTGCGCGTGGCAGGAGCCGGCATGCAGAAGGTGGGTCGGGACCAGGGGGTGGGTGGTGGAGCAGTTTGCGGGGGCAGGTGGCAGGGGAGGGTGAGCAAGGCAGCCCTGCTGCTCTCGGGAGCCTGTGGGAAAGCCTGTCTGCCTGGCCCAGGCCATGAGAGGAGGAAGGTTCCCCCGTGCGGTGGCAGGGCACCTCCACTGCTCCCCATGGCCCTGCACTGCAGGGGAACCACAGCACTGGGTGCTGTGTCCTGGGGCTTTCCAAGAGAGCATGACAGCAAGCTGGGCTCTCGTGCACAGCAAGCACTCCACGGGGAGAGGGAGCAAGCCCCGATCTGAGGGCTCTTGAGCAGGGAAGGCACACAGGGAAGTGCCCTTCCGCTGGGCTCCTTTCACCTGATGCTTTCTGTGCCCTGGCAGGAGGAGATGGTGTTTTATTACTACAACAACCGTAGCATCCCTGTGGGCCGTTTCCGGGACCGGGCGCAGTGGCAAGGGGACCCTTCCCTCTGGGATGGCTCTATCCAGCTGCAGGACGTACAGGTGAATGACAGTGGCACATACGTGTGTGAGATCCGGCTGCTCAGGCACAGCAGCATCTTCAAGAACCACACAGTGCTGCATGTCAGCCCCACAGGACAGAGAGGTACGTGCCCTATGACTGCTTCCCTCTCCTGTCGCCCTGTTCGGCCCCATGTGGAGGGGCTGCGGAGGCTCTGGGAGGCTCTCAGACCTGCCACGGCAATTCTCCTGGGATAGGGCTGGGGACCCTGTGTGTACCATCCCCTGCCTTGGTGTCTCCCCAGCAGGACAAGGAGCAGCAGGCGCCCAGGACTCTGCAGCCCCAGGAGACTCTGGATTTTGGCCTGTGACTGTGGGCTGTGGCTGTGCAGCCGTTGTGCTGGCTTTCCTGGCCGGACTCGGCCTGAGGAAGAGGTACCAATGCTAGCTGTGGGTTTACAGGGCTGAGCAAAGCACCTCCTTGCAGCCTTCCTGCACTGTTCTCCCTGGCCAAGTGCTAGCCTGACCTACCCCAAGCAGGGCTGCAGCTGCCGAAACCCCGGGGGTTCATCCTGGGCAATGCCACTTCCCGCAGTGGGGTGCAGATTCCTGCTGCCCTCTAGTGTCATGCTGCCCTGGCCAATTCCCCCTTTGCTCCCAAACCTCCTGGGCTCCTGGCGTGCCTGCAGCGGGGATGGCCTGACCGAGGCATGTGCAAAGGAATCCCAGCGTTCCAGGAGAGGGAGGGTAGGGACAGGAGGAGTAGGCGATGCTTCTTGCCAGAGATGACACTACCGTTGCCTTCCCTCAAGGTCTGCAGCCAACGCGGCTCTGGAGAGGACTGGAAACGGCAGCAGCAAGAGCAAAGCGGAGGTGAGAACTGAGGCTGAGCTGTGTGGAGTGGACTATGTGCCTGCCCTGGGACATGGCCACAACCTGCAGGAACCAAAGAGAGGAGGAGAGGCAGGAGCAGGGGAGGGCTGGGGCATGCAGGGCAGGTGCAGAGCACCCATGTCTGTGTGCGTGCTGGGCCGTGCCCTTGCATGGCCAGCCACCCCCAGTGAGCACACGGAGCTGCAGGCTCCTTGCCGTGCTGCCAGCTGCATGTGTGGGTTGTGGTTGGAACAAGCCCCAGGTCATACCGTTTCATTTGGCTTGCACTTAAGAGGAGGCACTGATGGAGCAAATGCTCCCACAGCATCCGAATGCCTGGGAGCCGAGAGGCTTGGCAAGGGGAGATGGGGTCCTAGGCCACAGCCTCCCACTGAGGCTGAAGCCAGGGTCATCCTCACGCAGGATGGTTGCTGCCTCATCCCTAGATAAGGCTGCGTGTCCTCAGGACATGGAGGGATCACTGGCTTGGGGTGTATGGGCTCGGGGCTGGGGACACTGAGGGAGGGAATCCCATGCTGGCCAAGCATGAGGTCCTGTTTGCTGGCCAGCCAGGGCCATGGCTCTTTGTGCCAGTCCTATGACTGGGCTAAGGCAGCCCTCGTGTTTTTGGGGACTGCTTAGTTCTTAGTGTCCTGATCTCCCCCTCGTAGGAAGCACTTTACTCCTCAATTCCTGGAGCTGAGATACCCAAGGCTGAACAGGATGCAGGGAAGAAGAGGAGAGCCGAGGAGACGTACATAACCATGGTGAGGAGCTGAGCCGTGGCAGGCATGGGCAGGGCGTGCAGCTGTAGGGCTGGTGTGACCCCTTACATGATTGCCCCCCTCCCCAGGGTGACAGCATCCAGGGCCTGACCCCTCACTCCCCATGCCAGACAGCAGCATCCCTTGCCTCCTGCCCACTTCAAATGGGTCCCGATACCTGCAGTGAGACTCACGCCCTGTCCCTTGCTCCTTGCAGCACCCCTCTCGCTTCCGGGAGAATGGCATCTACGTGGAGCTGGCCAAGAGGGTGATCCCAGCAGAATGGATGGCAGAAGGGAGACAGGGTGATGGGCAAAGCAAGGAACCCTACAGCAGACCAGAGGTGGCACTTCCCTGGGCTCCAGAGGGGCAGAAATAGCCGTGCTGAGGGATGTAAGCCCCTTAGCCAGCAGGTGTGTGCAAGACATCTTTGTTCCTTCGGGCAGGCCAGCATTCTGCTGCTGTCAGCCCTTCCTCTACGAAGTGGTCCTACTTCACCACGTGCTCCGTGCCAGAGCCACTGCTTGGGCATGTCCCACCCCGCTTGTCTGATGGGGGACCAGGGGAGAGACATCCCAGTGGTTCTTGTCTCCTGGTCTCTGTAGCAGGGTACAGCAGGCACAGCCTCCACGCTCTAGCTTTGATGCTGGTCTGTGCTGTTCCAGGTCCAGAGATAACGATCTCCATGGAGATCCTGGCAGGCTGGGAGGAGATGCAGTGGGAGCCATGCCAGCGTTATCATCTGAAGATAATAAAGCTCGGGGAGTCTTCCCAGTTCCTGGCTTCCTTTTACCTCCTGCTTAAGTGCCAAGTGTGCCAAAACCTGCCTGGCCCAGGACCTGGGAGCCCTTGCACCCACATGCAGCCTCACACAGGGCACCCACACCTGCCCTGTTGGCTCCCGGGAACAGTAAAGCCCAACAGGTCGCAAAGAGGGTCCCTTTGCAGCACCTGGGCTGTACCGAGCCCACCTCCCTGCCCTGACTCTGCTGGGGATGGAGGGGAGCAGAGCAGGTCCCCCGGGCAGCAGGGTCCCCCCATGTGTGCTCACTCACACCTGTCTCCCACGCACCAGCCGCTCGCTATGGGTGAGCACCTCCCCATGCACCCTACTCCCCGGGCTCGCTGCCCGGGCCCGGGAGGAGGACAGCAAGACAACTCTTCTCCGGTTCTATAGATAGATGTTTGACACGTCCAGGTGCACGGGGTGGGGGGGGGCCGGGGCCCACCTCCCACCCGGCTCTGCAGGCTGGGAGGCTGCAGCGGGCTGCGCCTGGCTGCAGTCCTTGGTTTCACGTTGACACCCTACTCTCTTTTCCTGGATGAAGCTGAATTACCGGGATTACGGGAGGAATCGGCAACCAGCACTGGTTTTGGGGTGTCGGGGGTTACAGGTGACCTCCGCTGCCTTTGCGGGGTTGGGGGACCCGTTTGAGCAGAGCAGAGCATGCTCTGCCTGCCCAGTGTGGTTGGGAAACCATGCTGTGTGTGCAGCGAGTGTGTTTGTGGAGCGGGTTGTCTGTGTTCACCCCGGCACTTCTCTGATGCCTTCTCTCCTGGCTGCCCCCTTCCCCCTCTTGGAGCTGGTTGGGGAGCAGAGCACCTCTGCATCCCTCCTGCCTCCCCATGGCCCCATCCCTTTCCTGCCCAGGGCTCTGGTGCACAGGCGCTGAGATGTGCTCTGGCTCCAGGGCACCCCTCACCTTTCTCCTCACTGATGCTGCCGCAGCAAACTCCGCCACCCTGCGTCCTGCAGCGCAAGAACTAGGTGGCTGAGCAGCTGCTGTTGTGCGCTTTCTGGTCTCCATGAGGTCACTTGTCTTCTCCTTCCTGCACCATTTTCTGCAGCCTGAATCCAGGCTTGGAGTCCATGGCCCAAAGGTTTCCTTCACCAATGGTGTGAAGGGGACCAAAGACCTCCAGCCTCCCCATCCCAAGGGCTGGATGGAGAGAGGGCGTTGCCCTGGGATAGCATGCTGCTGGGGAAGAGGAAAGGTGCTGGCAGAGTCTGGCGTCCCTGGGAAGCGAGGAGGCTGCCCTCGCATCAGCATGGGAGCAGGCAGGCACACCAGGAGTGCTTCTACCCGCTGCTGGCCTGCAGTTGTACCTCCTCCTGGGCATGCTGGCCAGGCTGCTGTGCGGGTGCCTCCTTGGGAGCCTCTGCCCTTCCCAGGCCAGGTCAGTCCCTCTGCTGTCTGCCTGGCTTTGGGAGGGCGCTTCTGATGTTCCTGGGCCCTCGAGAGTGGGAATTGCTGCTGTGAGTGGTGTGGGCTGGGTTGGGTTGCTGGTCTTCAACAGGGCAGAGGTGACACATCTGCATGCCCCCACTGAAATCAGGGGGCTGCAGGGGCCATGGGAACCCTCAAGGTCAGGCCTGCGCTATGGGGCACCAGCCGAGTCCCTCCCTGCGCTCCTGGCCTCCTGGGGGGAAGAGGAGCCCTGAGTGCCACTTGCTCCAATGGCAAGTTTGCAGGGCCAGAGGGAATCCCAGCAGCAACCTGCTCCTCAGCTGCCCTGGGCTCAGCATGCTGCAGGCAGGAGAAGTGCTGTGACAGCCCACAACCAGACCCTGGAGCACAGAGCAGGAGCGTTTGAGCGCCAGGAGCATTCGCCTTCTGTTCAGGGGAAAATTTTTCTGCCCTCCCACTTCCCCTGCTGAAATCCACCAACCATAGCATTTACTGAATTCTTCGATCCAGCACCACTCCAGCCAGCCATATTGGGCTGTGGAAATAAAGCAGCTCTAATGTTATATGTCACCTGCAAATAACCCGGGCGTTCGAAAAAAGCAAACCACCACCACCAAAATCCACACCAATACCAGGTCCTCTCCACACACAAAAGTCCTTCAAAATGAGCCTGGAAGCTTGGCTCCCACAGCCCACCTTGTTCCTCACTGGCCTCAGCTTGCTGCTCTCTCTGGGTAAGTGTCGACTTGACCCCTTGCATGCACACGGCTGCCAGGGGAGAGCACCCAGGCTGGGGAGAAACACCCTCTCTGGCCAGGAGCCCCCTCCCCACATCCCAGCCCCGAGAAGCCCCTCCTGTCGCCCGGGAAGCAGCGAGCCAGCGAGAGATGCTGTGCCGCAGGGATGGGGACGGAGGTGGTCTGAAATGCGCCCTTGCTGCGTTCCGCCAGCTAGGGTGACCTGCTTTTAGGCAGGATGGGGGGTACGTTGCAACTGCAGCTTCTCTTAAAAAAGCTGTGCATCCTGCTCGCTGGAGGTTTCGGCTAAGTGCAAGGCTGTTTGCATGACAGGCAAGGGATGTGGGCTGCAGCCGGGAGAGGGGGCAGCTCTGGCTTTGCCTTGCTAGGAAGGCGGTGGCTGGTGGGCTGTGGGTGGCTCGCGACTGCCCTTTGCTTTGTGGCTGGCTGCTGGGGTGGCGGGGTCTGGGCTGACGGTGCTGCATGGGGTGGGGGGGAACCGTAGTCTCTGCATTTCTGCCCTGCCCCAGAGGCAGTGGCGTGTGTCAGCAGGTTTGAGTCTATATTGATTGGAAACAGACATGCATCACCTCTGTGAAGTGCTCTTCACCCGGTCCCAGAGGTGCTGGTGGGCTGCCTTTGCTTTAGGAGAGAGGCTGGCAAATGGTGGATAAAAACCCCAGCAAGGTCTGCTTTAGAGGCTGGCTGTAATTTTACCCCCCGAGCCCTGGGTGCAGGGTGTAGTGTGACAGAACGTTTGGGAGCATGCGTGGCACCAAAGGATGCAGCCTGGATGGTCAGTCCCAGGGATTTTAGCGTGTTTCTTTCCCCACCTCTGTTGTCCTCTGGTGCTGGGTGCCCAGGACAGTGGCAGAGTTTGGACCTGAGCACATAGGTGCTCCCAGGGCACGTGTCTATCGCGTGCTGGCTGCCTGCGAGGACCGTCTGGCTGCAGTATGGTCCTGCCGTACCAGGTGGCAGGGCAAAGGCCTGGCGAGGGCTGCCTTGTCACCGCAGAGCCTGGGAGAGCTCCTGGTGGCACCTCTGCCCTCTGCAGGGCCCCAGGGTGCCCCGGAACATGGCGTAAAGCCATGCTGCCCAACCATAGGCATAGCATAAGGGTCGCTGGGCACTCGAGCCTGCACGTCTGTGCTGCGGCCCTCCAAGCACACCTGCTGGGCTGGGTCTGAGAAAAGGCCTCCTGGGATGGCCAATCTCCTGGCTCTTCTCTCCCACCCCTATGAGTTTTTTCTTGAAAGCATCTAAGGGGGTGGGCTGTGATGGGGCAGCAAGGCTGGGAGACCGGCTGGCTCGGGCCTGGACACTTTTTGCTTCCTTGGATGCTGCGAGTTGTCCCCATGCACCAGCTCTCCCCATCCCCGCCTCCCAGCACCCTGTGGGGAGCCCTCCCTGCACTGGGGCTGGATGGAGGGTGCCCACCACGGCTGCTGGGCTGCCAGCATGAGCAGGGAGCCATCTCCAGGGGCTTGGCCATGCCTGGCGGGCATCCCTCTGCCTCCAGAGAGCTGGCTTCAGGATGCTGCTGGTTCACACCTCGCAGCAAGACCTGTGGCTTGAAACAGCCATATCTGCAACTTGGAAAAGCCTCTTTTCCCTGGCTGCAGAGCCTGGCCCCTTTCCTGCCCTGCTTGCAGACGGAGTGGATTAGCCAGCGGAGCAGCCTTGACATGCACCCAGCTTGGCCACGGGGCTTGACTCAGGAGCACCTCAGGAAGGAGGTTTGAGAGCAAAGAGCAGCAGCCAAAGGGGAGAGGTGAGGTGATCAGAAAAGTCCCTGCTGCCAGTGTCACTGTCCCTGCCCTGTGGGGTGCCACAGCCCCCCTTTACAATTTTGGCCTTCCCAGCAGTCCTTCCAGGGCTCTCCATCCCTGTGCTTCTTGGGGCTTAGCCCTAGAGTTTGCAGCTAGCTGGCTGCACGGGAGCCTGTCTCAGCACACGCTTTGCAGGCTGGGGAGAACATGCTGGATGCAGGTGCTGGGTTTCAGGTGCTGCTGGGGCAGCCAGCAGACCAGGGGAGCTGCAGGAAAGAAGTGGAAGAGGGAGCAGGGCATGGACACCCCATCCCTGCCCATGCCCCGGGTGAGCCATCCTGCCCCACGAGCTGCACCGGGTAATGCCCCCATTTCTCTGCCACAGCAAGGCCAGGGTGCAGGGACTGACCTTGTCCCCCCAGGAGTGACTGAGGTCTTGGCCCAGTCATTCCCAGCTAGAGAATCCTTGTGTGCACACCCCTGGGAAGAGGAGCATCTGCATTCCCGCTGCAGCCCCCAGGGGCTGGCCCTGGCAGATCCCAGCCCTCACTGCTGTAGTGCATCCTGCTGGGAAAGAAATCTGATGAGCGCAGCCATAAATTTCTCTGCAGATGTGGCGCTGAGCCCGGCATGCTGATGCTGCATTCAGCCCTTTGCATAGCGTTATTGATTCTGCAGCAGGAAAGCCTCATTTAAGTGACAAGGAGCAGGGCTTGCCTGGAGTCAGCAGAATTTAGCCCCGGGCACAATCTGGGCAGGCATGGCAGAGAGGGGGCATCAGCCCCTGCAGAGCACAGCCAAGGGATGGTGCCAGGGCTGGGGCGGCTCCTCCCTTTTCCCCTGTCACTGCTACGCAGGGGAACCCTAGTTCTGGCTGGCCGCAGCATAGTCTGTGCATGGATATGCCTGAAAGGCAATCCCAGGCCTCAGGGTGAGCTCTGTGCAGCCAGCTGGCATGCTGGGTGGGATGGGGAGACCAGCCTTGCCAGTGGGATGGCTGCTTGTGTCCCTTTCTAACTCATCTGCATATCTGCTCTTGCTCTCTGTGCTTGTGGCAGCACCCACGGGATTGGGCATGGAGGTCATGGCTCCCGCCACCATCAATGCCTTGAATGGCTCCTCCGTGAAGCTCTCCTGCACCTTCAACTCCTGCTACAAGGTGGAGAACAAGCAGTTCTCCCTCAACTGGACGTACCAGGAGTGCAGGAACTGCTCTGAGGAGCTGGTGAGTCTCACTGGGGCTGGGGATCAGCTGAGAGGTCCTGGGACCAGCTTGAAGTAGTCGTGTGTGTTCCCTGGGGTCCCGAGCCTTCTCCTTATGTCTGCTCCTGCTCTGGCCCTCCTCCGCTGTAGGGAAAATCAGCAACCGACCGCGTGAAGAACCAGCGGTCAGGGCAGCTGCCCTGATGTGGCAGGACAGGCAGGCGTGAGAGAGGAGAGGCACCGTGAGGAGACCCTGTCCCTGGCCACTGTGGGGGCGAGAGCTGAGCGGGGACTGTGCTGCCCATGGAGCTGAGTGGGTGCTGGCCAGCTCAGGGACAAGTGTGCAGCATGGGTGCACACCCAGGGCAGTACATGCAGGGGAGGGGGATGCCTGGCCAGGGAAGGCAGGCAGGAGGGCTGCCAGACACTGTCTCACCTCCTCTCCCGTGTGGGATGTCCAGTTTCTGCAGTTCCGGATGAAGATCATGAACAAGCAGCTGGACCGCTTTGGGAACCGGGTGGAGTTCACCGGGAACCCCACCAAGTATGACGTGTCCTTCACCCTCAAAAATGTGCAGCTGGAGGACGAGGGCACCTACAATTGCTATGTCCTGAACCCCCCAGACCGGCACCGGGGCCACGCCAGCATCAGCCTGAAGGTGCTCACCAAAGGTAAGCGGTGGAGCGGTCCCCTCTGCTGTCTGGCACCCATGGGTGCTGGCTGGCTCTCTGCTCCGCCCCATGCCCTGCCTTCACCCTGCATTGCACATGCAGGGTTTGCTCCCCAGCAGGAGGGAGCAAGCCCTGCCCCTTCCCTGTTGCTCCCACTGGCTGCCCCACGTGAGGGCTGTGTGCCCTGAGCCCGTGCCCTGTCTCCCCAGAGCCCCCGAAGCATGACTCGACAGTGGCTGTCATCGTGGGCGCCTCTGTGGGTGGCTTCTTGGCTGTGGTCATCCTGGTGCTGATGGTGGTGAAATGCGTGCGCCGGAAAAAGCAGCAGAGGCTGAACACGGACGACCAGAAGACGGAGGAGGAAGGGAAGACAGACGGTGAAGGCAACCCGGACGAGGGCACCAAGTAACGCCCCCCCTGCCTGCCTCTCCCTCTTCACCCCTGTACAGCGTGACCCCCTCGATGTGCTTCCCAGAGCAAGGATTTCTGTCTCCCCCAAGCATCCCTCCCTTCATCTACCTACCCCACCCAGCCTGGAGCAGGGCGCGGAGAGAAGGTGGTTCCTGGAGGCAGGCCGCAGCGGGCAGGGCTGCAGAGGGTGGCTGAAGCGCAGCCAGGCTGTCCCTGAGGCTGAGCTGGGACCACCTTGTCCCCCTGCTCCCGCCAGGCATGCTCTGCGTGCTGGAGCACTGCGTGGGGCCGTGGGGAGGTGTTGGGGACAGGGTGGTGTGGGAGAGGGGGGAAGAGCGCGGTCCCCATGCACGGCGGGGCCGGAGTGGGGGCTGCCAGGAGGGGCAGAGAGAGGGCTGGGCAGCCCCATGCCCAGTTATCTGCACCCTGTACCGCTAGAAAAAGAGAGCAGGGGCCAACAGCAAGCAGCCGTCTGCCTTAGGGGCCATGTCTCACCCCCTGAGGCGCTCCTGCTGTGCCCAGGGCACGGGCACTGGCATACTCATCCCCGCTAGCTGCCCGTCTCCTCCTTGCAAGTCCTATGTGCCAGTGCTGATGGTGCTGTGACAAGAAGCTCGTGCTCCTCAGGGACTGTCACAGCCTGCTCAGAAGCCAATGGCAGGGTAATGATCATCAGCCCACCTGCCGGCTCTGAGCTTTGCTGGTTTTTGGAGCCGCTAATGGCTCCTGGTGTGTAACGTATGTACCCGCCTGCTTCTTGGGCTATTTTTGGGCCTGCGCATCTCAGCCAAAGGTGTCGGGCTGACTTTTTTGTGCTTGTTTCCTTCTTGGGGAGGGTAATTCTAATGGAAAATGTTCCGCTGATGTGCCAAACCGAGGTGGTGGGGAGCGGCAGGGTGCGGCTGCTAGGGTCAAAGAGCTGCTGGGAGGAAGAGGAGGTTTTGGGCGCTTGGTAGGAAGGACTGGGCACAACCAGGAGCCTAGAGGCAGGACAGCTCTGTAACCCCCGAGCAACCCTGTAATGCTGAGACTGCCTCCTCCAGCCTCCCTTGCAGAGCGCTGCACAATCCGCAACTGCCACGGCAATGCACTGCCAGGCCGCCGAGCTGCGGGCCCCGCAGTGGTGGCTGCCGCCTGCCTCAGCCCCGTGCACGGTCCAGTGCCTGCCCTGCTTGCGGCAGCTCCCTCAGCACGCCCCGGGAGCTGCCCTGCCTGCTCTGCAGTTTGTTATAAGCAGTGACCCAGGCAGCTTGGGGGGCGAGCGAACGGTGATCCTGGCTGGTCCCACCCCGTTGCAGTGCAGGGGGATGCGGTGAGCCCCAGGATCGGGAACCAGCGGTCCTGCCTGCGTCGGGCTCACCACCTGGCCTTGGGCAAGACCCTTGCCTCCTGCGTTGGACACGGCATGTGAGCTGTGCTGGCTGGAGCATGCAGGGAGCTTGCCCTGGGGCCTCTTGCGGGTCAGACAGGGAAAATGACCCGGGGAAATGACCCCTGCCGCACCATGCCCGGGCTTTTCTTCTCCCACAGCAGGTGGGACACGGGGCAGGAGAGGGCCAGTACATGGAGCCCCAGGGGACGCTGCCTAGAACCCGGTGACGGAGGTCCCCTGTCACCCATGAGCAGCACTGTCAGGGGAGAAGGGAGACCTTCGCTGCACCACCCGCCGCCCAGCGCTGCCGTGTCCACGCGCGGGTACCACGCCGGCAGCGCCGCAAGCAATGACGTCAGGCCCCGGGGATGAAGGGATGGCCGTGCGCTCCCTGCTCTGCCCCCATCGCTTTCTGCCCTGGTCCCACATGCCCTCTCCACCCTGCTCGACCTTGCTGTGCTCCACGCCGCTCCCCTTCCCATCTGCAGCAGGAATGCGCCTTGTCTTGCCGTGTGGCTTCCCCCTCTCCTGGTGGCTTTCCTGCCTGGGGAGGGCTGGGCTGAGGCTGCCTGCCCCTGCGCACCCCCATTCCCACACCAGATGGCTTTCCCCGTACAGTGCCGGTGGGGAGCCGGCTGTGAGGCTGGTTCCCCAGGCCCGCCTGCTGCTCGAAGCTGGGCTGCGTGTGGCTCCACGCGGGACTGAGCTGGCAACGTTGCGGCCAAAGGCCTCTGACTGTTGCACATGACCGGTCTTGCATCTGCCTTTCATTTCTTTCATGCACTATCCGTGGATTGCAACTTGCCAATGCATCTGTATGTACATAGCTGTACACAACAGAGAGAATCTCTACAAATATATATCTATATACACAGGAGGTGCTGGTATCGGTCATGACTATAGTTTTGGGTTTGCGCCTTCTGATGGATTTCTTTTGCCAAACACTCTGCTGAGTGTAGGATGTTTTTATTGCTCTTTGTACAGTTAAACAAACAAAAGAACAACAAAACACAACTTTGCACTCGATGCTTTTGTGCTGCTGCCTGCTGGAGGGGCAGGACAGGGTCCTGTGGCTCTGCTCTGCCTGTGTGTCTGTCTGGGGGAATGACAAGGCTCCCGTGTGCTCGGAGCTCAGTCCCGCTGTGGCAGCAGGTTTGCGCTGGGTGCTGAGGGAGCCCAGGGCAGCCTCCGCTTCCACAGCTCAGTCCCCGGGAGCAGCCATAGAGCCAGGTGCAGGCAGGATGGTGCTGGGGCAGGAGAGTGGCCGATGCTGCCCAAGTCTCCAAGCTCCCGGATTTCAGGGGTGCTCTGCAGGCACTGCGGGGCTCCAGCTGTGCTACAGGGAGCTGCGCCCTGCTGACTTCCCCACCTCTGCTCCACAGAGAGCCAGGGACGGCAGCTGCTCGGGGCACAGCAGGTAAGGCTCAGCAGGCTCCAGTGGAGCCCAGGGCACCTGCCGGGTGATTGACACCCGTAACCAGGCTGCTGTCCAATTTAGCCATCCGGCAACGGAGCGGTGCGGCACAACTGGGGCACAGTTAATAGGCACCTCCATCCATTTACACACCTGCAAGGAGTGGGAGGCACGAGGGTGACAGTCAGTCGTGCCTCTCCCAGCTGCCCTTCAACCCCGGCTGCCAAATGCCTGCACATCCCAAGTCCACACACACCCAAGGTCTGGCCAGCACCTACGACTACCTCTTTCTGCCTGCCCTGCCTTACCCACTGCCCGGCAGCCCGCCTCGCTCAGCCTGCTGCTGCTCCGAGCAGCGGGGTGACAGTGAGCAGCTCCAGCAGTCTCAGGTCTTCCCAGTGCTGCCCTGCATGCCTCGCTGTGTGCCCGCAGGCTTAATTCTGCACCTCCTGCAGGCAGCTCTCCCTCCCTGGAGGAAGGGCACCAATATCACCTCCAATGCCCTCCGCTGACACAGCCCTACAGTGCTGGGCTGCTGCTGGGGGGTACAGCCCAGCCAGGCTGCAATTGGTACCTGGCCCGTGGTAGGGAACGGCTTCACCGTTGCAGAAAGGAGCAGCTTGCTGGAGGAGGGCGCATGGCTATCTACCCGCCCAGCTTCAGGGGGAATCAGCCCTATGGAGGAGTGAATACACCCATAGGCAAAGGGGATGGGGGACCCACAGGTTGGCAGTGTGGGGTCGCCTCTGGGAGAGTCGCTGGCAAGAAACCCGTGAGGAAGGCAGGCAGTGTGGGATGATGGAGGAGAGCCCCGTGGGACATGACAAGGGTGAGTTTTCAGGATCGCAAAGTGACTGTGACCCCCCCCAGTGCCGGGGCTTCGCAGATTCTCCAGAGCCAGGGACAGTCCCTTTTGCAGAGCACTTAAATTTCCTTGGACCAGGAGGGATTCGAGGTGCTGAAGAGCAAGAGAGCAGGTGGGGAGATGGTGGGGACCTCTGCTCAGTGCTGTGCAGAGAACCACGGGGGACTGCTGCGAGGGGGGAGCCCAGAGCTGCCTGCAGCCTGGCCCCCTGCTTGTGAGGCTGGGAAGTAATGAGGGGGGGACCTGGAAAAGGGGACAGCCTGGGGCAGTGAACTCCGGGGAGCTGAGGGGTGTCAAGGGCAGCACTGAAGAGCCAGAGCCGGAGAGGGTCCGGCAGAGATGGCCTCAGTCTGTGCCGGGTCAGGAAGAATCTTTCTCCTGGGACACAGGACGGTGGCCTCACTCAGTGTTTCTTGCAGATGCTTCTGCAGTGGCTGCCTGGGGACACTGCTCCTCTTTCCCCTCTTGTATTAAAGGGCCCATGAAAGGGGGTGAGGAACCTGCCCACCCCAGAGGGCTGGCGGCTCTGCCGGTGGGTGCAGAGGAGGCAGCAGGCAGGACGGCTCTATGCAGGGAGAAGGAGGCAGGGAGAGGGGAAAGCATTGCTCCGAGGGAGAGCTGCAGGCAAGGGAGGGCTAAGAATGACAAAGGGAGCCAAGCACTCACCCGCAGTCTGTGTGCCCGGCACCTCTCGCTCTGCTCCCAGCCCGGCGTGCCTGGCCCAGCCGGGACAGTCCTGCAGTGTCTGATCACTGCAAGCACCTCCTGTCTGCTGCCAGCTCCCGGGCTGCCCGGCCACCTTGTCTTTTAAAGGTCACAGCCAGAGGACCTTGCAGTAAATATAAGGTGCTGATGGGAAGCTCTGTTCCAGCATCGCCACCTCCTCCATCGGCAGGAGAGCTCTGCCTGCTCCTGGTCCCAGAGCCCAGCATCCCCTGGCTCGGGGAGGTTTGGGAGGGGGCCGGGGCTGTCCTCTCGTTGCTGCCGGGGGTGGGTCTGGGGCTGCCCCTGGCAGGGATGCTCCAGGGCAGCCAGGGCCAGCGCTGCACCTGCTGCATTGAGCTGGGAGGCTGCAGCCCAACTGCTCTGCTCATCTCTACCCCGGTACCCACGTGGAGGGAAGCAGGAGCCTTCCTCAGAGAGCAGCCTGGCATTTTAACCCTCCCAGCTCCATTAGTGCACGGTGAGAGGGAGCGAGGGGTACACAGGGGCCTGGCAGCCACTGTGACACCCCCCCCCCCCAGCAGACTGTGAGCCAGCTGGCAGGACCCCTGCACCCTCCTTCCTGTCGCCCCGGGGAGGTGACAGTGTCCGAGCAGAGGGTGCTCGCCTTTCCTGAAACCAGACACAGCAGCCTTGTGCCGGACTCAGCAAAACAAGTTTCTGCTGAGCCGCAGTATCCCCAGGTCCCATGCCGGACATCCCAGCATCGTGCCAAAATCCCAGGGCCAGCTGCTGCGAGTGCCTTTCCCGGCTGTGGCACATACCACTCACCAAAGCCAGGCTGTGGGAGAGCCGAGTCTTTCCCAGGCCTGCAGCAGCGGCAGACATCTCACGAGATCAGTCGGCCAAGGAGACCAGCCAGAGCTGCCAAGTGTGAAGCTCCATCAGGCTCCTGTGACAGGCAGCATCCTGCTCTGAGCCCTGGGGCCGTGCGGCTGGGAGGGTATGGCTGGCCCTGGGCGTGCAGCGGGAGTGGGCAGCATGGCACCAGGCTCGCTGGCTGGCCCCAGCGGGGCATGTGGGGCCCTGCCTCGGCAGAGATGGTCGGCAGGGAGACAGTGCCCACAGGGGCACGTCATTGCAGAAGAAGCTGGGTACCCGCCTGCCCAGCGCACCAGGTTTGTGCCGCTGCCCACTGGAGCCCTTTTGTTTTTTCCTGGCTGACCCTCCCATCTGGGTAGTGCTGCTATTCCCAACCTCCCTGCCTCCAAAAGGATTTAGGGCTTTGCTGGGGGGATTCCCAATGGCAGTTTGGCCAAACCCATCCCAACTTCACCCACCTTTTTGGGAGCAAACTTTGCAGACACCTGAGCATGCCAGGAAGGAGTCCTCCACGTGTAACAGCCTTTCCCTGCACCAGGGTACAGGTGCTACTCTTTCAGGTCCCCAGTGCTGCAGGTCTCTGTGGTCCTGCTTACTGGATGCTGGAGGGTCCACCCTCAGCCTCGTCTGCCCTCCCCCCCCTTCAGCACCTGTGACCATGGCCCTAGCAGCCATCATGCACCCTTACAGGGATAACGGGCATCCCTCCACCCTTTCAGACCTCTCTGCCGAGCTGCTCCTTGGAGGCCTGCTGCCCCCCTCACAATTAGCAAGGCTCCAGCAGATGCAGCGCTCCTCCTCCTCCCGTCTCAGCACACTGCTTGCTCGCCTGGTCGCTGGTGCCTGTGGCTCCCCTCACCAAGCCGTATCCACCACCTAGCCATATCCATCGCAGCCGCCCGCTGAGACACTTCCTGCTGCGTCAGCAGTACTCTCCACGCTGCTCCCGCAGCGCCGGCTGCCAGCGCTGCCGAGCCTGCTCTGCCTGTACTTTTCCTGCCTCTGTTTCCAGCTCTGCAGCCCTAACTCCTCAACCCACAGGCACAGATGGCATCCTCTTGGGGTGACCTGGGATGCCCCCATGCCCTGCAAAACCTCCTGCTTTCCCTCTTCCCTCCTGCTTTGTGCTCCTGGCCAGGTGAGAAGGAGAGCGAGCTGTGAAGGGGGCTAGAGCAGGGCTGAGGAGTCTGTGGAGCTGGCAGGCCATGGCACTCCAGACATGCAGGCAGGGCCCTAGGCAGCATCCTGCGGGTGAGCTGCTCTCACACCTGAAAAGCAGCAATCCTGTTTGGGGAAGCCATGCTGTAGTGCTGTGCCCAGCAAGGGAGGTACAGCCTCTCCCCTCCCCACCCTGGGATGAGCTTTGCTGAGACACGCGCCCTGTGCCAGCAAGAACTACAGCCTGGAGAAACGGTCAGTGCTGCTCCTACGCCTCCTCCCCCCGCTTCCCGCCATGCCCATTCTGAGGGTGCGTCACCTCCCGCAAATTGCTGGTCTGCACTGGGGTCTGGTTGTCTAATGGACCTGGTGAAGCTCTGTCTCTGCCCATCACATCATCGGAGGCCTCCGTTAGGAGGGCCCCCCCCCCCTTTTGGATGGGGGCTGCTGAGGGTTAGGTCTAATGGATGTGATGGTGAGGAAAATGTCGTGGAGACGTGAACTTATGTGCAGGCAATTATCCTGGAATGAGCTCACGGTGACAAAAACAAGTTTTCAGCGCGTCCTCTTTGGTGCCAAGTGGATTCTCCCAGCAGCCTTGCCCATTGGTGTCTGGCTCCGTGTCCCCATCTGGGGTTGCAGAACTCTCCGCTGTCAGCCTTGGGGCTAGAGGGTTGCTGGTAGCTACAAGGGGCAGGGGGGCCAGGATGCTGGCGGCATCACCCCACCGACATGCACCGAACGAGAGCCACCAGGCCTCAGCCTCCGCCTCAGCCTCGGCCCCTTTCGTTGTCCTCCCCCCCCGGGGAAGCCACCGGCCTTCGTGGCGCTTTGCCCCTTTCCCGAGGGGTCCCAGGGCAGCACCAGCCCAGCGTTCCCAATGCCCCCCCACCCTGCACCCACCCTGCGGTCCCCGCTGCGGCTCTCGCAGATGTCGGGGCCGAACCCCGCCGGGGGGGGGGCGCGGAAAAAGGGGCAACCTCCGGGGCCGGTGAGCTGGGCTGCCCTGGGGGCGGGCGAGGGCAACAGCCGGGGATACAGAGCGGGGTGTGCAGGGGACACGAGGGGCAGCCCGGGCCGAGCCCCCCCGCCCCCTTCCGCAGGCGGGGGTGGATGCGCGGCGGGGG